>CM050512.1:114282278-114882278 GCA_027563665.1 Antrozous pallidus | reverse complement strand
GAGATTGGATTTCTCTAAAATATGCAGTAGTTAGGGAACAGAGATAAGATTTGAAATATGTTCTTCTAATTCGGTTCTATTGAATTTTCCTCTTACCTACACTCTTTTCATAAATAACTCCCACTTTGACTAGAGATTGAAACTGAGACAATGGGCTTCAGCTACAGCACGTGGGATAAAGGTTACCTAACTGATTTTAATGAAATTATAGATTTATTCACCCAAAGACATGTGATTAAACTGAGTGTCTCATACAAACCACTCTGTTGGGCATTAGGACATAAGGAGAGGGGGAAACAATAGAGATCAGGCCCTTTCTTCGTGGAGCTTCTGATCTAATAGGGGACACAGATAAGAAATAAGAAAACAGCAGGAGGCTACATTTCCATAAGTTCTAAGAAGACCCGAAGCAAGTGAAGTGATAGAGAGCAATGGCATGAGAGGAACAAGGATGCTACTGTACATGCTGTAAACACAGAAGGTCTTAGGGGACTAGTGATATTTTGAGATCTGAGGGAGGGGAGGGGAACATTCTTGTGGAAAATGACTGAGAGAAATGACCCAAAACTCTGAGATAGAGAAGGTTTGGAGGCAAGGATAACTGGGATGAAGATCAAGGTGGCCGAAGTATAGAGATAAAAGAGGCAGATGGCAAGAGATGATGTGCAGTGGGCAGAACAGATGGAGCAAGAGGAAAGTACGAAAGGATTTGAGCATTTGTCAAGTGGTCAAGTGGCTTCTTGAAGAAGGCCTCTTGCCTGAGAAAATTGTAGAAGAGGACATTTTAGATGCTGGAGGCTGTGGTACTGGCACTGAGTGGCCATCACATGCTCTCAGTGGTGGCAGGTTGGTGGCACTAAGTGATGGAGACTCAGGCATTTATGTTGTAAAGGGCTCAGAGACAGAATGTGCTAGAGAAAGCCAGGCCTGTAGCTATTTGAACATTCTGAGGTGCCCTCCCAAGACTGTAATAGATTCCTCTGGCACTTTCCATGTTATGCCTGCACACTGGGTAAGAATCTTCTTTTCATTTCCCCAGTTACATCTCACCTGCCTGTGTCTTTCCAGTTTGTAGGATAGATGTAAAGGTTAATTCCACATCTGTAACTTCAGGAAGGGCTTTCTTGCAGGCTGCCAACCTCTTTGATGATTTGTCTTGGCTGTTGTGCAATAGAATGTCACTTCTCTCCACTCACCCTTTGAAAATGGCCTATTTTAAAAAAGATGATTTGGGGTTACAGTCAATAAAATCAGGTGGTGAGCAATTCTTCAGCATGTTTGGTCCTCAACACATAGACTGAGTGGCCAAAGCCATTGTTTGTGACAAATGTCTCCTTGCAGTGCAGGTCTAGGCAATGGTCTGTGCATATGAATGCAAAAGGCATAAGGCGATTAAAAGATACTCCCAAATGCAACCCCAAATGATAGAGGCTCTTGTGGGGGACATACCAGGAGGTGCTCCCAGAAAGAATGCAGGTACAATCCAGTGCGAGCTCTCTCTTTAGGCAAGTAAGTCAACATTTTGAGCCTCAATTTTCTTATTCACAAGTTAGGATAAGCATTCCTACCACCCACTTTTATTTGGAGGCTTAAATAAGATATGTGAAATGACCAGCAATTGACTGTACATCATTACAGTCCTCCTGCCCCCATCATCACCTTTATCTTCCTCTTTTCCTGTTTTCTTCATCAGCTCTTTGTACCTTACGGTATAATTTCACCAGAGTTTGGAGCCACTGTTCGAGTGAAAACTCGAGCCAGACCACTGGTTGTGAGGCCTGGTTCTGCAACATCATCTGCTCTGCAATTTTGGGCAAGTCATTTACATCTTCTGTGTCCATTTTGTTATCTGTCAGGTGGTGGCAATGGAAGGCATCTCACAGAGTAGTTGTGATGATTAATCAATCAACACAGAAAGTGTCTAGGATAACGCCTGGAATGCGGTTTGTTCAAGTGGTAGCTGTTAGTATTATTATTGTTGTTATGTTATCCTTATTATACTTTCAACTTGTCTTTCTGGAAATCAGAGTTACCGCTAGAGGTATATGTCAATTAGTTTGTCTCATTGTATGCAAATCAGACCCAATGGCATAAGTGACCTGATGTGAACCTTGATTCCTGCATTTGTACTCTACAGGGTGGGGAAAAAGAAGGTTTACTGATTTGAGTATGCAAAACACAGTTCATTCTTGTATTATCATTTATTAGTTATTGTATTATTTTCCATAAAATAACTGTAAATCTACTTTTGTCCCACCTTGTATTTTGAGGCTGGGCAATAAATTAATATTGGATAGATTGAGATGAACATGTCAAAAATGTTTTTTATAGTCTCCTCCTCTGTAATAAAAGGCTAATATGCAAATCGACCTATCAGTGGAATGACCGGTCACTATGTCATGCACTGACCACAAGGGGGCAGACACTCGATGCAGGAGCTGCCCCCTGGTGGTCAGTGCACTCCCACAGGGGGAGCGCCACTCAGCCAGAAGCTGGGCTCATGGCTGACGGATGCAGGGACGATGGCGGGAGCATCTCCCACCTCCACAACAGCACTAAGTATGTCTGACTGACAGCTTAGGCCCACTCCTGAAGCAGGCCTGAGCCATCAGTTGGACATCCTCCAAGGGCTCTCAGTCTGAGAGGACCCCTCTCCTCCCCCAAGTGCATGAATTTCATGCATCAGGCCTCTAGTTGCTAATAATAAAACATTGTCTTTCATAAAAATAAGAAATCATGGTACTAAAGAGCAGTCATGCTACATGTTAGAATCAATATGTGGGCAAAGATTCTTTGCGATGTTATTGCAAAAGTTTCAGAACCCAGGCCCCATAAATAGGTGGATAGAAATTTGAAAATAATTTTTTCACATATTTCCAGTAACATTGACTATCCAAGAAATTTTAGCATTTTTAAAATATTGCTTTCCACCTCCATCATACTGACTCATGCTCCTGATTGTGCAAATAGTAGTATTTGAGGAGCAAAGTCAGACTTAACTAAAAATGTTAGAGTGTAGTTTGTCCCGGGTACCATTGCTTCACCTTCTGGCATCCCAGAGCCTCTTTGCCTCCATCAACATTTCTTTCACCAACCAGTACAAGAAGTGTTTTCTCCTTCTAGGTCTTCCTGCCAAAATAGATGTATGAGTCATTGCTGGGGACAGGGGGAGTGGAATGGGAAAGGCCTGTACTAATTGCTTTTGAAGATAATTTCTAAACAAATGGTGTAGGAATGACTAACTGAATATTTATTAGTTAAGCTTCCAAGGTCCAGTTCTATGCACAGTGGGTTCCAACCTACTTTGGGAAAAATCAGCCTGTTAGGTACAGCCCAACTCTTCTCCCTCATCCCTATGATATAACTGTGATTAAGAGCACAGATGTTAGAGTCAGACAGACTTGTATGAATATTGGCTCAGATACAGTCTGCATGAAGCCAGGATAATAACACCGGATTTAGTGGGTGCTTGTGGAGATGTTTAAAACCTCAAAATCAAATAAAGATGAAAGTGTTTTTGAAAGAAATGGTTCCATTTGCTTAGAAATCAATTTTTAAAAACCATGTGCTTGATATGCATGAAGAAACTCTTTAAAAAATAGAAGGTACAACACGTACATAAACAAACTGAAAGGCATACTTTCTTCTTGAATTATAAGACTAATACAAATTATTTTCTCTGAATTAATCTGTACATTCAATATGATTTTGTTAAACTATACCACCAGGTTTGTTTTTGAATAAAAAAAATTGATATTGAAGTTCACATAAAATAAAAATATCCAATAAAAATAAGAAAAATAAGAGTTTCATGAAGATTAATGTTACCAGATAGAAATATTGTAAAGCTACAGTAATCAAAGTTGTGTGGATTTAGTGAGTAAAAGCAGATCAATAGAAGAAAATAGAGAATGTAAAAACTGAAGGAAATACAGGAATAAATTTAAGAAATAATAAAGAAAATGTATATCAGTGGGGGGGGAAAGTGTGGAAATTAAAAAATTAAACACCTTATGGAAATAGAAGGTACAGCAGGCAAAGAAAATATCTTAACTTAAAAATAATCATACAATGGAATATTATTCAATAGAAAATAAAATGAACTACCTCATATACTCAATGATGAAAGGCTATAAACTTATCACTTAAGATTGGGAAAAAGACAAGGACATCTGGTTTTGCCAATTGCTCCACAATATACAAGTTCCAGCCAGAGGAATTGCCCAAGAAGAAGAAATAAGAAAAATCTAAGTTAGAAAGGAAGAAGTAAAACTATTAATAGATGACATGATCTTATATGTAGAAAGGTCCAAAGAGTATACACACACAAAAAAAAAAACAAAAACAAAAAACAAACAAAAAAAAAAAAAACCTAGAATAACTGAATTCACTATCCTATCTAATAAAAGAGTAATATGCAAATTGTACCTCTGATCAAGCCATGCCCACAAGTCAATCAGGAGCTGGGGTAGAGCCAGCCAGCAAGCACTTGGCCCAAGGCTAGAGCCGGGGCGGAGCCAGCCAGTGAGCATGCGGCCCCCAGGACCAGCCGATCGCTGGCCAGGGCAAGGCCAGGACCGGGGCAGAGCCAGCCATTGGCCCCATTGCAGGGTGATGGCTAGGTGCCCAAGGCCTAAAGCCTCGCTCAGCCAGAGGCTTTAGGCCTTGGGTAGGCCAGGGGTGAGTGGTCAGTAAGATATCCCCTAAGGACTCCCAGTATGTGTGAGGGGCAGGTTGAGCTGAAGGATCACCCAACCCCAGTGCACAAATTTCATTCATAGGGCTCCTAGTCTATCTAATAAAAGAGTAATATGCAAATTGACCATACCTCCGCTACACCCACAAGCCATGCCCACAAGCCAATCAGGAGTGAAACACAAATAAACCCCTCAAAGATGGCAGTTAATTTGCATATGCAGGCACCGAGTGGCCTGGGTCCCAGGAACATACTTGAGACCAGGCTGCTCCTAGCCTGTAGGCCCACACTCAGGCCCTGAGTGACAGAGGTCCCAGAACACCCCCAGCCACTGTGGGACTGTGAGTGCAGTAGCCAAGCAGCTGAGGGTGGGTGGGAACATCCCCAAGTCTCGATGTGGGGATGTTCCTGTCCCACCACCAGCTGCTTGTGCGTGCTCTGGTACTAAGTGGCAGTTTGGGTCCACTCCCCTAGCCCAGTGCCCACGATGGGGCTGGCTGCTACCCTCCAGGGCATTCAGAGACAGAGATGTTCCTACCCCACCCCCAGCTGCTTGTGTGTGCTCTGGCACTAAGCGGTGGTTCAGGTCCATGCCCCCAGCCTGGCACCCATGACAGGGAGCTGGCTGCTGCCTCTGGAGCATGCAGAGACCCTGGTGGCCACCACCATGTGTGATCCAGGAGAAGCTGCATGCCCCTCAGCCCGGCACCCATGATTGGAGGGGCTGGCTGCCAATCTCTGGGGTGTGCAGAGACCCTGGTGGCCACCACCGGGTGACAGGGACACCCCATAGCCCAGTGGATAAAACACAGGGGCTGCATGAGCTGCAGAGGAAACACCATTTTTAAATATATATATATATATTACACCCAAGTTATATATATATATATATATATATACACCCAAGTTATATATATATATATATATAATTGATTTTTTTGCAGAGAAGAGGGGAAAGGGATAGACAGTTGGAGACACTGATGAGAGAGAAACATTGATTAGCTGCCTCCTGTATACTCCCCACTGGAGATGTGCCTCCAACCAAGGTACATGCCCTTAACAGGAATGAAACCTAGGACGCTTCAGACCCATTGTCTATTCATTGAGCCAAACCAGTTCTAGCATAAACACCTTTTCTGACCGCTCATTGGCTAAGCTCCTATATACCACCACTTGCAGTATTCTTGGTAACTTGGGTGTAATAAGAATCCAAGAAGGTGATCTAGGGTTTTTCTACCACACTCCTGGAGGGAAAAAAACTAAGGTTCGCTGCTAGAGGGGCTAAGAAATGTCATATCTGCCCTAGCTGGTTTGGCTCAGTGGCTAGAGCCTCAGCCTGCTAACCAAAAGGTTCAGGTTCGATTCTGATCAAAGGTATGTGCCTAAGTTACAGGCTCCTCCCTTACCAGGGCCCATGTGCAAGAGACAACCAGCCAAAGTGTCCCCCTCACATTGATGTTTCTCTCTGTCTCTCCCTCTCTCCTCCACATTCTCTAAAAATCAATGGAAACATATCCTCAGGTGAAGAGTCAAAAAAAGAAAGAAAGAAATGACTTATCCTATGAAAGACACATCTTCAAAATGCCTAAAGAAAGTTGTCATTTTTCACAGTGAAGGGACTAGAGTCCACGTTTATGAAAACGCCTTGGCAGCTGCAGTGGCTGGCAGTGGCTGCAGCAGCAGGGTAATGGGGCTGGCGCCTTCCCTTGATCAGCCTGGTCACCTCCCACGGAGGGTGGCCAGACTGATGGGGAGCAGGCCTCAGCCATCAGTAGGACATCTCCTGAGGGCTTCCAGTCTATGAGATGGGGCAGGCTGGGCTGAGGGAAACCCCTATGTGCATGAATTTCATGCACTGGGTCACTAGTATATATATAATCATCAAATGTATGTGCAAGAATCATTTACATAGGGAGAGCTAGATATATAAGTGATATATGTGTAATTAATAGCACTTGTTATTTTTGAAATACAAATATGAAAATTTCTTATGAATCAACCCACATTATTTCTAAATAGCTCTCATGCAGTGTTATCTTCAATATACAAATAATAAAATTAGTTGTAGAAAAGTCGCATCACTTTCTTAAGGAAATAGTACTAGAAAGTAGTGGGGTTGCGATTTGAGCTCCAGTCTTCCTGATGCCAAACTTAAGCTCATAATTGGTACATTATGTAGTTTTCCATATTCACCTTATGGATAAGGAGTGCCGCTGGCTTTTCTGAATCAGAAGCATGGCATGATCTAAGATGCGTTTTTTTTTTTAATCATTGTATTAAGTAAAAAAAAAAGGATTACACATATAGGACACAACAACCACATATGGCACAGAACACACAAAAAAGTCTCTAAATTATCAAGAGCCTCTATACACCAGTGAGGGAAAATGACTTATTTTTCTATGGGGGAAATGGGTAATAGATGAATAGCACATTCACAGTTGAGACAATTCAAATGATTCTAAAAATTATGACAGATGTGAAATCTCATTCATAAGAAAAATGTAACTTACTTTTTAAAAATCAACTTTAATGGGGAATAATTTACATTCAATAAAATGCATCGAAAGCTGTTACTCATCTTCCAAAATTTGCTGGAACATCTCCTCCATATACCATTCTTTGACCTCCAGTCTCTATAACTGTTGGAACAAACTCTTGAATTGGGGATTACATGGTACTAAAATAAATGGTATACACGTCCACTGAACAAGTCTTTCCATGTATCCCAATAACCTTCACCTGTGCATATAGCCCTTGTGATCTGATCCCAAATTCACGCTCTGGTCTCTATTCCCACAATATTTACTCACATATCAGAACCTCCTTGCTGCCTTAATCAACTTGTTGGGCTCTTTTGCTCACCCTAAGTGACTAAGCTCACTACTTCCCAGATAATCTATTGGCCTTTATGTCATATTCTGTTTCCTTCACATCTTATTGCTTATTTCAAGAAGGGTTTTGCCAACCTGGCCTACAAGTTGAACTTCTTTCTACTCATACTCCAAATCCCAACTCCCATGTTAAAGTTTGGGGAAGAATTTCATCATCACCACCTAGCCAAGTTTCTAGCTGTCTCAGTTTATAGTTAACTTATCCTTGAGCATAACTTCACTCAAACTTTTCCACACACACACATTCTGTTGTGTAGCTGTGAAATTATTATCAGTGTGTGTGTATCTACCTCTGATACCATAGTGCCACAGTGTGAGCCCCTGACTGAAAAAATCATGCCTGACTCCGGTGTGTTTATCCTGCACACCCTGACAGCGACCTGGCAAAGAGCAGTCTGTTGAATAAATCAGTGAAGGAAGGCAACATTCAAGGAAGAGAAACATGGAAAAACATGGAATTAAAGTTCTGGTTTCTCAGGTGGTACCCACATGAGGATAGAAGAGAGCCTAGTGTCCTAGTCCATGATGTATTTTGGCATCTGATTCTGATTAGCTAAAGCACCCATCAGGCCTGAGCCCACAGGGAAGATGAGAATCCCTCCGTAGAAAAGACTGAATGTTCTGGAGAAAACAGGGACTACCAGGGAATATTGGGGGAATCTCAAAATGGGTCTGAGCTATTCATCCTTCTCTACATTGTGTCAATTCCCAGTAGTGGGGCTGGAAGGGCCGCGGCTAAGCTCTTTTCAGAACCATGGACAGCGGCGTCTCGCCTGCCTCCTGTGCTGTGAACTAGGATAGGAGAAGCCCACCCTCGACAGAAGATGGGAAGCTTGCCATAAGCACTAAGTCACCATGTGAGCGTGGGAGGTGCTTTTGACAAAGAAAATGATATTTGCATCTAAATTCGGGGCAGTGATTGCAAGATTAAAGCACAGGAGCTACCAAAATAACCTGCGATAGATTCTGAAGGAAAGAGGTAGCAGGTGGGGATAACTGCTCCTTTGAAGCAGATATCTGCATTTAAAAAAAAAGAAAGAAAGAAATCGGCTGCTACCTGCCACTCCACAGCTTTGTGACAAACTCAGAGAAAAATCTCAGTTCCAAAGGGAAATCGGATAACATTCATGGCATTTTTTTGGACAAATACATCAGATCTTGTTGAAAAACCATAACTTTAGTAGGTCTGAGGGTCCAAGCATATCAGGTGTTCCTGGGTTGGGCGCTGGCTTGCATCCCAACCTGATGAGTGCTTTCTAGATGTTTCTCAAAGGCTGCTGCATGATCCCTCAACCATTTGCTAGTGTTTTCATGTCCAAAGAGCCAACACGTCAAAGAGTATTTAATTTTTTTGTTCTTCATGTGTAACTACTATGTACCAGACACAATACTAGTGTTTGAGGCATTGGCAAAAATTTTACATTTTCAGCCACACTATGATGTGAATATGGTCTCCTGTTACAAATAAATAAATCAGGGCTCAGGTACATTAATGAGAATTTTTCTAAGTTAGCTTCTCAAAATTTACCTAAATATAAAAGGCTCCTACACACAGGCCAGGCTTCATGATTAATACACATGCATACCCACCCACATATACATATACCTACAAATACAATGCATGAGGTCATCCCAACCTATTTCTTAAAGATGAAAACACAGAGCTCCACAGGGAACACTGAGCTCACCCACACTCACCTAATCAGTAAGGAGTGAGCTGGACTACATTCCAGAACCATCAGATGCCAAGGTTCTTTCCAAGGTGTAGCTCCCAAAGACAGTGGCTGAGTAGGATCAGACTCTGCTAGTTGTGTCTCCAATGTCTTCTTGCATTATTTCTTATTAGCAGAATGCCAGTCATGAACTAGCCAGTCTCCTTTCTGTTGGCACTACCTCTTCACTTGGTATCATTGCTTCTCACTTGGATTATTGCATGTGTTTCTATCCAATATCCCAGGCTCCAGGTTCTCCCATTGCAATCTAGCCAGTTTCCAGGTTTATTCGAGTATGTCACAACCAGTGAAAATGTTGTCATGATGACTGGAAACAGTCCAAGCTTTTTCATAGACCTTTACGAATGAATACCAAGCCTCCCTGGCAGTTTCATTCTACTATTCATTTCAATAGCATGCCCTGTTTAGGCAAGACTGATCTGTCTGTGTCCTCCACATGCATCTGGAATGTGGTAATGTCTTGTCATTAATTCATGCCAAGCATGTCCAGTCCCTGACTTCCATTTGTGCAATCTTATAGCTCTTTAGCATCTGGACCACAAGACACCTTAAAACTTTTCTCTCCTTTTTCTTAATCCCAGCATGGATATGACAGTTCTGTGGTTCTTAGATATAAACTAGGTTCAGTCTTATATTTTAATCTATTGATTAATGCGTTAATTGATTGATTAAGTATGTAATATTTAGATTGCACCTGTGAAAGCAATGCTTAATGCTAAGGATGCAGCAGTAAACAAGAGACACAAGTTCATTGTATTTCAGAAACCTACAGAGAACCCCCCCCCACCCTGTGCATCTCTGTCTCCCCCAACTCTCACACATAAATTAGCTAGACTAAAACATTTAGTAATCTCTTTGACTAGACTATACATTTTCAAGGGCAAATACATATATTACTATAATTATAATCATTATTATCATCAATAATATTTACTAATTTATGACCACACACCATGCCTTGTGGTTCACTTCTTATAATAACTCTGAATACTACAACTATTATTTTTTCTGTTTTACAGGTAGGGAAAATGAGAGACAGAAAGCTTAAATGACTTGCAAGAAGTAAGCAGTGAGGAGTAGACATAACTTTAGTGTGGACTCCACCATCCAGACTCTTAACAACTTCAAGGTCCCTACTCCCATTTCATGATGCAAACCTAGCACTGAACACTCTGCCAGGCATACACTGGGTAGTTAAGCATCTTAACTCTTGCCTGGGATCGGTCACTGAATTTCTCACGCACCAGCTCTGTGTCCGCTCTGGGCCTCAGTTTACTCAGTAAACTGGGAATAAGATAGATAGTATCTATCTTAAAGAGTTGTTAGGAAGATCAAATACTTACTCATACTACTATACACTGAATAGCCCGATTATTAGGACCACCTGACGTTTGTAGGCAATTAGCCGTACACTGCATCCTATGGGATATGGAAGCCAAAGACCTGTTTGAACATCTTTACTGTCTGCAGTTACCAAGATAAAATGTCTCCGGTTCACACAGGAACACAAGGATTGAACAGTTGAGCATTGGAAAAGAAGTCATGTGGCCTGATGAATCACATTTCCAGTTGCATCATGCAGAGGGCAGAGTGAGAATTTCACGGAAACAGCATGAAAGCATGCACCCCACATGCATGAGTACAACTCTTCAAGCTGGTGGAGGCAGTGTTATGGTTTGGGGCATGTTTTCCTGGCATGATTTGGGCCTTTTAATTCATGTGGAACAATGTCTGAATAGCACAATATCATTGCTGATCAAGTTCATCCTATCATGTTGATGGCGTATCCCAATGGAGATAGCTTCTTCCAACAAGACAGTGCTCCATGCCATGGTGCTTGTATTGTTCAGGCGTGGTTTCAAGAACATGAGGGAGACTTTACCTTGTTTAGGTGGCCCCCACAATCACCAGATCTCAATCCAATTGAGCATTTGTGGGATGAAGTTAAAAGAGCCGTCAGACAGCTGGTTCCACAACCATCAAACCTCACAGAACTGGACAGTGCTATTCATCAGGCATGGTGTCAGATTCCTCGCATCACCTTTCAACATCTCATGGAGTCAATGCCAAGAAGAACCGCCAGAGTATTGAAGCTGAAAGGTGGTCCAACAAAGTACTGATGGGGTGGTCATAATAATCTGGCCACTCAGGATATATGGCATTCAGAACAATACCTGGTAAAAATTTAGCATTACTTTGGGTGATACAAACAGTTACCACTCTGGAGGTTCAGGATGTACCTGTGAATGAATGAACACTCACTCAGCCGTGAGTTCCGTGCACAATTTGAACTTAGCAGCAATGTACAAACCCACAGGCCAATACTCAGAACACACCAGAGTACCCAGTAATTGTTTATTGATTGAACAGCTGACTGTCAAAAGCTGTAGAGGAGCGGTGCCACGTGGAGACCCAGCAGGAGTTTGCATCGTGAGCTGAGCATTGATCTGACTCCACAGGGTGATGAGCCCCTGGTCAGGAAGAATCCAATTTCAATATTGTAAATGGCACACGTGTCCTTTAATCCACCACATGCACCCTTCAGCTCCAGACCTCCAAGTACAGTCACCTCTGTAGCACAGCCAACTTTGTGACTACCCCACCTACTCTATCTGATGGCTCTGAAAGTGCAAGTCTACCTTCCAAAGAAGGGAGGTTACATGATTTATTAAATGATGCCAGTCCTAGGCTGACACGCAGGACTTTCGGCTGCTCAGGTGGCACAGCCCTGAGTGCGCCTGGAATCATGAGGTGAGGAGTCATCCCAGCCACCCTCTGCCTCATGTACGTTGTGCAGCACTTTACCCAGAAAGGGGAGTATTGCAGTTCTTCTTACCTTCAGGTCTAAGTTCTTGGGGGAAGGGAGGGCAGGAG
This sequence comes from Antrozous pallidus, assembly GCA_027563665.1. Classification (NCBI taxonomy): domain Eukaryota; kingdom Metazoa; phylum Chordata; class Mammalia; order Chiroptera; family Vespertilionidae; genus Antrozous; species Antrozous pallidus. The sequence goes on along the minus strand of CM050512.1, from coordinate 114,870,081 downwards.
AAAGAGGGTGACACAATCACATCATCATTTTCCAACCCATCTCTCCCATTCCAGAGGCCTTAGACTGCTTACAAACATGAAGCCCTCAAGAGAAAGGGCTGGGTTGATGGCCAGCTCAGTGCCTCACACCACCCCGGTATGAATGAGGAGATGGTGTGTGGCTTGGCCTGGGACTTTTGAATGCTCAAATCTCTACCCAGCTGCCTACTCTGCCATCAGGCCAAACGCTGGACAGGAGGATGGGATGCCCCCAAGAAATCAGCCATCTTTTGTTCTGAACCAAAGGGCTCTTGGCCTTGATGTGCAACACTGTCACCCAGACCTTTTGAGGCAGAATTCCTGGGGTTACGACAGATGTTTCTCCTGTTTTCAGTTTAGTTGGTTTAATTTTATCAGGATTTTGCTCCAAAGGCCACCATGGAGTTTTAGTGAGCTGGATGTTACAAGTGAATCTGAACGTCCTACAGCCCAGCTTGGGAAACACCTAAACCTACAGCTCTAAACATGGGTAGGCAGCCACATGGGAGCCTAACCTGAGACCTACCTCTCTCAGTACTACTCCAAGTTGAGAAGCGGCAGGACTCTCTTGTCCTGACCAAATGGATGACTGGAATTCCAGAGTCAAAAGAGAGGAGGACCGATCCTGAGAACACCCTCAGCTTGGTGCCCAGAGATTCACCTTGTCTTGTGGTCACACTTATTTTACAGTGTTGGACCCTAGCACAGCGCTGGCTCTCAGTAAGTGTCCTTAAAATACTTGCTGAAGGGATTAATGAGAGAAAAATCAGCAAGCAGGTCTCCTGCTCCATTCCATCCAGTCCCTGCTCAGGCTCAGGGTTAATCTGCAAAGGCCGGTTACACCAACATACTAAGCAAAAAGCACCCCACCCTCTAGCTTATGCACATTCTGGTCTCATGAGAGGGAGAAATAGATGCAGTAGAAAGAACACAATGGATTTGGGGATGGAGCCCTTCGATTTGTCCACCATGCCCCTGCTGTGTGAGTTACGATGAGTCATCTCAACTTGCTAGGCCAGTTTCAGTATCTGCAGGTCAGAAGTTGTAGCATGGTTGGCACAGGCTCCTGCAGGTGTCTGCCGAGCTTTCTGCAGTGACTGGGCCCTGGTAATGCTCTGCATATGGCAGCTGTTCAGAGAGTATGAATCTGGCCCTCTGGCCATCTGGCCTTGAGTTCAGAGGAGGGTCCTGGGCAGTGGAGCTGGGCATAGGCTTTGATGTCCAGAGCAGGGCTCCTGGAGAGCAGATGGACATGGATGGGAGTAAGAAAGTCAGGATAAGTTTACATGCCAACGCTGCTGCCCATCAGCAGCATGACTGAATCACTGTCTTGCTTTGTCTCTGTTTCCCTATTGGCAGAGGTCAGGAGTCAAATTAAATGACTCCTCACTGCCCATCCAAGAGTTCACAGTCCTACCTCGGTGTTATTGGTTTATCTGGCCAGCCCATCCTACACCTACCTCTCTCCTGCCATACATTCCCATGGTGCTAGGTTGATTAAGCCCTGATTCTGTGATTCAGGCACTAAACTTGACCCAAACTGAGATGGTTTGGCTCAGTGGATAGAGCGTTGGACTGCGGACTGAAAGGTCCCGGGTTCGATTCTGGTCAAGGGCATGTACCTTGGCTGTGGGCACATCCCCAGTGGGGGGCGTGCAAGAGTCAGCTGATCAATGTTTCTCTCTCATCGATGTTTCTGACTTTCTATCCCTCTCCTTTCTGCTCTGTAAAAAAATCAATAAAATATATTTTTAAAAAATATAAAAAATAAATAAATAAACTTGACCCAAGTGGTTTCAGGAAAACTGAAGTCAGCTCTGAGCTTCTTTGTTGTTCCCTGATGTTTCTCCTGTTCCTGGGACAGTGTCTCTCACTCTTAGCTGTAGAGTGGTCCCTCACTAAATATTCACTGAGTGCATGAGCGCCCACCCAGAGACAGAAGGGACCTGCTGCCTGTGCACACAGGCTGGAATGCTCATTTGGCTCACTTGGCACCTTCACTGTTTGCCGGAGAAGCCATTCTCCAAGGTTAACTTTGCTGTTAGTCAGACATTTGAGGGAGCCACATTCTACTCAAGACTTCTGTTTTCTCATCACTAAAATGAGAAAGTGACTCCTCTTCTTAGCAGGAATTGAGTCAGGTGTTAGATTCAAAAGAATGAATTGTAAAATCCTATTAAATGTATGACATTATTATTGCTAGGACAAGCAATTAGTGGCCATAAAGTAGAACTCTGGCTCTTAAGCAAATGTTTGACAAGGATCATCCACACTTTCTCCTTCAGGCCCTGAAGCCCTCAGATCTCTCATGCCCTCCCACTTACTCCTTTTTTTGTCCTTAACCAAACATTGTAGAGACTTCTTAGGTCTGAAAAAAACATCTTGCCTGAAGCTCTGATTATATACTGAAGTTTGCTGCAAATGAAAGAGCTGGAATTTGAGGTTTTTAGAAGCTCAGAATAAACAGAGTAATTGGAGAAATGAAATATCCATTAGTCTAAATGAAAATTTCTATAAAGCTGCGAGTTAGACATTGATAAAAAGGAATGATTAAATGCAGAATTAACCAAGATTAATTATTTTAATCAAGAGATTAATCACGATTATATCTTTACATTAGTTGGCTCGGCTGATGTTTGCTCAGCAATCTAAGGAAAAATCTGTTCATTTATCACCTTCATATTTGAAAATCAGCCCATATTTTATAGTCTCCCATCTACCATCATCAAACTCCATGTAAACAGAAGCTCCTAAACAGATAAATAGCATTTGAGCAGAGTGTGTGTGGAGCCAAGGAGCTTCATGCTGGGACCCAGATTCAAAGCTGAAGAGTTTTTGTTTTGAAGTGTGTGTGTGTTTAGTATTGGGAGCCCACAGCTGTTCTTTATTTTACAACAGTTGCCTAATTTAGTGTCTTTTTCCAGCTGAATTCCTCAGTTCACCTGATTATAGGCTTAGGGAGCTGATGGAAGGGCCAGCTAAGGTGATAGATGGTGCTTTGGGGCAGGTACCCCTGGGAAGGCACTTCCACTAGAGCTGGAGTAGGCTGGGACTCTGGCTCTTGAAAACTAAAGTAGCCCAGTGCCAAATAAGATGTCAAGAAATGAAAAACCCATTTTGACCAAGAAATGTGTGATCCTTTCACACATAGTTTTTCATCTACAGTTCTTAACAGCTGGATTTGCAGATGAAGATCCAAAGCTAGCTCTCCCTGGACCTCCATCGTTTCAGTAAGAGGTCCACCATTCACCCAGTATTCACACTAGGTAACTAGAATAAGTCTTAACATGTCCCTTTATTACATACCCAATTAATATAGATATGTGTGTGTGAATATTTATTAGTAACTATGTAAATATCAGGATTCATCATACATATATAGTACATATTATATCTACATAGTATATAAAACATACATATATATGAATATCTATATGAAGTTGCTCAGCCTTGGATAGCCATCCATCTTCTTCAGTCATAGCTTGCATTTCTCACTTGGGCCATAATGGTTGGATTGGAAACTGTGCTACCAGTCACTTCTAAATTAAAATTGAGAGAAGAATGCCTGACTTCCTTCTCCTAACAAATATGTATTGAATGTCAATTGTACATCAGGCCTTCAGCTTTAGCTGGGCTGTGGTCCTGGTGGATAGTTCTCTTGTGACTAAGTTAACTCTGTCCAGATCTCATCATATAAAATCCTGTCATTACCCATATTTTACCCATTATTTAAGTCAAAGAGAGTTTAAATAATTGGATCAATGTCTGTAGGTCAGCCTTGGGAGAATTGAAATCATAATAATATTTAATCTTCTGATCCATAAAAATGGTTTATTTTACTATTTTTAAAGTTACTTTTAATTTCCTTCAGCCATGTTTTATAGTTTTTGGTGTATAAGACTTGAATTTATTTTATTAAATTTACTTATAAGTATATTATTCCTTTTGATGCTATAGTGAAAGCAATTATTTCCTTTGTTCCATTTTGGGGTTTTCTTTGCATATATAGAGAAATTGCAATAAATTTTTGTATATTGGCCTTGCATCCTGTGACCTTGCTAAACTTGGTCATTAGTTCTAGAAGTGTGTGAGTGTTAGGGTTCCCTACATATAGAACTTTATTATCTATAAATAAAAGCAGTATTATTTTTCCTTTCAATGTGGATGTCTTTATTTCTTTTTCTTGCCTAATTGCATGGGCTTGGACCTCTGTTATAATCCTATATATTAAAAGCCTAATATGCAAATCAACTGAACAGCAGAAAGACCAGTGGAATGACCTGTCACTATGACACATACTGACTACCAGGACGCAGACACTCAATGCAGGATCTGTCCCCGGCCTGCAGGCTCCAGACCAGCCAAGGAGAGTGCCAGTGGGATCCTCTTGATCACCCCTCCAGTTGCCCCACAGATCAAACCTGATCATTGGCCATGCCTATGAACCCTACCCATGCACAGATTTCATGCACCAGGCCTCTAGTATTGAATAAAAGTGCTGAAAATGACTATCCTTTAAATAACATATTTGTCAAAAAAAGAAGTAAAAATAAATATTACATGGCGATTTTAAATGAAATTTCAAGGCCTGACTGAGTGGCCCAGTTAAAGTATTGTCCCATAAACCAAAAAGGTTGTGGATTTGATTTCAAGTCAGGGCACGTCCTAGAGTTGCAGGCTTGATCCCCAGTGAGGACACATATAGGAGTCAACCAATTGAGGCTTCTCTCGCACTGATGTTTCTCAAATGTTGATGTTTCTTTCTCCCCACTTCTTCCTCTCTAAAAGTCAATAAAAGTGTACCTTACGTGAGTATTAATAATAAAAAAATTTAATATATAAAATTTTGTGAAATGTCACAAAACATTCAGCCTTTTCCATAAGTGTGATATTAATTGTAGATTTTTCACAGATAATCTTTACCAAATTGAGACAATTCTATTTTATTCCTAGTTAATTGATAAGTTTTATCAGGAATAGATAGTAGTTTGTCAAACATTTTGTCTGAATTTATAAAATAATCAGATGTGTGTTGTTGCTTTTTAGTTTGTTGATATGGTGAGTTACAATTGATTGATATTTCAGAGTGAAAACAAACTTGCATTCTTATGATAAACACCCAGGAATATGTAATTACCGTTATATCATTGCATATCCTTATCAGACATTGTTGTGTGCAGCTTACCATTTAAAATGTGTTTGTCCATACTCTTGAGGGAAATGGATCTGTAGTTATCTTTTTTGTAATCTTTTTGGCTTTGGTATCAAGTAATGCTTTCTTCCTAAAATCAGATGGGAAGTTATTTCCTTGTTTTCAATTTTCTGGAAGTGTTTGTATAGAATTAATAATATTTCTTCTTTAACTATTTGGTAAAATTCACCTGAAAAAATTATCAGGGCTGAGAGTTTTCTGTATGGGATGATTTTTAATTCAAATTTAAATGTCTTTAAAAGTCATAGGGCTAAATACTGTTAACTATTTTTTCTTCAGTGTGACTTTGTAGTTTGTGTGTTTCAAGTAATTTATGAATTTCATTTAAGTTGTCAAATTTATTGCCATAAGTTGTTTGTAATATTCTACTAATATTATTTTAATATTTGTAGAATCTCTGATTGTGGCATATTTCAGATTCTTGATATTGATTATTTGTATTCTCAATTATTTTCCTAGCTAGAGGTAAATCAATTGCATTGATCTTAAAAAACCAGCTTTGTTCTATTAATTTATTCTATTATTTCTGTTCTTTTTTGCATTGCGTTCTGCTTTGTTCTTTATTATGTTCTTTCTTCTTTGAATTTAATTGGCTAAATTCCTTTTCTCATTCTTCCAAGTGTTCATTAATCTGAGACCTTTCTTATTCTAATATGACCATTTAGTGCTATAAGTTTTTCCTTCTGCTTTAGTGGCATTTCACAAATTCTCATATGTTGAATTTTCATTTCCTTTTATTTCACAATACTTTGCAATTTTCCTTTTAATTTCATCTTTGACATATGCTATTTAAAAGTATTCTATTTAAGGATTCTGTTTAGAGATTCTTTAGATTTCTAATTTAACTAGACTTTGCTTGGAAAACACATTTTGTATGGTTTGCATCCTTTTAAATGTATTTTTTAATGACCCAGCACATGATTTATTGTGGTAAATATTCCATGTGTATTTGGGAAGAATGTAGAGTCTGCTGTTGGTGTGAAGTATTCCATAAATGTCAAGCAAATCATTTGTTGATGATGTTGTTCAAATCTTCAAAAATCTTCTTAAATTTATCTCCAATTGTTTTATCCATTGTTGAGAGAAGGCATTAAAATCTCTGTCCATGATTTCTGTTTTGTCCATTTTTAGTTCAGTGCTGCTGACTCCCATTTCATGTATTTTGATGCTGTTATCAGGTTCAGAAAGATTTGAGATTGTCGCATCCTTTTGTGAACTGACTTCTTTATTGTTAGGAGGTGGCCTTCTTTAGTCCTGTCATATTCTTTCCTCAGACATCTATTTTGTTTGATATTAATATAACTGCTCCAGCTTTCTTTGGAATAATATTCACATGGCATACCTTCTTCTATCTTTTACTATAAATTATTCTGTCACTATATTTGAAATGCATTTTTTATAGGCAGAACATACTCGGGTCTTGCTTCTTGAAGTCTAATCTGAGAATCATTTTGCCTTTTAACTTGGGTATTCACACTATTAACATTTAATGGGATTATTTATATGGCTGCATAGCCATGTGTCACTTGACAATGGGGATACAGTCTGAGTAATGTGTAACTAGGTGATTTCATCACTGTGCAAATATCAGAGTGCACTCTCACAAACCTAGATTGTATAGTCTTCTACACACCTAAGCTATATGGTAGAGCTATTGCTTCCAGGCTGCACACCTGTACAGCATGCTACTGTACTGACTACTATAGGCAATTATAACACAACTAGGGGCCCAGTGCATGAATTCATGTATCTTGAAATTGTGGACTGTGAGGCTACGATGGGGCACAGGGGCAGGTCTCGGCCCATCCTCTGCACCCTGCCTGGCCCCTCCCACTGTGGCCCCTGGCCCTTTGTCTGCCTGCAGCCCCACTCCTGCTCCCACCGCTCCCACATGCAGATGGTGCCAGGCCCACTAGTACCTGCTGATGGCGCCAAACGATTAAAGCTGGTGCTGGACGCCGGGAGCAGGTGCAAGTGCCTGGTGGGACCTCAGTGCAGGAGCAAAGAATTTTTATTAACCACCAGAGGCTTACAGTGACCAGTACCCCACCTTGGTCTGGTGCTCCAACTCACCTGCTCCACCATTCCACCATGGCAGATGCCCATCATGTTCCACATGTACCCACTAGTGGTTACCACATGTCCTAGAAGTTGGTTGTTTGGTTGTTCTGCCATTCAGTCTATTTGCATTTTAGGGTTTTATATATATAGATGATATATATATTTGTTTATCAAAACTCATCTAAACAGAAAAGGGACAATAAAAATAGGGTATAAAAGATAGAGTACATGTGGCAGGGTGCAGAGATGCATGTGCATGCCAGTGGGAAGTCTGTAGAGGGAGGTGCTGGCTGGTGGGGATGGGGAGTAGACATCAAGGGCAGGGCAGGGAAGGGAGGAAGGGAGAGAAAGGGTAAGAGAAAGGGATAGCAGAGATCAAGAATGACAGGGAGAACAGAGAGTGAGGAGAGAGAGAGAGAGAGAGAGAGAGAGAGAGAGAGAGAGAGAGAGAAGAAAATGGGACTGGAGAAAAGAGAACAGAGGGGAGGGAAGTGAGTTTGTGTACACCCATATATGTGGGTTTGGGGAGAAGCAGTCATAGGCGAGTGGGGTGGGTTCCTGGGTTTCCCTCCTCCCCACCTGCTCCTCTTGCTTCCTGATCAATCCCAGGCCCCAGCCTCAGTGGGCCTCCTTGTCCATTGGGCCCAGCCTTTCCTTTCAACATTGCAAATAAACTGCTTGTAATCCATCACAACTAGTTTTTATAGTTACTCCATCTGTTCTTTGTTTTATTTTATATCTTTCTGCATTTTTATTAATTTTTATGAATCCGTTTTGTTTCCTTGTTGGCCTGTTGTTCTATAAGTTTTATTTTATTGGTTGTTAGTGTTAATACAGTCTGTCTTTGTCTCTAAAGCTTATTTTAATCCCCACTTTCAGGGCCCTTTATTGGGTTAAACAGTTGGTTTCTGCACGATTCTGCAGGAGAGTAAGAAGGAGAGAGACCTCATGTCACAGAGCTGGGTCTCAGACACATCCAAAACCTTAGCTCTGGAGAACTTACCCTGGTCTAGATGGAAATAAATTATACTTTTTCAAGGTCAACTCTTTAAATTTTTATCACCATTTTCCAAAAAAAAAATACCTGATTTGACCAGCTATTTATTCAGCCTTAAATAATTATATGATAAGTTAGTATTTTCTGGAGAATATTAGATAACACAAAAACTAGTGAGAAAACACAAAGGAAAATTCTGATGACTGCCATCACCACATTCATGGCCTCCCAGACTTCCCCTGCAAAAACAGATATTTATTTATTTGCAAACATAATAGCCAGCACTCACTATATGTTAGGCCATTTGTTTAGCTCTAACATGGATGATTTCACCCTCACAAATCTGGGAAGTAGGTGCTATTACTACATTTTATAAATGAAGAAAGCGAGGCACAAGAGATCAATCAATGTTCTCTCAATTGACATGTGATGACTTTGATGTTAGAACCCCCAACACTTTAGCCAGAGCTGTCACTCCTAACTACCATATGAAATTTCCTTATTATATGCACATATTTTTATAGAAATAAAATAACCCTTTCCTTATCTCGTGTGTGTATGTGTGTGTGTGTGTGTGTGTGTGTGTGTGTGTAATTTTTCCATATGATATTCACACTTTTACCCCCAGGAATTTTGGCTTAAGATTCTAATAAGTGGTAACATTGGCCAGGTCACTTCGATGTTCCTTAATTTTCTCCTTCACTTTTCCTGTCCATCTCCACCAGTTTCCTGGGCAGCTATTAACAGGCTCCTTCTATGACTAGGTCTTGTAAAATTTAAGAATTTGGATTTTTCTAGCCCACAAGCAGAATAACCATTTCTAAGGTGTCATGGAAAGACTGGACCTGTTTTCCCGTGAGCCTGTTACATTCAGGTGAGCAGTATGGGGTTTGCCACATTCTAACAATGCTTTATTGACTTCTGTAAAATTATAATTGATTTTTTTCCCAAAACCAACAACTTGGCACACTGTATTTTCATGATGTTGTACATTGTGACTGACATTGACACCTACTGTTAAGGAGAGAGAGTGCAGCTCAGCTCTGTTAGCCATTGCATTTAAGGACCAGGTCAGAATCCTCTACTCTGCCTTTCATGAGATCTCTAAAGTGCTAAGAGCAACAGAGGCTAGATAAATTGTGAGTCTCCAGCTCTTGTATACTCACTATTGCTGTCTTAAGCAGCTCCTGATTTATGATGGACTCCATTCATATTTGTGTTCTTCAAAATCTGAAATCCCTCCTCTCTCTGAGATAATCAGGACTTTCAAAATGTTCTCATCTTCTAAGCACCTTTCCTCACATTTGGGTTTGTACTTCCAATGGGTCTGCATCTGACAACTTAGAGCTTGGGTTAAAGTTTTCCATAGTGAGGTTCAGGCTGAATAATTAAAAGAAGTGACAGGCAACAAATTGGCAAAAGAAAAAGAACAACAAATTGCATTCCAGTGAGTTGACTATACACAAGTCACTATACAAGATATTTTCATGTGGTTTTTCATTTAGTACTCACAACCATCCTTAATAAGCAGCAATTTTTATTCCTATTTAATAGACAAATTTTTTCACATCCAGTTCAAGTCTGAGGTTCACAGAGCTTAATTTGTCTATGGGCAGAAAATTAGTAAATTGAGGAGATTAGATATGAAATCAGGTCTTCATTTCAGAGCTTTCTGTTACCTCTGTAAAAAAAACTATATTTTTTAATATATTCCTATGGACATAACTTTGTTTGATAAACACATAACTTATCAATAGGCATTTTAGCTCTATTTTATAGATGAGGACATCAAAGTTTGCACAAAGTTGTACAGGTAGAGAGATCTCAAAGTAGGGTGTGAATTAATACATTCTAATTTTATCATGAGACACTCATTCAGTGGGCTCTGGAGGCACCCTGCCTCGGTGTCCCATTGGCCCTATCAGTTTCTAAGTAGGTGACTTTATGTAAGTTGCTTAACATAGTCTGACTCTCTTTTTTCCTCATCAATAAAGTGGAAATAATTATAGCACTTCCCTTATTAAACTGTCAAGAGGATCATCTGAGATTATATATAACGCACATATGGCAGGTAATACATAAAATGTTATTGTTATTATTATTATCAAGAATGGATATAACCTGCCTTAGTTACAGGGTTTCCAGGGAAGAAAATAAAGTCATGGAAAATTTCAGCATAAAGCCATCAGTTTTTGTAGCCAGTCCCCTCTTTCTGCCCTGTCTCACTGGCTCAGGTAAGGGTTGGGGTGAAGCTGTGCTGTCTGCTTCTGCCACGACCATAGAGACAGCTGTGTCCACCTCCAAAACCTTCCTGCTCTCCCGGGCAGCCAAAGCAGGATTCCAAGCTAAAGGCATCATTTGTACTGAAGTGTTTCTATTTCGTGACTGGAAGTCTGCCAGAGGGAAGGAGTGAGACAGGAAAGAATGTCCATCTACAAGGAAGGCTGGGTTCTGGGTGCTTTTGTAGCTGGTGATCAGATAGGAGGAAGCTCAGACAGGCTGGAAAAGCCACTCCTGAAGCATTCATAGAGCTGGGCAAACACGTTAGCATTCCTTTATGACCTCTGCTTCCTTATCATTAAAGTAGAGCTAATAAGGCTTACCAGGAGTGAAAGAAATAAGGTATGCAAAACGCTGAGGCTGAGTGCCCCCTGCAGGACCGAACTATAACGCAAGGAACTCTGGGTTGAGAGTTAGGACACCTCCATTTCCACTGGGGGTTTTCTGTGTGTATTTGTGGGAGCTGTTTGCCTTCACTGGCTGATCATTTCTTCATCTGTATAATCAATGGTTTGGATTTTATAAAGTCTTAATGTTTCTTTCAGCTCAATCTGCATAAGTCATTATTCACATTCATTCATCCATCATACTTTTATTAAGTACTTGCCTACCACCCAGGCACTGATGATACCAGGATGAATAAGAAAGATTAACCCCAAAGAACTCAGTGCTATAATGAATATGATCCATGCACTGTGGGGAGCAAGGTGAACGGAAACAAGTAATTGCTTTTAGGGGAGTTGGCGATGGCTCAGAGAACACATAATTTTTGAAATGGGCCTTGGAGAACCAGTGTAGGCTTGCCAGATGAGAAGGAATGTCTCATAAAATAATAATGATGCTTTTATGGGACAACTGGAAAAGGTAAGTCCCCATTCTCTGCAGGACATTTCTAAGTCTCTTCTCCCAATAAGACTGGGTTTTGCCTCTTAAGTTTCACTTCAAAGTGGTGGCAGTCAACTCCATGTGGGCTCCATATCTTGATTCTGACTTCTCTCTCTAATACAGAGCCAGACTCAGGCTTATGCATTAGGGAAAGATGTATAGATCTGGGCACACGGAGCAAGTAAGTGTGTTCTCAAGTTCTGAGGCACTGTTCTGGGATTCAAAGAAAGGTTTGGGCTCCTCGAGAAAACTGAAGAAGCCAATGCTCTTTGGTAGGACATTGCAGCTCTCAGATGACAGAGGCCTTGGCACTCCCGCTGGGCTGGAGATGAGCTACACTGAGAAGCCACTCGTGTTGGTGGCAGTAGGGTGTACAAGGGCAGCAATGGTGCTGAGCACGGCAGGGTCACATTTCTTGTTTGCATACCCCTTGTTTTTCTCCATCTTTAGGCATCATCATATTTCTTTGTTATTTAGTCTTTTTTTCCTATTCAGTTCATGTAGCTCCAGTGGAGCTGATTCCATCTGTGGTCTGGGGTTAATCACATGACCCTCTCCTGGCCAGTCAGAAAATCTGTCCCCTTTGCCCTTTGCCAGTTCTGGAGTGTGCTTGCTCTCCAATCAGAGTAAATCTCAGAACACTTGCAGGGGTGACTGGGAGAGAGGCACCCTCCTTAATAAGAATGACAGGAAGATGAGGTGCGACTGACGTGCGAGCTGCCATTTGGCACCAGGAAGGAAGAACTTGCTTGAGAATGAAACCAACACTGAAAAACAAAACTTAGAGAAATCGACAACACTGGTAGTACGGCTCAGAATCGGGGCAGTTCTGCCTGTACGGTGCGATTCTGTGACCAACAGCTTTCTTTTTATTTCAGCAGTTCAAAGCTAGATTTCTGTCTCTTGGGAACCCTTCAGGGTTAGATAATGATTCTCTCCTTCTTGGAGCTACCTCTGATACCAGCTTTTCTATGATTTCAAACAAGTTCTTTCTTCCCTGGTTAATAGTCCAGGTTGTCAACCCAGACCTTTTTCTCCAAGCCATCACCCAACCTGCAACTTCAGAGCTCCCTTGTCTACAGATTCCTCTTCCCACACATTTTTTCTGCCTCTTTTTAAAAATAACTCGCATCTGCTTGTCTGCCTCCTGCTCATCCTTCTGTTGCCACGTGTGAGCATCCCTGGTCCTGTCCCTGGCACCAAGGAAGCTTGGGAGAGGCTCCTGGACCCATTTCTCCTGCTGTGGATTCACTCTGCCCAGTGTCTAGCTCCCCCAGTTACAGGCTTCTCTCTCCTTGGCTCAGCAAAGGACCCATCAGGAAATGTAGCTGCATTTCTGGATTCACAAACCTGAGGCTGATTTTAATGCTATAGATTCCTGGCATCCTGTAGACGGATGGCAGAGAAAACTCTCGCTACACAGATTCTGGGGAGAGGTGCCCCATTTATTGGTTTAGGCGAGGAGGAAGGTTGAACTAAGTCACTGCAAGTAATAGAAATTGGTTAATTCTTAGCTATGATAGGACCAATACTTACAAAGAAAGTGTTATAAATGATGCACTGTGCTATGTACTTGTGGTTTGCATTTGTTTCTCGAGCAGCTTGTTAGGTAATCTAATTGCCTCCATTCTGAAGATGAGAAATCTGAGGTCCAGAAAAGTTAACCAAGTCGCTGCTTCATCTGTGGGTTCACCCAGATATGCCTGGATTTCCACTGTCTAGATACAAGGGATTATTGGCCTTTCCCATCTGTGTAGGTTGTGAGCCTGATAACTTGCTTGGCCAATAAGCTGTGACTGGATGTGATGTGTCACTCTGGGGTGAAAGCTCTAAGGACCTTTTTCCCTGGGAAGGTGGTGGACTTGTCATCCTGCTGAAGGTGACACACATGACTGATGCCCCAGAAATTCATGAAAGAAGAAGGAGATAAACTTTCGTGAGCCTTAAAAAGCATGGATTTTTAAAGGTATTGAAATGTGACGTAGATAAGTGAATTATTAGTAGAGTCATGATTAAAAATCCAGGTATTCTGGTTTTAAAGCCAGAACTTGAGCAGCTCTTTATTTCTCTGTAAGAACACTTGAGAAAGTAAGGATCCCTATAACAACTGGGCAGCAACTAGGAGTTTGGGGATACAGCATCGCTGTGACTTCCAGGACATCTGGTCAACCTCTCAGCAGCAAAATCTTGGATGTGAGCATAGACCTGAGCAGCAGCCTCCACTGGTCTTTTCCCCAGGGTTGCACAATTGTGTCTCCAGCTCTGTTCCAGTTTTGTCTTCCCAGTGTCTGCTTACCTAGGGCATCTCCCAATTTACATCATCCAGGGCTTTTCCTGTCTACCCCTATTTGCTTCTGCTTTGGGTGGTGGCTTCTATAAACTGCCCACTTGCTGAACCTTGAATTTTAAACTCTTGACAATCGTCTGTTGCTTTAAAGAATCCTGGGCCACTTTGAAGGCTGCTAACAATAATAGATTCCAAGGCCAGGTGATCCATGGTTCCTCCATCCCAGTAAGCTGCCAAAAAGATTGGGTCACCTGCTAACAAGTCCCTCGGCACATTGGAGGGAGGTCAAGTCACTACCTGTACACCTTAAACTCACACAGAGCTGTTCGTCACTGACATTTCAATCAGACTGGAGACAAATAATAGTGAAAAAAATAGGACCTCAAAAGCCAGTTGATGTGCAACATTAGAAATAATATATCACGCGCCAGGATAACCAGCCGGCGCTGGCTAAGCTAGTCCAGAACGAGACCTGTAGGTATGCAAATGGCCTTCTTCTGCCTCTGCTCCCTTTTCATACTCTACCTCCCTCTCTGTCCAGCAAGTGGCTGGCTCTCTGTGCTCCCTGCCCCCACCCCGCCTCTCCTCCCAGTTAGGGACTCCAGGGCTCATCCCTGCCAGGGGCTCCATTGTTCTGAAAACAGACCTCTGTCCGAAGGGTGGAGATGCGACTTCCCAAATCACTCTTGAAACAAACCTGGTCTAGGTGTTTTCTAAAATTAAAGTTTAGCAGACAAATTCTATATGAATATCTTCTCCTGTAACAAATGAAGAGTGGGGAAAATTCTAAAGTTCCTTTTGACCAAGAGTCTGAAGCACACTCTTGTCTCTGGTGATGACCAATAACCAGCCTGTGACACTCATATGCATGGCTACCGCACGTGTGTGCTCAACATGAATAGTATCACACTGCACGTGTTATTTTTAATTTGCTTGCTTTTACCCAATAATAAGTCTTTGTAGTATCCACATAATGATATTTTATAGATCTATTTGGTTCATTTCTTTAAAGCATAGCTTCTTTTCCATAGTGTAACTATATCACAGTTTACTTAGCCAATTTCCCACCCATGAACATATAGACTTTCTCTCTTTTTGAAGTTAAAAACTATCTTGGGATGAACATTCTTTTGTGTGAAAATGTGAGTGACTCTCAAGATCTGACACTAAACAATGGAATTCCTGGGAAATTTGGATCCGCACCTTAATTTCAGCAGCTATTACCAAAGCTGAGCTCCCTTGCACTCCGACTTCAGTATCTGACTCTCAGCTTGGTTAGACCTGAACAGTAACACCAGTCCAAGCACCAATTCAAGCAGCAGCAGACTGACCCTGACTCCGGGTGATGTGCAAGGTGTTTCCTCCTCTCAGTGATCCCACAGCATCTCCCGAGAGAGACATCATGACCACACCACAGATGAAAAATGTTAGGTTCAAAGTGGTTGAAATAGTTCTCCAAATACCCCCAATGCTTAGCGGCAGGCTCCGGGTTTGAACACAGGACTGTCTGATGACAAGGCCACATACTTAGTGATGAATTTGCCTCTCTGAACACCTGTGGCTTTGGATCTCCCCTAGAAGAACTCTTTCAAGTGTCCAGTCTGCAGATGTGAGGCAAAGGTCTCACCTGCGAGCAGTGGTTGGCACCCATGGTCAGGGACAGGTGCATTGTGAGAGGTGGAGAGAAAAGTGTGGAGCTTGCTCCTTCAGAGGCAGTGCATGTAGCCAGCAGCCCACCTCATCTCAGCAGCAGCTGCACCATCGAGATGTGAAATGCTTACCTGTATGTGTTAACTTGGCTGGATGGAAGGTACCCACACGCTGGTTGAGTGTGATTTCTGGGCACATCTGTAAGATTATTTCCAGCATGAGTGAAACACAGCTCCCTCCCCAGGTGGATCCAATCCACCAAGGGACTGGAGGGAATAAGATCAACCACAGGCACAGTCTCTGTCTCTGTCAAGGGTCTCAGCCTGCCCTACTCTCGATTCCTTCAGGCTGGCCCTGCACACCTGGTTCTTAGGCCTGGGACCCAGACTACAATAGGACACTGGCTTTGCTGTGTCCCTAACTTGTGGATGGTAGGTCATAGATTCTCAGCCTCCATTCGCACATGAGCCCATTCATCTCAGATAGAGATGGAGCAGGATGGGAAACATAAAGCCCTCGAAATCACTGGTCTGCCCTCAAGGCATTAGGGGTGAGTTCATTAAATGTGTGACCACATACAGCAGGCTCAATGCTAAGTTGATAATTCTGTATGGCCTTTGAATGATGTTATAAACATCCAAGTGGCCCTTGGTGGAAAAAAGGGTCCCCACTCCTGAGATAGAAAAAATAGAAATACAGATAGAGATAGAGATAGAGACAGAGATAGAGACAGAGATAGACATAGTGATAGAGATGGGGAGAGAGGGAGAGAGATAGGGAGAGACATAAGGATATAGAGATGGAGGGAGATAAAGAGAGAGAGATAAAGATAGAGACATATGGAGATATGGAGAGAGAGAGAGAGAGAGAGAGAGAGAGAGAGAGAGAGAGAGAGGAGAGAAGAGAGAGAGAGGGAACTGAGATAGTGAGTATCCATCCATCATGAGTGTCCAGTCCAAAAATAAGTTCAAAATGAGTCCCCTAGAGCAGTGGTCGGCAAACTCATTAATCAACAGAGCCAAATATCAACAGTACAACGATTGAAATTTCTTTTGAGAACCAAATTTTTTAACTTAAACTTCTTCTAATGCCACTTCTTCCAAATAGACTCGCCCAGGCCATGGTATTTTGTGGAAGAGCCACACTCTAGGGGCCAAAGAGCCACATGTGGCTTGCGAGCCGCAGTTTGCTCACCACTGCTCTAAAGAGTCCCTGGGACACCTGCCTGAGGACCTTGCCTCATGTGATCAAGGCACATCAGCAGGCATGCCACACCCATGCCCGAGCTCTAACCGGCTGTGTCACCTCGTCCACTGAGTGGCCACTGATGCTTTCCCTGGGTGAGCCCTGAGCAGGGAAACCAGGTGCATGTCCCCTGACCTTGCCTCCCACTGCTCCTGCACCCCCACCCCGTGCCCTGCTCTGTCTGCCAGACCTTTGTTAATGCTGCACCTGTGTGCAGTGCCTGTCACTGGGCATCTCTACACGTTTACAGATGGACCAGCTCAAGTGTCAAATATGCCATCAGTGTCCCCAGCTTCCACCAGCCAGACTTGTCTCTATCCTCCGAAATCTCAGTGTCATCATCCCACCCAGATCTCTCTGTGCCTCTCAGTTACAGCTGCTCCAGTTTTAGGGCTCACGTTGGCACAGAAATTAAACTTGAGAACTTTCCTTCTGCCGGGTAGTCCAGTCTAACCTCATAGCTGTTTATCAGATTATTCTTAAGGAATTTAAAATATTTTGTACTTAAATAAACTTGTATCAACCCCCCCAAAGGTATTTAAGATCCCTAACCTTCGATTGTAAAATATCGGTGATGAAAGCAACTGCAGAAGTTCTATGGAGATTGAGTGTCTGAAGCACTTGGTACCATGCCAGAGATGGTAAGTGGTGGTATCTTTATTAAGCATCTCCAGCATTATTTATTAATACAAATTGTCATTTGTTATTTCCTCTTATGTTTTCATGATACAAATCTCTTCAGGAAGCCAAATGTGCTCTCTCTCTCTCTCTCTCTCTCTCTCTCTCTCTCTCTCTCTCTCTCCAAGGCTTGGGAAAGTTACTTAATCTCCCTGTGTCTCAGTTTTCTCACTGACTGTGACTTACCCATGAGTTCATCACATAGTCACTGCATGCCCACTCTGCCCAGGCCAGCATGTAATGCTGGAGAAATAAAGGTGAACAAAATGATAAGTTATTATGTTCTCATGCAACTTGCATTTAAATTGGGGAAATAGGTATAAGTAAAAATGCTACACAGTAAATTGTGAAGTTAGTCCTGTGATGAGTACTTAAAATAGAGGTATATGGTATGCAATAGGGGGATTTGGCCTGAACAAGGAATTCTGCCAGGATTAGTTAAGTTCTGCAGTGTTAGTAACAGTTTAGTAGAGAAAAGAAGGAAATAACCTCATTAAGAGCACTATGGAAAGCCTGTGCAAAGGCTCTGGGGTGGCAAGAAGCATGCTGACTATGGAGACTGCTGAGGCTGCAGAACAAGATTGAGAGAGGAAGCAGATGAACAGAAGAGATCATTTCACATTCAGACATTCCTCCAGGAAGTGTTCCTGAACTGGTAAAATGAAAACAAGAGGTCTTTGAGCCCTTGCAGGTTTGTCTCGGTATATAGAGCATTGGCCTCAGACTTGAAGGGGTTCTGGGTTTGATTCTGGTCAAGGGCAAATACCTTGGTTGCAAGCTTATCTCCAGCCCTGTGTCTCTCTCACAATCCATGTTTCTCTAGCTCTTCCCATTCTCTCTAAAATCAATGGGGAAGTATCATTGGGTGAGGATTAAACAAAAAGAAATAAAAAGTGTTCATTAAAAAAAAAATAGGTCTTGTCCTAGCTGGTTTGGCTCAGTGGATAGAACGAGAGTCTGTAGACTGAAGGGTCCCAGGTTCGATTCGGGTCAAGTTCACAAGCCCAGGTTGTGGGTTTGATCCCTAGTAGGAGGCCTGCAGGAATCAGCTGATCAATGATTGCTTCTTACCATTGATGTTTCTCTCCCTCTCCCTTCCTCTCTGAAATAATATATATATATATGAAAGAGAGGTGTCTTTAAATCTTCCTTAGGGCCAAGGGAAGTGTCTAACCACTTTCCATCTATGGGCTTGAGTTCCTATATGATGAAAACTATGTCACTCCTGGCTTGGTCTTATAGTAAACACTACCAAGTATCTCCCTCTCCATAGAGTTTCATTTCCATATAAGTGTGAATATTTATTTGTATTTGTTCCCAATTAAAGCTCGAGAATTTGAATTTTACTTGCTCGAAGATCTGTGATACTAAAAGAGAAGTTGAGTTGACGTTCAGAAGCACATACGAAAGTTCTTAAGCCATGTTAGAAGTAGTCGATTAGACACAAACAATTACTAGGCTAATTATAAATCATTCCTACCTATTCATTAAAGCAGGTCTAAGATGCTAGTTAGAAGTAATAGAGTTGCATTTCTTTGCAAACAGTCTATAACTCAGGGTGCTGCTAATTCAAATGAGCCTCCCCCTCAATCCAGCAGATTACTCAAGTGTGTTGCCTGGCTCTTTTAAAAATTGAATGGAACATTTCTTTTTCGGGTTATATAAGCACACCCACAATGTAATGAATTTAAAGAATTCAGAACAGAAAAAGGAATATCAAGAGTAATATGCAAATTGACCATACCTCTGATCAAGCCATGCCCACAGCCACACCCATCAGCCAATCAAGGGCAAATTATGCAAATAAACTCCTCCCTCCTGCTCTCAGTGGCTGCAGGGAGGCTTGGGTTTCCCCAGCAACGAAGGAAGCCAAGTTTTCTGCCTGCCATTGCCCCTAGGCCTCCACTCAATGCTACAAAGTTTCAATTATAGAAAATATATCTCAACAGAAATGGCGGCAGCCATGGGGCTGGAAGAGAGGAGGAGGCTAGGGCTGCCTGGGTGATGGAGGAAGCCAAGCTTTCTGCACCTGTGGCTGGCCTCGACCTCCACTCCAGGCTACAATGTTTCAATTACAGACCGTATATGTCCCAACAGAAATGGCTGCAACCACAGAGTGAGCAGGGGGCTTGGCTCCACCCCAGGCTACAAAGTTTCAATTGTAGAACATAAAGTAATCCCAGATCCCAGGGCCTCCGCTTGGGTCACTAGGGGCCATGGGTGATAAGATTGGCATGCAGAAGCGGTTAGGGGCAATTAGGGAGGCAGGCAGGAGAGCAGTTTGGAGCCAGCAATTCTGGATTGTGAGAAGGATGTCCGACTGCCCATTTAGGCCCGATCCTACTGGGATCAGGCCTAAAACGGCAGTTGGACATCCCTCATGGGGTCCCAGATTGGAGAGGGTGCAGGTTGAGCTGAGGGACATCCCTCCCCCTACCCCACCTCGTGCACAAATTTTGTGCACCGGGCCTCTAGTATGTATATAAGCATTGAAAACACACCCATTCATTTATTCTAAACTTTCCTTAAAAACCGCTTGATACGTGAATGAGTGAGTGAGTGAAGGTGTGGATGGATGAACAGGTGGTGGTTGAATTGATGATAAATAAATATGCAGATTGATTTTCCAAAAATGAGGATCATAATGTGTCAGAGATTGTTAATTCTCACCCAATAGCCATTTGTTCCTCTATGTTTCTTCACCTGTGTTAAAGTTAATTGGGGCCAAAACCGGTTTGGCTCAGTGGATAGAGCGTCTGCCTTCGGACTGAAAGGTCCCAGGTTCTATTCCAGCCAAGGGCATGTACCGAGGCTGCGGGCACATCCCCAGTAGGGAGTGTGCAAGAGGCAGCTGATCGATGTTTCTCTCTCATTGATGTTTCTGACTTTCTATCCCTCTCCCTTCATCTCTGTGAAAAATCAATAAAATATATTTTAAAAAATAAATAAAGTTAATTGGGACAGAAAGCTGGGGCTTGTCAAAAGCTTGGGGTGAAAGTGATGTTCACCATTTCCATTCCTGGCATCAAAACTCCTTGCACAATTAGCCTCACCTGATCTCCACCTCATTTGTATTATGGTGGAAGCATCTCGAGTCCCTGAGACTTGAAGAAGAGACACAGAGGAGAGTCGTGTGGCCTGCATCTAACTGGGGTAAGAGCAAGAAATAAATCTTTCCTGCAATTGATACCTGAGGATCTATCTATCAGAACAGCATGCCTCAGCCTATTTTGATTATCACCCTACGCTGACTCATGGTCTACTTTCAGCCATTTTACATGGCAACATATGCCATTTCCTATGTCAGCGCATAGTACTGAAAGTTTTAATGTTAGTGCTTGTGTATCATTCATCATGTGGCTGCACTGAATTTTTTTTTTGCCTTTCCCCTCTCTCTGATGTTTTTTTTTCTTTAATTAGGATAAATTCCTAGAAGATAATTTCAAAAATTGCAATGTTTTCAAAAGTTCTCGATTTATTTTTACAGTGCCTTCCAGAAAGTTATACCAGTTTTTCATGCCCGATAGTCTACAGCCATGGCATTTCTAACCATAATGGGCATTAATATTTAAATAATCTTTGCCAACTTAATGGGTGAGAATAGTATTTCTTTTTAATCAAATCTTTATCACTAATGAGGCTAAAGCATCAAATATTGGCCATTGACTGTTTTCCTTTGTGAATTACTATTGCTTCTGCCTGAAATCACCTGTCTCCATACCATTTTTATCTAGCTAATGCTCACAGGCCATTTAAGGCTCAGTTTAGAATAATGCCTTCCCAGAGATGGTTCCAGACTCATTGAGGAAAATCTGTCCTTTGTGTCTTGTCGCAACTCCCGTATTACAACATTAATCATGCTTTTCATAAATATTTGTTAGAATATCTGTCTTCACAGGTCCACAGAGGCACTTTATAAGTTCTTTCTGTCTCTTAAAAATCTATGCTGGTGCCTGGTCAAGTCAGGTAGGAAATAAAGTTTTGCTTAAAGAATGAATTAACTGATAAAAGTAATAGTGATAATGATGGTGTTGGTGATAATTCCCTATGCAAAGAATGCAATAAGGATCATTGACTTTAAAGGTGATTGTTACAGGGATGGAGGGTGGACACAGCCACAGGAGGGATCGTTGTATGGCTGAAGTATTTATATTAGTCATAAAGTGCAGGGCTGGTTTTAATTTAATGATGGTCACGCCCGTGTTGATGGTGGTGATGCTGCAGCTCAGAGGGTGACTGTGGTGGAGCTAAGTAATTAGACTGAAGTGTTCATGGTGATTTTGTTTGTCAAACATAGAGAAATGTTATTGGGAAAATCTAAATTAGACAGAAGCTCAATGAAGATTATTGACAAACATGTGATATGAGCATGCATCCCTCTGGACTTGCCTCAGGTAGTACATTTTTATAAGCTCCAAATTCCAGGGAGCCAGGCAAAGAAAATCACATGTAAGCATGTCATAATTAAACTGCTGAAATCCAAGAACCAAGATGGTGGCATAGGTAAACACCTATACTGCTGCCTTGCACAACAATTTCAAAACTACAACTAAAAGACAAAACGGACATCATCCAGAACCACCAGAAAGATGACTGAGTGGAAATTCTACAACTAGAAGGAAAGTTAAAAGGACACTGAGACTCAGAGGAGGTGTGAAGGGCAGAGTTGCAGAGACACAGAGACAGAGGTGCAGAGACATGGACATGGGCATGAGTGGAAAGGGCTGGTGGCTGAATACGTGGCTGGTTTTCTCGAAAGGGAAGAAAGACAAAGGCTCCCCACTGCACTGATCCCCAGTTCTGGGTGAGTCTTCAGGAACCCAAACTCATATGGGGCAAAACTGGACTGTCAGCAGGAAGCACACTGAGACTCAGGAGCTGCAGAGGTGAGGGCAGCTTTCTCTCAGAGGTGTGTGAGCCATTGCTACAGGACACAGAGACCCAGGCGCTGCTTAGGAAAACCAAGGCTGACTGCTCATCCATGAGACTCTGCCTCATCCAAGCTAGCACAGAGGTTCTCCCAGCATATAGACAGCTGTTCCTCACAGCCAGTTGGCCTGGAGGTCAACCCTTCCCAGTGATACCAACAACAATATAGGCTTAACTACAACAAGACAGTGCTTCCCATAAAGGGGTGCACCAAGAGTATCTACCTCAGGTAACTGAGGAGGCTGAGACACTGTCTCCTAGAGGACACCTACAACACAAAGCTACTTGACCAACTCAGGAAAGCAGTCAAAATGCATAGACAAGGAAACAGATCACATTTGAAAGAAATGGAGGGGAAAAAATGACTGGAAATAGAGTTCAAAACCACAGTTATAAGGTTTTTCAAGCGGTTCTTAGAAAAGGCCAATAAATTTAACTAGATCCTGGAGGATATGAAAAAGGACCAACTAGAAATTAAGCAGACACTGACTGAAATAAAAAATATTATACAGAGACCTAAAAGCAGACTAGAGGATCGCAAGAATCAAGTCAAATATTTGAAATACAAAGAAACAAAAACCACTCAGCCGGAAAAGCAAGAAGCAAAAAGAATCCAAAAAAATTGAAGATAATGTAAGGAGCCTCTGGGACAACCTCAAGCATACCAACATCCAAATTATGGGGGTGCCAGAAAAAAGAGAGAGAGCAAGATACTGAAAATCTATTTTAAAAATAGTGACCAAAAACTTCCCCCATCTGGTGAAAGCAATAGACTTAAAGGTCCAGAAAGTGTGCAGAACCCCAAACAAAAGGAATCCAAAGAAGACCACACCAAGACACATCATAATTAAAATGCCAAGAGAAAAGACAAAGAGAGAATATTAAAAGCAGCAAGAGAAAAAGTTACCTACAAGGGAGCACCCATATGATTATCAGCTGATTTCTCAACAGAAACTATGCAGGCCAAACGGGAATGGCAAGAGATATTCAAAGTGATGAATAACAAGAACCTACAACCAATATTACTCTACCCACCAAAGCTATCATTCAGAATTGAAGGGCAGATAAAGAGCTTCACAGATAAGAAGGAGTTCATCAGCATCAAAACAGTATTATATGAAATGCTGAAAGGTATTCTTTAAGAAGAGGAAGAAGAAGAAAAAGGAGGAAAAGGTGGCTGCTTCAAACTAGAGCATGGATGGAACTGGAGAGCATTATGCTAAGTGAAATAAGCCAGTCAAAGA
This sequence comes from Antrozous pallidus, assembly GCA_027563665.1. Lineage (NCBI taxonomy): Eukaryota > Metazoa > Chordata > Mammalia > Chiroptera > Vespertilionidae > Antrozous > Antrozous pallidus. Next base: position 114,846,595 of record CM050512.1, on the reverse strand, counting down.
AAGATAAATATCACATGATCTCACTTATGGAATATAAAGAACAACATAAACTAATGAACAAAAACAGATCCGGAGACAGAGAAGCATTGACTATCAAACCTCAGAGGAAAGGTAGGGGAGGGTGGGGGTAAGGGGAAGAGATCAACCAAAGGACGTGTATGCATGCATATAAGCCTAATCAATGGACACAGACACCAGGGGGGTGAGAGCATAAGTGGTGATGGGGGGGTGGAAGAGGTAATGGGGGATGAGGACACACATGTAATACCTTAATCAATAAAGAAATTAAAAATAATAAACTGCTGAAATCCAAGAATGACAAGAAAAAAAATGTATAGTATTTTCCGGCGTATAAGATGACCTTCAACTTTTCCAGTTAAAATATACTCGCTGTATAAGACTACCCCTCTTCCAATGCACACCAAATAAAAATTTAAAAAACATCAGATTTGATTTCAATATGGTAATTTTAATTCAAATACTTATGATATGCAGGTACTTAGCAGGAAAACTGTCACTTATAAACATAAGGCTGTTTGTCATCAAACACATAAACATAAAATAGTGCAACTGGATTAAACTTTTCCTAATTCACTCTAAAGCTGAAAGGAAGGATAAGACAATAAGCCCATGGGAGCTGCCATGCTGTTGTTTACTAAGCTCTCAACAAAACTGGAACTGATGATGATAGGAGGAAGATAACAAACATTAGAGAGAGAGCAAGTTCTGGGCAAGTCCCTGGCAAGTTAGCAAAGCCCATCATAACTGCAAGCTATGGTACTTTTACACCTGGTGTTATAAGAAGACCCGCAACTTTTGAGAAGATTTTCCTGGATTAAAAAGTCATCTTATATGCCAGAAAATATGGTAGCCAGGAAAAAAAGTCATAGTTATAGACTTAAATGTAAGAGTTAAAAATAACATTTCAGAAGAAAACATAGGAGAATATCTGCAAGTCCTTGAGGTATACAAAGATTTCTTAAATATGACAACAAAATCATGGTCTATAAAAGAAAAGAAATTGACCTCACCAGAATTAAAAACTTGCATTTCAAAAGAAAACCATAAATCAATATTCCTCATGACCATGGACACAAAAATCCTGAGCTAATATTAGCAAAATGAACTCATTACTGCTCTATGAAAAGGAAAATATATAATTCTGTATTGGTCAAGCTTCTCTGGAGAAAGAGGCCAATAAGATATATATAACCATATTATGTCTTCCAGTCTATGGACATGGAATTTCTCTCTATTTATTTAAATCTACTTTGATATCTTTCAGGATATAGTTACTGCACATTTTTCATTAGGATTCCAAATATTTCATGTTTTTTCTTGTTATTATAAATGGAACCATTTTATATATATATATATATATATATATATATATATATATATATATATATATAGAGAGAGAGAGAGAGAGAGAGAGAGAGAGAGAGAGAGAGAGAGAGACTGATTTACTTTATGAGGTATTGGCTCAAACAGGTATGGAGGATGAGGAGTCCCATGATCCGCTATCTGCAAACTGGAGCTCCAGAGAAACATGAAGGCCTGAGAACCATGGAGCCAATGGTGTAACGCCCTGATTCAAGTACAAAGGCCTGAAAACCAGGTGCACCAATGTCCATGGGCAGGAGAAGATGGATGTTCAGTTTAAGTATGACAGCAGATTCCTCCTTCCTACTGCTTTGGTTCTATTCTGACCTTCAGTGGATTAGGTGGTGCCCACTAACAGTGGGGAAGGTAGATCTTCCTTAATCTACTGATTCAAATGCTAATCTCCTCTAGAAACACCCTTACAGACACACCCAGATATCACGTTTTATCAGCTGTATGGGCACCGGTTAGCCTAATCATGTTGATTTGACACATAAAATTAACCATTTAATGAATAAGTACATTAAAGAATACAATATTGGTTCAACATCCCAAACCAATCAATGTATTAACAGATGAAAAATATCATATGATTATCACAATTGTTGAAAAAAACAAAAAGTATTTGAAAAAATTTGACCACCATCCATGATAAAAACCTTCAGCATCCTAAAAATAGAGGGTTATTTTCTTAACTTTATAAAGAGCATGTACAAAAACAAAACACATAAACAAATGGCATTATATTTAATGATGAATAAACAAATGTTTTCTATTTTAATATCAGAAACAGAGTTTGTTTATTGTACCACTTGTATCCAAATTATAATGAAGTCCTAGCCAATATAATAAGCAAGAAAAATGCATTAGATCATATGAAAATATTTTTATGTATCCAAAATTTCATGATTGTTTACATAGAAAATGTAAAAAAAAAAAGCTACATAAAAGTTAATAGAACTATTAAATGAGTTTAGCAAGATTATAGGATGACTAGGTCAACAGAAAAGTCTACTGTATTTTTATGTACCAAAAATGAACAATTGGAAAATAAAATTTAATAATGGTTCCATTTATAATAACAAGAAAAAACATGAACTAATTGGAATCCTAATGAAAAATGTGCAGTACCTATATCCTGAAATATATCAAAGTAGATTTAAATAAATAGAGAGAAACTCCATGTTCATGGACTGGAAGACATAATATGGTTAAGAGATCAATTCTCCCAAAACTGTGATTCAGTGCAATTCAAATTTAATACCCAGAAATATTTTTTTGTAAAAAAAAAAAAAAAACCAACAAGTTGAATCTAAAATTTGTTATTTTGGTGTAAGAAATGAAAATAAACAATAACAACAAAAACCAACCAAGAATTATCTAAATATTTTCAAGAACACTCAACGAAGTTAAAGAACTTACAGTTCTGAATTTAAAAACAAGTAATTAAAACATACAATAATAAAGACTGGTGGGAGTAATGAAACCATTGGATCAGAGAAAACCAATGGGATAGAGCAGAGCACAGAAGTAGATCCACACATATGTGATCACTTGATTTTAAAAAGTGCTTCAAAAGAAGTTCAGTGAAACATGATAGTCTTTTCCAAAGAATGGTCCTGAAACACCATATACAAAAAGCTGATCCTTGATCCCATATCCCAGGCCACATAAAAATGAACTCAAAATAATTTGTAGACTTATATTTACTTTTTAAAACTATAATACTTTTAAAGGGTAAAATTTTTTGTATTCTTGCTTACAAATGTTACCAAAAACTCAAATCACAAAACTCAAATCAAATTGGCAAATTTAAATTCATCATAATTTAACTTTTGTCCCTCAAAATATCCTATCTAATAAAGAGGGAATACGCAAATTGATCATCACTCCATCACAAAAGATGGCTGTACCCACAGCTGAGGCCAAGTTCCCATAAAGAGCCTTAACAAGCAATCAGCAGGGACCTGAGGCTCCACCCTCTCCTGCCCCCCTGGAGCTTGACAGGGAACCTCAAGCCGCACCCCGCACCCTGGCATCAGACTGGGGCACCACAGGCTGCTCCATCTTCCCCAGATCCAGGCCAGGGGACTTCAGGCCACACACCTCACCAGGTGGGTCTTGACAGGAGACTTCAGGTCCTGCCCCACCCCCTGCCCCGCACCAGACCAGGGGACCTCAGACCGCACCCACTGCCCAGTGGGGCTTGACGGGGCCATGCCTCCCACCCCAGCACCAGGCCAGGGGACCTGAGGTTGCACCCCCCCCTGTCTGGCTGGGCTTGACAGGAGACCTCAGGCTATCCCCCCCACCCAGTGGGACTTGATGGGGGACCTGAGGCTATACTTCCTCCTGGTGCTGGGCTGGGGGACCTGAGGCTGTGCCCCCTCCCACTTGGCAGGGTTTGATGGGGGACTTCAGGCCTGAGGCTACTCCCCCTGCCCGGCAGGCTTGGCAAGGATGGGACTGTCCGGGTCTGGATCTAGCCCAATGGGGAGGGGCAGGGGAGCCAAGTCTGGGTCTCACGAGATTTTGAGGCGAATGTGGGTGGGCAGGTACTTGACTCTGGGTCCGGTGGTGTGCCTTCTGACTCTGACAGGAGGAAGGTTTTCATATACGTTTTACTAATTCTCTTTTATCTCTGACATTTCTATTATAGAGAAAGGGCAAATAGCAATATTAAATTATTTCTTCTAATTAATCACCTTTTAATGTGCACAAATTTTGTGCACTGGGCTAATAGTATTATTATAAATGTGAAAAGGCAATTCACAGATTGGTGGAAAATATTTATAAACCATATAGCCATCAAAACCATTTAGCTTTTGTCTAAAAAATATAAAGAATTCTGACAACTCAATAGTAAGAAAGCAGATACCCCAATTTAAAAAGCAAACAGGGTGGCAGGTTTGAGCATCACACTAAGAGATGTATCGATGGAATAGAAACACATGAAAAGATACACATTAGCCATTGGGAAAAGTCTAATTAAAGCCATCATGAGACAATATTACATACCTACTGAAATGCCTGAAATAAAAAAAGACTGATCATGCCAAACTGGGAAAGATAGGGAGCATCTAGACCTCAGATATATTGCTGTCAGGATTGTAAAATTTTGTAACCCCTTTAAAAAACAATATGGCAGTTTCTTAAAAAGTTAATGGAACCTCTACCATGTGGCTCAGCTATTCCACTCCTACCTATTTACTCAAGAAAAATGAGAGTATATGCCCATGCATCCATTTGTAAAGGTAAGTTTATAGCAGTATTATCTGTGATAACCAAAAACTAGAAATAACTCAAATGTCTACCAACAGGTTAATTAATAACGAAGTTGTAGTACATGCACACAATAATATATTACTCAGCAAAAACAAGTAACACAACAGCAGACAGGTAGAAACACAGATGAATCTCAAAAGCACTACCCTGAGTGAAAAAGCCAGATGAAAGAGTACATGCTATATGATTTCACTTAGACAGAATTCTCCATAGCGCAAACCAGTCTCTAGGGACAGAGAGCAGCCTGGTGGTTGCCCGAGGGCATGCTGGTAGGAGACTGATGAAGGGTGTGGTGCTATTATAAGGCTCAAACTCCACCACTTTGGAAAGAAGGTTTGGAGGCTTCTGATAAAGTTAAACATTCACTCCCTATATAACCTAGCAATTCACAAGAGAAATCAAATTATATGTTCACAAAAACCCTTATATGTCCATATTTTATAGCAACGTTTGTCATAATCACCAAAAACTAGAAACGAGCAAGTGCCCATCAACAACAGAATGCATTGAAAACTGTGATGTAGTTGTACATTGAATTCTACGTGGCAAAGTCAATGAGCAAGTTATGGATACACACAATGATATGGATGCAACTCAAAAACATACAGAGCAAAGAAACTAGATACAAGGCATCTGACTTCATTTCTTTGAAGACTAGGCAAAGATTATCTATAATGGAGAGATCAGATTGGTGATTTACTGCAAAAGCTCATCAGCCAACTATCTGTGGTGACAGAAACATTCCATATCTCTTTTGGGGTTCTGGTTACATCTGTCTACGTGCTTGCCAAATTCGTAGAACTCTATACTTAAAATATGTGCATTTCACTAGGTGTTTATTATGTCTCAGTGAAGTTGATTGGAAAACGGAGAGCGTGGGGAAAGTGGGGGAAGAAAAGTGAAAGGGAACAGGTCCTTGAGGGCCCATGAAACTCTGTTTCCCCAGCCACTTCATTAGAAACAGCAGGTGGCTCTTGCCAAATTGAGTTTATTTTTAGGCAAAGAGTTCATTGCTATATCCTTGGGGACTATTTTCCAGCATGGAGTATTTCCTTTTGCATTTTCTTCACAGCAAAGAAAACAAAATAGTTGGAAAGGAGCTCAGTTGCATAAAAATGTAGCGTGCTTTGTCTTTCCTGCAATCCATTTGGAAACAAAAATTTAACCTTTTCCCTCATGGTGATGAGGACAAGAGGAGGGGTTGTGGGTTGGGTATAGGGGACTTGCCTGGTGCCTCTGCATGGCCTCTGGGTACCCATATGACTATGACCCAGGCAGGCCACCTGATTGCTCCAAGCCTTCATCTTCTTTTCTAGAAAAAGGATAAATGGGCTTCTATTGGACTAGACTGTTTATTGTGAGACTCAAATAAAATAATGTCTGTGGATGCATTTTTAATTAAAGCACAGAAAAACAATACCTAACTATAAATATTATTAAATACTTAATTTTAGAGAAGGATTATGTTGGCCAAAATTACATAGGCTGGGGGGAGGAGGGTACTCAGACTTCAAGATGGCTATCCTATGTCACTTGAAATTGTAATGAGAAATGGGCAAGGTAAAGGTTTTAGAATCAGATCTTAGTTTGTACTCCCCAAAATGAAAATATATGAACTGTTTACTATTGACCCCCTCTGAGCCTATGTGTTTCTGCCTTACAGTTTTAATGATTATATAAAGGTTTTATAAGAATACACTGAAATAGCTTGAGTGAAAACATACAATTCAGTGCCTGATGGAGAGTTAATTTGCTAAATTAAATTGGCCTAGAAATAATAAGGAGAACTGGGAGAATTTCCTCTCAAATGTAATTGTTAGCACTTCAAGAGCAGTCCATGTAATCATTGGGTTAGAGTGGCCCAACAGTTGGGGTCCTGAGAATTATAGCGGTGATGATGATGGTCACGGCAATTATTATAAACATGTACTGAGCATGTACTCTGGTGCCAGACGCTGCCATGTTTGCTTTCCTGTGATTCTGCTCAGCATTCCCACAGGCGGGCATGGGAACTCATCCTTAGCCTGCAGGCGAAAGCTGCAGCTCAGAGGCCAAATCTCACCCAGAGTCACCTGGTAAGAGGTGCTGAGCGGGGGCTGAGTGTTCAGTTTGTGCCAGACGCCAGTCCTATTGCACTTTGCCGCGTGCCACTGAAAAGATGACAGTTGCTGCATTCGCACCATAAGCACCATAAGGACAATAAATCTTGCTGGCGAGACCTGGACTAGGAGGCTATGCTAGCTGGCTCCGGGAGAAGTTGTTCTCCAGGACTTGGGGCTTTTGTTACAGCCAAACATGCGTGCTCTCCAATCATACCTGCAGCAGCTGCTCAGTTAGCAACACACAGTTTGTAGGTTCCAGAGCAGGTGGTCTCGCCTGCTGTTTATCCACACACATCGCCACCATCTAGGTGTGCCTTCTGTTTCCAAGGACTTCTGCAAGGGGCCCTTAAAAAAAATAAAAAAAGAATGCCGAACCAAGCAGAAAACTCTCTTGCCCGAGCTGAGAGGCCTCGCTGTTCACCTTGTCCTAGACCGGCCTTCGTGTGTGAGAAGGGCCACGGGGTCAGGGCTGGCAAGGCAGGAAGAGGCTGCCATCCACCCATGTAGAAAACGGATATAGAGACCTGGGTAAAAACTACGGGAACAATTTACTCCATGTCTCGCTCCTGATAGAAGTTTTCACGTTATTTCCATAGGGTGCGAGAATCCATGGCCTCATGCTGCACACAGGTCGGAATCTCTAGGTTATGCTGTAGCTGTCCTCTCAGCCTGCACTGTCAGCAGCCTCACTGGATGACAGCCCATGTGCCACTCATGCTGTGTCCAGTTACATTCGCTCGGAGTCTGCCCACGTACTCACTCTCAAGGAAGCAGGAGCTGAGGAGGAGCACTTTGGCCTTGGAATGTCTCGGTGGGAAGTGGGTCACCTCCTCCCACAGTCCCGTGGCCAGAATTAGTCACATGGCCCTGCCTGACTGGGAATGGGGGGTAGGTGGGCAGGGCAGCACTGATACTTGGCAGTAAATGTTTCTGACACAATGGGTGCTAGGTTCCCATCTTACAGAGGAAGAACCTACAGGTCACAACAGTTATTTGACGTATCGAAGGCCACACAGGTCTTAGCAGCAAAATAGGATGTCAAATATGTCTTCCGAACTCTAGACAGTGGGAGTTGCCTGGGGCGGCAGCTATGACATCCACGTGTCTGGGAGCATGCAGCACGCGGAGGGAGGGAGGACAGCGAACTCTGCCTCCTGCCTGCTCCCTCCCAGCAACCCTTCCGTGGGCCTCTCCTACTCTTTCCTTCCACTTGTCTTCTCCTCAATTGCAGGGATGTGTGTGTGAGGAATAACTTCACTCATTTTCCTTCATGCACCTATACTTAGGTGAATAGGGAATTAAGTTTCTCATATGTGATTAAGGGGTTATGTTTTTCTTAAGTTTCCTTTTCAAGGCCTGTGCGAAGCTGAGGAAGTGACTCAGCAGTGAATCCAACAAGCCTAACAGATAAGCAGGCTCAGACCAACCCACCAGGAGTCAAAACATCATCTCATCCCCATCATCTCATCCCCTGAGGACTAGAAGACAATAGCTGACATCTACAAACCTTCAGGGCTGCACGTAGCTTCACTCTGTTCCAGCCTCACCCCAGGCCCCCCCCCCCAATAACCCTGTCCCCTGCACCTTGCTGGAAGGCAGGATTTGAATGCTTGAAGCACCCTGTCTTCTTGGCTGGCTGGGCTTCTCAATAAACACCTTATGGGATTCAACCCCGCCTTTGTTATTGGATACAGTGACCAGCAGCCTGAGCCCACCCAGGGGTTTTCCAGTAGCATGTCTGGAGCCATTTTTCTTGGTTTTCACAACTAAGAGCAGGGGTACTGCGGGCAGCTAGTGAGCAGAGGACGGCCAGGGATGCTGCTCAACATCCCAGAATGCAGCAAAGAATGATCTGGCCTCAAGCATCCATGGTGCTGAGGTTGAGGAACTCTGGGCACATTCCTGTGGTTTCTCATGAGACCATTAGTCCAGGAGACCACCTTGCACCTAGGGAAAATCCAAAGTTCTCCCTAGAACCAAGAAGACTCATCTGCACACATTATTAGAAGAGGGAGCCGTGAAACCTCAGAGGCACTGGCTGGTCTGCAGGCAAGTTGGGGAAGACCCAGCAGAGCTCAGCAGCTGCCTGAAGTCTGTAGAGCAGGAACCACTGCAGCCAAGAGAAGTCATGGCCCACCTGCTGAGGATGAGGCATGGCAGAGTCTAGCCAGCGTAAAACACCGGCTGACCTGCAGAACCTTAGTGGTGCCTTAAACAAGTGGTTCTCTAATCCTTCTTGGTCTTCTCTCTGCTCTAGATGCCAGAGTTGGGGAGGCTGGGAGATGATCAAGGTGAAGGGCAGGAAGTGGTTCAAGAGGATGAACAGAACCTTTGCATGTTTGACCCTTGCTCTTTGACTTGACTAGGAAGAGGGTGAGAAGAAGGAAAAGTTGGGGGCACCATTGTGCCAGAGCATCCTGAGCCCATGAGCCTTCTCTTCCTATAAACCCTTCACTGTATCTAGACACTGGCTTTGTCCAGGGAGATGCACTGAGTGAAATATGTCAGAGAAGAGGGAACCTAGAGGCGATCTCACTCAAATTGTGCACAGTGTGACACAGAGGTGAGTGTGGAGGACTTGCAGATGGCAAGTAGATGCATTGTGAGAAAACTATTTGCTGGCAGTCATCAAGGACTTGTCCTTCCTCTTCCCTCTGCCTGGGTGTCCCTCCCTTCTTTAAGAGCTCTGCCTTCTCTCCTTTTTCAGAGTTCAGCTTAAAAGCCTCCTCGGAGAGGCCTTCCCTGACCACTCACCTGAAGCAGGGACCGGGCGCACACCACACACCCTTCTGAATTCTGGTGCCCTGTCTCATTTTCTGTCGCTCTGCTCACTACCTGAGTCTTATGGCTTAGTGAGTTGTGTTATTAGTCATCTTCTCCTTCCCCACCTGTGAGGATCAAGCTCCATGAAGTTAGGTTCCATCTTTATTTTGCTTAAAGGTGTACCTCCGGGACCATAACCATGTGTGGAACATAGTATGGGCTCAAGCCAGAGGGTGTTTTGATTTGGTTGACTCTTTTTACAAAAATGAGTTTTTTCCTCAAATGCAGGGAGCCACACCCCTCCAAGGACACCACATTCAGTTCCACACTCAAAATGTGGGAGCAGTGAGAGGGGGTGAGAGAGAATATAGGGAAAGGAAGCAGAGAAGTCAGGGGAGTGGGAACTTCTGACTTTGGGGGACCACCCTTCAGGCACCAGGAGAGAGATTCCAGATTCAGTGAGAGCCTTTGTGTGGATGAGGGTCCTGCAAGCCCAGGCTCACAAGCTCTCAGAGAATCTGCCTGACCTGGGGCATGGGTGGGCAGAGCATTTACTGAGTGAGATTCGGTGTCTAGTTGCCTCGCTCCTGATCAGAGACCTGTAATTCCCAGGAATGGAGTGGTGAGGAAGGTGGCAGAGCCTGATTTTCCAGCAGAGAATGCAGTCACATGTACACCAGCCTCTCCTCTGGGAAGCAGCCACCAACAGGATGCAGGGCCGTGCTCTGATCCAGGAGATAAGACTAGAGCCAGAGGGGCCCGCGGGGCTCTGGGGGAACTGCCATGTGCCCTTGTGGAGTGTAGTCAGGGCTGAACACAGTTGTAATGAAGACCTACTGGGTGCCAGGCTGCTCACTGACACCCACACAGATGTGGCACATGTACATGAATAGAGAAGTACATTAGCACATATGGACAAATACATGTTTTTTCTTTATTGATAATATTTGTATTCCATCTCCTTCCCCCAAAATGCAAAAATTACATTTAACGTAAGTGATAAAATGAGAATTTTAAAAAGGCTGTAAGCAGGAGGAAAGTCTCTAGGCCAACCATGTGTCCATTCTTGCGGGACTTGTCCTTTCTCCTAGGAACTGTCCATTCTCCCAGACGTGTTGATTCTCCAGGAAGTGTCCATCCTCCTGGATGAGTTAGGGAGTCTCAGGTGGAATCCCGAGCGCTGGCTCCCATCTTAGTATGTCTCTTCATCTCTGTCTACATCCCTCTTCTTACTGTCGCTGAGCCGCTATGGGCTCTGTGCACTGCACTCAGGGAAGAGCAGCTTGGCAGCACACCCTTTTGGGAATGTGACCATCTCAATTCACTGAGGGGATTTTCCTTCCACATATGTCTGTCAGAATCTCAGAGCCTCTGCAGACACCCTGTTCCCTCCATGAGGACAGCCTGGAGGCCTCCATGTCTCCATCTCACTCTCCTTTATGCTCTGATGACTCTCAGATCTACTTATTCTAGGTTCCCAGCTGAGGTTGGGACCCATTCCTTGCTGCCTGTTGGGATGCACCCCATAGTCAACACAGGTTCAAAGCAGCCCGTCTCCCCAGAGGCACCTTCTCCTCATTTGCAGGCACGTGTTTCAGAAAATAGGGAGCTATGCTCACCTCTGCTTTTCCTTCTTCCTGTGCAGCCCATCAAAGCTCCAAAAGATGGAGCTTTAAAAGATCACTATCCATCTGTCTTAATTCCCAGTTTCCCTAAACTGTAATATAATAGCTTAAGAACTTACATAAGAGCTATTTCTAGTTGACTTAGGATTTTTGATTTCTTGGCATAAAAACCTGAGTGATGGCTAGCATGGATGTTAACAGAATGAATGTAGGAGAAAAAAGTACCCTTAAAAAAAAATCCCAGGTTATACTTGAGTGCTGTGAGCCGATTTTTGCTCAGCTTCTGTGGGTCTCTGTTTCCTCAAGTACAATGGGCCATTCGTACCTAACACCTCCATAGCTTCCTCTGTGCAAGACCTTCCAGGTACTACAGATGGGCTCAACATTCAGTCCTCTGAGGCAGGCACTGTTTTTGTTCTCCTTTTGTGGATGAGTAAACTGAGGCTGGTCCCTGCCTGAGTGCATTCAGCTAGCAGATGGGAGAGCTGGGCTCTAGGCCAGAGCTACAGAGTCCTTGCCCTCCACCATGTAATAAGACTCCCCTTTGGGGGGGATTAAGATTGTGCATATGAAAAATATAGCTCGATGCCTGGTCCACAGGAATGCTGGGTGATACACTGGAAACGGGTTCATGGTCCCATTGGGGACGTGGGGTTATGATGCTACAGGGATTTGTAACAACTGCTTACTGAGTTTATTCCTGGGGAAACTGGCTGTTGAACTTGAGATTTGATCCCTGCACCTGCTCTGCTCACCCTTATGATGCCCAAGCCCTCTCAGTTTTGTATCAAGTGGATTTAGCTGCCCTGGACTCTCTTGCATATGGGGAGGGAGCTTGTGTTGCCTGCATCCGGACACCTGGGCTCCCTGAGGACAGTCGGTGTAAGATTGTGTGAGGCGAGAATGTGTGGGCAGGTCATTGCTTCGTTTTATATCCATTCACTTATTCATTCATTTAAGAAATATTAATTAAGCGCTATCTCCATGCTAGGGACTGTCCCCTGTCCTTCCCACAATCTCCAGGGGTCCCCTTGACCTCTGTTTTTAGCTCTGCTCTTAAGTGGCATTGAAACTTTGTGTCACTTTTGTGACTTCTGAAAGACACATGACACTCTCACCCATGGAATGCATCCCAGCAGCATGTTACTCTTGGTGTTTAAAGACCCTGCTGCTCCTCGTCTGATTTATCTCTCCGAGCCCTACTCCCTCCTCTCCAGTTCTCTTTCAGGCTCCGTGCAGTGAGGGGTCCCCAGGGCCAGGGCTCCTCTTTTGAAATTCAGCCTGGAGGCCTGCCATGCACTTTTCTGAAGGACACGGGATAATAACAAAACCGCTGATAATGCTAAAGATAGCTTTTAATGAATCCTATCGCCAGGTATTATTGGAAGCCTTCTCTCTGGCAAGAGACCTTTTCAAGCTCCAAGAGTTTCACACTTGGAGACTTTTACAGCATTGAGAGTGTTGTTTAGTATTGGTTTAAAAAACATTTCCTTCCACAAGAGCAAGACTAATTTGTTAAGCTGCCTGCTTGTTTCTCTGGTTTTATTATTGTTAAAAATCTGTGTCCTTTCCTGGGTGCAAAAATAGCCCAGTGCATTTCATTTGCTCTTTTTTCTTTCTTTTTTCCCATGGCTGTTGACAGCCTGTACTGGTACAAAAATAAAGCCTGTGTTCTTGTTTAAATGCACTGAAGCTGGGGATTGCCAGGGCATCGCCTCCTTTGCAGGGGGTTCTGGGCAGGTGGGCCTGCCGGTCCTGCCCTCTGATCTTTTCGGAAATTCCTGGATAGTCACCCTCTGCTAAGGTCTCCTGACTGCCTGCTGGGTGCATGCTGCCCTAACATTCGCGACTCATGAGGGGACAAATGTTGCCATGCTTCCTTTTATAGATGAAGACACTGAGGTGATAGGTGCATTCTTTTATTCTTTATTCAACAAATATTTGTGGAGGACCTACTATGTGCAGGGCATGGTGCTAAACTCTAGCAATACAGCAATAAATGAAAGACAAAAATTCCTGCACATGAGGAGCTTACTTTTCAGAGGAGAGAGGCAGCAGGAAATGATGAATACACGTTGCATCCGGCAGTGATGAGTGCTATAGGGAAATAAAGCAGAAAGCACCTAGGGAGACTTGGGTTGCAATTTTATGGATAATGCTCAAGGAAATGATAGCATTTGGATAAAGGTTTGAGGAAGCGGTAAAGTCGGTAATATTTGGGGAGAGGGAAAAAGGCGTTTTAGGCAGAGAAAACCTTATTGCAAATGCCCTGGGGGCGGAGATCAGAGTGGCTGGAGGGAGGTGAGTGAGGCAGAAAAGCTGTGATGAGCTTGGCCCCTGCCACACAGCTGTGGAGGCCTTGCTAGGACCTGGCTTTATAGAGAGAGTTAGGAGGGCGGCGGGGGTTTTTAACAGAGGGGCGAAGTGACTTGACCCACATGAGTGGCAACTGAGACTTGGCTCTTCCCCTCTGCAGGCTGACCTGCTTCCTTCTGCTCACGTGCCAGCGCACACGCTGTGTCAAGGGGTAACCTCTGTACCTGAGGGAACAGGAGGCATGGCCTTTTTAGACAGAGATTTTCAAAATAAATTCTTTTGTAGAACAAGGAGGAGAAAACAAGAAATACATAACCATAAAATACAAGCACAACTTATTTCCTCTCTTCACGTTTCCTTTAAGTATTTTTCACCCGCTGATGAAATTCAGTTGAGTAATAACCCACTGTAATCATTTTGTATTTGTCTTTTTAAATTTAATGTTGGACATAAACACTCCCCTGCATTCCTCAGAGCTTTGCACAGAGTTAGGTAGCTGGCCAGAAGGCTGGGTGAGGATGGGCCCTTTCTTCCCAGCTCAGCCCGGGCACTTGGCAGCCTTGCAGGTGACTCACCCTGCTGCGCAGACAGCGCAGCAGGAACCGTGCCGAAGCCTGTGGTTTTGTCCCGTTTTCTCGGGCTACATCCCAGAGTGAAGGTTTTGGACCGAAGCGTATCAGCATCTGCACAGTCACTATTCACAGGTTTGAGTTTTCATCTTCCGACGATCACTGCCCCCTACCCTGCCTCCTGTCCGGATTCCCAGCCCAGGCATCTGAGGCGCAGCGTTGTCTCTAAAGGCGCAGCGGCTCTGCAGGCGTGAGCCCTCCCGGGTCAGCTGTGGGCTCTGCGTGTTCTCAGTCAGCCTCGCCACAGGCCTCACCCGGAGGTTTTCCTTAGTAGTTTCCCGGGGGTGCCGGGCAGGGGCCGAGGTGGGGAGCGAGCCCAGGGAGATGGGTGCTGTGCCCAGGGCTTCGGTGTCCAGAGAGCAGCAGCTCAGCCGGCTCTGAGACTGTCCAGGCCCTGCCCGGGGAGAGAGGCTCTGTGACCTGGCGAGGGAGACCCTGTGAGCAATGCAGTGGCCGCAGGTTATGACAGCGATACCTGCAGGGTCAGCGCGAACAAGGGATAATTAGCTGCCATGTGGGTCTGAAAGGATTTCAGGAGAGAGGTGATGCCGGAGGATGGGCATGTTCCAAAGAGAGAGAAGCTGGGAAGACATTTCAGAGAGATGCACAGTCCCGGGAATAATAGGACACACACAGAAACTTCCAGAAACGTGGCGAGGAAGGCAGGTGTCGGCGGCGGGAGGAGCCAGACTGGGTCCGGCACTGAGGTCCCCGGGGCGGCTTCAGGCGCAGGGGGCACTGCTTGTTTTTAATGTGAATTAGAGTCCAGGTGAGTTAGAGTCCCTGTAGGTGGCCTTGGAATCCTGACAGGTGTGCAAGGGGGAAGGTCCCTGCTGCCAGTTACAGAATAAAGGAGGGACGGAGACCAGCAGGCCAGGTCGGTGACGGCCCCCTGGGAGGGGTCCCAATTTCTCCTTCAGGGAGATAAGCACAGGCAACCAAGAG
Organism: Antrozous pallidus; assembly: GCA_027563665.1. NCBI lineage: Eukaryota > Metazoa > Chordata > Mammalia > Chiroptera > Vespertilionidae > Antrozous > Antrozous pallidus. The sequence goes on along the minus strand of CM050512.1, from coordinate 114,831,547 downwards.
TGCCTCAGCCAATCTCTAAACAGACACTGACACGTACGACCCAAGGTATTTACTCAATATTGACCGAGCATAAATTATAAGGAGACAGACATGCAATGCACGAGTCACACACAGTTTATTTACCAGAGTCCTGGTGGTCTCCGGATTTCGGCAGGCCACCCGGGGATCCACGCCAACAGACGTTGGGCGTTGCAGCTGCAGCTCGGCATCTTGTTTGAGGCCTCAGTTTCATGGCTCATGGTTCAGACTCACGCTCCACGGCAGAGCTGGACTCACGCTCCACGGCAGAGCTCGGGCAGATACAGGCAGGGGAGTGGAGAGCGACCGTCTGTGGAGGAGCAGAACGAGCGTCTCAGATCTCCTCTGGGGCTTGCTGTTTTTATGTGCTCAGATGGGCGTCTTCACTGTGTCTGATCAGCGGGTCCCAGGAGCCTTGCTATCTGGTCTTACATATGGGGTACAGATCACTTTATCTGTTTTCTACATACAGGCCACTCAAGGGTGCTTATCAATTTGGTCGCATTACATTCCATACTTTCAGATATCACACTTTAATATCAGACTTTAATTCCACACTTTAGTACTCATTCTATATTGTATTTTATTCTTATTACTATTACTATAATGGGGGGGGGGGTTGTGGGATACCTACCAGCCTTGGAGGGCCATAGCAGATGGTCCTGCCTGCTGTGATGCTGCAGAGGGAGGGGCGTGGTCTGGGACAGTGGTCCCCAAACTTTCCACAAGTTAGAGTAATCTGGAAGGCTCTATGCCCATGTATAGATTTTACTTAGTTCAGGGTGATTTTATGGTCAAACCAAGACAAATGAGTTCGCGGATGGGGGACCCAGCCACCCGTATTACTGCGCAGTCCAGCCTGAGAAGCAGTGATTTGGAGCCTGGATGACCAGTGGCTTCATATGTCCTGAGAACCAGCTGGAAATGCCCTGCGGGCTGCCCTAGCCCTGCCGAAGGAATCCACACTGTCCCGGCATATAAAAAATAGAGAAACACTGCTCAGAAATACCCTGAAATATGCTGCCAGTAACATTAAGTTAGATCCATGGCTGGCAAACTGCAGCTCGCAAGCCACATGTGGCTCTTTGGCCCCTTGAGTGTGGCTCTTCCACAAAATGCCATGGCGTGGGTGAGTCTATTTTGAAGAAGTGGGGTTAGAAGAAGTTTAAGTTTTAAAAATTTGGCTCTCAAAAGAAATTTCAGCCGAAACCGGTTTTGCTCAGTGGATAGAGCGGCGGACTGCGGACTGAAGGGTCCCCGGTTTGATTCCGGCAAGTGCATGTACCTTGGCTGCGGGCACATCCCCAGTAGGGGGCGTGCAAGAGGCAGCTGATGGATGTTTTTCATAGATGTTTCTGACTTCCTATCTCTCTCCCTTCCGCTCTGTAAAAAATCAATAAAAAATAAATAAATAAATAAATAAATAAATAAATAAATAAATAAATAAACAAACAAACAAACAAACAAACGAATGAATTTTAAAAAAAGAAATTTCAATCGTTGTACTGTTGATATTTTGCTCTGTTGACTAATGAGTTTGCCCATCACTGAGTTAGATAGTTTTTATCAATATTTTCCACGTTACATTCCTTCCAGTGTGCAGTTGAATAATTCAGTTGATCATGACATGTCCGTGTTGCTTGAGTCTTCATAGACGTGTCACGAGTGCCTGGTTGTATGTTCTTGCCTTGTCTGTGCCTGTTGCATGGGTCATGGTGTCTGTGGGTTTAGGTGAGTGTATGGTTGGCCTGTCCTGTGTGTGTGTGTGTGGGGGGGGGTGTTTAAGCAATTCTGTTTATGTGCTTGCCGGTTTTGTGTTTTTCTCAGTGTGTCTCCAGGGTGCGGTGCGGTAGGCGTATGGATGGGTGGATCTGGGTGGGCTGCAGTGTTCTCACGAGAGCTAACACCCTTTGAGTATGGACAATGCATTTTTCAGTGCCCACAGGTCACATGGTAATCACATCGTTTCCATCTCATTTCCAGATGCCATAGGAGTGGTTGTGAGCTGCTGCATAGGAAAGATAAGACTGGAGTTTTATACCTAAACCTTCTGCAAGTGGCTCGTGGCTGCGTAGACGGTTGTGTGTAGCGTGCTTGGGGAGGAGATGGTTTGTGTACCTATGTGTGCATGGGAGGGAGCGTGTGTGCAGACCAGTCACCAAGTGTGCCTCTGCCTTTGTAGACCTGCACTTGGCCAAGGCTGTGTCAATAGACAACACTATGGCGCCTTTTGTCACACAGTAATGTCACACAATGACCATTACTAGAGGCCAGTGGCCGTGTGAGGCCATGCTCCATGCCCAAGTACACATATATCAAAGGCACACACGGTCACACATGTACATCATCCACCACAGACTCAGGCAGAGTGGGTGCAGAGCAGTGTGTGCATCACTCCCACACATACACATCCCATGGGACGTGAACCCCACACATGTCCCACCTCACCACCCTCAGAGCACAGCTTCATGCCCACTGTGCTGTGGGGGACCTGGGAATCACTGCTGCTAACCCTCAGTAGGAAAACGGAAAGGGCTCATACCATAGGTTGGGACAAAGGGAGGTGCCGAAGACTAACCATCTGTTAGAGCAGAGCCCCAAGCCAGGCTCCTGACAAGCACCCCCAGTAAAGGAAAATCTCTCCTCTCCCTGAACTGCCCACACCCTCAGCACTCAAATTATTTCAGTTTCCTCTGTGGCTCCTACCTCGGAGGCCTCAGTATTTAACATCTTCACTGCAGTAACACACATGCTCTCTGAGACGGTCACCAGCATCTTCACATGCTAACATGTGTGCTCTCTGAGACAGACACCAGTGTCTTCACATGCTAACACATGTGCTCTCTGAGATAGACACCAGTCTTCACATGCTAACACATGTGCTCTCTGAGACAAACACCAGCGTCTGCACATGATGCCATGCATGCTTTCTGAGATGGGGCACCAGTGTATTCACTGACACCAGGAGGAAAGTTATTGACTTTTCTTTCTCAGGAAGTTAAAGTATCCATTACCACTTACTCTGATTATTCACAACTAGAGGTAATCTTTGTATCATTCATATTGAGATTCAAAACCGCATGTTGTCATTTGGATTGAAAGACACACAAATGCTCACATCCATTCAGAGAAGGGTTTGTGGAGACACAGAAACACAGCCTTGGAACGCATCTGAGACCAGTGAGCACACATCCCATATGTACTGGTGAGAAGATGGCAGAGGGAAGGAGGGGATGTGTGCTGGTGGGAAGATGGCAGTGGGAAGGACGGGGGGTGTGTTCAGGGAGAGATGGCAGTGGGAAGGAGAGGGTGCCTGTGTGTACAATCAAAGCGAGTTGTTTCTGGGGGGATGGTGGGAAAAAGAAAAACCTAAGAAGCGATGCAAAAGGGGGCATACACAGCGAAGAGGGAAGGTTCAGCAATCTGGGTTAGCATTGGTGTTTCTCTGAAGAGAGAAGGAGGGAGGGAGTTGGGAGGGAAGTAGGGATGGAGGGAAGTAGGGAGGAGGAGGAGAAGGAGGAGGAGGAGGAGGAGGAGGAGGAGGAGGAGGAGGAGGAGAGAGCGCGTTTCTTGAGTACCTGCATCCACCTGTTCCTGAATCTGAGATGTTCCTAAATTGGTTTGTTATGGGAGTCAATAATCTCTGGATGTGGGTGAGTCATGCTGCTCCCAGGTTAGTCTGAGTGGCTTCCTGTCACTTCCAGATGGAACCCCCACCTGATCCTCAGCACGGTCCCTCACAGCCACCCTTTCACACAGCTTGTTTTTACTAAACGGTCTTTCCTTCCCTCTTTAATGATGAGCTCTCTTCATCTTTAAGTGCCCAGTCAAATGTCACCTATTCAGCTCAGCTTTTCTAGACTTTTCCGGTAAGTCACCCCCTTTTTGGAGCAGCAGTGTCTGCGAAGGCCCTATGGAGGCACTGGCATAGTCGCTGAGGCATGGCAACCAGTCTTTGTGGCCTTTCTAGGCCCACAGACCAGTGCACTGTGTGCAGGCTGGGAACACAGAGCCACCACCTCCTCTGTTCTTCTTCTGCCCCACCCCTCCCTCTGCTTCCCATCCTCCATGGTTTACCTGGAGCTCCGGGTCACGGAACCCCTTATGGAAATGTGCACAGTGTCTGGGCTGCAGAGAGCAGTGTCTACGGCTGAGTGGGTCCTGGTTGATCTAAATGGCCACAGGTTAGAAGTTACAGGATTCAAAAGTCAGCATCCCTAAGAGCCCACACGGAATAAGAGGACCTGTGGGAAATTTCAACTGGAACTTTCATGAAGCCCCAATGGTGAAACAGTAACCCCACTGACGGTCTGTGAGGAGCTAAAATTCTGAGACTCGAAAGCAGAGCCCTCCTGCTCTGCTGTCAGTGTCTAGGGAAGTGGTACCCAGGCAGACCCATCAGGGTCATTCTCCCCAAGCTCTCTCCAATGACTCCGTTTGTATTCCAATGCTGTCCTTCATCTGCTGCACTTTTAAAGGACATGTCATCTATGCAGGCCTTGGGCTTTAGCTTTCAACCCAAACTGTGGTTACTCCTTTTCAGGGCCTTGTACTTGGCCAGTGCCCAATTTGACCCCCACTTCAACACCCCCACATTCTCAGGAGGAAAACAGAAAAAGCCACTGCCCTCAGTGGCCACTGCCTACCTGACCACAGCCCCTTCTAACGTGGATTTGGGAATTGAGCTACAGGTCATGATGAGTCAACATGAGCAAGTTTGTGATCCACAATGACCTCTGCCTCAGTGGCCCCTAAGCATGCCAAGGTTGAAGGGGACACTCACTCCACCGATGAATAAGCAGAAGAAAGAGTCAGTATAGAGAGCCTGCCGCCATGGGTGATGGAGCTGCTTCAGTCCCGGCAGCACCTTTCCCTGCAAGGCCCAATCAACTTTGGCTCCTACCAGGACTACCACGAGCCCCTTGAGCAACCTTTGCAATGAAAGGCAAGTCCTTGTGTATTAGCAATATTACAGGTGTCTCTGCTTTCTAGAACCAAAGAAACCAGGACTGGCCTGCCAGCCACGTGGGTTTTGATCAGACATCGCTCTCTGTTACTGCCCGGGCACCGTGGCAGTTGGCAGGGCGTCCTGGAAATGGAGATGGCCTGTGCACTGGTGCAGTGCAGGATCTGGAGGATACGAGGGTCTGCAAAGCCACCTCTGGGTTTCTTCTAGGCTGGTGACACAGTGTGTCTGCATATTGAAGAGTCTCCATCATTATTCTGAAATGGTGACAAGGCACAGCAGAGACAGAGTGACCGGTGGCAGTCAGGAAAACAGCCGAATACAGAGCCCAGACAATCTTCCTGCAGCCTGTGCCCAGTCCTGAAGGTACTCACAAAGGGAGATAGCTAGGGGGAAGGCGGCCAGGTGCCATGGTGGCAAAGTTCACCAGGGCCAGGGGAGCTGGGAGGTGAGGCAGGGAGCAATCAGGGAAGCGAATGCTCCAGTCTGAGCCGCAGTGGTTGAGATGCAGCGTGTTGTCAGGAGGCAGCTGAGTTGCCTTGGGCAGCTCAAGAGCATGGGCCCCATTGGCCCTGGAGGAGATTACGGGGGCAGCACAGAAAGTGACTGTGTTGCCGATGCTGATGCTTGAGCCCCAAGGGGTAAACTTTACTTTGAGACCCATCCATTCAGAGACCTCTGGCTATGGCTTCAGAAACCAGGGCCAGGATGCACTTGAGAGGAGGAGGGACGAGACTGACACCCAGGCTCAACAGGCAGGTTTTGGAAATTCATCAGCCAGAGAAAATAAAGCTCTATGTGTTTCAGCATGCCTTGGTCTTTCTGGAAGAGTCTAACAACTCCACAAGAGCCTCCTGAGTTCGGAGCAAAAGTGCAGTCCACATGCCCATCTCCCAGCAAGCCCCGCCCTTCCCACCTGGAAAAACAGCATTTCTGAGCCCAGAATGCAATTGGATGGATTAGCTTTACTTGCTGAATCTGGGCTTGCGAGGCTGTGCATTTACATTTTATAATATGGGAAATTAATTTCTTAAGTTATTAGAATAGAAAATTCAATAGGATTAATTCTCCTGGTTCAAAAATAATCAGAAGCCACCATGCGATGTGCAGCAATGAGCAATTCTCAATGGACGGACAGTTCCCACCTCTGGCTGTTTACTCCCATCCTCTCCCCTTTCTGCCCTGCCAGCCTTTGTAAGGGGGCTCCCCCACTCTCCCTCCCCCCCCCCCCACACACACACTGTCTCTGCTGCTAATGAGCCCAGTCAGGGTGCTCCTGTCCAAGAGCCACCCAGACAGAGGGTGAAGTCCAGCTGGAAGCAGTTCCCTCCACACAGGTCCACATCCCCAGGGAACTGAAAAGTGAGGTGTGGAGAAAACTGCAGCTATGTCTCAAAAGTCGTGAGGAGACTGGACATCAGAAGCAGCTCCTGGGAAATGGGAGGGAACAGGCTCAGACTTCCTTTGTTCGAAGAGGCGTTTAAGGTTGAACAGTCTGGCTGGCTAACAGGGACCAAGGGATGCAATCCCTCTCACATTTGGTTTTGCCTGGAGTGAGCTGAGACAGGAGACGATGTTTTTGGATCCCAAATTCTGTTTTTATGAGAGGCAGGTGGCTGAGTTCTTGGAAGCCTCGCCTCCAGAGTTAGCCAGTCTGTGCTGGCTCCACACTCTCTGACCTTGGGAAATACTTTCTCTGAGAGACAGGTTTGTGTGTGTGTGTGTGTGTGTGTGTGTGTGTGTGTGTGTGTGTACACGCGTGCACGTTCACTTCGTAGGTTGTTGAGCAGATTCCATTAGACAATGAAGGTAAAACACTTAGCGTGTCAGGCACCCAGCAATCTCTTGCTTCCCTCCCCCCTCTTCCAGGAATGCCACTGAAAGAAACACATAGATTCTCCAGCTCCCAATCCAAACAAAGGGACAATCCAGAAAAGCAAGGGAGGGAGGAAGGTCAGCTCATGCCTCTTACTGCACATGTGATTTACTGTTAAACTGAAGAATGCACACACTCAGCTACAGGGTCAGAAACCAGAATGGGAGCTGAGATCCTCCACCCCCTTGTCCAACCTCTGGTTGCTGTCCTGAGACTATAATGGTGTGATACAGCTTGTGCTTTGAGCAAGACAGCGCCGCCACCTGGCGGGTAAAGGGCAGGATGAGATAGAAGCAGAAGAGGAGAAATAGGAGGTGGGGAGGGGAGAAGAAGAAAGAAAAACAGAAGGAGGAGGGAGAGGAGGAGGAAGAGGAAGAAGAGGAGAGTCCAGCTGCTGGGTTACCTAATGACCAGGGACAGAACCAGACTCATGGATAGAAGTCACAGAGGCCGCTGCATGCAGAGCAGAAGTTGGCTTGGCTCGGACCAGCTGTCTAGGCTGCAGAGCAGAGGGTGTCCTGGCTCAAGGTAGGTTCCAGGTCCCGCAGAGCAGCTTCTTGCCAGATGAGACGACAGCAGTGTTTGCACCGGCTGGAAAACTGGTTCAGAAAACCTCTCAGTTCAGGTCCACTGACATCCTTTCCACCAAGCGTGGAGCACCCATTAAGAGCAGTCCTCTGCTGGCTTCCGTGGACTCCGACAAAGCTCACCCTCGTAGCTGGTGAGGCTCCCTTCCATGCACAGCCTCTGCTTATTCACCCGCAGTGAGCGTCTCCTTCCTTGGCATACATGGTCCTTAGGGGGCACTGAGGCAGAGGTCATTGCTCATGTTGACTCCATCGTGACCTCTAGCCCAGTTTCCAAACCCGCCTCAGAAGGGGTCGTGGTCAGGTAGGCAATGGCCATTGAGGACAGTGGCTTCTTTTTCTGTTTTCCTCCTGAGAATGCGGGGGTGTGGAAGTGGGGGGTCAAACTGGCCACTGACTGAGTCCGAGGTTCTGAAAGGGGAGTTTGGGCTGAGAGTTAAAGCCCAAGGCCTGGATAGACCACATGTCCTAAAAAATATAGCAGAACAGCATTTGAATACAAATAGAGTCATTAGAAATACTGGAGCAAGAGCTTGGGGAGAGTGACCCTGATGGGCCTGCCTGAGTACCACTTCCCTAGAAACTGACAGTGGAACGGGAGGGCTCGGCTTTTGAGGTTCCCTGGCTTATGTTTGCAATCAACTGCCAAGCTGCCGTCAGCAGTGCTTAGGAAAGGGGCTCAGAGCCCATCGCCGTCCTCCTCCTCTCCCAGGACACAGCCAGCGGCAGAGGCACCTCCTCGAATCACCTGGCTGCTAAGTAGGAATTTGGAGGCGAAATAACAAAGGCTGGTGGCAGCTGTGTCCTATTTCCCTGGAAAAAAAATGAACTTGTTTATTAAAGGGTCACAAACACAAATACAAGCAATCCACAAAGGGCATCCTCGTGCACTGATGAGGAGTGATGGGAGTCAGACCACTTGTGCCCACATCCTGCTACACTGTTCACTAACTGCGTGACCTTTGGCAAGGTTTGCTGACTGCGTGACTTTGGCAAGTTTATTGATCACCTCAGTTTCTTTATCTGTAAAATTGGTAAAATAAGAGTAACCCTCCCATAAGGTTGTTAAGGTACATATGTGAGTTAATATTCGCAAAGCTCATAGTTCCAGGTACATTGTAAGTGCTGTATAAGTGCTCATTAAATAGATTCAAAGAGAAAAGTATACAGCAAGCAGGATGTGAAACAGCACCTGTGACCAGTCCTGGAGGAGGGAGAGGCAGCCACACGCCAGCTCCATCCAGTGGCTGCCTGTGAGATGCAGGCGCAGTGCTCAGGGACCCTCCACGTCCTCCCTTAGGCACCAGTCAGTGGAGCCTGGGGAGCCCTGCGGTGGTGATGGCAGTGCATCTATCACCCCTTCAGCCTCTGAAGGAGACCCTCCCCCCACTTCACCCCCCGCTGCCCTGCGTTGAGCTGAGATGCAGGTTGAGCTGAGGTCCTCAAGGTCTCACAATAAGTTGAAAACCCAATGTTTTACTGTTTCTCCTTGTGACAAGTGAGTTTACTGGCTGTTGCATCTCAGACCTGAGTGAAGTTCATGGCTGGTTTGCACAGTGAAGGGGCCCAGAGGAGCCTGGGCTCCCAGGACATGCCCCTGGCTCTCCCCCTGAGACAAGTGGAGACTCCCTGGGGCCACACGGCCTCTATTCAAAGCCCCTGGGAAGTGTTTTCCTGCCGCAGGGATTGTGCGACAGGAGAATCATTACTCGCTGCTCTAAATACAGCCTTGAGAGCCAAATGACTTAACAGGAAAAGTTTATGTCTTGCTCATTTGCATCTCAGCTCAACGCAGGGCAGCGGGGGGTGAAGTGGGGGGAGGGTCTCCTTCAGAGGCTGAAGGGGTGATAGATGCACTGCCATCACCACCGCAGGGCTCCCCAGGCTCCACTGACTGGTGCCTAAGGGAGGACGTGGAGGGTCCCTGAAGGGCCAGACCCAAAATGGTGACTATCATTCTCACCAAGTGCCACTGGCCAGGGCCCAGTGATGTGGCTGCAGGGACAGGAAACAGAAGAGAGAGAGAAGAGAAACTCCAGTGGATAAACACTAGCATTTTTTTTTCATTAGCATTGCACCTACCCTCCTCTCTGCCTGGACCACTCTTCCCTGATCATGTGCCCCCTGCTCACCATCTAGCTCTCCCCGCCTCAAACACCTTCCCTGACTGACATCCATGTTTATAGTGCTCCCGCCCCTGGGCCCCCATCTTTTACCATCTCAGTCATGCAACACATTCTGAAGTCTCCTATGCGTTTGTTTCTTTATTAAATGCATTGGGGTGACATTGGTTAATAGGATCATATAGGTTTCAAGTATAAGTATTTATTTCTTGTGTATCGCTTGGCTCTGCCTCTGCCTTCAATCACAGCGGCAGGGACGCGGTGTGTCTGGCTTACCAACCAGGCTGAGTTAATGGATTCAAAATTCATTCCAATCACAGACTGCCTCGTGGGAAGCCGGAGCCATGCTGCCTTCGCAGATCAAAGATTAAACAGGCCTCTTCTAGCCCCTCCGGCGACCCGTGTCCTGCAGCGGCCCGGTCTGCAGCCAAGAGGCTGCCGGGCGGCCTGCGGGTCTGGGGGCCAGGCTGGCAGGTGCCTGTTTGATCTGCTTTGCACACCTGCTGGATTCTCTGTCACTTTGGAATCTGTGCAGAGCCTTTGACACGGTTCTTCCTTCCCAGGTCTGCGTGTTTCTATGAAGATTAGACATGTGTGTGTGTCCACTCATCAGTGTATATTGGAACAGGAGGTTAGGGGTGGATACAGTGATGAAGGCAAAACAAGTCAGTTATTTATGGCTGTGAGAGCAAAGCAGCCCAGATCTGCACAACTTCCCCCTGCATGATTTTGCTCTTGCCTGTGCTCCATGTTGTTGGTGGGTCAGCTGCGCCCCTGCTCCGTGCCCTCATGTGTGGGATCCGTGCCGAGGGAGTACCTGGTGTACAGCTTGCTTGCGGCAGAAGGGGAGCTCCGGGACCTCTCCAGGCCCTTCCTTGCTTGGAGCTGGCATTAGGCCACTCCCACTTTCACTGGCCACAGCAAGTTGTGTAACCAAACCTATTGTCCAGGGCATGGGAAGCAGGTGCCTTCAAGGACAATGCAAAGGACACACCTCAGGTCAAAAGGTGGAGAAGCTCCCCTCTTAGGGGAGGGAAAGGGGATGGTTGGGACCAACCACTCAAATGTGCCCATCTCCAGTGGCTTTCAGATAGCAGTGTCAGCCAGGGTTATTTCAGTTGGAACAAACAGAAAGCCAACTCAAATGGGCTGCATTTTGAAAGAAGAAATAGGCCTGGCCTTCACCATCATTGGCTCTAAGGTCGCCCGTGTGGCCTAGGTTCGCTCTCTCTGACCCCTGGGTCCAGGTTGCTCTGCGAGGTGCCGTTGGCTGACAGGCCCTCTCCATGGCATCACTCCAGGCTCACAGGCCCATGGATAGAGCACAGCCCTTCCCCAAACTCCAGCCCAAGCTCCAGAATCAGATGTTAATGCGTCAATATGAGTGGCATGACCAGAGCTAAACAAGGAGGAATAAAGTGTGAGGACGAGGCATGTGTGAGCCCTAACCCTGGGAAGGGCAGGAGGGTTCCTCCCAAATCTGAACACTGTGGATGAAGAATGGACCGAGGGTTCCCCTGTATAAACTAACACACTTATTGTGGAACTAGTGGCCCAGTGCACGACATTCATGAACAGGAGGTTGTGGGGGTTTTCCCTCAGCACAGCCTGTACCCTCTCCAATCAGGGACCCCTTGGGAAATACCTGACTGCTGGTTAAATGGTTAAACTGGCAGTCAGACATCCCTCTCACAATCTGGAACCACTGGCTCCTAACCACTCACCTGCCTGCCTGCCTAATCACCCCTAACTGCATCTGTCTGCCTGATTACCCCTAACTGTCCCCCTCTGCCAGCCTGATCTTGCCCCCAACTGCCCTCCCCTGCTGGCCTGATTGCTCCTAACCCCCTGTAATCCTGATCTCGGCCTACCTATCCTCTCCTTCCCTTCCTAACTGCCTCTGCCTGGCCCCCACCACCATGGCTTTGTCCGGAAGGAAGTCTGACATCCGGAAGATGGCCCATTGACCGGGTCTAATTAGCATATTACCCTTTTATTAGTATAGATAATATGGATTGCTGGGCAGTTAAAAACAACTGAACCAAAGTAAATATGAATTGGAATAAAAAGCCAAAACCATGGCTAAAAGTAGAATACAAATGAGCCTACTTGAGGGCTAATTCACTCACCCTGTTGGTGTTGAAGTTTGAACTTGCTATCAGTCATAACAGCTTAAATAGGATCATATTATCATCCACCCACTTCTGCTATGAAACGCTTAGCACCAAGCAGCCAGCTACATCAGGGACTTTAAAATGTTTAGGCTGTGACCGCACACACACACCCCTCCACCCACCCCATAGTTATGTATATTTATATTGTCACATATGCACAGATACAATCTCTATTTTTTAAAAAATAATATTCAGTCTTCTACGTAGAATGTACCCTGGCCTTTTGTACACCATCCTGGCTAGTCTAGCCCACTCTCCCCTATTCCATCTTAACCGTTTGCAGACTGCCCTATTTTATTGTAATTTTCTTAATGCAATTTGCAGCCTAGTAAAATGATTTCATCACCTGCTATTGGGTTCAGTCCACATTTTGAAGATCATTGAAACAGACATGGAAGGGGACGTGTCTGTAGTACTTTGTAAGGATCTACTGAGTAGCCAACGATAAATGAGTGGCATTGACTCAGTCTAGTCTGTAATTATTGTCTCCCCTGGCATCAGGTATAACTATGTGCATAGGTATTGGGGTGGCAATGGTGAATAAAGCTCAGCCCCTGGCCGTGACCCCACTTCTCAAAGGGGAGCAGGAAACCCAGCAGGCTGTGTGAGCCAGGTGCCAGAGGCGCTCAGATAAAAAAAACCACTGGTCCTCCCAGAGTGAAAGGTGGGGATGAGAAAAACACACTGGAGATACAAGGGGGAGGGATGTGAAGCTCAAAGAGGCTCAAAGAGAAATGCTCAGACTGTAGCAGGCAGGGGTGGGAGACAGCGCAGTTAGGATTGTGGAAGAAACTGGAGGCTGGGGAGGTGGCGTGAGTCAAGGTCGGCTCAGAGTCTGTGCTCTGGTTGCTTTGTTTGGTTTGGTTTGGGGTTGGGTTGGATTTAATTACCTGAGGTTCATGTTGAGATTAGATAGGCAGTGCAGAGAGGACTCCGACCAACCGCCTCTCAGAGTGAATGAGCAAGGTGGCCATCCTTCTAACAGCTTCTACCAGCCACAAATGTAGACGAGTTTTCTCTCTTCCTTTCTTAACCTTTTTTTCTGGTCGTTTTAGGTCATATGAAAGGGATGCCTTTTCATATTTGTACTTCCAGCTATCTAGATGGTATTTCAACCTTTTCCATATTTTTCTAAGTCTTGTATTTAATGCGGAATGTCTAGGACACAATGCCCTACCTACACCAAGGTTGGCAAACTGCGGTTCACAAGCCGCAGTTTGCCACTCTGTTGACTAATGAGTTTGCTGACCATTGACCTGGACTCTCGATTCCAATAATTGGAGGCTATTGTTGTTCCTTGTGATTAAGGCCCTACCCCAGTGGTCAGCAAACTCATTAGTCAACAGATCATGTGGCTCCCAAGCTACAGTTTGCCCACCACTGCCCTAGACACTGTCACCTAATGTGATGAAAATCAACTCTTGCCTCTGCTGTCAGAAGGTAGGGACACAGAGACCAGTGCTTCTGAGCATGTGGGTGTTTGGTAAATGAATGAGGATCACTGTTTGTGACTGCCCCGGTAACAAACTCTTAGAATTTTACACCGAGCTGTGTGGATTCCTAACAACTGGGCAGCAGATTGTATGGACATAATTCTAGTCTGTCATACTTTTTCTTCAGCATCAATTACTTTGAATGTTTAAATATCTGATTTCCTGATATTTTTATTGTTCTATTTTCTTGTGAAGTGACCCCTCTCCCCCAAGTTGAAGTTGCTATAGCAATGAGGTCGGAGTCTGGCAGCATGACATGAGCTTGGGTTCAAGGCAAGAATGGTTTACGGTTCTGAAAGTCTGGGATATTCCATGACAAATGCCGCCAGAGATTAGAGACTCAAATCTTCTCCCCAGAGCTCAGACAGAATTGGAAAAAGAGAAAATTAAAGACAGGTTTAATTAACCTGCCAGAAAGAAAAAAAATCACAGGATGTCTGGGTGTGAGGTTAAGAGCATTTCTAGTGATCAAAGAGACTGAAAAGGGGTGCTCTGAGCAGGCACATTTCATATGCAGCCAGTTAATACTTCCGAATCTCCTAGAATCAAATTCCGCAATTATTCCATCCGCGGGCTTTCTGCTGGAGAGGAGCTGCTGTGGGTGGGACTTGACTGAGATGAAGAGCAAGTTTCTAGGCAAATACCCAACTATGCTACCTCTGCTCCAGAGCTCTCCCACAAAATTCCCTACAGCACAGGGGACCCCAGGTGGAGATTGGTAGACAGTGGAGGTGCCGGGTGTAAGACAGTGTAAGAGCGTGTGTGTGGTAGGGTGGCCTGCATGTAGGGGTGTTGTGAGTGTAGGTGAACACATGGCTGTGTCACCGGGATGCAACATGCCTCTCCTTGGCACACAGAGGCTGGCCGTTCCCCTGCCTGTCCAGCACCTGCGTGCCGGACATATGCCCTCATTCCTCTTCTCCCTCGTCGCTGGGCTGACATGGGGCAGAACATGGCCCTGGAGGAGCAGAGCTGTGTGGGAGGAGCCTGGTGCCTCCCAGATGGCTGTGTGGGGGAACCTGTCCGTGAACCACACCGCACCTGACCCAGCGAGAAATTACTGTCAGGTATCTGCACCCAGGCTGTGCTTTGGGGGCTGTTTGGGACCCTCTAGATCCAAAGTCGGCAAACCTAGTAGCTCCCGAGCCATTCTTTGGCCCCTTGAGTGTGACTCTTCCATAAAATACCATGACCTGGGTGAGTCTATTTTGAAAAAGTGGCATTAGAAGAAGTTTAGGTTTAAAAAACTGGGCTATCAAAAGAAATTTCAATCATTTTACTGTTGATATTTGGCTCTGTTGACTAATGAGTTTGCCAACCACTGCTCTAGGTTAACCAGCACAGCAGCCTGGAGTGACGAGCTTCATCTCCTGGAGCTCGAGCTTGCTTCGTTTATAAATGGGGTTAATAAAAGCCTTGCCTTTAGAGGACTGTTGTGAAGATTAAATGAGGTACTGACAATGAAGGGCTGGCACCATCATTGGCATGTAGAAATCACTTAATAAATATCAGCTCATAGAAGTGTGGCAGCAAACTGCTTTTTTTTAACTAGCTGGCTTAGTTTATTGCTCCCACACGACTCTTGTTGTCATCATCACAGTAGTAGTAGTTGTTCCAACATACTTTTACTCATTGTGTAACAAATAGTGAGCACCTACTGTGTGCCATGCATGGTCAGAGGTACTAGAGAGACGGTGGTGAATACGACACATTTTCATGCCTGTTTAGCAAACATGGACTTTTATTTCCAGTGTGTTGTTTAAGATTTGCATTTGTTCTCTGACTCAGTTCCAGATTTTCACTCTGCCTCAGAGACCGGACCCCTGACCACAGTGCTCCTTGTGGGGCCAGCACCCTCCCCTCGACATCCTTGGCATCGGCAACCAGAAAATAGTATCCTCAGGAAAGGAGTCCATGTGGTTTTTGTTTAACAAGACCCACTCCCCTTGTTCTGCCACTGCCCCCCGCCCCCGCCATCCTGCAATGGACAGACTGCTCCAATCTCCCCTCATGACTGTGTCTTTCTGGTGGGATTGGCTACACACAGATCCTAGCTCTTGGGTGACCACATGACGCGAGCTGGCCAATCAAGCCCTCCACAATCCCTGAGAACAGTAATTACAGATTAGTCATGTGACTCAAGCGAGGACAATAAAATGTTACAATATTGGCCAAGATGGGCTGTCTTGGTGCTTGGAGTATCGGGCTCATCAGATACAAACCTAAAGCTCTGGAGAGTGTGTGGCCATTTTTGGGACCACATAGCAAGAACCTGCCCAAGCCGATGCTGGAAAACTGAGTCAGGAGAAGAAAAGCCCCCGGTTCCTGAGGATTTTCTGAGTATCCAGATCCAGCCATTCCTAACATCCTGCCCTTGGACCTGTCAGTTAATTTAGCCAAATAATGTACTGCCTGAGGAAGTCTGATTGGAGCGGGGCTCCTTTGAACCACACATCCCTGGCTCCTCTGAAATTAGCTCTGGAGGATGAATGGTCTGCAGCACCGTCAGGCACCTGAGACGAAGCACCTGCTCTTTAGTGTGGGAACTGCCCTCCCTCCATGTGGGCTCCCCTTTCAGAAAAAGTTCTAACTCCTGAGCTCACACAAGCGGTGACAGACCCTCCTGGAGCTCTCCAAGCCCCAGCTCACCTGGCTTCCTCCTACTACTTACCAGCGCATTGTACTCACATCTCACCATGTCTCTTAGGTGACATTTCGTTATTTATGACAAGCTCACCATTTCTGCGTAGAAGACAATCATTTCTTCTGTGAGCCAAAGGGGAAATTTAGGAGGCCAGCATCTCCTTTCTGGTCTCCTGGTTCCCAAATCTACAGAGATATACTATTTCTTTCCCAATACAGGAATCACTTTAGTGTAGGCTTTTCCAATAAAATTCAAATTAATGTAATAAAATGCTGAATTGTAAATTAATGAACCACTTGCAGAATCTACACAATACAAACATCTCATTTAAGTATGGAATGTTTTCTATCAACATTGACTGGAGTTCTCAGGGAGGCTTAGTTGGTGGGAATTAACCTAATTAGTTCAGTTCAGTTAATAGCAAGCAGGTCCCTTCACTGGAATGCAGATTTGTAAACATTTCTTGAGCACCTACTATGTACCAAATCCTATCCATGGCACCTATACATGCCTTATTCTCTGAAATCCCCATCACTCCAGATGTTGGTGGTGCACAGTGACCTGCACAGCTACAACCCTTTGACCAGCTCACCTTACCTGGGAGAGAACACAGACCATGGTTCCTCCTTCTCCCCACATCTGGAGTGTATTATACTACCTGGGGGGCAAGGAAAGCAAATATTTAAAAGAAGTGATAAATCCTGTATGAAGTAGTTTGGAGGCAGGTGGTAAAGGGAAAAGTAGTCGAGGGCACCTGGAAGCTAACACATAGTAACTGCTATTTGTTGAGTGCTCTCCACATGCCGTGCCTTGCTGTTAGCTCATTGGATCTACACAACAAGCATATGTGCTAGAAGTTAGTATCAGCAGCCTTCATTCATATATTAAAGAGCAGGGACTATGGAGTTTACAAAGCTGCCTGAATGCATCCAGTTAGTAAAGGGAGAAATAAGGATTTAACCCAAACAGAAACTTCGCTCCAGAGCCTAATGCCTGAACACCATCTTCTCATGCCTATAGATAGATATAGATAGATATAGGTAGGTAGGTAGGTAGGTAGGTAGGTAGATAATAGATAGATAAAAGCCTAATATGCAAATTGTCCCCTTGGAAGTTCAACCAAAAGTTCAATCACTCACTATGGTATGTGTGGACCACCAGGGGTGGCACAGAACAAAGAAAGGTCCTGGTCAGGAGCTGGAAGGCTCCGATCAGTCCTGATCACCTGCCAGGCCTAGGGAACCTAACTATGCACAAAAATTTTGTGCATTGGGCCTCTAGTGTTTATATAAAACTAGAAGCCCGGTGCACAAAATTCGTGCATGGGGGTGAGGGGCTGTCCCTCAGCCCAGCCTGCACCCTCTCCAATCTGGGACCCCTCAAGGGATGTCCAACTGCCCGTTTAGGCCCAATTTGGATCGGGCCTAAATGTGCAGTCGGACATCCTTCTAACAATGCAGGATTGCTGGCTCCAAACTGCTCATCTGCCTGCCTCCCTGATTGCCCCTAACCACTTCTTCCTGTAAGCCTGCTCACCTCCTAACCACTACCCTGCTAGCCTGATTGATGTCTAACTGCTTCCTTGACAGCCTGTTTGTCCCCAACTTCCCTCCTCTTCTGGCCTGGTCACCCTAACTGCACTCCTCTGCAGGCTTGATCACCCCCAACTGCCTTCCCTTGCAGGCCTGGTCCCTTCCAACTGCCCTCTCCTGATGGCCTGATGGCCCACAACTGTCCTCATTTGCAGGCCTGGAACCTCCCAACGGCCCTCCCCTGCTGGCCATCTTGTGGTGGCCATCTTGTGTCCACATGGGGGCAGGATCTTTGACCACATGGAGCAGCCCTCTTGTGTGTTGAGCTGATGGTCAAACTGTGTATTACTCTTTTATTAGATAGGATAGAGGCCTGGTGCATGGGTGGGGGCCGGCTGGTTTGCCCTGAAGGGTGTCCTGGATCAGGGTGGGGATTCCCTTAGGGCATGGGACAGCCTGGGCAAGGGGCCTATGGTGGTTTGCAGGCCGGCCACACCCCCTAGTGACCCAAGTGGAGGCCCTGGGATCTGAAATTAATTTATGTTCTACAATTGAAACCTTGTAGCATAGAGCGGAGCCAAGCTTTCTGCTCACTCCATGGCGACAGCCATTTCTGTTTGAAACTTTGTAGCCTAGAGGGGAGGCCCAGGCGCTAGGGCTGCAGAAGTTTAGCTTCTTCCATCGCCTCGGCAACCCTAGCCTCTTCTCTCTCCAGCTCCCTGGCTGCCTTCCGATTATGTATCTTTTATAATTGAAACTTTGTACCATTGATTGGAGGCCTAGGCCAGCAAAGGCAGGTGGAAAGCTTGGCTTCCTCCATTGCCATGGAAACCCAAGCCTCCCTCCTGCTCTCAGTGGCAACAGCCATCTTGGTTGGGGTTTATTTGCATAATTTGCTCCTGATTGGCTGGTGGGCATGGCTTGTTGGTGTAGCAAAGGTACAGTCAAATTTGCATATTACTCTTTTATTAGATAGGATAGATGTTAGTATATCAAGCTGGTCATGAAGAACTCCATGTTCAGATGACTTCTCATAATGGGAGATACGATAAATATCTTTATGAAACATTTTCTTTGATGCCAACTTTGTGTCAGCAACTGGGAACTATAAATGGTGAACAGGAAAAGCAAAGAAGCAAAACTACATAATCCCTGGCTTTGCCGGGATGTGCAAAGGCTCTGTGTTATGTTGGAAGAACTCAACGAAGGACAGTAAAACTGGAGCAACATAGTAGAGCCCATCCACAGTGAGCTGAGGCTGAAGATGGCCAATCCAGAAGTGAGGAGCAGTCTTGTTTTTATTCGAAGAGCAATTGGAAGTCATTGGAGTTTTAATCAGGGAGTAGCAAGGTGGCATCATCTACGCACTCCTAAGCAGACTTGACAGTGTCTCAGGAAACCTGGAAGATGGAGCTACAGCTCTAACCCCCACCATCCTGGAGCACCTGCCCAGGTGGAGTCTGGTGAGTTGCTGGTCATCATCAAAAGTAATGGATTCTATTCTCCAGAGTCACCATCCTGGTCCCTCAAGGGTAAATGGCCTCTATACTTCTATCTCCTCACTAATATCCATGGTCTTAGGAACCAAAACTCAAAACAACTAGCTGGAACCATTATAGAAAGGCTGCTTTAATTCTCACACTTGGAACAAACTCTTTTTTACATTTTTTATTTATAAAAAAATAGTTTTTAATTACAATTTACACTAAATATTATTTTATATTACTTTCCATTGTATAGCATAGTGGTTAGACAATAATATACTTTGCATAGCATTTCCTTTGCTATTTACAGTACCCACCTGGCATCATAGTTATTACAATATTATTGGCAATGTTTCCTAAGCTGTACCTTACACCACATGACTATGCCATAACTACCAATCTGTACTTCTCAACTCTTTCATTTTTTCACCCAGGTCCCAACCCCTCTGGCACCATCAGTCTGCTCTCTATTTCTCTGAATTTGTTCAAACTCTTTATACTGTAAAGAGCCACCCAGAGTCTCTTTTTCTGGACCGAAGCTGTGGTCATGGAAGGAACAAGGAGTTTCTCATCATCTTCTCTCTGTAAACCAGACTTCAAAGGAGAAGTGATGCTTGAGCAAACATTTCAATGTTTTGCTGATGGAGATGATGAATCAAAGAGGTTCACTGCCCTGCCCACGGTCACGAAATCCTTAGGTAGCAGAGCTCGGTGCACATGCCGTCACCTTCTCAAGTCTGGCTTTCCGACCCAGGCACCAGAGTGAACCCTGATGCTGACCTTGAGGCAGGCCACCCAATCCCATGTGGAGCCTCACCCCGCGCCACATCAGCAGGCTGAACAGGAAGGCAGCCGCCACAAGGGCAGGAAAACTTTGCTCTGCTCTTAGGTTCAGTCATGCCTGCACATCAGTGCCTGTGGGAAGAGGGAAAGAAATCCTGCCCATGGGATGCCTGGCGGCTCCTTTGTGGGGAGCACCCGTACGTCTCACTTCAACCCCCCCAAATACGGAATATTCATCTTTATGTCCTCATCACCCACCCAATGTCTGACACATGCTAGGTGCTCAGTATATGTTTGCTGAATAAATTAATGCATGAATGGATATCTTCCTGAGAGCATACTGTGACTTTTCTTCTGTGGTTCTGTAGCAGAATACTCTGGGCTAAATGCCAAATATTCCACATCAGTCTGATTATTTAGGGGTGGAACCATCACCTCCTTCAGCCTAAGTACTGTGATTCTATTGACGTTATGTAAGACACGGTGCATTTATAAATAAACTAGAGGCCCGGTGCCTGAAATTTGTGCATGGGGGGAGGCGGGGGATGTCCCTTAGCCCAGCCTTCACCCTCTCCAATCTGGGACCCCTTGAGGGATGTCCTACCGGGATCGGGCCTAAACGGGCAGTCAGACATCCCTCTCACAATCCAGGACTGCTGGGTCCAAACTGCTCACCTGCCTGCCTCCCTGATTGCCCCTAACCACTTTCGCCTGTCAGCCTGATCACCCCCTAACCACTAGCCTACCAGCCTAATTGATGCCTAACTGCTCCCCTGCCAGTCTGTTTGCCCCCTACTTCCCTCCTCTGCCAGCCTGGTCACCCCTAACTGCCCTCCCCTGTAGGCTTGATTGCCCACAACTGCCCTCCATTGCAGGCCTGGTCCCTCCCAACTACCCTCCCCTGCTGGCCTGATCACTCACAACTGCCCTCCCTTGCAAGGCCTGGAACCTCCTAATGGCCCTCCCCTGCTGGCCATCTTGTGGTAGCCATCTTGTGTCCACATAGGGGCAGGATCTTTGACCACATGGGGGCAGCCCTCTTGTGTGGTAGAGTGATGGTCAATCTGCATATTTCTCTTTTATTAGATAGGATAGAGGCCTGGTGTATGGGTGGGGGCCAGCTGGTTTGCCCTGAAGAGTGTACTAGATCAGGGTGGGGATTCTTTTGAGGTGTGTCGGCCTAGGTGAGAGGCCTGTGGAGGTTTGCAGGCTGGCCACGCCCCCCCGCAACCCAAGCAGAGGCCCTGATATCTGGGATTAATCTATGTCTACAATTGAAACTTTGTAGCCTGGAGTGGAGCCAATCCTTCTGCTCACTCCAGGGCGACAGCCATTTCTGTTTGAAACTTTATAGCCTCGAGTGTTCCTCATTGCCAGGGAAACCCAAGCCTCTGTCCTCTCCAGCTCAGTGGCTGCTGCCATTTCTGTATCTTTTATAACTGAAACTTTGTAACATTGATTGGAGGCCTAGGCAGACAATGGCAGGCGGAAAGCTTGACTTCCTCTGTTGCCGAGGAAATGCAAGCCTTCCTCCTGCTCTCAGTGGTGGCAGCCATCTTGGTTGGGTTTTGGGGTGTTTTTTTGCATAATCTGCTCCTGATTGGCTGGTGGGTGTGACTGTGGGCATGGCTTGTTGGTGTGGTGAAGGTAGGGTCAAATTTGCATATTACTCTTTTATTAGATAGGATGTGTAGGTGTTCATTTCATCTCAGTGGGTCAGAGAATACCATATTGCTGCCAGAACTCATTCAGGCCTGGAAAGTAGTGGGCTGCTCAGACAAGGCAGCAGGAACAAAGCAAAGTATATGGTGAGGCAGTAGCTGTGCCCAGGGAACCTGCATGAGGCCAACTGTGTGGGAATTAGGGATGCACAGCATCTGTGTGGGCAACAGACCCTTACAGAGGGATGGTGGTGTAAGGGTGCCTCACAGAGTCAGTGAACCAGGGGGCAGTGACTCAGGGTCAGGAGGGTGATCACCATTATGCTGACAGACCTGAAGAATGAGGTTAGTCAGAAACCAAACCCTGAGATATGGGTCTCTACAGGAGAAAGTTGGGAGCACCTCAATATGGAAGGCACATGTAGGCTTCCAGAGCTCAGTCCTGCAGCACTGCCCTTGGGTCTGATTGGATACAAGGGAGACTTTGGGTAAATGAATCCCAAGATGCTGTATCAAAGGGGTGATTTTCTTCCAATCAGCTGCTGCAAGCCAGGTGGCCAAAGGATAGCTGACCCACTGAAATAGAAGTCTATGCAGCTGGCATGTCATGATACAAGGGTAAGGTGGTCTCCAGTGCATAGAGGCTTCCATCCCATGATGTCATCAGAGGAACCAGGTCCTTCTACCTTGTTATTCCACCCTGATCTGTATGGTTCAAGCTTGCTCAGCACTATCATGTCCACATTGCACCACAAAAGAGGACAAAGAGAGGAGGACAGGCTTTTAAGAAGTCAGAGAGAAGTTTTACACAAACTTCCATTCACATTCCATAGGCAAGAACTTCACCACGCAGCCACACCCAGCTGCAGGGGAGGAATGGGAAGGTCACTGAGCGTCATTGCAAGCTGAGTCCGCTGGGGCCGATGCTGAGATGGCATTTGGGGTGCAAGGTGGTCATTAGAAACCAACACCTACAGAAAGGAGGATGAAGCAGGCCAAAGGGATTCCTCAACTGACCTGGTGGGAGATTCTAGACTAAGAATTGCCCATCCGAGACAACCCCTAATGGACAGAAATGGCTGGACCTTTATATGCCTGCCTTACGCAGTCGCCAGATTCAGGCTACCCCAGGAAAGGCACCAAGGCAGGTGATGTGGGAAAAGCTGGAGAGAGCTGATAAAAACCTGCCTGCTGACCCCTCCCCCAGCTGGGCAACAAGCTCCTCCTTGGAAACAGACCCACACAGCCCATGTCAGTTCCTCCCTGTCGGCATGTGCCTGGAAGCAAGCTCAGGAAGGTCGGACGGTGGACAATGAGCACTTCGGTGGGTGTGCAGGACGCTAGCCCTTGGTAGGACATCTGCTCCTTCAGCAGCGAACAAGGGTGCAGGCACCTGGCCCTACAGAGCTCGCAGTGTTGGAGAAAGACAGAAATAAGCGAGTGAAAAAATACATAAACAAGATGATTGCAGATGAGGAAAAGCCTATGAATATATTCCAGTGGCGCAACAAGAGGCTCTGGGAGTTATTTTGAATGCGGTGCTCAGAGAAGGCTTTTATGAGAAGATGATTAGCACTGAGAACAGAAGGAGGCAGAATGGGGCCAAAGAACAGCATTCCAGGCAGAGGGAATGGGATATGGCAAAGGATAAGAACAAACCTGACTCTTTCAAGGAACAGGAAGACGCTGTCATGACCTGAGGTTTGGGTGCAGAAAGGGGAGGTAAGCCATGTGGTCAAGTAGTCAGATCACGTTCTATTTAGTAAAGAGTTCAGGATTCATTGTAAGTGTGATTGAAGCTCCGTAAGTATTAAAACAAAGGAATGACAACCATTTCGATCAAAATTCTAAAAAACTCGCTATATTTTCATGGAGAAATTATTTCTGGAACTATCTTTTCAACTTGCTTAACTCTTGGATCAATTTTCTATACAGTATAGTTAAACTGCTTCCAATTGTTTTTTCTATTTTCATTTTACTGAAATTATTTTCTTATGTATCAATTTCACAGCAAATATTTTACTCTTATTATAATTCCAAGCTCAGAGACATGGGAACTGAGGCGTGGCCAAAACAGTCCTTTATCTCAAGCAGGAAATTTATCTACACACCAAAACACCCCAGCACTGCATAAAAACAGTCTTCATTCCTTATGATGCCTGGATCCATTTCTCCTTGAATTTCTTTGTGCTCCTTTCTTGATCTGTCTGGTTTCTTCTCATGTTTCATATAACTCAAGATTCTTTCTTTTTAGAAAAAAATAAAGCCAACTCTAAATCGCTCCATAAAGTTTCAGTGCATTAGTTTATAACTAGCTTCAGCTCTGGCTGGGTCCAAGAACTCAGATAATGCTATGCACATTCAGTATTGGCCTCTATTGCTCTGAGGTAAATTTTATTGATCATAATCTTGACCAGTTACTTTATGGCCAGAGTATCTCCAGGTGGTGGCCCACAGCAGCTCCATAGATGTATAGCAAATGTAGAAAGCAAAACAAACAAACAAAACAAACAAACAAACCAAATCTTGTTTCCATAATTTCTGGCAAACATCCCAGAACTTATTCTAGATTTGGGTTATATGCTTACACCTGCACCAATTATTTAACCAAAGTGATGTAGGCTCTGGTGGGCTCACCCACTCTTCGGTGCAGGGGATGGAGCCAGCCCCTCCTATACCATAACAATTTAGAATAGAGAAGCTACCTTTCTGTTAGAAGGAGAAAGCTATCAGTAACAGAATAAAAAGGAACCACTGCTGGGCAGTGACTGCGATGTTCAGAACCGTAACACCCCTTCCATCTGCACCTTCAAGTTCTCCCTTCAGAACTGCGCTCCTCCAGCTGTGGCTCATGTGTGACTTCAACTCATCGGTGTTCCTGGAGCTCCAGTGTCACTCCTCTGCCCAAAGTGGTCTTTGTTCTCTGTCCCCATCAGAGGACTTCATCACTATACTCACCCAATACCCAGAAATAGGATTCATGTGGGGCAAGCCTACAGTGAGAGCTGATTGCCAAAACAGCCACCTCCGAGGCCCCCATTCACGGACACATCCTCTCTGCACCCCTTCAGCATCAAGTGCTGAGCCAATGCCTAATTCAAAGGCAGAATACATTAAACACCAAAGCAAGAGGCAGAAAAAGAAATCGCCTCATTAAATATATGTTCAGTGGGGTGTGTACATAATTCATCCCAACAGCATCAAATATAAACGCCCCAGTGTTGAGGGGGGAGGAAGGAGCCAGCCCCACAAAAGTCTGAGCTCACTTAGAAAGAGGTGCGGGAGAACAATCAAAGACCTCTGAGTGCTAATGAGGGCTGGCATGGGAGCGTTCCAGCAAGGATCTTAGATGAGGACATGCTCAGCAATGCTGCCTTCCTGCCAGCCTCTCTGTGGGCACCGCATTTTTGTAAACTCAGCTCCCATCCCCTCTGAGTGACTGCTGGGCTCCCAGTGCTTCAGAAGTGCATGGAATGGAGGCTGTGGATTAGACTGTAAATTGAGTGCAGGAAGGGTGGGCTTCTGCTCTCAGCTCTGCTCAACTGCAGGCGGCACCACCTCCAACCTGCAGCTGCGACTCCGACTCCCCCTGGCTCCATGCAGGACTGACCCAAATGGGAAGGGCTATGAGGACCCCTATAGTGCAGAGATAAGGGCCTGATGAGCTCAAGGGAAGCTTTCCTACAAGTGGAAGCCTTACCACCCACCTTCCACAATTGTATTTGCATCTGCTTTGATCAATAGCATGGGTAGCCTGGTTCTTGCTGGTCTCTTTCCAGAGATGGCCTCCTGTCACCATGGTTGACCCTAGTATCAATTTATAACCTTCTCCTCTGCGCTTCATCATCTTCATCATCTTTATCATCATCATAGCTGCTGTTCATCTAATATTTATTATGACCTGAGGACTGTGTTAAATTCTATACATGCATAATTTCACTCAAACCTGACACATACTAATTCTTCCCTCATCAGGGCGTTTGCACTGGTTCCTAGAATGGGCTTTGCTCGGCTCTTTAGAAAGCTTCCTAGCCTCAAGCTAAATGTCATCTCTTCAGAGAAGGTTTCCCTGATGATCCCAATTTCGGTGGGATATCATCTAGCCTAGCCACACACCTATTGCATTCTTTTGTTTCCTTTAAAAGTGCTTCACTGTCTACCACCCAGTCAAGTCCACCTACTTGTCTAGCTGTTCTGTAGAGTGCCAGTAGCTGGGGGAGAAGCAGGAAGTCATTCTGTCCTGCTCTTTGTCATGTCTGTCTGCACTGCCCAGAAAGACACACTGAACAAAGTCAGTGCTCAGAAAGCATTAGTGCAATGGACAGCTGTATGGGGAAAGCAATATTATGGTCCCATTTTCTTTATAAGAAAGCTGAAGATCAAACTTTGTGTATATAATTAATTAATTTCCCCAACGTTACAGGATCCTGAGTTGGAAAGTGGGACTGCTGTTTACTGCAAATAGGCTCCTGTTGTAGCCCCAACCACAGTGCTGCTAAAATAATTCCTCCCACTCCTTCCTAACAATGACTCCACTTCAGATCAAGGTCAAGTTCACCAAAAGTTATTGGACTGTGACTTGGACAGTAGTTTCTTAGAGGTCAGCTATCGCAGACCAAATTTACCTTTTCCTACATTGTCACTCCCTCCCAGACCTTGTCACCAAGTCATTCATGATCATGCACTTATTTAAAGCACTTGAGAGAATCTATAGGCATGAAATACTGGCAGATACCCCCTCCTGCATGTCTGTGTCCATGGCACCAGACTTTCTGATTGGGAGAGAGGAATGAGATAGCCATTCTTCAGGTGGCCAAGAATGAAAGATTTAAGGTTTTAGGAACTAGGGGCCCTGTATTTGAGTCCCTGTCATCTCCTTTAGTCCTGAACATTGGTTTGTCAAAAATATTGGGGAAATCAAATTGAGTTAAGCTTTACCCATACTCAATTCCAGATAATCCCCCTCTTCATGAGGTGAGGAGTTTGGATGATGAGAGATAAGGTGCTCACACTGCTCTTAGGAATCAGAAAATCAAGGTCATAAACAGTTAATATTCTGAGTAACATCTCAGATGCCGGGTACTTAGTCAATTCCATCGGAGGTTAAAGGGAGGTTTGGGTGAGTTTAGCTCCAATTTACAATGTTGTTCTAAAAGAAAGCCCCTTCTGACTTCAGAGAGCTGACCTGCAAGGAACCCCAGGGACTGTAACGATCCAGCAGGCCTGTCTGCTAGGATGTAGAGAAGAGGCTTTCAGAGATCACTTAGCCTGATATCAATGGACTTTATGGATATACAGGACCATACAGTGCAAGAGGGATCCATCCATCACCCAAGGCTTATGCAGCTCCCCAACCTCCCAATTCTTGGATGCATATCAGGCTTCCCCCAAAGCCAAGACAGTTGCCAATCCTTCCTAAGGATGGTGGGCAAGGGCGTTGGTGGTTCCTGCATGTGCACTTCTCACAGGAGAAAGGGAGTGGTTGAGTCCACTCTGGCACCTCTGAGGCGGCCAGGCCCTGACACAGGTGCATCACATTAGGTAAGCCCGGAATTCCCAAGGCAGAAGGCAGCCGTGAGGGTCAAGGAGGCAGCAGCTATGAGTGTACCTGGTTGTGTTCATAAAAGCCACGCCTTCATTTTGCTAACAATGTCCAATCATTACCTCCCAGCACTCCCCTCCTGCACCCTACAATCCATCTTTGGAGACAAATGTTGGACCACAAGTTCCAGCAACTTCAGTTCTTGAATTCAGCTAAGAAAGAATTCAGAGCCAAGAACGAAAACACAAAAGGAAGTTTATTTAGATAAAAAGTCACCAAGGTGGAAGAAGTGAGCCAGCTGGGCTGCGGGGACTCAGGAAACAAGTTACCAATGCAAAAGAAGGGCCCTTGGATCTTAGGAGAAAGAAAGAAAGAAAACAAGCCTGAGGGAAGAAGGGGGAAGGCATGGCCATGCTTCAGAGAGAAAGAGAGTGCACACTGGGTCCTTTGTCTTAAGGGATTTTATCAGTTTTCTAAAGGTGGGATTTTAGGTGAGGTTTCAGGGGAGCATCTCAATAGAATAAT
Organism: Antrozous pallidus; assembly: GCA_027563665.1. Classification (NCBI taxonomy): domain Eukaryota; kingdom Metazoa; phylum Chordata; class Mammalia; order Chiroptera; family Vespertilionidae; genus Antrozous; species Antrozous pallidus. The sequence goes on along the minus strand of CM050512.1, from coordinate 114,804,139 downwards.
TGTCAACTTTCAGATGAGTCTCCTCAGGGGTTTGGTCTCCACTGATTGGTCAGCACAAGGGTAGGGCGTCATTAGTCAATGCATCTGGTCCTGAGGGCAGCCATGCCTTTGCTTCTTTTTGGGGACTGGAGCTGAAGCACAACTGAAGCCTAGATGTCATCTCTAGTTTGACCAAAATTCTATCTCTCTGTTCCACAGAACCGAGACTTTGTCCCTAAGATTACTTGGTGTGGGTCAGCACCTCACTGTCCTAGGGCTCAAAGCTTAAGGGCTTGTATGGGAGTCGTATGAGGCTATTTTCTGGCCCCCTGTTCCTTCTCTAAGGGGGTCCAAACTGCATGAGTAATGCCATGTCAGGGGAGGAAAGCTCTCCCTGGGGGAGGTCCTAGCCTAGCAAAATTTGTTTTCTCTAGTTTTGGTGGTTTCTAGGCACCCTGGACTTCTATCCTGGGGACATTCAGCACCTGGCCCATGGCTCCTGCTCCACCCAGGCTTGTCCACCTGCCTGCTCTGTCACACCCACATCAAAATTATCCTCATGCCTTAAGTACGCCACGCTGGCTCCCACTTTCACAAAACTGCACAGGGTGTTCTGCAGCCTCGCTCACTGGCCACTCCCACACGGGATGCCCCACACCCTCACCTTTCACTGGAATTTGCATCCCTCGGGGTCTCTCTGAAAATGTCACTCCCTTCTGGCTTTCTGACCCCATGGCTCTGCTGTGACCCCAGCCCTGATGGCAGCTCGGTGCCTGTCCAGTGGCCCAGCCTTCCCTCTCACCAGCCCCCTCCTAGGAGAAGGATTGCTAATTTACCAGGCAAAAATCCAGAACATCCAGGGAAGTGTGAGTTTCACATAAACAATTAAGTATTTTTAGTAGATAACTGACAGTGACTAAACAGTATTTGTTGTCTGCCTGAATTTCACGTTTACCAGGGTGCTCTCTACTTTACCAGCAGCCAATGCGGACGTGGACTCACCATCAGACGAGCTGGCTGTCTCATTGCTGGAGACGGCACAGCACTTAGACACCTGCAAACTCCAGGCTGGAAGTCCAAAGACAACCATGGAAATGGGGCTTTTCCTGAATCTGCCATCAGGCCACTGTTGATGACAAAATCAGAGGCCTGGCTTTGCCACCTATTGAAGTGTCTCCAATCTGGCATATAGAAGGTGGCTCGTCTCTAAAGAACAGTCACTCAGACTTCCACACCGGTTCAGGTTTAAGCAGGAAAACCCCCTCTTAGTGCTAATCCCTGCCAAATGTGCTTCCCAGAGACACTGCCCTGAAGGCTCTCCCCAGATATCAGGCTGCCGCGATCAGGCCAGGCGGGAATGGCACTTTGGGGACCCAGGCCGCCATGCGCCTTCAGACTGAACAACAGTTTTGCAATGTCAATGCCCAGGCAGTTCTATCCCAAGAGAGCCGGTGCCTCCTCCTTCTGTCTGGCCTCGATGTGGAGCATCCGGAGGGTTTAATTAGACCTGACTTTCAGGAGGAGGGCCTCTGTGCTGCAGAACACTCCTGAGGAAGAGACAGATTGCTCTTCAAATCTCTCACTTTCTCCCCAACACGCATAACAATAGTTATTTTAAAATTCTGAGTCAGTGGATGCTGCTCCAGATATTTGTCAAATGAATCAACGGGTGGGGAAAAGGCAGATATTGAAAATCTGCTATGAGGCAGTGGGCTAAGTGCTTTGTATTTTTACTTCATTTGAATTTCACAGAAGCACTATTGAGTCAGAGACAATATTCACATTTTTACAGTAGAAAACTGAGGCTCAAAGAGGTTAAGTAAGCACATAGGCGGTGTAAGAGTTTGGAATTTGCTTAGTATTAGAGGAGGAGCGTATTTCTTCTACAGTATTGACTTCAGTCTCAGCTTTGTGACTTGCTCTGCCCCAAGAGGAGTGTGGGTCTCCTAAAGGGGCCTTAAGAATGTATGCTCACATGTTCTGCCCTGGCTCACGTGCTCTAGCATGGTCCTGTTAACATGTCATGCAAACATGGCAAAAGTCACACAGGGTTCCCTGGACTTTCGAACTGGGCCTCAACTTTTGCACTTCTGCATTTGTCTCTATACTGTCTACCTTTAACAGAAATCCTGCTGTCAGTTTAATCAGAATCACCCCTGACCCCTATATTTACACCTTGCTCCTTGGCTAGAAATTCTCACTTTTCCTGGTTGTGTGCAGAGTTGAGTCCAACCCCCCCCTCCCTGGGAGACCCCATGGTAGTGGTCCCCACACCTGTCACAGAGGCCTTTGGAGAAAGTCTGCCTTACCATCTTCAGCAAGTGTAACAAATACATTTTTCTTTAATATGAAACCTGATGGCTGCTGGTCCGGGGAGGACCAGACACATGGGACAGACTGACCTTGCCCCTGCTCGCTTGAGGCAAGGCTACCCAGCCAAGCACGGCTGGGGTCAGCTGGAATGTAGCTGACTGCAAGCACTGTAGCCAAGGAGATGCCCAGACTGTTTTCAGAAGTGGGTCATTGCAGCAAGGAGAGGACTTGCCCAGATCTCAGCTGTACTATTGAACCCATGGGTTTGTACCATTCGAGCTCTCGCCTGGAGCACAGCAGACCTCAGTCATCAGGCAGAGAGCACTAAGTGTCCAGGCTGCAGTTTTTCGAGGCCAGAACTCTGCAGAGGAGCTGGGGGCTTTTGGAGCAGGAACAAGATTGTCAACATGTATTTCCTGAAAAAATCAAAGTTCTCACCTCCTCCTACTCCTCCTCTACTTCATCTTCCCTTCTTCTCCTTCTCCTTCTTTTTCTTTAGTATTTTCCTGTTCGTTTCATTTTTAACCCACTATAGGCCTGGTGCATGGATTCATGCACCAATGGGGTCCCTCGGCATGGCCTGAGGGGATAGGGGCCAAAACCGGCAGTCCAATGCCACCTGTCACTCCTGCCTGCCACCCCTGTTCATCCCAGCCTCTCTGTGCCTGCCATCACCTGGTAGGCTTGCTGAAATTCCTCAAATGGGTACATATATTCTCTGTCACCTGATCCTTTACTACATTCATTATAGCTTTAAAGGCCCTGCCTAATGGATAGTTATAATATCACCCAGCCCTGAGTCTGATTTTGTTGACTGTTTTATCTTTTCATAGTGTGTGACTTTTTCCCCTGTTTTTTTTGTGTTGCATAATTTCATACTGAATGCTGAATACTATAGGTAAAAGAACATACATGTAAAAGTGAGCCTGAAGGGAGTTAGAGGTGGATCTGCACATGGGCGAGCCTCTTCTGATAGACCTTCAGAATTGGGTATTGGATCATTTTAGTCTGCAATTCCCCTGGGGTTAATTTTGTTGTTGTTGCCATTGCTTCAGTGTAACACAGTCTTCAAATTCCTCCAAGAGCCGCTACCTCATGCTTAATGCGAGGCCTATGTTTCCACAGGGTTTCCCTCGTGCTCCTATGGCACTCTCGAAGGCCCTGTGTGCCTCTCCCAAAGGCGTCTTTCTCTCTGGTCTTGCCCTGTGATCGGCAGTCGGTCTCCATTGCTCAGACAAGGCTTGTGCTGGGTCAGGGAGTCCCTCTGCTCTCCGACTCCAGCTTTGCTGAGGTAAATCAGTGCACATGAACTTCAGGGTGGGGCTTTCTCAGCAGTTCTATTCCTCCCCCTAAGACAAACCTTTGTCAGGCAGCTCCTGTCCTTCTGCCCTCTACCCAGTGCAGCTAAACCATGCCTGGTACAAAGCAGGTTCCAGCTTCCATGACAGTAGCAGTCAGCTATCGTCTAGTGTTGGTGCCGTATCCGGGGAGGTCTCTATCCCTCTCCCAGGTGTATTGTCTCAGTGTCTGGACAGAGTCAGGTGACCGGAAGGTCTTATTGTCATCCCCAGAGGCACACAACTTTGATTGTATGTTTGGAAGGTTGTGACTGGGACAGGGATGGTTCTTGCTGTCTCGCAGTGAAATAACACTTTTGCTTTATGTCAGTAGAAGGTCATTATCCTGTGCCCTCTGCAGGCCTGAGGAGAAGATGGCTTCTTCAGGGGTTCTGACTCTGCTCTCAGACCTGCAGACAGTGAGGGCACCTGAGACATTGAGGGGACCCTGGCACAAGGGGGCAGGAGGTAGAGGGGCCACTGGATAGGCTCCCAGTTGTAGGTGGTGGAACTAAGGAAGTGTACAGTGGGTGAATTTGATATCCAAGGTGTCAGATAGGAGAAGCTATGACAGAGAATGGCCATGATCTTGAGTGAGATGTCACTAGGATTGCATTCTAGTTGGCAGGCCCAGTTCTAAGCAGAACCAGAAATCAGTTTGGGATTTCCCTACTCTGGGCCACAGGCTGAGGTCAGATACTAGAGAGACATTATCAGGCATCTAGCAACAGAACTGAGCTGGGAGAAGACAGGTCTAGACAAGGGGTCTGGATGGTGGAAGATGGGGGCAAGGCACCCACTCTGTGGGCAGTGATGACCTATGTGGGCTGCTAACTGCACCCCCATTAGCTGTGTGAGCTTCAGCGAGTTACCTACCCTCTCTCTCTAGATTTGGTTACTATCTCTACAATGGGGATAAATATAACCACACTACCTAACATTTAGGGTTGTATAAAAACTCAAGGAGTGAATAGCATTTATAAGTGTCTAGATCTGGCCAAAATAACTCAGTGGTTGAGCATCAAACTATGAACCAGGAGGTCACGATTCTATTCAGGTCAGGGGACATGCCCAAGTTGCAGGATCAATCCCTGGTGGGGAACATGCAGGAGACAGCCAATCAGTGATTCCCTCTCATTATTGATGTTTCTATCTCTCTCTCCCTCTCCCTTCCTCTCTGAAATCAATAAAAATATATTTAAAACACATACATAAATAAATAAATGTGCCGGGCACACAGTCATAGATCAATAAGTATTGGCACTATTGGATTGATTCTGGCTCCAGGATTTTTAGGACGGGGTTGAAGGAAATGCCTGATGTTTCTATTTGTTCATCTCAGCTCAGCAGGGTGGAAAGGAGAGGGGATGGAGAGCAGGAGCCCTAGCTGAGTCCAGACCACATTGAGATGGCAGGTGCCCAGAGTAGACTTCGAAGAAGAAAGGCAGTTGGTAGGTGGGTGAGGAGCCAGGCTGAGCTGAGAGGGGAATCATGCCTGAATCCTGGGGAGGAACACTGGAGAGCCCAAATGTCTGTACACACACGATCCTGGTCCTATTCCAGAATCATCCGTTCATCTTATTCCTTCTAGAAGGAACATCCGTGTGGGTTTCAATGTGTCAGACACGTTGCTAGATTCTGTTGGCCAAGACAGACACCATCTCTACTCCATGGGGCCTGCCTTCCAATGTGAAAGGAGGCAGGACCCAGTGCAGATGGAGAAGGCATGGGTTGGGGGAGCTTGAAGGGCTTAGAGAAAAGAGTATGAAACAAGGAAAGGAAAGAGCATGTGCAAAGGGAAGTATGAGGGAGCATGGCACCTTTAACATGTGAGGGTACTAGGACCAGACCAAGACCTGGATGCTGGGCTCCAAAAGAGTATGTACATACTGTACTGTGATCAGGAAACTGAGGCTCAGAGGTGACATGACTGTCAAGATGGATCAGCCAATCAACAACAAGGCTGGGCGTTGAACCCAAGGATAGCACACTGAAATCCTCACCCCTGCTCAACCACGCTGGGCCAGCTCAGATGTTCTGGGGACTACTCCTCTCGGCCAGCCTCCTTGAAGGACACAGGGCAGTGGTATTTCCAGTGGCCCCAGGATTCCTCCTGCCCTGGTTCTCTCTGAGTGGGAGACTGGCCCACGTGCGAGTCTCTGCGAGAAGGGCCCTTGTCCAAGCCTTTTACCTCCCACTTGGAAAGTGCAATATTGAAAATCAATGGGGAGAAAGTGTCTGAGAGGAAAACTAAATCAAATATCCCGATACAGAGAAGTTAATCATCCAAAATTAACCTCATAACGTCTAGTATCAAACTGATCTATAAAGAAAATCGATGCGAGCAATTGCAGCCCCTCAGCCTTCGCCCTGCGCTGGCTGCGCCTGGAGACAGGACGCAAGCCTCCCTGGAAACCAGCCACAGCCCCACAGCTTTGTATATTTAGCCACGGGTTCTCACAGGATATTCTTCATATATGTTTCTCGTCCTGCATGTGCTTAAATGCCATTTTTAGAGACTTAAATAAGATGCACTTCACTGAAATTGTCCTTTACCGAGAGCCACGTCGTCCCCACTGAGGCAGACAATCAAGCATGGTGTGGTTCTGAGCAAGGCCAAGGTGCTCATGGGAGATGCAGCCCTGCCTCCTGCCCGGAGCAGCGCAGTGATCTCCAGGCGGGAGGCTGCCTAGGAGATGGATTGGGCAGGACAGGGGCATCTCCAGTCAAATCCAGGAAGTCCATCTGGTCGTCAGAATGAGGGAAGATGCCAGGAGTGGCAGGGATAGGGTCGGACCCCTGAATGCGACCGCTCCAAGCTATTTTTTAATCTGTGAAATAGGAAGGATTTTGCTAGGTGAAAGTATTTCTGTCTGTAAGCCCCAGTGAGTCCAGAGCAGCACCCACACCCACAGGCTCCTCTCCGTGGTGAATGAATGACAGAAGCAGCTGAGCCAGTCCAATGCCTGCTCTCCAGGAGCACCTCCTCTTTAGCAAATGGTGGTGAGATGATGTTGAGGATAATATTCATCGTAGAACTTAGTAGGGGTTTACCTTGTACTCTAAATTTGCTGCCTTGCGTGTGTTTTCTTACTGGATCCTCATAAGGACATCTGTGCTCAAATTATGATCATCCCTAGTTTATAGGCCAGGAGGTGAGGCTACGAAGGGCTGGGTGGTGGGCATAAATCTGCAGAGCTGGTGGTGGAGCAAGATGCCAATTTACAGAAGACTAAGTTCTTAACCCCTGTGTTCTATACACGGTGATGACCATGGTGATGCTGCTGGTGATGGGGGTGATAAGGACGGGGATGGTGGTGATGACAGTCACGGTGAGGATAGTGCTGAAGGAGAAAGAGATGAAAGAGACATGTCCTTACTCCGAAGGCTGGTCCTGTAGAACTAGCTGGGAAACATGATGCAAGGTATCCAAACTTGAGCATGATTTCTGCCGTCTCACAGGAGCAGGGTGTACACGGTCAGGCTGTTCCTGTTAGTCCCTGGCTGCTGCAGGGCTCAAGACAGTGATTTGGGTTCGGGGCCCAGGAACCAACTCCTAAAGAAAGACTTGGTGAGGTCTGGGCAAAGTGGAGGAGCCCCAGCCAAGTTAGCCACAGGCTCTGACCTGGCCGCAGGCTCAGTGGACAGCTGGGGGCCAACTAGAGAAATCAAGGAAGCTATTCAAACATAGGAATCACTTCAACGGGTGGAAGATTCTAGAAAATCCACTACTGAATGGAACTGTAGATGCCCATGGCTTCCCCATTCTCAATTCAACTATAATTTATTTATCCAACAAACACTTATAACGTACCATGTGCTAATGCTGGGAATACAACAAGAATGAGATGGCCCAGCTCATGCTCTCATGGACCACCTCCCAGTGGGTACAAAGGGCATGGTGAATAGACAGACAGCAAGCCAATGCTGGACCATGGCAGGTTATGGAGTGATGAGACGAGGTCCTGTGGAAGAACGGAGCAGAGGTGCTGTAGATAAGGCTGTAGGCAGAGATGTCTTTGAAAATATTAACTTACTTAGAAGAGATTAAACAGGGAGGCAGAGGAAGCAGGCAGAAGCTGGAGTTGATGTGGGGCTGGAGGAAAGGACCAGAGCCACTTGCACCTGAGAATCGCCCTGAAGTCTAACCCAGAAGCTGATGTAGCCCGAGCTCCATCAGTATCTCCGAGTGTCCTGTTGATGGCACCAGTTCCTGGCTGGGAGCTGGATGGTTCCGGGGGACAAACCCTCTGCACAGACAGGCTTTGCAGAGGGCTGACATGTGGGGTCCACACACCAGAGTGTGCCCCACATGGAGTCTCATGCTCTCCTGCTTTCCACTGTCTCTTCCTTCAGGGGACACTGACCTCCCTGACCTCCCCAGGACTGTCCTGGCTGGGCCATGAAGCACCCAGAGCTCCCTTTACGAGCCACAAAGACCTGGAATTCACCTTGAGTCTGTGGACCCAGCATCTGAGGGGCAAGGCTGCAGCTCCAGTTTCAGCTCCTCAAGGCACGTTCGCCTGTGGTACACCTGCAATGCCCCTGCTCACTCTTCCGGTGACCTTGTCTCATCACTCTGTGGCCTACCACAGCCCGGCATTGTCTTGCTCTTTCCACTGTGTGTGTGTTGGAGGGGCAGGGCATAGGTTTCTGTCTCACTGATGCTGGGCTTGGCCATGTGATTTACAGCAGCCAATGGGATGTTAGTGGGCACAATGCAAGCAGAAGCTTAGATGTGCTTGCATGGTTGGGCTTGCATTCTTGTGCTTCTATCAAATACTAGGAAAGGGAATGGCCTGGATAATTGCTGGCCCTGCAGACTAGCTCCAAAATTAATATAGAGTACACACCTGAATCAAGACCTTAGCCTGGAGCCAGTTGACTGGCAACCTGACACAGGGTGACCAGCTGAGCCAGCCTTAACCAGCCTGCAGGCATGACAACGGGTACATGTGGTTGTGAGCCAGTGGTTTACTTCATAGCTCCTGTGGCAACAGATAACACTTGTTAGTGTTTCACTTGCTTTCCCCTCTTTGAAGTTGTGAGCAACTGAAGAGCAGATGCTGCTCCTTGTATATATAAAGCAATATCCTCCTAACCTAATGTCTGATTTGCACATAGAAAATGCCTAATGTGTGTTTGAAGAAAGGAAATGGAAGGAAGGGGAAAAGCAAAGGAAAGACTTGGCTAAAACAGGCTTTTTATTGGCACCTGAATTTAATGATTAAGGCCTATGTCGAGGAATCTGTCAGAAAAGATTCAGAAAGGAGGAAATGAAATGGAAAGTCACCAAAATGACCTCCTATCCACCTAAATTCATTTTTGAAAGAATGGAAATGAGACCCTTGGCCATCATTGAGGCTGTCCAACTTGTACAAAGATGGAATTGCTCATCGCGGCTGCACTGGACTGAGACCATGACATCTCCTGAAGGAGATGATGGGGGTGACAGAAGACTGGACAGAGCCATGGGCTGGGGACACTTCTGAGGCCATGGGGCAACCACCAGACAGGGCCTCCTGCTCCCTTCTACTCCTGTCAGGATTTCACCCGTGGATGACTTGTCATGCACTATCTTCCCTAAGTCTCCCCATTTGCAGAAATAACCTGTACTTTTTATTTTCATCTTTCTTGACACCTCAGAGAGCACCAAAAGGAGTTCATTTTTCAGATCCAAATGTTTTTTCATTTCCAGGGCCGTGCCTTCTCCAGACCAGAAGGATGAAAAAGTACCGTAGCCTCCCTCGGAGGCCCTCTAACTCACACCAAGACCACCCTGATAATCACCCCTCCTGGCACTGGGTCAGGCACTTATATAAATTATTTCCCTAGTCCCCAAGTCTATGGCAGAGAGTGAGGGGGAATAAATAACACTACTTCACAGATAGAGACACTGGGGCTCAGAGAGGTTAGTAACTTGCCTTTGGTCATGTAGTTGGAAACATGCAGACTTAACATTCAAAAGCAGGACAATTGGAAGTCAAGTTCACTCCATCATATGCCATCTCACATCCCTGCTTCCAGGCCCCCTCCAAGAGACACTCCTGCCAGTCTGATGAAAATGCTCACTGACAGTGAAGGCTGCAGCAGAGTAGAGGAGCTGAGAATGTTCACTCTCTTATAAAAATTAGCATGTCAAAATCTCTCCTTGCCTCTGAGAACCCCGTCCCCGGGGAAACAGTTCTGATGCAGTGACAGGCTGCAGACAGAAGCTGCGCGCAGGTGGGTGGCTGAGTGCTTGCTCTGGAGCAGGAGCACGCCCTTCTCGATGAAAAAGCAAGGATTCAACCTCAGCTCTTCTGTGTGGCCATGAGCAAGAGGCATAGTCTCTTTCACCTAACTCTGCTTCCTCCTCTGAAAAATGGAAATGGGAATGCCTTCCCTGTGTTAGTAAAATAATTGGGAACAGCATAAATGCCCAACAGAGGAGGCTGGCTAAATTATGACATATCTTGGCTATTAAGAAATGATTTGGTGGCCCAAATGGTGTGGCTCAGTGGTTGAGCATCAACCTATAAACCAGGAGGTCACAATTCAATTTCTGGTCAGGGCACATGCCAGGTTGCAGGCTCCATCCCCAATGGGGGGCATGCAGGAGGCAGCCAATCGATGATTTTCTCTGATCATTGATGTTTCTATCTCTGTCTCCCTCTCCCTTCTTCTCTCAAATCAATAAAAAATATACTTTTAAAAGAAAAAACTGATTTGGTAAAATGCAAATCTATTTAATTGTTAACTATATTTCAGACATTTGCTCTACATGTATCAGCTCATTTATTTTTTAAAAAACCTATGAGATTTTTATTAAGCCCATTTTATAGATGAGGAAAAGCAACTTGCCCAAAATCACAGCTAATATGCTAAGTCAAAATTAAAACCCAGGCCATCTGATCCAGGATTTCCTTTTACCCACAACAGAATTGCATAGAAATACGGTCTAATGATAAACTGATAATTGCAAGTTACAAAATGATATGATTATTAGTTCTCTATTACTATATAATAAACAACCCCAAAATGTAATGACTTAAAGAAGTGGTCAGCAAACTGCAGTCTGCGAACCACATGTGGCTCATGAGCCGCGGTTTGCCGCTCAGTTAACTAATGAGTTTGATGACCACTGACTTAAAGGAACAACCATTTTTATTGCAATTATTACCATTTTGCAAGTCTGCAAACCGGGCTGGGCTCAGCTGGGTGGTTCTTCTCGGGGTATAGCTGGTGATCTTGCCTTGGGTGCATTTGCTGGGCGGAGCAAGTGGGAGGCTAGACGGACTGGGCCTTTCTCTCCATGGAGTCTCAGGCCCACATCCCAGGTAGCTCTTCCAGCATCATCGACATTCTCACATGCTGCTCTGAGATCCCAAAAAAAGCTAACTTGGAAGCTGCCGAAATTCCTGGATCATGTGGCCACATTCCATTGGTCAAAGCAAGTCACAGGATACCCAAATGCCAGGAGAGCAGACTGCACAGGATGTAGATACAAGGAGCATGGTACACTGGGGGCACGAGCCTGATGTCACCGCAGTACATGGCAAGGGAATCCCAGTCATGGGACAACACATTTATAGGAGAAGTTTCCCAAATGGTTAAACTTTAAAATATTAACAGTGCTTATCTAGATGCAGAGAGAGAGAGAATATAAGTCGGATTTTTTTCTTTTTATATTGGTCTAGTTGTATTTTTCAAATCATCTAATGTGAATACATACTATTTGTATATAAGTAAAAAAAAAAAAACAAACCCAACAACCTTGACTGGTGTGGCTCAGTGATTGAGTGTTGTCTCGTGGAGAAAGGTCTCTGGTTGATTCCCAGTCAGGGCACATGCCAGGGATGCACACTCGATTCCCAGCAGGGGGTTTGCAGAAGGCGGCCCGTTGAGATGTTTCTCTCTCCCCCTCCCCTGCCTCTCTCTCTAAAAATCAATAAAAAAAACATAGTTTTAAAATGAATAAATAAAAAATAATCAAGGCTACCTTTTGTTTGAGAAGAAAATAATCCTTGGTTTCTATGATCCAACCAAAAATAGACAACTTATGCAGCACTTACAATTAATTCTTTTAATTCTTCCAGTACACTACAAGGTAAGTACTAGTATTATCCTCATTTACAGATACACAAACTGAGGCACAATGAGTTCACCTAACCCAAGACCACAGAGCTGATAGCAGCCAGAGCTGAGAACCAAGTCCAGGCAGTCTGTCCTCATGGCAAGACACTGTGCTTGGGCTTCCTTGGGGCCACTGGACTTGGATGTAGATTCCATCACCTGGAGCTTCCTGTCCTACGATGTACCCTCTTTGTGTGAACAGTGTGGCTCACTGGTCCATCCCTGGAAACTAACACCCAGGAACCTCCCCCACTACCCCCAGAAAGCACCCATAATTCCAGCTGCTCTGGCTGAGTCTAGGGTAGTGTGTGCAGGTTGGACCTCAATATAGAAGTCTGTGCACCCTGCCTGCTGGCTCCCCCCTTTGATATGAATAACATTAGCCAGCAGACAAACTGAGAATACTCCCCTCCCTATGGCAACACATGTCCACAAAAATGTGTACATACAAGTGTGGGCGCACACATGCATAGATATGCACACACCCATACTCATTCATATAGACAATTTATACATTAATGCACAAACAGACCCACACAAGCAAGCATGCACATGTATGTACATACTCAAGGGGAAATGCACAACCATTTGCAGGAAGACAAAGGGATACGTGTACACATGCATTGACACATATGCCTGAAATCGCATGCTACATGCCCTCACTTGTATGTAATGCATGCATTTGCATATCTATTGTAGACTTATACATGCAGCCATGCAAAGTCCCATTCTTGTTTTCTTTCCTACCAGTTCACTCCCAGAAAATCTCAGAAAGATCTGCTCTGAGATATCCCTGACCTCCACGGAAAAAGCAAAATTGTTTATGCCTACAGAGATGATTCCCATGGATTCATTCATTCATTTGACAGATATGTCTTAAATGCATTCTGTACACAAGGCGTAGTTCAGGGTGTTCAGTATTAGAGAGTGAATAATCTGTCTTCCCCTCATGGACTTTACACTCTAAGATCCCAGATGGATGCTCATGGAGCCAGAGGCCAGCTCCACTCCCAGAATGCCATCTCTGGGTGTGGCCAATGGGACTTTGACTCTCAGCTTGCCGGGCTGCATCAATGCCCAAAAATCGCAACAGAGACCACGTGAAGCCTGGGACCCTCTCCCATGCCAGTGTCCATGGTGAAATAACCCAGCCTGACAATGGCGGAGAATGCCAGGCAGAGCTAGAGGTCCAGGCTGGGGGTGGAAATCGAGGGAAGGGAGGTGGGGGCGATGCCCAGACGGCAGGGCTGGGCGGCAGGGAAAAGACACACTCTGTTCCTCTCCCTCCTGCTGTGTAGACTGCGCAGAACCCACTGAGAAGTGGGTAGAATCCCCAAAGGGAAGCCATGGAGGTTGCAGGGGGCAGGCTTTGACAACCCTCCTGTGACCTCTGTGCCCTTTAGATGACGCGGGGAGGGAGGTGGGCATGGGGAGGTGCCTTCCTGGAAGTGCCTTTCGAATCTGATGAGTTCTGTTCCTCACAGGGCCCAGCAGATGCCAGACATCAACAAAGATCAGAGAGAATGAATGAGTGAGTTAAACAATTTAACAGCATTAGCTTTGTGGACCAGGCACTGTCAAAGGGCTTTACATGAATGCTGTATTTAATTCTTAAAACTGCACTTTGAAGGTGAAGAAACAAAGACAGGGAAAGGTTAATTAATGCTCCTACATTTCTGGGAAATAGATGGATGTGTGGATGAAGAAACAGTGCATGAGAAGTGACAGAGGAAAACTATCAGAGGTTTCATCTGGTTGTAATTGTATATTGCTGTCTGCTCCAGAAATACTGCACTCCTCACTTCGGGAATACCATTTGTTTTCAGAGAGCCATGGAGTTATTAACAGCTTTTCAGAGGAAAACATACAGCACACACATACACACAAATCAAATTGCATCAAATATATACATCAATCATTAGATAGATCCTGATGTCAAATCTTAACATGTGTCTGAATCCAGGATCTGAGGTATTGACCCTCAAAGCCTGATAACCAAGGACATGGACAGGAAGGCCATCCGCAGACCTCCCTCCCCTCCTGCTGGGACCTTCCCTTCTCACCTCTTTCCCTTCTGCTGGGACCTCTTCATGCTCAACTCGCCTCTTGCTGGGATCTCCCCATGCCCACCTCCCTCCCTTCCTGCTGAGACCTCCCCATGCCCACCTCCCTCCCCTCCTGCTGGGACTTCCCCATGCCCACCTCCTTCCCCTCCTGCTGGGACCTCCCCATGCCTACCTCCCTCCCCTCCTGCTGGGATCTCCCCATGCCCACCTCCCTCCCCTCCTGCTGGGACCTCCCCATGCCCACCTCCCTCCCCTCCTGTTGGGACTTCCCCATGCCCACCTCCCTCCCCTCCTGCTGGGACTTCCCCATGTCCACCTCCCTCCCCTCCTGCTGGGACCTCCCCATGCCCACCTCCCTCCCCTCCTGCTGGGACTTCCCCATGTCCACCTCCCTCCCCTCCTGTTGGGACCTCCCCATGCCCACCTCCTTCCCCTCCTGCTGGAACCTCCCCATGCTCACCTCTCCCCTGCTGGGACCTCCCCACTAGCAGGGGCCTGACTGGCTTTCTCTGACTGCTTCAAGGCTCACCTCTTGTTTTCTTTGTTTCCAGGAAAGTGCCTTAGAATACCCTGCTGATAGCTGGAGGCTCTAACATGACTGGTTACAGCACCCAGCAGACCTAGGCTAAGACAGGAAATAGGGGAGAAAGATCACCCCCTTTCTTTGGGGACACAGCCACCCATATTAGGGTTTCTGTGGAGCTTTGGGTGTTAGGGGCCCGGGGGTCCCACCCCATTCATTTCAAAAACTGTCAGAAAGACAGGCACTTCTGCACACTTGACCCTAAAATAATGATCAAAAGCTTTTCCAGGCCTTTTGTGCAGAAGCGGGAGCAGGGAAGAGAGGTTCTAATTCTGAGATTTATGAAACCTGTGAGCAGCTCTTGCATGCAAAATGCCCTCCTTTTCTTTTGGTGAAGGAACCTTAATGTAAAAGGAAAATGTTATCTACATTTCTGAGAATCCAGCCAGCCCTGATGTTCTTCAAGGGCCCCGAAAGACAACGCTGCTTGACAAAGGGGCTGGGGCCTGAGACCTGTGCCAAGTGTCTCCTTGCCCAAAATCCATGCTCCTCTGAATGCTCAATGTGGCCCAGGCTTTGGGTTTCTGTGCTCCTGTCTGCATATTCCACCTTCAGCACACTCCTGCTCCGTCACTTTAGCCAGAACCCCCACCCTTGATGTGTTATCAGGCCCCTCATCCTCCACCATCCTAGGTGGTGTCTGGTCCCCCTGGGCTGCCTCCGCCAGAGTCCTATTGGGTCCGTTTGGCCCAAAGCTTCCTGCTCCTAACTTCCTCCTGATCCCACTCTTAAACCCAACTTCTCCTTGCAGTTGGGGTTGAACATCCTCCTCCCCCTCAGTGGCCTCTATACTTGTTTTGATGGCTCTGAATAAAGTCTACCTCCAGGCTCTTTCTCATCTCAGGAATAATTTGTCTTTCCTTAACACTTGATTCTTCCCATGCAGCTTCACATGAGAGGGATCTTAGTAGCAGCCCTAGAAGACCCAGTTTTCTTATGGATAGACTAGAGGCCTGATGCATGAAATTCGTGCACAGGGAGGGGGTGTCTCTCAGCCCAGCCTGCACTCTCTCCAATCTGGGACCCCTTTAGGGATGTCCGACTGCCCGTTTAGGCCCAATCCCAATAGGATTGGGCCTAAACGGGCAGTCGGACATCCCTCTCACAATCCAGAACTGCTGATTCCAAACTGCTTGCCTGCCTGCTTTCCTGATTGCCCCTAACTGTTTCTGCCTACCAGCCTGATCACCCCCTAACTACTCCCCTGCCAGCCTGATCAACGCCTAACTGCTCCCCTGCCAGTTTGTTTTCCCCTAACTGCCCTCCCCTGCAGGCCTGGTTGCCCCCAACTGCCCTTCCCTGCAGACCATCTTGAGGCAGCCATCTTTGAACACATGGAAACAGCCATTTGCATGTTGGAGTGATGGTCAATTTGCATATTACTCTTTTATTAGATGTGATTAGAGTACACAAAATGGCACTACTGTTTTTCCTGATGGGTAACTATAGATAATACAAATTTTTTTAAAGACTTAGAAGTTAAACCACCTTTATATTCCTGCTTCTTTTACCTCAAGTAACACTGCATGATGGGCGAATTCCCAGCCAGCATCAAGCAAGGCCTTGCACAGCAGCCTCTGGCATTGCCACAGCATCACCCAATATGCACGGGGCAATGTAATCAGACAGTCGTGTGGGTGCTTTCATGAGCAAGGCTCCAGTCCATATCATAGCCCTGAGGGGATCTTAACAGGTAAGTCAGGCGGGACAGGGGGTGACAGGCATGAGACAGAGATGAGGTAATGGCCACATGTAGAGCTGACCACTGGGAGACCTCGGTATTAAAAAAGAAGGCAGAAGCCAGGATTTGTGAAAAGCCAGGTGTCCTCACTCTCCTTGCCAACGTCCCCACGAAGGATCTTCCTGTGTCTGCCCATCTCAGTTGCCTTTGCTTGGGTGGATTCTAAGTGAGCTGGGAGTTGTGCCCCACTTTTTAAAGGATGCACTTCAGACACGGAATCTAGCAGCACAGGTGGGACTGATGCCCCTTCCTCCTGGGCTCCAGCAAAGCCAGAGGCTACCCATTAAGCCAGTTCCAGCCCCTACTACCCAGGGAGCTCTCTGCTGTGGGAACAGAGAAACAGTCCAGGTAATGGCCACTCCGGTTTGCTTCCTGTAAGCCTGAAGCATGACACTACACTGACTAAGAATAAAGCACAGAAGACAGAGACACAGAGACTAGGCTCATGCTGGATCCAGGTGGCCTGAAGCCCAGAGCCCTACACTGTCCACACTCAGCCTGTGTCTATGTATGTCATCTGCATCTCCTCCACCAGCCTAGGAACTCCTATGGCTCTGATTATTGTGGCAGCTCAGGGCCCTATCACTTAAGGTCTGAATGAATGAATCAGTGAGTGGGTGAATAAAGGAACTCCTGAAGACAGTCCAGGAAAACCTGGGTGAAATGGCAGATCAATGTACCACGCATGCCTTGGACAAGGTCATGTAACACCCACCAAGGTCAGCTGGATGCTGCTGGGTGTGGCACAGCAAGCAGGTTCTGCTTCCAAACCTTTTGCTCAGAGTCAATATCACTGCATAATGGTTTCTCCTCCAGGAAGCAGTGCAGGTCAGCCAAGTCCATGGCCTTATAACATTGCCAGGCCTGGTCCCCATCCTGATAGCCCTAAAATCAGTGCCAGACTTGGGACACCCCCAATGCCCCAGACCCAATAGGAAGTATGAACCATCCACAGGGAGCCAGGACACCTAGCTAGCCCCACCCCTAACCACACCTAAGCTGTCCTAAGCTCCCTGTCCCAGGTCCCCAGTGCAATTTTGCATGGCCCTGCCCAGCAGCCCTGTCACATTTGGAGCTGTGAGTATGAAGAATTTCACCTTTTGTCTCTCCAAGCACAGTGCATGTCCTGCAGCAAAGAATCCTTGAAATGAATAGGACAATGCCACACTCAGCCCTGGGAGCCTTCTAGGGTTCTATGCCAGGCAGGAGATGTTCCTAGGAATGTCTGAGAGAAGAGATGGAGGAAGAGAGGTGGGGAAGCAAGAGGGTGGGGAGAAAGAAGGAGGATGGGAAGAGGGAGGCAGCAGTGTGTATGTGGCCTGACCACCTCTCCACAGATGGCTCAAGTCTTGCTGTCTGAGTAGGACTTGGCACCTCAGTGTCTGGGTTCCTGATAGGAAGGATATCATGCTCTACATCCAGCTCCACCACCACTAGCTCTGTGCCGCAGGATGTGTCCCCTCACTGCCTGTGCCTGGCTGTCCTTATGGGTCGTGGTCCCCCCCAGAGGCCTCAGGGACACTTCAGACCAGGCATAATGTGAAGCCCTGACGTGTCCCCAGAGGAGCCGTGTGGGTCTCCCCAGAAAGAAGGACACATGAGGAGGGAAGGATTCCCCCTTCGTTCTGCTCACGTGGGAGGAAGGAGCAGCAGCACCAGGCTCTGCACACCTACACGTGCCAGGGTGGTGACATTCTCACAAGGACTCGAGGGTCCCTCACAGGCAACCAGGGATATTAAAGGGCCCTTTGCAGAGTCACAAAACTGTTAGGTGGGGCACCAGGATTCCCAGCTGAGAGAGGTGCCTCCTTCTCATTGTTCTGGGAATTTCTAGTCTCTTTCTGCCGCACACACTGGGGTCTGCTGACCCAGGGCCCATGGATGTGCTGTCCTCACTTCTCTGGGAATGTGGGTGAGAGGCAGACAAGAATGTCCTGGCCACACCTTGGTGGCCTGCATGGACAATCAGTCCTCAAAGGAGCCTTAAGTGTCACCAGGAAACAGTTCCCAGGCTGGACTATTTGCCGCCCTGGCCCCTCATTTTCTCCCATTACCTTGAATGCAATGCTGCTGCTCATCTGGTGCAGAGAAGGATGAAAGACTATCCCCAACCACCCACGCCCTGAAAGGGGGACTTGTAATGTCAGCCTCCATGCCTCTCAGGACTAAGTGAAGCGTCAGGCAGCCTCCATCCTGCCTTCCCCTCTCACTCCACCCCTCCCATTGGCTGTCTGCTGACCCAACCTGCAGAATTGAATGAGCCCCTCTCAGTGATGGGGAAGAGGCTGAGAGGTGTTGTAATAATAAGACACATTTAGAGTGAGATGGAAATAGCTGCAGCCATGACTCTACTACAGTAACCATCCTTAGCTTTACTTTCTCATCTGTACAATGGGCATATGAGAGAACCAGCTCAGAAGTTTGAAAGGATGTGCATCTTTAGGGATTGCATGGACCTGAATGATGCAGTGGCCTAATGAAAACAGGTGGATTTTTCTTCTTGAAACAAGAAACATAGAGGGGGCAGTGCCTGCCAGCGTGCCCGTCGGGCCCAGGATCCTGGCTCTCCTGCTCTGCTGGCTTTAGCAGGAGCTTCTTTTCCTCTCAATCATAATATGGCTGCTTCATTCAGACCATTAGTTTCATATTCCAGGCCGAGGGAGAGGGAGAGTGGAGGCGGCGAAAGGCCAGCTTTCCTGGACTTGTCACATGCCCAACTTTAGCCCCAGGGAGTCTTGGAAACATCTTTTTTTGTGCCCATTGCCATTCTGTACAAAATGACAGACCTGTTAATAAGGCACAAGAGGAATGATTGTAGGTATGCAATTAGCAATACCTGTCAAAGCAAGAAATTCACTTCACAAGGTTCCTGACTCACGATAAATGCCTAAGAGGGTTAGCTATGATGAAGATGGAAACAATTTGCAATGTTTTGTAAATCGAGCTCTTCTCGGGACTGGAGCCTGATCCTGAACCACATTTGCTCCGTTTACATCCAGGACCCACCGTCCTGGGCTCCTGCCAGCATCGGCCACCCACGGCCCTCTGTTTCTTTTTCTCATCACCGCTCAGCATCTCCAAGAGCCACTATAGCCCTGTGCCCCAGGTCTGCTGCCAGGCGCTGCATCCTTGAGCATTCCGGAGAAGCTGCCAACCAAGGCTGAACGGGACACAGGACAAGGCCCAGTGTCACTTATTCTTCGAATCTCAGGAGTCACTCAAAGCTAGCGTGGTCTGCAGTCCCTGCTCCAGCCACCACCCTGGCACCAGGATGCTGCATGGTGAGCAGTGTTGAGGGTAGGTGAAGAGTTCCCAAGAGCCGATTTCCCAGCCAGAGCCACCCCAGCACAAACATTGCTGATGCACATCCAGGCCCAAGTTCTCCTGCAAGAGGCCCATTAAAATGTGAACCCAGGAGTGAGATCGCATGTCCCCTGAGAGGCCCATCTGTAACTGTCCTGTGTGTGTCCACACTACTTCCCAAAGCCGTCATCTGAGTTTACAGTTGCGCCAGCTCCGGGTAAGACATTAGACTCTCAGCACCCGCACCCCCGCTGGATGTTGTTGGACTTGTCAATGCTTTGCCATCAAACGTCTGCAGTAGTGTCTCTGATGCTGTGCTTCACCCTTTCGGGGCTGCTGAGGGGTGGGCATTTTTCCAGTGTTTCCTACCTCCTCATAACCGACAGACTCTCAAAGATACTATTCATGTATGTCAACCAATGTACAACCATGGACCTTGATCTGTGGAGGAGAGAAATCCCTTTATATGAGACCAAGCCTCCCCAGGTACAGGAAGCACATTACTGACTTGCTCAGAAGGGCCTGTGGATTTGTGTCGGGTCTTTTGAGCTGGAACCAGGAATTGAGGTCCAGGGAAGGAGATCCAGGGGGAGAGGAAACGAAGAACCCGGAATTCCCCACCAGAAGCTGCCAGCAAAGCAGGCTTCAGATTCTTCAGGATTTTAAGGACCTAAACTGGAGCTGAAATCCATGATGGTTCACAAATCAAGTTCCCAATTAATGAGAAAGGTGGGGAGCTGGGCCCCAGGTGGCCAAGGGCCAGCATCTCTGCCCACATTAATCCCAGCATGGCAACATCCTGGAACCAGGAGTGACTGCTGAGGAAGGCTGTGGGAGCAGGAGAATGGCACTTCCTGCAGGCACATGGCCTGTCTGGGGCAGGTCCTATGGGCTAATCCAACGGGGGAGCTGGAACATGCAAGGACCGAGACGCAAGGACACGTTCATTACAGAAGGGACGGTGCAATGCAGAAGACTGCTGCTTGCCTACTCAATCTCAATTCTCTCCTCTTTCTCTTAAAGTGAACCCCTATTTTATCTGGGGTAACTCATGCCCAGTGACAATATTACTCTTTCAAGCCTTCCTTTGCAACTAGGGTTGGCCAATGGGTTGTTACCAGAAGTCACTAGGGGGGCTTCTGGGAAGTCTCCCTAAAGAGGAGGACTCAGGGGGATAGATGCGTGCCCCTTGCTCTTGCCTTTCCTCTTGCTTGGAGTGTGTCCTGAAGGCTGGAGCTCCAGCCACCACCACATGCCTTTGAGGAGTAGAATAGGAAACAGAAAACCCCTAATGACTCTGGGAACCACTAAGCCAACTCTGAACTATTTATGTCTCTCCTTTGTTTGGGTGCCTGTTATCACAGAGACCAAGTGAGGGATTTAGAGATGGCTAGGTTCTCAGCTCACTCCAGTGTACGTATATGTGAGGAGATGTTAAAAGACTCATAGCAAGACCAATGCAAGTTTTTAGTGAACATCTGAGAGATGCATGAGCAAAGGCAGCAGGCCTCTCCCGGGCTCTGCACCTTTAAGAGACAGCACCCTGTCTGGTCAGTAGCAGTCCAGGATTCCTAAAAAGATGTGATCATTTGGTTTTAGAAATAGTCCAATCTTCTCATTTTGCATATGGGAAACTGAGTTGCAGACTGAGGCCTTTATTTCCCTAAGGTTACAGGGCAACATAGCAAAGTCAGGTGCCTTGATCCTACCAATACCCAGACTCGGTCCCTTCTCCTGTGCCTCAGCAGCTCTGCCTCTAAAACAAGCAGATTGGAGCAAAGTGCTGTCAGATACTATTACTTCATTACCCGGAGAAACCAGCTTCCACGTCACTCGGGCTGGGTGTGCTGGCGAGTACTGTTTCCACAGACAGAGTTTTGCCATTGACACAGGTATTCTGGCGTCTCTTCGCGCTCATTAAAAGGGGGGTTTGCTGCATTTACTTTGTGTCTGAGCAATAACCACCTTTGTTCTGGGACATTTGTTCCCAAATGAATTTCCACATCCTAGTGTTGGTTGGCTGTCATAAGCTAGCTACCCTTAACTGTGATGCAACAAGATTGCTCACACTTCACGTAAATGGCAGCATTTGCCCGAAACATCGGCCGCCTGTACCCATGCCCCCACCCTGGTTGCCGGCTATGCCCCACCCTGCCCCTGACTCACCGGATCCAATCCTGGGCTTATTCACCTCACCCGCCGTCTGTCCTTCCGTGGCCAGCTTGGGAACAAAGCTCACTGGGACTGATGGGGGGGTGGGCGCAAGGCTGCGTTGGTTAAGTGGGCACTGTGCAGGGTGGTGGCATGTGTGGAGACCTGTGGTCTCTAAGTGGAGGCCAAGGAACAGCAGTCTTCACATTTACTTTGGAGGCTCTCCTTAGCAGGCCCTCTAGTCTTCAGGGGCCTCTCTACTTGGGCCTCCGGGGGAGTCGGACATTCACCCCGGAAGCCAGGTACAGGCCTGGGTGATGTGCTCTTAAACAGAGCCATTTAGAAGAACCCGAGACAAGGTCAAGAGCAAAAGGCAAGGTGCCAGGGCATACTTGTCTTTATTCGGCCTTTGGTGACCCTCAGCTGGGAAATAGCTGGATAAGGAAGGATGAGAGGAGAAGGGGACAACACTGGACAGAGCATGCAATGGACCAGGACTCGGGCCCTACAGAGGGAGACTCATGTGGCTGTCCAGCCTGGGGCCTGTTAGGACCTCCTATGGTTGAGGCGGGGGGCTGTCCTGTCGTAGGTCCCAGCCCAGATCCCTGTAGCCTGAGGGTGGGAGACATAAATGATTGTGGGAGAAGAGGACACACAGCTTTATGATGATGGAGGTTATAACAGAGAATGTGCCCTATCCAAATACACAATGACCTATTTCCCTAAACATTACTTTGGCTGGATAAACAGCCTCCCACTGCCCAGCAAAATGGCCTCTGAGGAGGTAAATTTGACAGAGGCAGGGAGCTTGCCGTTGGAGGCCACCAGGGTCCCAGGCTTTAGTATTTGGGGCCCTTGATCCAGCATCTAGGAACCATCATGAGATCCAAAGGGCAAGGGTCATTCATTTATTCAACACATCGACCAGCTACTCTGTCAGGCCATGTGCCAGCAGGAGGCAAGCAGGGGCCTGGCTGTGAGCTCAGGGAGGGCCACTCTGTCCCTAGCACCTTTGGGCCAGGACCGAGCTGAGTAGGACTGGCTCAGGAACAGATGGGTGGTGAGCACACCTGTGAGTCATCCCTGAGGACCTGGGAAAGACTGAGGCGGGGACCGCTCTGGGAACCACAGCAGTGCAGGCTGTGCAGGGCCATCACCAAGTGAGGGAGGCAGGGCGATCCCAGCGGCCATGGCAGGAATTTAATAAGCTGATTGGCATTGACAGAGATGCCTGGTTCCTGAGCTCTGAGGCATCTGATATTGGACATCTGACTCTGTTCCAAGCCCCAGCCATCTCTGCGGAAGCGAGTCCTTGGGAGCAGGCTTTGAAGGAACCGGCCGTTCATGGCATTGTACTAATTAGGCAAGTGGAATGGTCACAAATGTCTGTCCTCATTTGCAAAATCAGCCTCTCTCTAATTTGGGGGGGAGGTCGCTCTGTGGAATTATACCCAGGTTGGTGAGCAATACTTGAACCCCCATTTCCCAGCAGAGGCACCCGGCAGTGCTGACCACCTGGCACGGGTGCTGTAGGCAGTCGCTGTGATGCACCCTGTTTCTAAATAGAAGCGCTGGGCCTGTGGTGGTGGAAGCAGAGCTGCGATGGTATTAAACACGGAGGGAGCAGCCCTGAGCCAGGAGGAAGGTGGTTCTAGGAGCTGGAAAGCCAGAGAACAGGTTCCTCCCTGTCTCCGGAGGAAGTCAGCCTGGCTTCGACTGAGTATAACCCAGCAGAACCATCTTGGATTTCCGACCCCAACGCTGTAAGATGTGTATCATGTTGTTTTAAGGCAGTGAGTGTGTGCTGACTCATTCCCTCAGTGATGGACACAGTATCAGGGGAGGCAATGAGAGCTCAGGGGAGATGCACGACTCCGAGGGACCCATGGAGAGGACAGAACCAGCATCCTGGATACTAGCCTCCACTCGCATGGCACTGGCCAAGGCCAAGGGCCCACAGAGGGCAGAGCCTGCCGCCTCCAGGGCCCATCAGTGTGGGCCTCCTGGGGAGCCCTGCTCAGGGTAGTGGCCACTGAACTGCTGCCCATCAAGCAGGGCTGTCACTCACCCGCTCCACTCTTTAGTCCACACCCAGCTGGGCTCTGCCCATCACTTTTCACCACCTGAGGGCTCCCAGGCATCATGGCTGAGGAGCTGAGGGCAGAGGCTGGGAGAACCCTGCACCCTCCTGTGTGTGAGGGCAAACAGACGGCTCCATGTCTGCCCTCTGCTAGAACAGAGGTGAGCCACCCCTCATTGCAACACGGAGGTGTAGGGACCCCAAGGAGGTAAGGGAAGGTGGGTCCCAAAGCGCTCCAATGGTGCACGCATCCTCAGTTTCCAAAAGAGAAAATCATATTGAAAGTTCTCAACAGCCAAACAATAGAAACAACCCCCAAAACTGTGAACCCCCTAGAGTGTTCCAAAAGGGCCCCCACCCTTCACCTCAGGGGGAGCTGTTGAGTCTGGCAGGGCCCTTACTTAGCGTGGAGCCAGGTGGCTGCCCTGGAGACGGGCCACCTGATCTCTGACGGAGAGCGTTGCCACATGCCACACTGACCGGGATCATATTTTAAACTCGCACTCTTATTTTTTGTTGTTGTTACCAACCTACAAGCACTGTAATGTGGTTCTAAATCTCAGGGGCCCAGGCCGGCATTACCTTGGAGCTTTGTTTTGTCATCTAACTGAATTTAAAGGTCCCAGCATTTTAATATGCATTTCACCTTTATTGATTTCATGGACAATTGGTTCCTTCACGAAGCAAAAGAAAATAAAAACGAGTTTTTCCCCTTCTCCCCAGCATGCACGTTTCCCAGTGAAAGGAAGTCCATCGGAGGGTGGAGGCCAGCCAGAGCCAGCTCCGTCCTGACATTACCACGCCGGTCACGTACTCCCTGCTCCACCAGACGTTCTCCACGATGTGCCCCGACAGGGAGCCTGGAAGCGCTGGGCACTTGGAGACCAGCAGGTCACCGCGCCTCTCCACAGAGCAGAGAGCAGCCACGGGGCTGAGCAGATTCTTCTCGGATGCAGGAGAGCTGGAACCAACAGGAACTAAGTTCACAGGGAACGGTAGGGATGGCATGTGAGAAGCAAAGCAAATTGGCATCCCCGTTCTCTCCTAAGGCCACGTTTCACAATGGACCCCTGAGACCATGCTCAGCACAGCAGAGGGAGTGTCTTTCAGGGGAGCAGGAGGGCTCCCTTGTGTGTTGCCTGTAACCACAGACCTCCCTGCCCCAGCGTGGACATGACCTGAGGCTGCATACCTTCATCGCCAGCACCCAAGGCTTCCAGCTTCGGCAGAATTTGGCCACAGGCACAGTGACAGCAGACCAAGGGGCGGGGAGAGCAAGAGGCCAGGGGGTTATTGTCTGGCCCCTTGACTGCGCTGTCACACGGGGTGCTGGATAACCTGGCCACGGGCACAGCTGCCCGCCTCACTGCTCCTCAGCCTCACTCTCACTGGGATCGGAAGCAGCCCTTCCCCTCACCACTTCAGGCCCAGGTGCAGCAATGGGGTGCCCCGTCACAGTTCCCTGGGGTGTTCGCCTGTAGCTTGCGCTCTTCGTCACAGCTGCCTCACACTTTTATAAATAGTTCCTTTATTAAGCGCTGTTCATGTTGCCCAAATTGAACATTCCATCTGTCTCCTGCTGAGACCATGCCTGATACAGATGGCTTTCTGTCACTTACAACCAATAATCTCAACTATTATAGGAAATAAAATATTTCAGATACCTTCTTTATAGAAACCATGGTGTTAAGTCCTTCACTTACATCATCCCACTCATTTTACAATAACCTCCTTAGCTTGTCATACAAGCCTTGTAACATGACTCAGTTTACCTCTCCGGCTAGGGGGTTTTACATCTGCCAACACTGCCCTAGTCGTTGGCCTCTTTGAATGGATGCTTCCTTCTGCCAGCACGTTTCCGTGTCTACCCAGATCCCATTTCTTGATGCATCCCTAGTCCTCCCTTAAGACACTGTTACAGAGCCCCTCCACCTGGAAGCTCTCCTGTTACACCACTTTCCTAAGCAGAGCACGTCTGCCCCTCACAAATGCATCACCTTGGCCTCCTTCACCCAGAGAGCTCAGTGGCTTGTGAAATGATTTCTGCTACAGAGTCTTTCTCTGTACAAGAATGGGAGCCACGAAGGGGAGGGGACAAACTGGCCCTTCTCTCTGCACCCAGTGCTGAGGAAAGAGCCTGGTGGCAGCTACTTAAAGACACACATTTGAGGCAGGGAGGCAGGCTACCAGCAAGGGGGAGATTTTAGTGACCAAGAAGACCCCAGACTGTGTACTAAGCAGTGGCATGCTCTCCAAGGAGGGGCCAGAGCTTCTGGAAACAAAAACCGACTTGTGGAGAAAATGGCCCATGTCCACGACTGCAGCTGAACGTGATTTCCTGAGTGCCAATCCTATCATTCCATCACAGTTATTCCAGGAGCCTCTGAGCAGTGTAGCTGAGAGACCAGTTTCTCTCATGCAGTCCCACAGAGCTGGGCCATCTGTGGGGCGCGGAGGCTCCCAACACCACCTCCCAGACGTCCCCAATCTTGGCCCAGAAACATGGGTCTCACCCTACACCCTTGAGCCAAGCAAAGAGGCAGTTAGAAGGGAGATCCCCCCCTCCTCAAACCTCTCCCGCCCACCGGGGAGACCACGGACTTCTTTCCCCACCACCAAATGCCAAGCCATTGATTGAATGCAACACTCAATTTCAACCCAGCAGAGGGCCTGGCAGGCCTTTGATCAATACTCCCCACAACAGACCACTTCCCTATGATAAATGCACTAGTTGAGACAAGGAACAGATTAACCTTCCAGCACAGGTGGCAGGCAGCAACTAGGAAAAAGATGGCTCAATTCTTTCGGGGAAAGAGGCTGGGGCCCATTTCTTCAGCTCCCAGCAGCCATATTTCAGCTGCGAAGAACCATGAAGGAGATGGAGGCGCATCCCCAAAGCGTCTCAGAGATTTCAGCTGCCAGAGCAAACCAGGCTGTGCATCTTCACCACCACCCCTACCTGTGTTTTACTTAAAGGAAGCAAACAAGCAGCAGAGGTAGCAGAGAGAGCGGGAAAGGTTATATATATATATATATATATATATATATATATATCCTCAGGGCAGCTGATGGATGGGGCAGGGAGGAGGGGTGCAGACCATGTACACAAAGGGAAGATGAAAGTCCCCAAAAAGAGTTGTATCCTCCCCCATAAATCCTCCCTGACAGACAGTGCAGGAACCAGGCAATTCACCTAGTGATGGGACAATTACATCAGAGAGCTCACAGCCCATCGCCAGCAGGAGGGGCACCTGAAGCCCAGAAACCATGCTCTGTGATACTGGAGTCTGGCAGGAGCCCAGGCAGACAGGAGAGTCCAGGGCAAGCATCCCACAGACAGGCAGAGGCCTCTCAGAGACCCGGGTGAACATGGAACTCACAGTGGGCATGCTCATTCATTCATTCATTTAAAGATATTTTGCTTGGGACTAAATGTGTGCTGAGCACTGAGGGGTGGGAGGAAACATGCCAGGATGTAGACTCTGCTTTCAAATGACTGAGTGACAAACTTGATGTACCAACTGCCAGCGATTATGCCCTGCCCACTGGCTGGCCACGCAGCTATCTGAGCCTCACATCCTTCGGTCTCATTGTCTCCTCCTTTTACAGATGAGGAAACACCAACACCAATGCCCATAGACTTTGGAACACACAGCCCACAGTGATGGGGCTGAAGTCAGCCAGGCTGCATGGCCATAGCCCTGGCATCAGGTTCAAGAAGGGCTGGGGGCAGAGAGAGGGGAGAATTCGCATGTGGCTCAAAGGAGTCAGGAAAGTTTCCTGGGGGGTGGTTGTACCTCAGTTTGATCTTGAAGGACAGGTGGGGTTTGAACAGGTGCTGATGGAAGTGACCATCCTGCTAAGGATGTGGTATCACAGGCCATGTCACTGGCCATGTGCCCGCCCTCCAAGTGCCTGGTGTGATGGTCAATGTGATGTCAGCTTTGCAGGCCCAGGGCTGCCAGGCTGCATGTTATTTCTAGATGCATCTGTGAGGGTGAGTCTGGGTAAGATCAACCTTTAATCAGGGACTCTGTAAGGCAGGCGGCCCACCCTATGTGGATGGGCCCCATCTAATCGGTGCCGTCCGTATAGAACAAAAAGACAAAGGAGGTGTCAGCCCTCTTTTTCTGCCTCACTGTTGTGCTGGGCCATCCCACCTCATCTCCTCCTGCCCTGGATGGACAGACACCGCCAGCTGCCATCTCAGCCATTCAGCTTGAACTGGGTTACATCACAGGCTCTCCTGGGCCTCCAGCCCATCAATGGCCGATCATGGACATCTCAGCCTCCATCACCATTGCTCATAATAAATCTCTCTATACTCATGTCCATTTGGGTATTTGGGTGTATATATCTGTGCCCATATCTATAGCTCCCATTGGTTCTGCTTCTCTGGGGAGCATGGCTAATATACTGGGTGTGGTTGGGTAAGGGCAGCTCCCGAGGGGGCTCTGTGTCCCTTCCCCTCTCCTCCTTCCTTGCCTTCCCCCTCCCTCCGAGTGCAGCTGGAACCAGCAACTGCTGCAAATGCCCAGAATGCCACAAAGATGATGGCATGTCCCAAGGCTGTGACATCCTTCTTGTTCGCACTCACTCTCACTGGTCCTTTGGCTTCCTTTAATGAGTCACCTTCCCTGCTGTGAGCTGCCCTTTAGAGACACCTGGCAAGGAACAGAGGGTGCTGGTGGCTGGAGGCAGTGGGAGCCTGGTGAGCCTGGGAGAGGAGCCTTCACTAACTGAGCCTTAAGATGGCCCCAGCCCTGGCCACATCTTGATGACAGTCTTGTAAGAATCCCAAATCCAGGAGACCTAGCTGAGCCTGACCCCCAGGTGCTGGGAGGTAACACAGGGAGACTCAAAGGCATTGTGGGCTCAGATCCAGGTGAGCGCCAGACAGGGAATATCACCATAAAATGAGTCACACCTTTTTGAATTCCTGGTGAATATAAAAGTTATGTTGACACTGACCTGTAATTTATAATACAGATGGTATAATAGCATTATGCCTTAAAAAATACCTTAATTTTAAAAATACTTTAGTGTTTAAAAATACTCATCATTCCCTAAACCTTTAGCAAATTGTAATCTTTGCGCCAAACTCAAGCCCACAGCACCGCCGCTATGTCCAATGGCTTTGCTCTCGGGGCGAGCATGCCCTTTCTGGGCAGGTAAACCCTCTCTGGCCTTGGCCACTAGGCATCCTGGGCCCCACTGCTGCAGCAGGGAGGAAACGAACACCAGGAGAGCACGTCTTAGTGAAGGTGGAGCCGGCGAAATGAAGACATAGAGGCAGATGGCAGCACTGACACCACTCCCCAGAGAGACCGGGATTGTGAACACAGGTGAGATGGGAAGCACAAGCACAGCCTCAGTGCAACTCGGACAGGAACCCAAGGTGTCAGAGAGGAGCGTGTGGGCAAACCAGCCGCAGCAGGGCGTCAAGGCCTGTCTTCAGAACCCTCCTCCCCCTCTGCCCAGTGATGCCACTGGCGGCCTTCCAATGGTACTGCAGACCTGGGTGCGAGTGCACACGTGCAGAGAAACGAAGGATTGGGCAGACCTCCCCGTGTAGGACCACCGCTGGGCCTTACATTTAACAAGCATCAGACGGGCAGCTCAGTGACCATCGCTAACACACTTGGCCCAACCACTGTCCTATATAAGGGCCCGATCAGGTCGGAAATTCCTCCTCCAGCAGTGGGGCAGGACAGTGAGAAGAGTGAGCTCCAGAACATGGACAAATAGAGGACTGTGAGCAAAAGGTGGCCCATAGCAAATTACCAAAACTCAGCGGCTTGAAAAACCAAACCTTTCTGAATGACAGTTCTGAAGGACAGAAGCCTGACTGGCTTCACTAGGATAAATTTGTGCCGCCGGGGCTATGTTCCTCTGGCGGCTCCAGGGGAGAACCTGCCCTCACCTTTTCCAGCTTCTAGAGAGACCCGCACTCCTGGGCTGTGGCCCCTTCCTCCACCTCCAGAATCAGGAACCTCAGGCGGAGTCCTCCTCATGCTGCTGTCTCCCTGGTTCTGTCTCCTTTGCTTCCACTTTTGAGAACCCTTGTCATTACAGGGGCTTACCTGGAAAATGCAGGGATACCCCCCATCTCAGGGTCAGCTGAGTAGCAATCTGAATTCCATTTTCAGTGTATCCCCCTTTGCCATGTAAGCTAATATACTCACCGTTTCCAGAAATTAGGATGCAGACACCTTTGGGAGGCCAGTAGCATTCTGCTATCCCTTTGCCCAACCCAAAGAGTGGCCATGTGATCATGCCTGCCTTCTGCCTTCCTCAGGTGATGAAGGCAGAAGTGGAGGAACCCTTGCAGGTGTCCAGGTAACAGTGCTGACCTGCCCAAGAAGAGGGAGCTGATGCATTGGAGGCAGGGGCTGGGGCATCTCAGAGCAGAAGTCTCCAGGTTCCTAAGCCAGTTTCATTGCTCACCAGCAAAGTGGGGACAGCAACCCACCCTAGAGTGAGATGTAATTGAGACAAAAATATATACATGAATAAGGCCCAGAGCAAGCCCCCCTCCACCCCCTGTGTCCTCACCACCCCTCACCTGTGTTAAGCTCACCACCCCCTCACCTATGTTAAGCTCTCTGCACAATGGTGTCTAGCCTCTCTTTTTCATAAGATGCTGGAAGCAAAACGATCACTTATGTCTTTAGTTCCAGAACATTCATTGCCTTGTGTACTCCATGAAGTTTCCAAATCACAAACTAATTAAATCCTCCACCAGTGGGCTAAAAGTAGATGAAACATTGATGTGGGTGCCTATTGATCGCTGCATTTCCTCAACTCTTGGTGCAAAGTATCAATAACATTAAATAATCTCTTAATAAAATTTTCTTCCCATTATATCACCCCCTCCTTGTTCGCTCTTTCTGAAAATGCGATTACAGAGGAAATAAACATTCTTTCTAAATGGCTATCAATAAATGCCTAATAGGATGAGAAGGACCGTGTGAGGGGGGACTTGGGCAGCTCACTGCTTTGTGGCTGTTTGATTGTATTACAGTCCACATAAATTCAGACAAACTAATTTAGACAGCACTAATTCAGAATGCATGGATTTCTATGGGTTATATTTTTTTGCTTTATTTTGCACAGGTCCTGCCTGTTCAGTTCAGCCGGAATTCAAAAGCCTAGCTGCAGTGGCTAATATTTATTAAATAGTTACTGCAGGACAGGTGCTGTGCTGAGCCACGTGGGTACCGCTGTCTCCTGTAGTCCTCCCAACAATCCTGGGGGACAGGTCCTCACGTGATGCAGCATTAACTTGAGCAAGCCAGGACTGGAGAAGTGAGGACACGTGTGCAGTCAGACAGACAGGAGCTGCCAACAGCAGGTCCGCCTGGCCCTGGAGCTGCATTAGCAACCACCATGCATGCTCCCTGCTCCCCTGGACCCTACCTGGAGTCTCAGGTACAACCGGGCATGGAAGGTGGTCCTTGCCCAAAAGAAGCTGAAACCATAGTGCGTTGATGTTGATGTTTGTACTTCAAAAATGTATTTTTGAAGGAGTTACATGGCCCAAAATTTAAAAAATAATAATAAAGGGTATAAAGTGAAGAGTAAGCATCTCTTTCATTCTTCTTCCAGAATTCCTGATGGTTGGCTGTCCGATACTAAATTGTAGTGAACGATGCTCTTCATTGTTTCTAAAACAATACACACGTTCAAAGCAAGTGAAGCAGGTGGGCAGACCGAAAGGTGTTCCTGCCCCACCGTCATCATGCTCTGTGGAAGCTGAGTGGTGAAGGCCAAGTATAAAGCCAACTGCCAAGCATGGTCAGGACAAGAGCACAGGGAAAGAATCGAGTCCAATGCAGAAGAAACAGTACAGAGTCTATTGTCCCGAACACTAACTGCCTTAATAAGCAAACCCAAAATCTCAGCAGCTAAACACAGTACGTTTATCTCCTGTATAAAAGTTGGGCGGACGGGGCGTGGGGGGGGGGGGTGAGGGCAGGGGGTTCTGTCAGCCTCCCAGGGACTTAGCCTCCACTGCCCTGTGGCGTTTCCTACGGCTGGACCCCTGGAGGCGTCCCCCTGCAGCAGGCAGTTCAATGCTGCTACCTGGACAGCTCCCTTTTCTCGGGCAGGTCAAGGCCACACGAAGGACACTCAGGCAGGTGCACACGTGGGACATTTCCTGGGACAGATATTTAGTGCTGTGGCCCTCACTGATCATAAAGAAGGCTGGGACGTGGAATCTCACTGTGCAGCCAGGAGAAAAAGGAATCTGGTGGACAGAGAAATTCCACTGCAACTCATGGGTCCTATTCAGGCCAAACCCTGGAAGCACAACTAGGGGCCCAGGAGGCTGAATGGGGGACCCTGGGGAGGCTGCCCAGGGCGACCCGGGCTGCTGGGGGTGCAGGAGTCATAGGTGGGCCTGATGTAGAAATGGGATTTAGACAAGTGCAACCTGATGCCTTTCTCCCTCCAGGATAACTCGTATTTCACTACTTCTTTGAGCCCACAATGCCATCAATAATGGGTATCGCTTAAATGGAAAGAACTTCTTAATGCCTGAATTTAGGTATACAAGACATCAAATTGTTCCTAAAAGACCAGGGAAGGTTTTGTTTACTTAAAATAGAGCCGATAAATAATGATTGAGAAATATAGATAGATAGATAGATAGATATGTAATCAACATTAAAATATTCTGACTGGGTTATTTAAACATCCAGATGGCCTTAGATGACAATTCTACATCATGTACATTACTGGGACCCTCAAGCCAGACAAGGATGGGGCCACTTCCTGGTTTCTCTGCTTACTAGCTGTGTTACCTTAAGTGAGCTTCTTAATGTCTCTGTGTTAATCATTTAATTGCCTCCAATGAGTCCGTTCTTGGCCTTGTGCAGTCCATTCTTCACATAATCGCTGCAGTGATGTGCTTAATGTGAATCTGAACATGTTTGTCTCCCAAGTTAGCACCTTGCTCTCTTATGCTTCTAACTTGCTGGTATCTATTGGTAAAAGCAGTTTTTTGGGGGAGAAAAACACAGTTTGGCCATTTCTTATAAAGTAAACCTACATGCTAGTATACCATATGGCCCAGCAATTCCACTTTTAGTGCTTACTCCAAAGAAATGAAAACATACATTTATTTAAAGGCCTATACAGGAAAGTTCATAGGAGGATTATTCACAGTGGCCAAAGCTAAAAACTACGAAATATCTATTAACACATGCATAGAAGACGATGGTATATCCATATAATATGATACTCCTTAAAAATAGAAAAGAGCACGGCACTGATATGCACACATGGGGAAACTCCAAAGCATGCCAACTGAATGAATCCCATTTACCTGCAGATCTGAGGCTGCTGTGGTGACAGAAAGCAGGCTACTGGGCATCAGGGAGGATTGACTGCTACATGGAACGAGAGAACTTTGTGGGTTATGACACAGTCTATATCTGGACCTGAGAGGTGGTTATAGAGTATACACTTGGCAAAGCTCATTGGACTGTATACTTATAATGAGAGTATTGTATGCAAATTATACCTCAACAAAGTTAATTCACAACGTTTTAAACCCCTCCTATAGTTTTCCATCTCATTCAGACTAAATCCTGAAGTCTGTCCACAGCTCCAGGCTCAGAGCCCCATTCTCCTCCCACTGTGCTGCGTCCCCATGCCCAACACCCACCTCCCTGTGGGTCCTCGCACATTCTGCCCTCTCCCACCTCAAAGCCTTGGCATTTCCACTTCCCTGCACGTGGGAAGCCCCTTCCCTCTCTGTCTTCATGGGTCCTGTCCTCACTTCCCCCAGGCCGCCACTCAAATGTCACCCTGATCTTTCTCCTGTCACTCACGCTGCCTTACTCAAGTTTTCTGGGTTTTTTTTATTCAGTCTTAGAAGATGGTATGTTTCTAGGAACGTATCCATGTATTATAGCCAAGACTTATCTATAATAATAAAAGCATAATATGCTAATTAGACCAGACATCCTTCCAGACAATCTTCTGGACGAAGTGGGGTCCTCAAGGAAAACCTGGGTCCCGGATGCTAGAGGGAAGCCAGTGCTGGCAGCTGGTAGAAGGAAGGCCTACTCTTGCATGAATTTCATGTATAGGGCCTCTAGTCTATATATAAAAGTCTAAACAACCATTATGACCAAATGATTGGAATGACCAGAATAACCAGTCAGCCAGTTGCTATGATGCACACTGACCACTAGGGGGCAGATGCTCAATGAAGGAGCTACCCCCTGGTGGCCAGTGTGCTCCCACAGGCAACCTCCCACAGCTGGCCACGGGTGTTGGCAGCCGGTTTCCATTCCTTCTGAGCCCAGTTCAGCGGCCATCATCTCTCTCAACCCCACCCAGGGCCTTCAGTCCCAGATGGTAACAGAGAATCCGGGGTGGGTGGCAGTGGACACAGCCCCTTTCCCAGGGGATCCAAGGGCTGGCTCCTTCCTTGGGACCAGCAGCCAACCTCCCATGCCCCATCCCTCCCCCCAGCTGGCAGACCCCAAATGGCCCATCCCAGATCAGTCCTGATCTCAGCCCAGGGACCCCACCTGTGCACAAATTCATGCACCAGGCCTCTGGTATTGGCTGTATGTCTTCATAATATTCTCTTATGATCTTTTGTATTTCTGTGATATCAGTTTTACTTCTCTTTTATTTCTGATTTTATTTATTTGGTTCCTCTCTCTTTTATTACCTGATGAGTCTGGTTAAAGATTTATTGATCTTGTTTATCTTTTCAAAGAACCAGATCTTAGTTTCATTGATCTCTTATTTTGTTTTTCAGTCTCTATTTCATCTCTTTCTGCTCTTAGCTTTATTATCTCCTATCTGCTAACTTTGAGCTTAGTTTGTTCTTCCTTTGCCAGTTCCTTTCATTGTAAGGTACATTGATTATTTGAGAGTTTTCTTATTTTTTGAGATGGGCTTATATCACTATACACTCTATCATAGAAAAACAAATAAACAAACAAACTTTTGCCGAGACCAGTTTGGCTCAGTGGTAGAGCGTCGGACTGCGGACTGAAGGGTCCCGGGTTCGATTCCGGTCAAGGGCATGTACCTTGACTGTGGGCACATCCTCAGTAGGGGGCGTGCAAGAGGCAGCTGATCGATGTTTCTCTCTCATCGATGTTTCTGACTTTCTATCCCTCTCCTGCTCTGTAAAAAATCAATAAAATATTTTTTTTAAAAAAACTTTCTTTTTAGAACTGCTTTTGCTGCCTCCCATAGATTTTGGATTATTGTGTTTTCATTTTCACTTGTTTCAGTGTAATTTCTTATTTCTTTGTCAAGTCATTGATTGTCTATAGCATGTTGTTTAGCCTCCATGTGTTTGTGTATTTTTGTTTTCTTCTTGTAATTGATTTATAGGTTCATACTATTGTAGTCAAGGAAGATACTTTATATGATTTTAGTCTCCTTCAACTTTATGAGACTTGCTTTGTGGCCTAATGTGATCTATCTAGAGAATGTTGTATGTTCACTTGAAAAGAAGCTGTAGTCTGCTGTTTTGAATGGAATGTTCTGTGTATATTAATTAGATCCATTTGTCTAATGTGTCACTTAAGGTCACTGTTTCCTTGTTTATTTTCTGCCTGGATGACCTATTCATTGATGTAATTTGAGTGTCAATGTCCTGTC
The DNA here is from genome assembly GCA_027563665.1 of Antrozous pallidus. NCBI lineage: Eukaryota > Metazoa > Chordata > Mammalia > Chiroptera > Vespertilionidae > Antrozous > Antrozous pallidus. Next base: position 114,768,831 of record CM050512.1, on the reverse strand, counting down.
CTATTAGTGTATTACTGTCACTCTTTTCCTTTATCTGTCAATATTTCCTTTATATACTTAGGTGCTCCTATGTTGGGTACATAGTTTATAGTTGTTTTATTCTCGTGTTGTATCCATCCCATTATCATTATGTAATGCCCTTCTTTGTCTTGTTGCAGTCTTTCTTGGAAAGCCTATTTTATCTTATATAAGTATTGTTACACCAGCTTTTTTAGTTTTATTTTTTCTTTTTAGTTTTCATTTGCTTAAACTATCTTAAGCATGTGTACTTTAAAAAAATTATTCTATCACCTTATGTCTTTTGGTTGGAACATTTGCTCTGTTTGTATTTAAAGTGATTATTGAAAAGTATGTAGTTAATGCCTTTTTAGTCATTGTTTTCCGGTTGTTTCTATAGTTCTTTGTTCCTTTCTTCTTCTGTTGCTCTCTTCCCTTGTGATTTTATGAATTTCTTTAGTGTTATATTTATATTCCTTTCCTTTTATTTTAGTTGTATCTATAATAGGTTTTTGGTGCATGATTACTATGAGATTCCTATATATAAATTATTGGTCCTTTAAGTTTGAATGCATACTAAAAGCAATACATTTTCACCCTCTGCCCAATGTTTTATGTTATGACATAATATTTTACATCTCTGTGTGCATTCCTTAACTAATTATTGTAGATAAAGGTGATTTTGCTACTTTTTGTTTTTTAACCTTCATAGTAGCTTTATAAATGGTTGATCCATTACTTTTACTATATGTTTGCCTTTACAAGTGAGGTGTTTTTTTTTCACTTTTATATATTTTCTATCCTTAGTGAGAGCCTTTTTTCACTTAAAGAAGTCCCTTTAACATTTCTTATTTTCTTGCGTAGGAAAATCTTTATCTCGCCTTCAATTTTGAATGACTTGTTGGGTAAACTATTCTCAGTTGTAAATTTTGCCCCTTCATCACTTTGAATATGCCACTCCCTTCTGGCCTTTAAAGTTTCTGCTGAAAAATCAGCTGATAGTTTATGGGGGTTCTCTTGTACTTAACTAATTGTTTTCCTCTTGCTGCTTTTAAGATTCTCTCTTCATCTTTAACTTTTGAAATTTTAATTATGATGTGTCTTGGTGTGGGTTTCTTTCAGTTAATCTTAAATAGAAGTCTCTGTGCTTCCTGGGCATGGAAGTCTGTTTCCTTATCCAACTTAGGGATGTTTTAAGCCATTATTTATTCAATTTTTTATATTCCTTTTCTCTCTTCTTTTTCTTGGTCTCCTGTCAGCAGGCTTAATTTTGCCCTGTTAGCAGGCTTGACAATATCCTCAGCTATTCCCCTTTAATTTTTTTGCTTGTTTCTGCTGTTCTCACTGGGTGATTTCACTATTTTATCTTCCAGATCACTAATCCAGTCTTCTACATTATCTAATCTGCTGATGATTCCTCCTAGCACATTTTTTTTATTTTAGTTATTGTCTTTTTTCTTTCTTATGGATGCTGATTTATATTTTCTATTTGTTGAAGTTTTTACTGTGTTGATCCATTCTTCTCACATGTTCAGTGAGCACCTTCTATGACTTTTATTTTAATATCTTTATCAGTAAACTGCTTACCTCCATTTCATTTAGTTATTTTTCTGGGGGTTTGTCTTTTTCTTTTGTTTGGAGTATATTTTTTTTCCTAATTTTGCTGAAATCTCTGTGTTTGTTTTTGTGTATGAGGTAGATCAGCTATGTTTCCTGGTTTTGAAACAGTGGCCTTATGTGGGGTGCCTGGTGGGGTTCAATGGTACAGTCTCCGTGATCACTAGAGCCAAGTGCTTCAGGAGTATCTGCTATATGCACTGGCAGGTGGAGCTGGTTCTTGACCCACTGTCTGCAAGGCCTGGTCATGGCCAAATAATACAGCTTTTTTTGATAGGTAATCTGTCCAAATTAATACTCCGAAAAACTCATATAGCTACAGTCTAAGACAAGAAAATAAAATAACATAATCATCCCAATCATTCACAGTCACATTTAGAATTAGGTCAATTTTATTGAGTAAGGTTCAAGGGAAGAAAAACAAGATGTAAGAGCCATTTGGAATAACCTCTCCTAAACTATGGGAAGTGAAGCTTTACTTCCATTTCAGCCATAGTCTTCTTATTCCTTCCTATCAGTCCTGTCTTTTCTTCTCCTGTCTTTTCTATCGTAATGTTATGAGGTGGTGTACAAAGGACACAGCTTCACTTATTAAATATTGGTGGGCAAAAATATTTATCTTGAGTCTAATTGAGATTTCATTCTAATTTCCAGTTTATGCATATTCAGGGTATACAGAAACAAGTTAAGGGATACACTACAAGGAAATACACAAACTAAGTCAAAATGCAGGACATTCTACAAATAATATGGGAGATGTTATTCCAGACTAAAAGGGAAATAAAAACCAAATGGGACCTATCACAGCCAAAAGGAACTTAAGGAGACATGATGATTAAAGGCAACATGGTGTCCTGGATAACCTTTTAGGATAGAAAAGAGCAAAAGGCAAAACTAAAAGAACCTGAATAAATATAGACTTTCATTAATAATGTATCAATATTGATTCATTAATTGTGACAATGGAACTATACTAATGCAAGGTATTAACATGAGGGAAAACTAGATATGAGGGATATGAGCAGCTCTCTACTACCTTCCAATTTTTCTATAAATCTAAAGTTATTCTAAAATGTTAAAAATTCTTTAAAAGCAAATGGGGATGATGGGAAATTTCTAATAGTAACTGGATGTTAAACAATACAGAGTAATTATTAATTTTATTAGGTAGGTGATGGTGTTGAGTTATGAGGAATAGCACTTTCCCATGGGCAATGAATGCTGTATTTAAAGGAACTGTAGCTTGGTGCCAGAACTAACTTTAAAATGATTCAGCCCAACTCTTGCAGCATGATTGCCAATAGCTGTTAAACCCATTGGGTGAAGAGCTGTTGGGCCTATATAATGGGCAGATTATAAACTTAACTGCAGAATTTACTTAACGTCATAAAAAGGGACAAGCAGACATTGTGTTCCTCTGAATGAACACCCTAGTGTTGCTTGTGAAGTGCTCTTCCCAGAGACCAAATCACAACCTGACCACACCTGCACAGCTAAGCCCAGTTCACGCGAGGATATGTTAAAGGACACCACGGAGGGGCTCAACAAAATCCAGAATGTGGGCAATTGTGCAAGAGAAATCACACAGGCTTTTTAACAAACGAACGATGTTGGGGAAAATAAACAACCAAACCAAAGCCACAGGAAAGGAAACCCAGCGACTTAAGACAATTATCAGCCAAATACATGGTGGAACGTTGTTTGAATCACAGTTGAAAGACAGCACGTGTGCAAACACAGAGTGGGAGGCCGGGGAGCACAGGGGCGTGGAATCGAACACTGACCAGGCATTTGGGCGGTCAGGAGGGGGTTGCTATTTCCGGTGGCAGCGGCATTGCGATTACAGTTTTGAGGAGTCTTTATCCTTCAGAGATCAGACTGAACTGTTTACAGATTAAAGTGTATGAAGTCTGGGATTTGCTTCAGAACACCCAGAATTGGGTGGAAGAGGCTGAGTGACCAAGGGCGCACACAAAGCCAGGGCTACACACCGTCCGTGCGGAGGCTGGCGAGCTCCCTCAGGCCACAGTCTCTGCTTTTACACAGTCAGTATCGGACAAAGTAAAGTCCTTATGTAGTGGCTCGCAACTAGAAAGATATGGCAAAAAAAAAAAAGTTAAAGAGGCCAAGTGTTAAAAAGCTGATGAATCCAGTTTAGGCATAAAATATTCAGTGCTACTATCGCTTCTAATTTTCTGCCTATTTGATCATTTTTATAATAAGAGGTTACAATGATGCCCTGATGTGGGTGACTAAGTTGAATAATAACAGAATTCCGGGGGGCAGCAGGCTGCAGAGGAGGGACCGTGGATCCGAGGAAGGTCCTCTGTGGGCATGCACACAGTGTTCTTGCCACCGAGGTCCCATATCCCTGGATGGTGCGCCATTCACATTCACTTTTATGTGCGACACACACACAAATTGAAAGTACAAAAATGTGTCGTTCCTTACTTCTTTTTCTTTTAAAGATTGGAGAGGGTTTGAGACCCCGGCAAGGCTTTGCCTTGGCAATGGGTCCTGAGAGCCCCTCTCCCTTCCCTCCCCCCGGGTCCTGCTCACCTCTGCTTTCCTACCTGGGAAAAAGCAACAGAGCCACTGGGAATTTCATCAGAACCAACAGAGGGAAGGAATAAATACCCCAGGTTTGTAGCTTGCCCCGTGTCCTTTCTTTTGTCCCTTTCCCTTTCTTTACTTTTCTTATTCAATGGAGTTTAATTTCAGAAACAATCCAACTAGTTTCTCTTCTTCTTAAAAGGAAAGTTCAATCCTTATGAATTTTGAGAGTGTGAATTACAAGACTTTTTATGGAAATACCAACCCCATGAGAGCAGGCCTCCACCCTTGGGGTGACTCAATGGAGATGGGACCCAGAGAATGTGCTGATGGGAGCTGCCCCAGGTCAGTCACAGAGGAGATGGGGATGGAGAGCCAGGACCTAGGCCTCCCGGCTCCAGCAACACGATCGAGGTCCCACTAGAATAAAGTTACTTATTTTTGCTGTGTGGCTTCTGGCCAGTCACTCCCCCTCTCTGAGTAGCACTGTTCTCTCCCATAAGTTGGGCTGTATCAGGTCTGGCCACCCACAGGGGACAGGCAGGGAAGGAAAGGCGTGGAGAGGGCTGGGCTCGGTTTACTGGGCAGCCAGCTCGCCACAGGCACCAGCGGAGAGGGGGGCAGGACCCTCGCTGTTATCCAGAGAAGATACAAGTCTGATGTTTGAAAGTGAAATCATCACATTTTCAAATGCTGTCAGTTTCTCAAGCTAAAGAGAAATCAACAATAAAGACATAAAAAAATGTATAAACCATCGTGCAGCTCCAAACGAAAATCATCTGAGTTGAAGACTGGATCCTGTCCGCGACCACCATTTCCGGATCTCTGAAGTGGCTGAGAGCTAAAGAACCTTCTAGGCCTAACAACCTATGGAAAAACAGGTTGACCTCGGGGTTAAGAAGTCATACTTTTGAGTCAGAAAGAACTTGGTTCAAATCCTAGCTCTTCCTCTTCCTGGCCTTGGACAAGTCCCTGAGGCCTGATGAGCCTCTGTGTCCTCCCCGGACATTATGCCTCTACAAGGATAAAAAGAGAAAATGTATGCAAAATGTACCCCGTGTGCTCAGTGGAGGGCACTGACTACAAATGAGCCTTTGCCTTCACCAAGGAATGCTGGACACTTGCTTTCCCACCCAGGTGACTCCACAGAGACCACAGAGTGAGTTCCGGCTGTCTACTTCCCCAGGGAAGCATGGCAGAAAATTCTGGGGCCAGGAGGGGACGTCCGCCACGATGCAGATCATGCAGAGGGGGCACAAGCTGCTGCAGGTGCCATTCTCTTGAACCACAGGCCTGGCACCAAGAGGACAGAAGGCTCTGTGGCCAAAACATTGATCTGGTGTCTGCAGCTGAATGAAGATGATTTCAGTATTGCCCTTACTATTTTGGTTTCCTCCTTGAATGCTCAGAGAGATCATCTCTGCCAGGCCCGTTCCATCTAATGTGATTGGCTTCTGTCATCTTGAAGAGGGTAAAAATCACTCACCCACTGACCAACCTGGTGAGCCTTTCTCAGAATGGTTTTGTGTTTGTGGCCAGCCAGCCTGAGTCGTACTGGCTCCACGTGGAGAAGCCCATGGGCCAGCGGCCGTCTTGCTTCTACCACTCAGGGAGGTGCAGAGGGTACCCCCAGCTCCTGGCGCCCCAGAAAGTAAGATGTGCCAGGAAGGACAGACAATGGTCCATACCTCTGTCTCCCCAGACAGGTGCGCTCACAGCCCCCTAAGTCTCACAGTGCTCGAGCTATGGGTGCCACTGATCAGGACTGTCTTTTCAGCAAGGGTCAGAAACCCACCCTGAGTTGACCCTAGCGAAAACTAGAAGCTCTCCCTCCATCTGACTAAAAAATCTGGTTGTTGTTGTTTAAGGAGTAATTGGGTCCAGGAGCTCCAAGGACACTGTCAGGGGTCATCTTTCTTCTCTTTGGTTTTGATTCCTCGGCACTGGCTTTGGTATCAAAAGGCCTCTCGGCTGGCAGGGAGCCTTCAGCTGCTCCAGCCTCACATCCTGTGTGCTCCACACTGGGAAAATGCATGCTTCCATCCTAACCGCTCCAATGGAAGTCTCCCTGCCAACTCTTGTTGGCCAAGATGTGGTCACAAACTGCATCCGTTATCCATTGCCCCCAAACACGGAGCCACAAAGAACTGTAAAGCCACAGTTACAGATATAAATACTTTATGCATCTGAGGTCAGTGGGTCAGCTGGGGGCTCTGCTGATCTTGGGTGGTCTCACTCACATATCTAGAGGTTGGTTGGCTACCAAGTGAGACAACTGGGGTGACTTGGCTGTGCCCCACACATCTCCCCTCCTCCAGCAGGCTAGCCCAGGTGTATGCTCCTGGTGAAGGCAGTGGCACAGGAGTAGTAGGTAGAAGCACACCAGGCCTCACAAGCAGCCACTCACCACTACGCCAGAAAACACTGCGTGAGCCAGTACAACGCCCCGGGTGGAGAAACAGACCACGCAGAGACAAGCATGCAAGAAGGTAAAGAACTGATGCCAGGTGCAACCCTCCTAATCCCACTGCCCTCTGGATGGGGCTGAGCCAAACACGGACCCCAGAGAATATGTGGGAACGGGTCTTTTCCAGAGGAATGTGGAGATTCAAACAGCAGACATGCACTCAGATACTCCTCACCCTCTCCACGCGACTCAGCCAGGACCTGTGATCGTGGAGGTCAGGGGTCAGGGGCCAAGCTGTGCTGGGGGCCCAGGTCTGTCTTCTCCCAAAGCCCCTTCATTTATGCCCATCTCACCCCATCCTGAGGGCCTTTCACTACCACATGTACTTTGACATGTTTTATTGCCTCTGAATATCTTAATAACCTTTCACCTTCTATGTATTATTTCATTTTTTGAATTTTTTATTTAAAGGTGTTGCACATATTATAAAATGTTGCCCTGTTAAAAAAAAAGACACTGTCTTCATTTATTTGTTATTTATATGTTATCACTTTATAAAACTCTCTTGATTTTAAGTGGGAGCCAGGGAGTCTTGGTGGGAGGGCGTTTTGAAGACAAGGACTATCAGTCTGTAAACAAAGGTCACAATGTCTCTTTCCCTGGGCATGCGTTTGGGTCTGGGCCACTTAGACAGTTGGCAAAGATGCGCTGTGTCACTGAATGCCCATGCCTTGCAGCCTCCGACCAAGCCCCCAGCCAGGCAGCAGCTGGGCTTCCTGAATGGCTGGGCCCAGCTGAGGCAGCAGCGAAGGTGGCCCACAGAGTCAGAGCAGGACTGAAATGCCATCCGGAGAGTTTCCACAAGTACTGTTCCCTGAAAAAGATCCAACCCAAAAAGCAGCTCCACCCTCAGCTCCAGCAGCCCAAGAAGGCTCCGCTCTCACATGCTGGGCAGCAGGGAGCTCTGGCCAGGCAAGGCGGGACCTGCTCTCTGCCAGGGATGTCAGGCTGTGCTTCCTCCTCCTGAGCCGTGGGTGCTGAGCGCCTAGTGAGAGCTGAGGTCGGGACCCCGTGGGCAGGAGCACCCGGCGTGGAGCTGGGGTCTGTGGGAACTGAGAGGAAAGGGGGTTTAAGCCAGTGGTGAGGGGGTCAGATTTACAGGAAGGTCCCCATGTCCTCAGAGTGCGCAGTGATAAGGGGAGACTGGAGCCAGGAGCCAGGGGAGAGGCTGTCTCAGTGAGGCTGGGCCAGGTGCCTGAAGCGCAGGCAGCAGCTGGGCACTGAGTGGGTGCAATGCAAAGCTCCAAGGCAGTGCCTTACGGGGCTCCCCAGGGGACAGACAGGGCCAGGACTAGGGACAAATGGTGAGGGTGGTATTTGGAGATAAGCCAGGCACCCCCCATGCAGGGTTTACTGTAGCTATCTGTGGAAAAGGTGCTTGGGGAGAAATTGATTCACCTACTACTGAAAAATGGTTTCTGACATGAATAAAATGTTGGACTGGAAGACTTTTAAAGACCTGCGAGGCTCACGTTCTGTGAATCAGAATCTCGGACGGAGGGCCTGGCTGGGCTGCGGGACCCTGGGCAGGGAGCAGGGAAGCCCAGAAGTCAGGGAGCAGCCAGGTCCTGGCCCTGCTCCCTGCCTGCCTCCCAGGGGTGAGGCAGTTCCTTGGGAAGGCGAGGGGCTGCGAGCAGCAGTGCTCCTTCAGCCACGACCCCCACTAACAGCCCAAGTTGGCACCTAGGTGGAGAGGCCCACATTACAGCGAGGGCAGTTAGTTCCCAGAAGCAGCTACATCAGCGTGAGGACTGCCTTGGAGCCGTTCTGAGTATGGACGAGAGCGAGAAGAGGAGGCACAGGAAGAGAAGATCGGCCACCGCGGCCAGAGGCAGCTGCACTTGCGGGGCCCTGCTGGCAGGTGCATGGAGATGCAGGTACTTCTCTCTCCGAATCTTCCCAGAAACACTGGCAAGCAGGTGGTTCCATCTAGGAAGACTCCAGACCCAGACCCTTGGGTGGAGACCCAACCCCCCTCCCACACACAGGCAGTATCAGAAAGCATTTAAAGTCCGTATTCCCCATATTCACAGCTTCTGTTGGCAAAGAGATTCATCTCTGTGCCTCAGCTTGTTCAGGCCCAGAGGGGTTTCTCACAGAGCCTCAGGACCGGGCCGATGCAGGAAGGAGTGAGTCCGTACGGGGCCATGCCCAGAACTAGTGCTGATGACTGCTGGTTCCTACTGAGTGGCTGCTCCAACCACTACTGGCTGGGAACGCGCTGGTCTCTGCAGATGGGTTTGCAGTAGCTCACCTTGATATCGGAGAAGGAAGCGAGGTCGGGTATGATCCAGGACTCCCCATAGCCTCCATGGCCATGCAGCGATGCCAGGCTGAAGCCTCAACACAACACACCCACGTCTGTGCTGTTTCACACACCTGACAAGCAGGGACGTGCTGACTCTCTCTGCCCATGGTCCAGAGAGAAAAATGTGAGCTGACAGCTGTTGACAGTACACAAATCCCAGCCATCCCCATGAGGGCTCCTCACCCTGCTCTGAACACTCACTCAGGAAGGCCAGGCGACACTGCACACATGATCCACCTTCGGGATGGGGTGTGTGTGTGTGTGCACCCCTGCATGCCAGCATGCATGTGCTGCCGGCTATTGAAGCTCAGCCTAACCAAGATTCAGACTTGTCTCTGTAAGTGACAGGCTAAGGGGGCCAGGAGGCCACCCCTTTGGATCTACATGTGGAGATCGATGTGCATGTGGCAAGAAGAGCTGAGAAGACAGGATGGAAAGACAGACAGCCTGGTGTCTGTCCCTGGCCCAGAGATTTGGGGGTAGAGGATGGCAGCTGGATAATACGTGCCCTCCTTGAGCCTCCATGAGTCACAAGAAGGAAGCTCTCTCTCTTCACAAGGTATCAACAGGAGTTGGTGATGCTGGAGACCAACTGAGAGTCGGCCTGAGACTGGAGCCACAGGGGAAAGCAGAGGGAGATGGAGAGGGGCCTATCCTGGCACCACCACATGCCGGTGCAGCAGCTGCCGTGTCTGTCTACCAGGCACAGCAGTGCCATGGCCAACTGGTTCCTCCTCGCTGTCAACTGAGTTTAGATGGATCACCTGTTACTCATTGATACCCCCATCATTGCCCCAGGTTACCCCAGCCCCTGAACTATTACGGAGTAGGTTGGCATCTATGGGTGTAAAGGAAGCCACATTCTCAGGAAAAGAAAGGACCACTGTAGGACCCGTTGGTCATAGTCCCGCCTCAGCCTGGGTTCCTTGGCTTCAAATCAGATGCAGGAGCCGGATGCCAGGTGGAGCCCTGCTTCACCAGGCTGCCCTGAGCTTCCCCCCTCAGGGTTGGTCCAGGCCACGAGAGGGGGCTCCTGCCTTGGTTTCCCCTTGCTGTGACCCAACCAGTCTCCCTAACTGGGATAATAAGAAATATATATTTGTTCTTTGTCCCTCATTAATGGACAGAGCCTCTAGAACCCTCAAAATGTCCTGAGTGATGGAGAGAGAGAACATTTTTCTTACTGATAATGAATCACTTTCATCCACACCTGAGTTTATGCGAATGAGGGGACCCTTTCAGCATGGAGGCCGGTTGCCAGATGAACCAACCATGCGGTTAGAGGTTCTCTCCCTCATTTGAGTCACCCTCTGGGTCCCTGTACCTCACAGTCCGTCCCATTCTTCCTCATACCTCTAATGTCCTTAGGGCTCAAATCAGATGAGCCAACAAACACCATGCCTCTTCGTCTCTACATCTTTCTCTCTCAGAGACCCTCCCAACTTCCTCCTCTCCACTCTCTGGCCTCCACGGACATGTCCAGCCCACCTCAGTCAGGAGCTCAAGGTTCCGAGATCCAGCTGATGCTCGTCTGGGAACTTCCTTGTCCACACAAACCCGCTTCTCTGTAGCGATGCACGGAAAGGACAGAGAATGTGGACACAGACCCACACACTCAGAGGCCTTTGATTCAGGGCTTTGAAAGTATCTGCTGTTCAAAATGGCAAGTGCCTTTTGTTAAACACCTACTATGTGCCAAGCATATTTCATATCCAATGTTATTTAAACCTCAAGCAAAGTTGCAAAGTTAAGTTTTGTCAGACGTGGCCCTCACTAAGCTCTTTGCAGCTTTTCATTCTGCCACCCAGGTTCATTGGAGCAGAATGAGGCAATGGAGCATAAATTTCATTTCAGGAAAATGTAAGATTCTGGAAGAAAGTGCTGAGAGGCTCCTCACCAAATTGTGAAGCTTCCCCCCTTTGCCTAACATGCCTTTTCTCTGACTTCCCCACTTGCAAAGCTTTTTCTTATCTCTGTGGCTCCTCTTAAAGGGAGCTTCCTCAAGAAGCCCTGCCCTTGCTCTCCAAACTAGGCCAATGTGTACTTGTAGGTGACTTGGCTACAAATAATAGAAATCCAGATCATCCTGGGCAAATTTTAACAGCTGAAAATCATGTTACAAAAAATTTCCAGAGGTATAGTGAGCTTCCAGTACAGCTCCATCCAGCATGAAAGCAATAGAACCACGACATCGGCCTGCCCCTGTTTCTCAGGTCCCTCCTTGTCTGCCCCATTTCAGCGGCCTTCCTCTTGGGGTGTACAATCACTACCAGCAGCTCCCAGAACTCAATACTTCCAGGGTCAAGTCCAGAAATATGGGCAATTTCCATTTCTCACTATTTCCAGCCAAAACCCAAAAGCGAATCTGGTTGGCCTGACGAGCACACTGCTTCCGTCTGTATTCAGACACCGTCCTGAGAGCCAGTGAGAGCTCCTATGGAGACGAGGGGGGGCAGCACCCCTTATAACATGACACTGGGAAATTCTGGATGCTGTTGTAAAGGGGGCACACAAAATTAACCTGGGAGGTGACAGGAATCCACAAGAGTCCTACTCCTTGATTATAATGCCCACATTCTCCATCCTTTCTGGACCTTGCTGTGATTCCTTAGTCGACGTGGGAGTCCTGCACCAGAATATGAGGCCCATGAAGACAAGAATTGCGCCTCCTGCATCGCTCTATTTCTGCGCCTCACACAGTGCCTGGCACTGCTTCATAAGCAGGTAAACACGGGGATGAATGAATCATTCTGCCTGCTTCCCTGTGGGCTTGAGTACCTCGGGGCTCAGTGCCGGAGTGAGAAAGAGGCCAAGCTGCTAAATTCAGGGGTCCCCAAAACTCTGCTTAAACCAGACCTACATATCTCCTATCTATTTTGCATTTGGGAGAAAATGTTCATAAGATTTCATTTGATAGCAAGATTCTATTGTTGTAAATATATATGTTTGAAAACCATCACTGTCATAGTAAACAGCCAAGGCTTTGAAATCTTAAAGATCTGGGGTGAAATCCCACATTTTAATGGGTTTTAAGTCAAATAAAATTTAGACTCACTGAGGTATCTACAAGGACCTGTGGCCTGTACCCTTCCAGACTCACCTCTCACCTCTCTCCTGACTACATTCTACAGCCACCTGCCCTCTCCCAGGCCTTGGCTCCCTCCCAGCCTGTGGGTGCCGACCACCTGCCAGGACTGTCCCCCACCACACTCCCTTCTTCAAGACTGGCTGTTTCTCAGCCTTTGCTCATAACTCCGTCACTTCTCAAAGAGGCCTCAGGACATTCTGTGCAAAGGAAGCCTCCACCTCGCATCCTCCTCTCAGCCCCATGGCTCTTTGCTTCTCAACTTGAGTTATTGTAATGCCCAGTCTCCTTGCAGATGTAGCCTCTCCAAGCAGATCATGTGGCCCCACAAGGCAGACAGTGTCTGTCTTGGCAGCCACTGTGCTGCAAGGGCCCCAGCACTTCCCAGCATCAAGTGGTTTCTGATCAATATTTGTTAGAGGAATAGGATCACTGTATGTTAATAACTCTGCATTGGGGACAGCAAGACCATCCTCAGAGCATGGCAGAGACTAAGAAAACGACATCCCATAAAATCAATAAAAAGGGAAAATAATGATGAAGTAAAATAGATCCCATGTGACCCCACCAGTCCTGGGGGACACATTAGCTCCAGCCACCTTGCTCTTGCCCACAGCCCTTTCTCAGCGGCCCTCGCCAGGTGAGCCTCACTTGGAATTAAATTATGTTCTAAACTCAGAATCATCCTTTAGCTCTGAGGCTGACAGGGGCCTGCACATCTGAACACAAACTGAAAAATTAATGCCCCTAAAAGGCACTGTCTTCTTCCCACAGACACACTGGCCTCCTTGACTGTCTGTGCAGCAGCAGAACTGAGCTCTGCCTCTCTATCTCAGTCTTTGTCTTGTGCAGTGACAGGGCTGGGGGCTGGCAGGAGAGAGGCCAGTGGCCTGGTGCCAGGAGGGCAGCGTGGGCCCTGGCATCTCATAACTTGGGGCGGGAGCAAGAGGGAGGGTGAGCACAGAGGTTCAGGTGGCCCTGAGCCCAGCCTTAGAGCCCTGTGACCCACCACCTGGGCCTCTGAGAGGCGCCCAGGAAAGGGAGGTAAGGGTCCTGGCTGGGCAGGGAGGAGAAGGAGGGTGCAGGATGAGGAGAACGAGAGTCCTGTTAGACCAGGACTATAGCCTGGAAGATTCCTGGGCACCGCGGCCTGTCCCTGGCCTTGCCTGCAACAAGTAGGCGGTTGAGCTGCAGCTCTGTGAGTACCAGGGAGAGGAGAGCTCGCATGTCAGGGTGGACTCTGACCTCAGCCCAGACCATCCCCAGGAGCCTACACTCACCACCCTCATCCTCTGAGACCTGTTCAGTTGTCAACTGGCCACCCGAGGTGGGATGTGCAGACCAGCTGCAGCAGCAGCATCCTGGGAGTTCCCTAGGAATGGACCCGTCGGTGCTGGCCAGGCCCGCTGATGGGCCTTAGCTGCCCGGGACCACACACACCATCCTCGAGACGCTCAGGGAGGCTGTGGTGATGGCTCACATGTTCCCTTGACCGGGCCAGATGTTTCCTCTGGGTGTGTGTGAGGGTTTCTAGAAGGATGGCATTTTAATGGGTGAATGGAGAAAAGCAGAGGGGCTCCCTTGAGTCCATAGAGGTCCAAACAGAACAAAAAGGTGGAAGAAGTTTGAATCTGCACTCTGGCCACAGCATGAGCTGGGACATCATCTTCTCCTTGTGGGGCCTGGTCCTCAGGCCCTCAGACCCAACTGGAGGTGGTGCTGTGGCTCTCAGCCTCCAGCCTCAGAAATGCACCACCAGCTTTCCCGGTTCCTCAGCATCCGATGGCCATGGTGGGCCTGTCCGCTTCTGCAGTCATGGAGCTAATAGATTGTAGCACGTCTCCTTCTAGAAAGATCTGTGTCTATAACTAGATCTAGATCTAGATCATCTATGCCTATGTCTATGCTTATGTCTGTGTCTGTGTTTATATCCACATCCATAACTACGTCTGTATCTATATGCCTGTGTCTATCCTATATCTACCCTATTGGTATGCAGCTATGGAGAACCCTGACGAGTATGACTGGTTCCGTCACTCCCTCATGCTGTCTGTCTGGAATGCAGTGTGAGGCGTGTGCAGTGCAGTGGGTACAAGTTTGGGATTTGGAGTCAGAAATGAGCGTTGGGAGTCCACCTAAGACTCAGATCTCTGGAACTTAGCTTCCTCCTCTGCAAAGTCGAGGGCAGGGGCACCCCTTTCTGGATTGTTGGGATGAAATGAGCCCACACAATGAGGAAAGCCCTCCTTACAGCACCTGCCATGTCTGGGTGCCCAGGACACATCAGCTGGTGTTACTGCTAGTAACTTCCTTCCAGTAACCAAGCATCCAGCGTGTGGATTTTTGCCCCAGTTTTGTGTTTTGTTTTTTTCAAAAGTAGGTAAGTGTGAGCAGATTGCTGATAGCCTTAGAACAGACACACACCCACATTGTGAACATTCCCATGGGGGCGGTGTGGCCATAGAGCGAGCGGGTGCCAGGACTTGCACCTGCACCAGAGTGTTGTTCCCAGGACCAGCCTCTGGTTGAAGCCGATGTTCCATCAGAAGCCAGTGACTCGATATTATTGCAGCTCTGTTTCTTCTTAACTACAAATACGAGGAGGGTCTCCTTAGCATCTGAGCCCCACCATGGCAGCTGGAAGCTTACAATGTAATCTTTTATATGTAAGGCTGAGGATCATTGATTTAGTCCACACCTGGTCAGCCCTGAGAGTGGAGAGGGAGGGAGCCAAGGTCAAGGACAGGAGAAGGTGACAGAGAAGGAGGAAAGAGGGGTGGGGCCTGGGGGAGAGCAGGAGGCCTTGCAAGGGGTGTGGGCAGCATTAGCCCGTGGTTGGTTGGGCTGGGGCTGGGCTGGCTGGGAGCCAGGGCTTTAGCAGTGGCACTCAGCCTGGCTTATGTTACCACCCAAGGGAGATTTTTATGATGCAATTTCAGGAACCCATTACTCAGAGTTTATGACTCCATTGGTGGCAGCGGGGCATGTTTTCCAAAGCATCCAGCATCCGGGACTCAAGAAGAAGGTCAGAGACACATGGCAGAAGCTGGAGACAGAGGTGAGGTCAGATGCAGCCTTGATGTCAGAGGGTCTTGACCATCCCCAGAGCAGACAGCAACAAGCGCCCACCTGGGAACAGGAACGGAAACCCCTTAGCTTCTGTTACTGGGAAGGGCGGGCTGAGCTGGTGCATCCTGGGCCTCCAGTCAGGCCCGGTCCGGAGAAGGACTTGGGCCTGCTTGGTGTCAGGCTGGATGTGGATCATCTCTGTGGTTGTGCCTCGTTCTCCCACAGTGGCTGCTGTGAGGATGGGCAGGCATCCTGAGGTGTGTTCCCTCTGTGTCCGGTAAGGAAACAGCCATTGGAAAGACAGAATTTCACCCTTAAATGAGATGTTCAGTTTCCAACTAAAATAAAATTCCTAAATATTATGTAAGCAGACAAAAACATGCACACACACACACACACACACACACACACATATCACACATCCACACGTGTGTGTGTACAGTAACTGTCACACAGTTTAATTTGGGTGGGAGCCCTCACCAGTGAATGTCTATAAGAAATGTCCTTTTAGGCTTTCCTTGACAATGTTGGTCATCTCCTCCCCTGCACAGACACATAGCTCTGGCCTGATCTCCCTAGGGGACGTGCAGGAAGCAGACGATTGATGCTTCTTTCTCATCATTAATGTTTCTATCTTTCTCTCCCTCTCCCTTCCTCTCTCTCTGAAAGTCAATAAAAACATTTTTTTAAATGGAAGACAAGAGCAGAGAGGGATGGGGGGAGGGAGGGAGACACGGGGAGAGGAAAAGGAAGCACAGAGATAAGACAGGAAAAATGAGAGACAGGCTGTTAGAAAATCAGAGAGGAGGAGGGAAGAGAGAAGCAAAGGAAAACACGAAAAGAGGCAGGCAGCGAGCGGTGGGAGGGAAGGCAGGTGGTGGGGAGAGGAAATGGAAGACGCCCAGCACACAGACACTGGTGGTGGTTTGTCCTGTGCTGTCTTCCTGGAGGGGCCTGCGAGCAGCCTTTCGCAAAGCCGCCGTGGGCTGCACCGGGCGAAGCGATGCCTATCGGGCCGCGCTCTGTAAGGGAGCCGGTTCCCAAGGTAAAATTGATTTTATGTGTTTGTTTGTTCTGACCTTGAATTTGCTCACTGCAACACCTGAGAAGCAGCATCCTATCCGCCCGGAGATAAGAGGGTGTCGGCGCTGCGCCTGGATTACAACGGCTGGTTACACAGAACGCCGCGGCCCGAACCAGCCTGGACCTGTGAGCCTCGTCCTCGGGCAGCGTCTGGCAGGAGGACCACAGCCACGGTGCACCTCGGGCCCAGCGGATGCACAAGGCGTGTCTGAATCAGGGAAAATGACCCAAGGAGAGTGGACGAATATCAGAGGAGACCGGAGAGAAATAGGCGGACTGGCGTGGCTAAGAGGCGTCCGTGGGAGGGACAGCCACTGGAGACCTGGGGGCCCTGCAGCAGCAGCGTCTTGCCCTGCTTTGACCTCTTTCTTGATGCTGACACATGCTCAGTATTGACATCATTCAACCCTCCCTCAGACCTGTGAGGCTGCACAGACCTGCCCACTCTCATGGCGACACAGGCTTTCCCAAGAACACACAGCTCTCCACATCGCCATGCTCCCCAGTGGGCAGCAGGTCTGCCTGCCTCGTGGTGAGCCCTCCAAAGTCAGGAGGACAGAGGGGGGAGGTTGAGGTGGTGAACTCATTCTCAGGGGGGATTCCAGAGGATGGCTTTAGAATAGGCCTGGGGACAGGGCTGGGGTTAAAGGGCATTCCTTCCAAGCAGGTGTCAGGGCAGCAGGCAGGACAAAGAGCCAGGAGAGAAGGACAGACACACACCCATGCAAATGCAGCAGAGAGGTAGACAGAGGCCCAGATCCTGGGCTCACAGAGGCCCAGGATCCCAGGGAGTCAGCTCGATGGTAGCAAGACTCCATCTAGTGGCCTGTCTCTAGGCGGGCCCCTTGCCTGGTTGGATTAGCTCAGAAACTGGGCAAGGCCCAGCCTGCAGAAGGCCTGGGGGTGCAGCAGGCAGAGGCAGGGAAGGTGGAGGATAAGAGATCAGAGTGGTCAGCCCCTAGGGAAATTCATCCTCTTTGCTAAACATTGAAGCCCTTGTACAGTAACAACTACATTTAAATAGTCATTGTGATGTAACACGCTGAGGACTGTGGCCTTGTTAGGAGCTGAGGAGACCCGGGAAGGATCGGTGCGAAGTCTCACAGAGCAGGGCTTCTGCAGCTGTCAGCAGGCAGAGGAGAGGGAGAGGCGGGTGTGCAGGGGAGACACAAGGCGGGGGGCGGGGGCTGTACATTCAGGGAAGCTGAGTGTAGCTGCATCTCGGCTGAATGGAAGGTGAGAGGGTGAAGTGGGGGAGAAGAAACGGGAAATGAGGGTGTGGTGGAGATGTTGGGCACCCTCTCACACAACGCATGGATCTTCGGGGCTTGTCTCTGACGCTTGGCACTTACACAGACGGGTACATACAAAAGCACTTGGCATGGGTGTGCCAAAGTTTAGGTGGCATTTCACCCCCTTGCCCAGGGTGAATGCTGTAATATTCATCCCAGGAGATGATGATGAAATTTAAAATAGCAAGTCATTATTCTCCTAATTTGTTTCATAATCTCAGTTCCCACTCCCCATGTCCATTTGTGAATTGGGTAACTCTCTCTCTAAGACCCTTTGAACACGCCACATTGTCCATGTCTAGGTCCAAATGGGAGCAGGATTTAGGAGCGGTGCATTCGATACAGCTCAGAATCTTGGAGCTTAAGAGATGATTTCAGTGAATTTTGGAACCTCCCCACCACCAGCGCCCTCACCCCTACCACCAGGGCATCTATAGCACCAGAGATGAGGCATCAGAGAGAAAAGGGCCTGCAGCATTAGGCAGCTCAGAAGATAATGTGAGGAATCCCTTAGAAGATTCCAGGATGTTTCCTGAATATACAAGGACAAGAAGCGGATGGTAGGGGAATTCTTAATCAGGCTGTTGCAAACTCTCTCACTGACAACCTGGAGAACATTTGAAATTGTGGGGGAGGAACAAGAAAGGTGTCAGACACTTGCTGCCTCCTCATCTCTTGGGGCACATGGACTTGAGGCACAAGATCTAATCTGAAGAATGCACACACTAGACAGAGAAGAATGGCAGGCAGGGAAGCACCCACCCAAGAACTCAAGGCTGAGAGGCAGAGAGTGTTGACCAAAATGCAGGACAGATATTTGCCCGTAGCTACTTTGCTCCCACCCAGAAATCAGCCCCCTAACCCTGGTCAGGGGAGGGACCAGGCACTCCACTCCAGGATGGAGTGAGAACTCAGCAGGGAAGCAGATGTGTCCATTGAGTACTGCATTATGGGGCCTTATCCATGGGCTCTCAAAGGCAATCGGGTGATGCATTCTCCAGTGAAGTGGATTTGCAAAGAAGAGCTGGCCAGGCTCCATCCCCAAGGCACACCAATCAAGTGAGGCTGGTTTGGGGACTGAGGGGAAAGTTTTAACAAAGCTCTGGGACTGGCTGAAGTATAACAGATAACCTCTACACTCTTTCTCTACAAAGAGAATTTCCTTTCCAGCTGTGCAGACAGTGGATCCCTGCAGCCTGATGGTGGACTCCATGCATGTCCAACCTTTACCTTCGTCTGGTCACCCTCCCAGATCCATCCCAAAGCCTCACTGTCCCAGATCTGGATTTCTTCTCCTGGTTCCTCCACCACTGGGCACTCCAAAGCACCTACTGGATGAAGCTTTCTGCACTGGCTTCCATTTCAGGGCCTTTCGACAATTTCTCTGTCTGACCCAATTTTCTCCTATTGAAATTCATCTATCTCTCATCTCCCTATCAGCATCTCTCAGCAACTGCCCAGACATCCTCACTGGCCAGCCCTGACCTGCGTCCAGGTTCTGAGTGCGCAGTCCAATATGGGTCCAGCTACATGGGAGCTTCCATAAAGACAGGCAAAACGAGGAGCAGTCCAGACCATGGAGGAAGACCGACGTTGAGCATAGACCCATGAGAATGGTATCTGTTTGTGGAGGAAATAGTTCAGAACTGGTCCAAAGGGACGAACCCACTTCTTCATTTTAACAAAATTTTATTGAACACATATTATGGGCCTATACCCTTCCAGGTAATGGGGACGCAGCAGCGAATAAGCACAAAGGACCCTGATCTTGTGGAGTTTATAGTTCAGTGAAGGAAAACAAAGAAATCAATAAATGAATGAAGATCAGACATGTATACTGCTATAGTTACAAAGTAATCCAATAAAATCCAGCAGTATGGTCAAAAGTGGCAGGCGGGCTCTCTTTCAGATTGACGGCGGTTAAAGACGCTTGCACAGGAGACATCCTCAGAAAGAACCAAAATACTAAATAAATTAGGTGCAGACAGGAGTGGATTCATGAGCCTTATGATGTAGAAAGCCTTTAAAAATAGGTGTTTGTCTAAAAGACGTGCTGGGGTTCAGAGCTTATTTTTTGTTTAAGCCAGTCTTGCCACGCTGGCCCGTAAAAGCATAGTTAGCAACACATCCTAGGTGTTCCAAATAAACACAGAAAGATGTGATTGGATGCCAGCATGGTCCTACATTTCTTCCCCCAGGAAAGTGAAGAAAGTGATCAAAATGTATCTGCTGGGTCTTTGATCAGCTGGTCGTGCTGGGCAGACAGGCCCAGCCAGGGGAGGGTCCACATTCACTCAGTAAGTACTGAGGCCTAGCACTGGCCACAGCACTGAGTGCCCACTCTAAGCAGGAGCAGAGCAGAAAAGGGTGGACACTGCATCTGACCAGAACGGGCAGAACTAAGCTCTGGGCCAGTCTGTGCCTCTGAACACCCTGCCACTGCCCCCAGAGCCCAACTGTGGCCTGTGCAGGCCATGCAGCTGCCCCAAGCCTGGCTGTCAAAGGTAAGACTGGGCAGGGTAGGCTCAAGGAAAACTGTACCAGCAACCTGTGGTGAGGTGACTTGTTCCTTAAATTCTCTCATTATCCTTAACATCTCACCAGGCAAAATCTGACAAACAGAATATAATTAAAATTGCATCTCCTTCGACTCCATTTTAAGAGATCTTCTCCAAGGTGACCTGTAGTTATGGCACAAGGAGCAGGGCCTGGTGCCAGTGCCCCACTGTAAATGCAGAGTGGACTTGGGGTATCATGCTGCTGCAAGCACCCCAGATACTCAGTTTAGTCATAGTTGGCTGCTATCAACCTATAAACACCTCTCCACTTTCAATTAACATTGCTCTGTCTCCTGTCTCACTGAATATTATATTTAACTAATTTAAGAGGATTGGTAAAGAGAGTTTTCACACTTCACAGGAAAACATAATGAAATAATTATGCATCTACTTACAAAAGGCATGAGGGTGTTTTATAAGCAGCCTTCTGGCTTTTCAACTAAAACCTCATTTCTGTGGGCTCTCCTGTCTGAACTTCAATCAGATGAACTTTGTTGTCACATCCTTGTGGTCGCACCTGTGTTGCAGAGTGTTTGATTACTTCCAGGATGGCACTGCTGCTGCCTTCCCTGGTCACGGAGTACATGACTGAGATATACACCTTGGGTGGGATAGGTGCATGGCAGGCTGGGACATGAGTTGGTGGGGAGGAACAGAACTGAGATTGGCAAAAAAAAAAAAAACACACACACACACACATCAATCTGTTCTTAACATAGTCATGGTGATGGGACAATGTTAATGTTCACTCCCTAGTCCAGTGTATCAGTCAGCTATTGGCACACAATAATGCTGTGTAACAAATCACCAAAGCAAGGAAAAACACAGAATCTCACAACCACAAGCGTTTATTCTCATGCCTACAGGTTCTACAGACCAATTATGCCCCAGATGACTGTCAGACTGCAGGTTGGCTGGCCTTGGGTCCAGGTTATAGGATGGGTTCAGGGCCACTCCATGTTCTCAGGTATGGGCTGGAAGGGCAGTGGCCACTCAATGCCCATCCTTCCCAGGTAACTCAGGGGCTCCAGAGCCAAGCCAAACCACGAAAGCACAGCAAGGCCTCTGCTTACATCATGCCTGCCAATATCTCTTTGGCCAAAGAAAGCACCTGTGCCAGCCTCACACATGGGGGCTAGGAGGCATATATCACTCTCAGTGGGAGGAGTGAGGCAAAGGCACTTGGTGAACTACCCCCTGGTCTATCATGGGCACAGGTCCAGTTGGCAGGCAAGCAGGATAAAGGGATAGGCACGGCTCAAAATCACACTGCCGCTCGGGAGAAAGGCTGTGGGTCAGCAAAATAGAAGCCATGGGCCCTGCCAGTCCAGGCGGGGCTCATTATGACTTGGGAGATGGACAGTTAGAAAGACAAAAATGAGCCCAGATACGAAGTTCAAAACAATGAGCATACTGTCAGGTCCACAGCAGCCACCCAAGGCACACCAGGCTGGGGAGAGTGGGGCCCATGAGATGCACCCCAACCTGGCAGCACCCCGAGGAACAGGCCCGAACCCTGCCACAAAGGCCCTGCTGGCACCATCACAATGGCATTGGAGAAGACGGGGCAGAGCTCACTCTGAACCCATGGCAGCCTCGAAGGTCCTACCTGAGATGAACCAAGGCATGCAGATGGGCTATCTCCCCCCGCACCTGGGTTTCTAAGACCATTTAAGAAGTAACAGTTGTATATATTTAAGATGTGCCACGTGATGATTTGACATGTGAAGGGGCACTGCAGTCAAACTGACTGACTTTCCATCCTGAGTCAGAACAAAAGAATCACAGGAGCTAAAAGGCGCCAGGAGCCAGCAGAAAAGGGGCCAAACCCACACACACCCAGACACGGACAAGAACCTGGAACATCCCCCGTTCAAGTACTACAGCCTGACTCGCACAGTCAGCGCTGAGGAGACATAGCATGGCTCCGTCCTACACTGTGCACCCTGCACCAGGCAGGACCTGGCCATGGGGGTCTTTCTGATGGGAGAGCTAGCTCTCAGGCTTAGAGATGCAAAGCCGTGAAAGTGAAAGGAGCTGATGCTCACTGCATGTACCCAGCCCCCACATCTGCAGAAGGCCCAGCACATCCCAGGACAGGGAGCTCTGCATGCATCCAGCCCCCACACCTACAATAGGCCCAGGACAGGGAGCTCTGCATGAACCCATCCCCAGACCATGCAGTAGACCCAGAACAGTGGAGCTCAGAGGAGTCAGTGATTTTCCAGCATTTCACCCCAAGAGGGCAACAACTTGGGATTGGAATTCAGGCGTCCAGACCAGAGGACCTGCCTGACCCCCAGGATGGAAAATTGGGTGCCCAAGGGGAGAAGGTGGCCTGTTTGCAAGGACTGGGGTGAACACCAGGGTGGAGAAGCGAGAGTTCTTGCGTCCCAGGTCCGAGTCACAGCACAAAGGCACTGAGAGACGCACCCACGCCGAGCTAACTGCCGTCGGTTGTAGCCTTGTTTCCACGCCCAGGTTCACAATCACATTTTTAAGCTTCTTCATGACGCCCTTTTAAGTGGTCTTCTCAGAAATAGGGTAAAAATAAACTATCACAGATGTTAGTGAAATAAACGATAGTAAAGGTAACCCTAAGAGTAATGGGTAACAATAGTGATAGCAATGATAAGGGGCAGGAAAGGAGACCCCGTCTGCCACACTCTCCCAAATCTGCCCCCAGAGAAGCAAACAGGACTCGGCGGCAGCAGGACCCCTCGCCTCTCCCGTCACCCGCACTGCAGTCTGGCCCTGGCACTAACAGTCTCCATGTTCTTAGGAAAGTCCCAGATCAGCCAGAGGAGGGTTGGAGGCAGGTGCTCTTTGCCTCCTCATGTGGGCAGCCTCGCAGCCTTGCTGAGCAGATGGGAGTAAACAGGAGGGCAAACAACGGGTGCTGACCCTTGTGATGGAGACAAGGCTCTTGTCACCACCTTGAGCTAGAGAACACCCTGAAGGCGGAGCATGTCGCTCAGGATATCCCCACGCAGGGGGTGGGCCCGGCACACCCAGCTCAGGGCCCCGGTAGCCTCTGGGAGGGAATGGAGGCTGTTGTTCTGGAAAGGAGCTCACCCCCACCTGCCCTCCACCTGCCAGCTCACCTGTCTCAAGCCTTATTCCATGGCTTGTGCAGCAAGGACAGAATCCCAGCCCTCACACAAGGCTTGCACAGGGAACACAGAACCCCAGCCCTCACACAAAGCTTGCACAGAAAATGGGTTGAGAAGACCTAAGGGATACATCAGTCATGCTCTCCCTGAGCCAGAGGAGACAAGAAAAGACAAAAGATGACAATAACGCAAACTTACTGGGGTGGGAGGGCCTGGAGAAAGGGGCTGGATGGCAAAAGGGGATCCTTCTGAAATTACTGCCCTGGCAACAAGGGGAATGCTGTGCGTGCCTGAGGGCAGAGAACTCCCTTAGGACATGAGATCCACAGCTGAGCTCAAGCACAATGGACTGTCTCCCAGAATGAGGCTGATGAGAGGGGCACAGAGCTGAGAAGGCAACTGAGATCAAGGACTGCTCATGAAGAATTCGTAATTTAAAATCATCAAGTAGAGCTAAACACTGATTTACTAACACAGAAGAAAGTCTTGACAGAATTACTGATAAAATGGGGAAGTGAGAGCACTCAATGAGAGCATTAGACAGGTGCACAACAAGCAGCAGAGAGCAGTACCCACAGTGAGAACACTGAGGTCCCTGCACCGAGAAACACAAGAGGGAAACCTGCAGATAAACTTGAGAGCAGGATAGAGACCCAGGTGTGTGAACAGGAGAGGGACTGAGGATGAAAACATGAGTGAGACTGAGGGTGAGACCATGAGAGGGACAGAGGGTGAGAGCAGGATAGGGACTGAGGGTGGCAGCAGGAGAGGGACTGAGGGTGAGAGCAGGAGAGGGACTGAGGGTGAGAGCAGGAGAGGGACTGAGGGTGAGAGCAGGAGAGGGACTGAGGGTGAGAGCAGGAGAGGGACTGAGGGTGAGAGCAGGAGAGGGACTGAGGGTGAGAACAGGAGAGAGACTGAGGGTGAGAGCAGGAGAGGGACTGAGGGTGAGAGCAGGAGAGGGACTGAGGGTGAGAGCAGGAGGGACTGAGGGTGAGAGCAGGAGAGAGACTGAAGGTGAGAGCAGGAGAGGAACTGAACATGAGAGCAGGAGAGGGACTCAGGGTGAGAGCAGGAGAAGGACTGAGGGTGAGAGCAGGAGAGGGACTGAGGGTGAGAACAGGAGAGAGACTGAGGGTGAGAGCAGGAGAGGGACTGAGGGTGAGAGCAGGAGAGGGACTGAGGGTGAGAGCAGGAGAGGGACTGAGGGTGAGAGCAGGAGAGGGACTGAACGTGAGAGCAGGAGAGGGACTGAACGTGAGAACAGGAGAGGGACTGAGGGTGAGAACAGGAGAGGGACTGAGGGTGAGAGCAGGAGAGAGACTGAGGGTGAGAACAGGAGAGAGACTGAGGGTGAGAACAGGAGAGGGACTGAGGGTGAGAACAGGAGAGAGACTGAGGGTGAGAGCAGGAGAGGGACTGAGGGTGAGAGCAGGAGAGGGACTGAGGGTGAGAGCAGGAGAGGGACTGAACATGAGAGCAGGAGAGGGACTGAGGGTGAGAGCAGGAGAGGGACTGAGGGTGAGAGCAGGAGAGGGACTGAGGGTGAGAGCAGGAGAGGGACTGAGGGTGAGAACAGGAGAGAGACTGAGGGTGAGAGCAGGAGAGGGACTGAGGGTGAGAGCAGGAGAGGGACTGAGGGTGAGAGCAGGAGGGACTCAGGGTGAGAGCAGGAGAGAGACTGAGGGTGAGAGCAGGAGAGGGACTGAACATGAGAGCAGGAGAGGGACTCAGGGTGAGAGCAGGAGAGGGACTGAGGGTGAGAGCAGGAGAGGGACTGAGGGTGAGAACAGGAGAGAGACTGAGGGTGAGAGCAGGAGAGGGACTGAGGGTGAGAGCAGGAGAGGGACTGAGGGTGAGAGCAGGAGAGGGACTGAGGGTGAGAGCAGGAGAGGGACTGAACGTGAGAGCAGGAGAGGGACTGAACGTGAGAACAGGAGAGGGACTGAGGGTGAGAGCAGGAGAGAGACTGAGGGTGAGAACAGGAGAGAGACTGAGGGTGAGAACAGGAGAGGGACTGAGGGTGAGAACAGGAGAGAGACTGAGGGTGAGAGCAGGAGAGGGACTGAGGGTGAGAGCAGGAAAGGGACTGAGGGTGAGAGCAGGAGAGGGACTGAACGTGAGAGCAGGAGAGGGACTGAGGGTGAGAGCAGGAGAGGGACTGAGGGTGAGAGCAGGAGAGGGACTGAGGGTGGCAGCAGGAGAGGGACTGAGGGTGAGAGCAGGAGAGGGACTGAGGGTGAGAGCAGGAGAGGGACTGAACGTGAGAGCAGGAGAGGGACTGAGGGTGAGAGCAGGAGGGACTGAGGGTGAGAGCAGGAGAGAGACTGAGGGTGAGAGCAGGAGAGGAACTGAACATGAGAGCAGGAGAGGGACTGAACGTGAGAGCAGGAGAGGGACTGAGGGTGAGAGCAGGAGAGAGACTGAGGGTGAGAGCAGGAGAGGGACTGAGGGTGAGAGCAGGAGAGAGACTGAGGGTGAGAGCAGGAGAGGGACTGAACGTGAGAGCAGGAGAGGGACTGAGGGTGAGAGCAGGAGAGGGACTGAGGGTGAGAGCAGGAGAGGGACTGAGGGTGGCAGCAGGAGAGGGACTGAGGGTGAGAGCAGGAGAGAGACTGAGGGTGAGAGCAGGAGAGGGACTGAGGGTGAGAGCAGGAGAGAGACTGAGGGTGAGAGCAGGAGAGGGACTGAACGTGAGAGCAGGAGAGAGACTGAGGGTGAGAGCAGGAAAGGGACTGAGGGTGAGAGCAGGAAAGGGACTGAGGGTGAGAGCAGGAGAGGGACTGAACGTGAGAGCAGGAAAGGGACTGAGGGTGAGAGCAGGAGAGGGACTGAACATGAGAGCAGGAGAGGGACTCAGGGTGAGAGCAGGAGAGGGACTGAGGGTGAGAGCAGGAGAGGGACTGAGGGTGAGAACAGGAGAGAGACTGAGGGTGAGAGCAGGAGAGGGAATGAGGGTGAGAGCAGGAGAGGGACTGAGGGTGAGAGCAGGAGAGGGACTGAGGGTGAGAGCAGGAGAAGGACTGAACGTGAGAGCAGGAGAGGGACTGAACGTGAGAACAGGAGAGGGACTGAGGGTGAGAGCAGGAGAGAGACTGAGGGTGAGAACAGGAGAGAGACTGAGGGTGAGAACAGGAGAGGGACTGAGAGTGAGAACAGGAGAGAGACTGAGGGTGAGAGCAGGAAAGGGACTGAGGGTGAGAGCAGGAAAGGGACTGAGGGTGAGAGCAGGAGAGGGACTGAACGTGAGAGCAGGAGAGGGACTGAGGGTGAGAGCAGGAGAGGGACTGAGGGTGAGAGCAGGAGAGGGACTGAGGGTGGCAGCAGGAGAGGGACTGAGGGTGAGAGCAGGAGAGAGACTGAGGGTGAGAGCAGGAGAGGGACTGAACGTGAGAGCAGGAGAGGGACTGAGGGTGAGAGCAGGAGGGACTGAGGGTGAGAGCAGGAGAGAGACTGAGGGTGAGAGCAGGAGAGGAACTGAACATGAGAGCAGGAGAGGGACTGAACGTGAGAGCAGGAGAGGGACTGAGGGTGAGAGCAGGAGAGAGACTGAGGGTGAGAGCAGGAGAGGGACTGAGGGTGAGAGCAGGAGAGAGACTGAGGGTGAGAGCAGGAGAGGGACTGAACGTGAGAGCAGGAGAGGGACTGAGGGTGAGAGCAGGAGAGGGACTGAGGGTGAGAGCAGGAGAGGGACTGAGGGTGAGAGCAGGAGAGAGACTGAGGGTGAGAGCAGGAGAGGGACTGAGGGTGAGAGCAGGAGAGAGACTGAGGGTGAGAGCAGGAGAGGGACTGAACGTGAGAGCAGGAGAGAGACTGAGGGTGAGAGCAGGAAAGGGACTGAGGGTGAGAGCAGGAAAGGGACTGAGGGTGAGAGCAGGAGAGGGACTGAACGTGAGAGCAGGAGAGGGACTGAGGGTGAGAGCAGGAGAGGGACTGAGGGTGAGAGCAGGAGAGGGACTGAGGGTGGCAGCAGGAGAGGGACTGAGGGTGAGAGCAGGAGAGAGACTGAGGGTGAGAGCAGGAGAGGGACTGAACGTGAGAGCAGGAGAGGGACTGAGGGTGAGAGCAGGAGGGACTGAGGGTGAGAGCAGGAGAGAGACTGAGGGTGAGAGCAGGAGAGGAACTGAACATGAGAGCAGGAGAGGGACTGAACGTGAGAGCAGGAGAGGGACTGAGGGTGAGAGCAGGAGAGAGACTGAGGGTGAGAGCAGGAGAGGGACTGAGGGTGAGAGCAGGAGAGAGACTGAGGGTGAGAGCAGGAGAGGGACTGAACGTGAGAGCAGGAGAGGGACTGAGGGTGAGAGCAGGAGAGGGACTGAGGGTGAGAGCAGGAGAGGGACTGAGGGTGGCAGCAGGAGAGGGACTGAGGGTGAGAGCAGGAGAGAGACTGAGGGTGAGAGCAGGAGAGGGACTGAGGGTGAGAGCAGGAGAGAGACTGAGGGTGAGAGCAGGAGAGGGACTGAACGTGAGAGCAGGAGAGGGACTGAGGGTGAGAGCAGGAGAGGGACTGAGGGTGAGAGCAGGAGAGGGACTGAGGGTGGCAGCAGGAGAGGGACTGAGGGTGAGAGCAGGAGAGAGACTGAGGGTGAGAGCAGGAGAGGGACTGAACGTGAGAGCAGAAGAGGGACTGAGGGTGAGAACAGGAGAGGGACTGAGGGTGAGAGCAGGAGAGAGACTGAGGGTGAGAACAGGAGAAAGACTGAGGGTGAGAGCAGGAGAGGGACTGAGGGTGAGAGCAGGAGAGGGACTGAGGGTGGCAGCAGGAGAGGGACTGAGGGTGAGAGCAGGAGAGGGACTGAGGGTGAGAGCAGGAGAAGGACTGAACGTGAGAGCAGGAGAGGGACTGAGGGTGAGAACAGGAGAGGGACTGAGGGTGAGAGCAGGAGAGAGACTGAGGGTGAGAACAGGAGAAAGACTGAGGGTGAGAACAGGAGAGGGACTGAGAGTGAGAACAGGAGAGAGACTGAGGGTGAGAGCAGGAAAGGGACTGAGGTTGAGAGCAGGAAAGGGACTGAGGGTGAGAGCAGGAGAGGGACTGAACGTGAGAGCAGGAGAGGGACTGAGGGTGAGAGCAGGAGAGAGACTGAGGGTGAGAGCAGGAGAGGGACTGAGGGTGAGAGCAGGAGAGAGACTGAGGGTGAGAGCAGGAGAGGGACTGAGGGTGAGAGCAGGAGAGAGACTGAGGGTGAGAGCAGGAGAGGGACTGAGCGTGAGAGCAGGAGAGGGACTGAGGGTGAGAGCAGGAGAGGGACTGAGGGTGAGAGCAGGAGAGGGACTGAGGGTGTCAGCAGGAGAGGGACTGAGGGTGAGAGCAGGAGAGAGACTGAGTGTGAGAGCAGGAGAGGGACTGAGGGTGAGAGCAGGAGAGGGACTGAGGGTGAGAGCAGGATAGGGACTGAGGGTGAGAGCAGGAGAGGGACTGAAGGTGAGAGCAGGAGAAGGACTGAACGTGAGAGCAGGAGAGGGACTGAGGGTGAGAGCAGGATAGGGACTGAGGGTGGCAGCAGGAGAGGGACTGAGGGTGAGAGCAGGAGAGGGACTGAGGGTGAGAGCAGGAGAGGGACTGAGGGTGAGAACAGGAGAGGAGCTGAGGATGAGAACAGGAGAGGGACTGAGGGTGAGAGCAGGAGAGGGACTGAGGGTGAGAGCAGGAGAGGGACTCAGGATGAGAACAGGAGAGGGACTGAGGGTGAGAGTACGAGAGGGACTGAGGATAAGAACAGGAGAGGGACTGAGGGTGAGAGCAGGAGAGGGACTCAGGATGAGAACAGGAGAGAGACTGTGGGTGAGACCTGGAGAGGGACTGAGGGTGAGAACAGGAGAGGAGGTGAGGGTTAGAGCAGGAGAGAGACTGAGGGTGTGAGCAGAAGGGGGGCTGAGGGTGAGAGCAGGAGAGGGACTGAGGGTGAGAGCAGGCTGGCCTCAGGGAGATCTGGATGGAGGCACACCGCCCTGGATGCCCCTCCTCACTCAGCTTCCCTTGGGCACACCGATGGATGTGGTCATACAGGAGGACAAATTTGGAGGCTTCAACCTCCACCACAGCACCAACCTACAGCGAGAAGATGGAGCCATGACACAGAAGTTTGAGGAGCAGGGGCCAGTCTTCCAGAACCTTCTGCATGTAGGCAACAGGACAAGCACACTTTGGGTGAAATGAATCAGAAACGATAGCCTCCAGGGCTTTTATCCACTTAAAATAATAACAGTCTTGCCCGTTCAGAGGAGCATCTGGTCAGGAGGCAGGAGCCAAGCCCACTTGACTGCAGATTCCAGTCCCAGCAACCTGGGCCTGGGGCTGCAGAAGGAAGTGTGACTTGATGAGTGGTGATGAAGTAAAAGCAAAGACAGGATGGACCGACACGAGGCAGGGACACTGGATAGCACATCATATGCTGGTGTGTCAGCCTCCATCGCGAGGTCCCTCAGGACCACCAAGTTCAAGTGTGAACTCTGTTTTCTGCCTGTCGATGTTTCCATTCTTAACCTTCAAGGGCCCTTACAAGAAAAAGCAGTTATGATGAACAATTACATGTTATCAAATCCTTCAGTTTTACTTAAATTGCTTTTAATTTCAGGAAAATTTAATAACTTTTACTTAAATACCACATATAATATAATCCTATTTATTTCAGCATCTCTTTCCTTCCTTCTGTCTGGAATGACATGCATTTCCTGTTGACAGTGCTTATTTTTAGATAGAAAGATTCAGGGTGATTTATTTTTCTTCCTTTTTCCTACTTTGGCATCATTTGAATTAGTTATAATGATCAGGAATAGTTTTAAAACTGGAGTCATTATTTTAAAACTAAGAACCCATAGCTGTCATAAAGACTCTCTGCCTGCAGGCAGCTAAACTGGGAAGCAGAGCCGCCACTGGCACAGCCCCAGTACTCACCTCTGCCCAGTGCGCACTGCAGATATGCAGGGCCCAGAACTCACCTCTGCCCAGTGCGCACTGCAGATATGCAGGGCCCAGAACTCACCTCTGCCCACGAGTGCTCTGCAGATATGCAGGGCCCAGACCTCACCTCTGCCCAGGAGAGCTCAGCAGGTATGCCGGGCCCAGAACTCACCTCTGCCCAGTGCGCTCTGCAGACATGCCGGGCCCAGAACTCACCTCTGCCCAGTGCGCTCTGCAGACACGCAGGGCCCAGACCTCACCTCTGCACAGGTGCGCTCTGCAGACATGCCGGGTCCAGAACTCACCTCTGCCCAGTGCGCTCTGCAGACATGCCGGGCCCAGAACTCACCTCTGCCCAGTGCGCTCTGCAGACACGCAGGGCCCAGACCTCACCTCTGCACAGGTGCGCTCTGCAGACATGCCGGGTCCAGAACTCACCTCTGCCCAGTGCGCTCTGCAGACATGCCGGGTCCAGAACTCACCTCTGCCCAATGCGATCTGCCTGGGTGCTGGGCCAGAACCTGCCAGTCACAGGAAGGAAAGCCCTTCATAAGAAAGTAGAACCGAATTAAAAACAAGTATCTAAATTGCGTTGAATATTTCTATGAGCCTGACACTGATGAGAACCCTGCACAGAGAACGCAGCGGGCTGCACTCATCAAATGAATGATGTAGGGGTCAGATGAAGACAGGAAGACATAGTGTGATGCGGCCTCGGCACAGAGTCTGATTCCAATTGGGTTCTGTCAGCGTCAGCTCCACCACCAACCTTGCTGCTTGGTTTTAGCAGTCATACCCTCTTCTCCCAGGCACCTCATCTGTAGATGCACAGTTGAAAACCAGCCCTAATTATTTCAGGAGAAGGCTGGAAAGATCAAGTTAAAAACTAACTATAAAATAGATTTCCACTCTCATTTTAAAAATTCAAAATTCTGGCCACACTGGATTCTTGTCTCTCTTTTTTAAAAATATTTTTATCAATTTCAGAGAGGAAGGGAGAGGGAGAGATAGAAACAACAATGATGAGAAGGAATCATTGATCGGCTGCCTACTGCACACCCCAAACTGGGGATCAAGCCCACAACCCAAGCATGTGCCCTTGACTAGAATCAAACCAGGACCCTTCAGTCCGCAGGCTGATGCTCTATCCACTGAGTCAACCGGCTAGGGCTGGATCCTTGTCTCTCTGCAGCTACTGACTAGAGCTGAGGGCAGAGGTTGCTACAGGTCAACACCGCCCTGCCTTACCACCTCATCCATTTTCACCCCTGCCTCGTGCCTGGGGCGTTGGTCTGCTGAGCTCAGGTGAAGGACAATAGCCTTGGATTCTGGAGCGGGTGAGTGATCAGGCACTTCTCTCTGGTTCCAAGATCTCTGGCTGGAGTGTGTGAGGCAGGCTGGGAGGAGAAAACTGAAAGCAGAGAAACTAGCTTGGAGTCAGTACAGGTGGTAGGATGGGACAGGAAGGGACTTGCTTGAATGGAGAAGGGCTGGGTGTCTCAGGCTATTTCCTTATCCTCTCACTCTCTTCCTCACCTATCCAGGTAAATGACACCCAGAGCATCAGCAGCTCCTCTGCTCTCATGTCTGTTTTCCTGCATCATTCACACCCCAGCCTGGCAGCCTTGTTGTCAGTTACTATTCACCTGTTAATTACCCATCTCCTCCCACTAGAACAGGCCTCCCTGTGGCCAGGAATTTTGTTTCCTGTTCTGCTGTCCTTCCAGTGCTGAGCAAGTGTCTGGCCCAGAAAGTCTGTAATGAAAAGGTGTTTGTTTCAGATAAAAAAAATGACATTTTAAATTACCAACTAATATAGGCAAGCATCAGTCATCTCAATAGTCTGAGGACAACTCATGCAGCAGGACATTGCAGCACGCTTCTGCAGGGCCAGCACAGTGCAGGGTCCCCCTCATCCTGGCAAGTCCACCACCATAATAACAGGCAGTGCAGGGCAGGAAAGCTGCCCGACTCACCTCACACCCACAGCCAGACTGGTCCTACACCTGCCTTAGCCACTCAGCCCACCCCCCTCCTGCCCTGAACACACAGCCCAGCCCCCTCCTGCCCAGGCCACACAGCCCAGCCCCCACCTACTCTGGACACACAGCCTAACCCCTACCTACTCTGGACACACAGCCCAACCCCCTCCTGCCCTGGACATACAGGCCAGCCCCCACCTGCCCTGGACACACAGCCCAACCCCCACCTGCCCTGGACACACAGCCCAACCCCCACCTGCCCTGAACACACAGCCCAACCCCCACCTACTCTGGACACACAGCCCAGCCCCCACCTGCCCTGGACACACAGCCCAGCCCCCACCTGCCCTGGACACACAGCCCAACCCCCTCCTGCCCTGGACACACAGCCCAGCCCCCTCCTGCCCTGGACACACAGCCCAGCCCCCACCTGCCCTGGACACACAGCCCAACCCCCACCTGCCCTGGACACACAGCCCAGCCCCCACCTACTCTGGACACACAGCCCAGCCCCCACCTGCCCTGGACACACAGCCCAGGACCTCACAGTCTTTGGAAACAGGACTCTGATCCTTATCCTTTATCTCCATTGTCACTTCTTCACAGGGTTTCTGACCAGGCGCCAGGGCTATAAGAGCGCCCTTTGATGTTTAATTGTTTAATCATCAGTTTACTCCACCTATGTTTAGAGAGGCCATTGGACCACTTTTGAAGGAGGTGGCTTAGAGGCTGCCCAGAGACAAAGGCTCCTGTCTGTCTTCCTGGTTACTTCTGAAGGTGAGAGGGCTTCTTACAACCTGGGGTGAGGGCCCTGTCCCAGGTCGCCACCCTCACCTGGCCACCTGCATGAAGCTGAGCCCTCCGGAAATGAGCCTCTGAGGCCACCACCAAATGTAGCTTTTTTTTCCCTCCAACAGCATTTAAAATTTTTAGAATCTAATTCCTTTGTGTTCTACTGGAACTCATTCATTTGTTTCATGGTTTTTTCAAATAACCCATCGATGCTGTGTCTGTGCCAGGGCCCAGTCAGGCGCACAGGAAGGGATGAGAAGATGGGGACGGAACAGCCTGACTGTCAGGACACAGGGCCCGAGGATCTGGGCAGCGTGGGGCTCCATCTGCTGAGCTGGTAGGGCTTTGGGACCACCTCCCACAGACGGTGCTCGGAATTTTACTTTACTCCTCCTCTTCTATTTTCCCCTTCTCCTCATCCTCTTCTTGATCTCTCTCTCTCTCTCTCTCTCTCTCTCTCTCTCTCTCTCACACACACACACACACACACACACACACACACACACACTGTTCAAAGGTAAATTGAGGCACATTAAAAATGTTAAGTTTGAATATGCATCAGTTCCACCACCGGCAGCAAAATGCAAGTAGTTAGGATGTCTGCTCTGCCAGGCACAGTGTGATAGAGATGACCCTAACGCAGAACAAAGCAGCTGTGTGGTGGCTGCTGCTGAGGCTGCTGCCCCATCGGGAAGCCTGGGTGGTGTTGGTGATGGGCTGTCTTCCCTTCCTCTTCACCCTCCCCCCCAGGGAGGGGGGCGCAGCACGCTGACAGTCTGAGGCAGGCGGCCCAGGTACTTGAGTCCCTCAGTCTCACAGCCCCTCATTTAATTACTTCAACATCACATACTCTTTCACACACATACACACACCATAAACACACACACTCATACTCACACACACACACACACACACACACACGCAATAGCTCCCCGATGAGGTGGACAGCCCCATCCCGGGACCGGTGTCTACACATTGATGTCAGGATGACATGACTTCCAGGAAAGTGGAAACCGTGGGCCTTGGCACACAGGGGCTCACGCACAGTCTGACAGCCGGTTCAATAGGATTTCTTTTCTTTGAAGAGAATAAGCACCCAGTGGCCTCTGTGTCCTGCCAGGGCTCCCCTCACGTGCAGCCAGGTGGCAGGCTCCGGGGCCTCTCACTCGCACCCCTGAGTTACGCGAGGCCAGCCTGGTCCAGCCCATAGTGTGGCTCTCCTCACCCCATCTGTGTTCGCCTTTTCGTCTCCCTCCTTCAGCCTGAGTGGCAACAGATTCAATCCGCAGAGGTTCTGGGACCAGAACAAAACAAGCCCAGGGAGATGGGAAGGAGGAGATAGAGACCGTGACAAGCTGAGAGGGCACAGAGGCCGGACGCACTGCGGGCCACAGCCAAGCCCGGGACGGGCCCAGGAGAGGGACCAAGTGTGGCCACTGCCTTGGTGGAGGAGAAACAAGATGCCTCCTCCGGCAGCCAGCTTAGCTGCCAGATGTTTGACAGCCACCTGCACTTTAGCCAGGGCAGCTCTCCTCTGACCCAGCCTGTGAGGGAGCCCAGGTGGGCACAGGGGAGCCGCCCTCCAGCCCCTGAGCTTCGGTGCTTTGTTAACCTGGTGGTAGAAGAAAAATTCTCCCTGACCACTCACTGTGTATGCCGACTGCTGCATACTCTCTTTTCCAAACAGATGTCCATTTTATAGCAGTTTTAGGTTCACAGCAAAATTAAGTGTAAGATAGATTTCCCATACACCCCCTGTCCCCTCACATGTACATCCCCCCCCATTATCAACATTCGCACCAAATGGTACATTCGTGACAATAAAAGAGCCTACAATGACGCATCATCTTCACCCAGAGTCCACAGTGCACATTAGGGTTCATGCTGGTGTGGAACGTTCCATGGGTTTGACATGCATCCACCATTACAGTGTCATACAGACACACCGGCTTCACTGCCTTAAAATCCTCTGTGCTCTGTCTACTCATCCATCCCTCCCTCTCAATTCCTGTCAATCACTATCCCTTTACTATCCCCACAGCTTCATCTTTTCCAGAATGACAGGTAGTTGGAATCACACATTGTGCAGCCTTTCAGTCGGCCTGACCTTCTCTCACCCAGTCAGATGCATTTCTTTCTTTCTTTCTTTCTTTCTTTCTTTCTTTCTTTCTTTCTTTCTTTCTCTCTCTCTCTCTCTCTCTCTCTTTCTTTCTTTCTTTCTTTCTTTCTTTCTTTCTTTCTTTCTTTCGTCACTGAACAATGTTCCACTGTTTGGATAGATCACAGTTTACTTACTTATCCACCACTAAATGACATAAATCTTGATTTATTCGAAATTTGCTGCTACAAACATCCATGCGCAGGATGTTGTGTGGACATAAATTCCAATGAGTATTTGGGCAAATACCAGGGTGTTTGTTTGCCAGGTGATATGGCAAGGCTATGTTTAGCTCTATCCGAAACTGCCACATTGTCTTCTAAGGTGGCCGCACCAGTCCACATTCCCATCAGCAATGAGAAGGAGTTCTGGTTGCTCCACATCTTCACCAGCATGTGGTGCTGTCGGTGTTCCGGATTTTGGCCATTCTAATAGGTGTGTAGTGGTATTTCATGGGGCTTTAATTGCATTTCTCTGATTACATCTGATGTGTATTTTTATGTCTCATCTGTATAGCTCCTTTGGTGAGGTATTTATTACTTTGGCCTAATTTTTAATCAGATTGTTTGTTTGCTTATCATTGAGTTTTAAGAGCTCTTCACATATGTTGGATAACAGTCCATTATCAGGTGTCCATTACAAATACTTACTCTAAGTCTATGGCTTGTCTTATTATTCTCTTGACATTATATTTCACAGAGCAAAAATGAAGTCTAGTTTGTCAGTTCTTTGTTTCCCTAACTCTAGCCACCTGATTGCTAGTTTGGAGCCCTACAGGTTTGAACACCTGCTCAGCTTGTGCGAGAGTCCATTAAGCCCTCGTGGGCAACCTTGGTAAGGTGGCATTCACAACTGAGTATCCTGCCCTGCCAATCCTGGCCGCATTCTCACCTCTGCTCCCTGCTGCTGCTGGGCCTGGCAGAGCCCACAGGCTCTGGCACCTGTCACACGGTCTGGTCTGTGATTCAAGAGCAAAGTGTGATGTAGTTGCAGAACCAGAAAGAAAAACTCATTACACAGCAGAGACCTAATAAAGTGGCACTGGAAATCATAACTGGGGTCTCAAATGCAAGCACAACTATTGAGCCCCAAAGAGTGTAAAACAATGATTTAGGGGAGGATATTCATGCCATCCTAAGTTGCATTCTTTCAATGAAAGCTATATTGGGCTTTCAGATTAAACATTGTCATACAGTCTTCTTTTCTACGAAGAAATGAACTGTGTAGCACTTCTCTCAAAGCCTCTTGCCCCATTAACCTACATCTTCTCCCTTGATAAGTAATATAGACCCAAGAGAGATTTGTTTTTTGTATCCCCAAAAAGGCAAAATGAACAAAAGAACAGGACAAGCACAAGGATAAATGGTGATTGACAGTCAATTTCAATGTTAGGAGACAATAGGGACTAGGGAGGACTAAGGCAAATCTGGAGAACGAAAGCTCCATCTAAAAAGTAAAGCCACTACTCAGCTCCAGCTAGTGCACAGCATATGGGGACTACAAATCTAGAGTTTCAGATTTCCTGTAGAAGCCAGAAATCCAAATGTTCACATAAAAATTTCAACTTTTAAAAGTACGCATCTAACTTATAATTGGAAATTCTACACTGACCACACAGACTCATATTTCTAATATCTGTTGGTTTGAGTTCTCTGCTATTTGACAATAAAAAGGCATTCTACAGAT
The DNA here is from genome assembly GCA_027563665.1 of Antrozous pallidus. NCBI lineage: Eukaryota > Metazoa > Chordata > Mammalia > Chiroptera > Vespertilionidae > Antrozous > Antrozous pallidus. The sequence continues at coordinate 114,732,167 of CM050512.1, read as the reverse complement.
TGGGAAAAATATTTGTAAGCCATATATCTACTAAGGAGTTAATATCCAAAATATATAAAGAACTCAAATAACTCAATAGCAAAAAAAAAAAAAAAAAAAAAAACCTAACCACCTGATTAAAAATTAGGTAAAACCACTGGGCCAGTGTGGTTGAGTGGTTGAGAATCAACCTATGAACCAGGAGGTCTCGGTTCGAAAACCCATCAGGGCACATGCCCAGGTCGTGGGCTCAATCCCTACTGGAAGGCATGCAGAAGGCAGCCATTCAATGATTCTCTTGCATCATTGATGCTTCTGTCTCTCTCCTTCTTTCTTCTTCTCTGAAATCCCTCCCTCCAAAAAACTATATATATATATATATATATATATGAACCTGAACAGACATTATTCTCAAAAATACCATTATTCTAAAAAAATACGTACAGATGGACAAGTGGTACAGGAAAAGCTGTTTAACACCTTTAATCATCAAGAAAATGCAAATCAAAACCACATGAGCTATCACCTCACACTTGTTACTAGTGTGTGTGTGTATGTGTGTGTGTATGTGTGTATATATATATATATCCTCTATTTTTAGGCATATAAGACAACTTTTTAACCCAGGAAAATATTCTCAAAAGTCGGGGGTTGTCTTATACTCCAGGTGAAAAAATACTGTACCATGCAGTTATGATGGGTGTTGCTAACGCACCAGGGACTTGCCCAGCACTTGCTCTCTCTCTATTGTTTGCTATCTTCCATCTGTCATCATCAGTTCCAGTTGTCTTATAAGACAGAAAATATAATATATGATATATATATATGATATATATATATATATATATACTGTAATATATACACACACACACACACACACACACACACACATATACATACATACTAGAGACCTGGTGCACAAAATTTATGCACAGGGGTCGGGAGGTGTCCCTCACCCTAGCCTGCACCCTCTTCAATCTGGGAACCCTTGAGGGATGTCCAACTGCCTGATTAGGCGCAATTCCTGTAGGATCGGGTCTAAACAAGCAGTCGGACATCCTTCTCAAAATCCAAGACTGCTGGCTCCAAACTGCTCACCTGCCTGCTGTCCTGATTGCCCCTAACTGCTTCTGCCTGCCAGCCTAATTATCCCCTAAACACTACCCTGCCAGCCTGATTGATGTCAAACTGTTCCCCTGCTACCATGTTTGCCCCCAACTTCCCTCCTCTGCTGGCCTGGTCACCCCCAACTGCCCTCCTTTGCAGACCTGCCCCCTCCCAACTGCCCTCCCCTGCTGGCCTGATTGCCCACAATTGCCCTCCCTTGCAGGCCTGAAACCTTCCAACAGCCTGCCCCTGCTGCCATCTTGTAGTGGCCATCTTGTGTCCACATGGGGTCAGGATCTTTAACCACATGGGGGCAGCCCTCTTGTGTGTTGGAGTGATGGTCAATCTGCAAATTACTCTTTTATTAGATAGGATAAAGGCCTGATGCATGGGTGGGGGCCAGCTGGTTTGCACTGAATAGTGCCCAGATCAGGGTGGGGGTTCCCTTGGGGTGTGGGGCGGCCTGGGTGAGGGACCTATATTGGTTTGCAGTTCAGCCACGCTCCCCAGCTACCCAAACAGAGGCCCAGGGATTAATTTATGTTCTACAATTGAAACTTTGTAGGCTGGAGCAGAGCCAAGCCTTCTGCTCACTCCATGGCAACAGCCATTTCTTTTTGGGTTTATTTAAATTCTATAATTGAAACTTTGTAGCTTAGAGTGAAGGCCTAGGTGCTAGGGTTGCAGAAGCATGGCTTCCTCCATCACCTGGGCAACCCTAGTCTTTGCTCTCTCCAGCTCCATGACTGCTGCCATTTGTGTTGGATTATTTATCTTCTATAATTGAAACTTTGTAGCACTGAGTGGAGGCCTAGGCTGGCAATGGCAGGCGAAAAGCTTGGCTTCCTCCATTGCCAGGGAAACCCAAGCCTCCCTCCTGCTCTCAGTGGCAACAGCCATCTTGATTGGGGTTTATTTGCTCCTGATTGGCTGGTGGGCATGGTTTGTGGGCATGGCTTGTGGGGACAGCAAAGGTATGGTCAATTTGCATATTACTCTCTTATATATCTCCTATCTAATAAAAGTGTAATATGCAAATTGACCATACCTCCAATCAAGCCATGCCCACTAGCCACACCCACCAGCCAATCAGGAGATGGGGCGGAGCCAGCCAGTGAGCATGTTGCCCCGGGCTGGGTGGGGAAAGGGGCTGAGGCAGCCAGGGCCTGAGGCGGCCAGGCTGGGGCGGGGGCAGGGCCAAGGTGGCCAGTGCCAAGGAGGGTGGGGCCTAGGCAGCCAAGGCCGGTGGGGTGGGGCCAAGGCAGCCAGCATGTGCTGGTTGGGGAGAAGGCCAGAGGGAGGGGCTGAGGTAGCCAGTGCACGCTGGCTAGGGAAAAGGCCTGGGCCGGGGGGCGGGGCTGGGCGGAGTTTGCCATTGGCCCCATTGCAGGGCGATGGCTCATTGCCCAAGGCTTTAGGCCTTGGGCAGGCTGAGGGTGAGTGATCAGTAGGACATCCCCTGAGGGCTCCCAGTATGTGTGAGGGGGCAGGTTAGTCTGAGGGATCACCCACCCCCAGTGCATGAATTTTGTACACTGGGCCCCTAGTATGTATATATATTTGTGTGTGTATTGTGAGTTGGTGAGGATGTGGAGGGAAGGAGAACCTATACCTTGGGGGTGGTATAAAATGGCACAACCACTATGGAAACCAGTAGGGAGGATCCTCAAAAACTAAAAATAGAATCACATATGACCCAGCAATTCCTCTTCTGGGTATTTGTCCAAGAAAATGAAATCAGGATCTCAAAGATATCTGTACCCCCCATGTTCACTGCAGCATTATTCTCAACAGCCAAGACATGAAACAAACTAACTGTCCATTGATAATGATGGATAAAATAATTGTGGTACACACACACACACACACACATACACATGGATATTTTTCAGCATTAAAAAAGGAGCTTCTGGAGAGGCAATCAAGATGGTGGTGTAGGTAAACACCTATTGTGCTACCCCATGCAACAATTCAAAAACTACAACATAACAACAAAACAAACATCATCCAGAATCACCGGAAATCTGGCTGAGTGAAAACTCCACAAATAAAAGTAAAGGTGGGACACTCAGACTCAGAAGAGCAGTAGAGCGCAGCCTTGAAGATACGCATGGAATCAGAGGTTAGGAGCCTTGGCTGTGCACGCGTGGGCTGTAGGGCTGGCAGCAGCAATCCTGGTTGGATCTCTCCAATAGGGAGGGCAGAGACGTCCCACTGCACAGATTCCCCAGAGCCAGGCAAGATTCAAGGTCCGGGGTACGCACCCTGGAAGCCGGGCGCGGAAGAGGTCTCCAAGTCTGAGGAAAATACGGGTAGCGTGGAACAGCAGTTTGTGCGCATAAAGTGTGCGACAGCACAGACACGTGACTTGCTCCCTGTGAACTTGCCCCCTGGTCCCGGAGACCACCGGACTGCTTTGTTTTACAACCCTGGGCGAGACTTTGGGTGTGCAGACTCATTTCGGGAGAGGCAGAGTTGTCTGGCAAGGGATAGACACTAGCGACTTTCTCTTGGAGGTGCCTACAACCATTACCACCCAACAGAGACCCACACACCACATAGGGCATAGCTGATGCTGACACTGCCTGCTCAGCTCAGAGACTCCACCCATCCAACCTGAACACAGTTTTTCTTCACAGCCAATTGGCTTGGAGGTCAAACCCTCCTAGGGCTAACAACAACAAGCTGGGCTTAAGTTCAAAAATACTGTACAACCCATAAAGTATTGCAGTAAGAGTACCCACCTCAGGTAACTGGAAGGCTGAGCCATTGTCCCTTAGAGGACATCTACCACATAAAGCAGCTACCATGCAGAGACATGGAAAGAAATCAGGTGTGAAAGAAATGGAGGAAAAAAGACGACTAGACATAGAGTTCAAAACCACGGTTATAAGGCTTTTCAAGAGGTTCCTAGAAAAAGGCCGATGAACTTAATGAGAACTACGAGGAAATGAACAAGACCAACGAGGAAATGAACAAGACTTACGGGGAAATGAATGAGACCTACAAGGAAATCAATGAGACTTACAAGGAAATGAATGAGACCTACAAGGAAATGAACAAACCCTATGAGGATATGAACGAGACCCTCAAGGATACGAAAAAGGACCAACTAGAAATCAAGCATACACTGACTGAAATAAAAAATATTACTCAAAGTCCTAAAAGCAGTCCAGAGGGCCACAAGAACCAAGTCAAAGATTTGAAATACAAAGAAGCAAAATCCACTCAGCTGGAAAAGCAAGAAACAAAAAGAATCCAGATAATTGAAGATAGTGTAAGGGGCCTCTGGGACAACCTCAAGCATGCCAACATCCAAGTTATGGGGGTGCCAGAAAAAGAGAGAGAGCAAGGTAATGAAAACCTACTTGAAGAAATAATGACTGAAAACTTCCCCCACCTGGTGAAAGAAACTAACTTAAAAGCCCAAGAAGTACACAGAACCCCAAAATATAGGAATCTAAAGAGGACCACACCAAGACACATCATAATTAAAATGCCAAGAGCAAAAGATAAAGAGAGAATATTAAAAGCAGCAAGAGAAAAACAGTTAGTTACCTATAAGGGAGCACCCATATGATTGTCAGCGGATTTCTCAACAGAAACAATGCAGGCCAGATGGGAGTGGCAAGAAATATTTAAAGTAATGAATAGCAAGAATCTACAACCAAGATTACTCTATCCAGCAAAGAAAGCTATCATTCAGAATTGCAGATCAGATAAAATGCTTCGCAGATAAGAAAAAGCTAAAGGAGTTCATCACCACCAAACCAATATTATATGAAATGCTGAAAGATATTCTTTAAGAAGAGAAAGAAGAAAAAGGTAAAAATATAAATTATGAACAACAAATACACATCTATCAACAAATTAATATAAAAATCAAGTGAATTAATAATCTGATGAACAGGATAAACTGGTGAATATAACAGAATCATGGACATAAAGAGGTAATGGACTGACAATTCTTGGGGGAAAGGGATGTGGGAAGTACAGCAAGAGACTGGACAAAAATCTTGCAACAATGGGAGAGGACAGTGGGGAGAGGGAGGTGAGAGTGGAGGGTGGGATGGGTACAGGGTGGAGGGGAGCTATAGAGGGATAAAAAAGGGGGAACAATGTAATTAATAAACTGAACAATAAAGATTAAAAAAATAATAATAATAAATTAAGTCTGTTAAACAAAAAAAACAATATATATGTCTTTATTTGGAGCTTCTGCCATTTGCTACTTGCATAAACCTAGAGGAGATTATGCTAAATGAAATGAATGAGACAGAGAGAAAAAGGGCCTGACCTCATATGTGGGATCTGGAAAGTTGAAGAGGAAGTTGAGAGTGGAGATTGGGGAGGAATGGAAGCTGTGGGTTCAGTGATGGAGCTGCAGTTGTGCTGGGTGAATCGGCCTAGAGCCTAAGGCACAGCAGGGTGACTGCAGTTCCTACTACTGTACTGAGTAGTGACAATGTCTTAAGAAGTAGGTTTCAGATGGTAACATTACAATAATAATAGTTACTGTATGAGGAGATCATTTAATTCACGTGGCTCTGTTAATCATTTCACTATGTGTATGTATATCAAATCCTCATATCGTACAGCTTAAAAAATATTCCATTTTTATTTTAAAATTAAAGACATAGTATGAGCCAGAAAGTTTTGTCTGGGGACCAGGAGTGTGGTTGGGTTTCTGCAGGGCTCTTCCTGATCAGAGCAATTCTCACAGGGTCCCTGCTGCTCAGCCCCTCTCTCTAGATGCTGACAGCGTGACCATGACAACCAGGACCTGCAGGGAGGAGATTTTGAGGCATGTGTACCCCAACTGGCTCTTCACCTCCATGGTCTTCTGACCTGAGTGTGCAGGACAGTGGCCCAGAGAGCTTGTTGAACACATCTCTGGCTGAGCCAAGTTCTAGTTCAGAAGGTCTGGAGGGCCCTGGGAACTTACATTTCTAATAAGTTTCTGGGTAACTCTTATGCCCCTGTGGCAGAGACCTCACCTGGAGACCCTCCTTTAGGCCAGGAGAGTGTCTGGAATGTGGAGAGAGATGCCTGAAAAGAGAGACTTCCTGGGACAATCCCAAGAAGGGGACAATGTGTCCGGCAAGTAACTCCTTCAACGTGGAAAACAGGCATCTCTGGCCTCATGCAGGTGGGGAGCAGCGGTGCAGACAGAGCTGTGACCTGCCAGGAGCCACACAGAACTGAACCTGGCAGAGCCCTCGGCCTTTGATTGGAATTCTGAGGATCACAGAAGGCCTGAACATTTCAAGTGTCGGTGCATTTCCTTGTTTATTTTCATCCCTCACATGTTCCCCGCAATGATGCTCTTTGTGGAAATGTCAGACTGTCTCAGCTCTGCTCAAGGGAGCAAGGAACAGAGAAGCTCAGCTGGATGTGGCCACGTGGCCAAGGGGAGCAGTGCCCCCTAGGGGCGGCAAGCTGGGGCAGCAGAACAGGTGCAGGGCTGTGCAGGGAAAGCCCTTCCTGTAGCATTTTATGGAGCACCTGATGTATAAGTCGAGGTAGAAAGCCAGACAAGGCCAGATCACAAAGGACATACAACTTTCTGGTTTGAATAAGTGGGTCTGACCACTTTATCTCCCCTCACATTTTCTGTTAAGTCTCCAAAATGAAAAACTGTCAAAGTCCAAACACACATCTGAAAGCAGAAGAGCCATTCTTAATATTTTGTTTTCTAATAGAGGAACTCCTCAGAGATGTTATCAAATGAGGTGGGCATAACACATTAGTGTGATTCCCTTTCCCAAGAGCAGGATCATTACGGCATTCAAATTAACTGGGTGTAATCATGAATTAAATCGAGCCCATTTATAAGGGAAACATAGAGGCATCTTTTATCTTAATATCCAAGCATGATTCTCCTGACTTGAAGGTATGATTAGGAGGAAAGTGGCAAAATAAAAAATAAAAACCCTCTGTAGCTTAACCTGAGTGGAATTGGTAATAAAACTTCAGGTCTCTGGTGAAATCACCGCCTCTCCAGTCGTCCTCAGCTGAGCTCATTATTTCATTTCATTACTTGATAGGCTGAAAAATTGCCTGCATGCTGGTTAATTAGGACAAACGGTGCTTAGGAACTGGGGAGACCACTGCAGTTCAAGAAATGAGTGCCACAACTGGGAGAGCTCATGCTCACCTGTGGGAGGTGGCCCTCCCGTTTTGACCAGTGCTCTGTTCAGGTGACCAGAGTAACCGAGCATTTCCCTGTCTGAGTTTGGGGCCGGAGGTGGTAAAAATCAGAATTCTACCTGGAGAAAAAAAGGGAGATTCATTGTAAGGCAATTCCTGGGGGGATTTCTAGGAATGCATATGAAGCCAAGAGACCTCTCTCCTTCCTCCCTACCTCCTTCCCCTGGTCTTTCTCTGTCTCTCACTATATGACCAGGGTCTCCTGTCTCTCTCTCACTCTGGGTACCGGCTCCATTTGCCTGTATGCATATAACCATCTGCCATTAGTAATGGTGTGGTGGACTACCCAAAATCCAATCCTCTTGCAGATATTGGGGATCCTCTCCTTCCCTTTGTCATATGACTTGGATAAGGTCCCAGTGACCAAAGCTACTGATACAACTCATTTCCAGGTCGTAGCCAGTTAGCTCACTAGGTTCCGGGATGGTGTCATGGGCCAAGCAGAGTCAGGTGCAGTGAGGCTTTGAGAGGCAGAGTGTAGATTAATCTGGAAACTACTGCAGTCATCTGGAAACGACCGAGATAAACCTCGTGGAAAGCAAAGCAGCGCGAGGAGGAGAGTGGAGCCAGCCATGAAGAGAGAAACAGATCACAGGATATCGCTTTAGCGCCCACATCGAGCAGTTCCTAATGCCTCCGCTATCCTGGATTTTACTGGTACCTGAACCAGTAAATCCCCTTTTGTGTGAATGCTAATTTGTTTTTCATTTTTCACTCTTGTGATAGAAATAATTCCTACTGGTTCCTGGCTTTCTTAATTCCCTCGAGCTCTGAGATGCAGAGGGTCCAGCTCTGCCCCCGATTCTGGTGGCCTTCTAGGGCAAGGACTCACCAGCATCTGACAGTAGTTTCTGCGTGTCTCCTTATTCTCAAAAAGACTGACTAACCCTAACCGGTTTGGCTCAGTGGATAGAGCATCAGCCTGCGGACTGAAAGTCCCAGGTTCAATTCCAGTCAAAGGCATGAACCTTGTTTGCAGGCACATCCCCAGTAGGAGGTGTGCAGTAGGCAGCTAAATTGGTGTCTCTCTCATCGATGTTTCTAATTCTATATCTCTCTCCCTTCCTCTGTGTAAAAAGTCGATAATATATATATTTTTTTTAAAAGACTGACTCAATCATCCTAGACAAGGATTGGATCTTCTCATCCACCAGTGTAATCAGCCATAGCCATGAGGGAAAGATGACATGGTACAAACACAGTCAACCCCAGCTAGGACTGTGGGGGGAGAACAACATCAAAGAACAACCCAAATCATGAACAGGGTGTTTCCTGGCTTCACTCAGCCCACTGAAGAGGCAGATAGCAGACCCTCCTAATCCATAGGCATCCACCCTCCACTCTGGCTATGTGAGTCTCCAAGTCCAGGCATCCTGGGGGTTATCGCACATAGGCCTGCGGGCTCTAGTGTGACCCATGGAGCCCTGCTATATGAAGATAAAGAATCTTTGCTTCTCTCTGCTTAGAGAGTTCCGTGTGCTGGAAAAACTAATCTTCAGCATCTCTGTCTAATGCTGACAAATTGCAGCTACAGGAAATGGCCGGCTGGTGCACAAATTCTGGTCATTCTTGAGCTTTGTTTAGGAGTGAATAGTACACTTATTCTCGAACTTCCAATTGAGATGACAGCATAGGTAAATGTGATACTCAAATTCTCCCAAAACTGCATCAAAATTTCAACTAAACTATAGAACACATCATTCAGAATCTCTTGAAATCTGGCTGAATGGAAGTCCTACAGCTAGGAAATTAAAGAAGCCACATCGAGATTGGTAGGAGTGACAAAGAATGGGGACAGGCTGATCCTACACCTATGTATAGTGAACAAAAATTGGGAGGGATATCCTGGCTGCAGAAGTGCCCCCTAAGAGTGATGTGCCCCAGCCCTACACCAGGCCCCCTAACCCAGCGTTCCAGTGCCAGGAAGAGAAGTCCCCATAACTTTTTTGTTTGTTTGTTTTCCTTTTGTCCCCATAACTTTTGAAAATTAAAGCTGAGGGAGATGGAGGGCTGCTGGAGTCCTAAGCAGTTCCTCTTAAAGGGACCTCACATGGACTTACTACAACTCACTCCCTCTGATCTCCTAAAATTGGAGGCAGACACTTGAAAGGCACCAGAGACATAAGAGAAGGAACTAAATTGTTCAGAATCAGAGAAAGAGCTAGGGGAGTAGTTTTCTCCCAGACAGAAGTGCTGGCAAAAGCCATTGTTCCTTTGATGAGCCCTCCCTCCCAGAGCCCACAGGCTGTACCATATCTGAGACTCCATCAACCTGGTTTACACTGTTTACCTTACCCTGGCAATTTCCTGAGGCCCACTCTTACCAAATTTTTGGACCCACCCAACCTCTTCCCAGTGACTTTTTAATACAAATGGCCTGTCCTGGCTCATCCTTTAGATTTTCCTAAAATATCTCAAACAAGCAGCACCTAGCATCAGTATGCCCCATATCTCTCATTAAGTGGTCCTAGGCCCAGCACCAACAGCAGCTGGCCTTAGTTCACAGCTTGGCCTTACCGGGGCACCTTCAAGCCAGAACAAGTAGCAGCCATTTACAGATCACTTGGTAGTTCATACCAGGTGGCCCCAGGCAGAACACAGGCAGTGACTAACCTTGATCTGCACCTCCCAGAAGGCTCCAGAGACAGCATATCCAATGGACAATTTTAGACCATGTGGAAGCACCACCACCCAACCACCTCCACAAACAACACATTAACTGGATAAACCCAATGGCCAGAGCCCCGCTAAAGCAAGTCCTGTTCTGTGGCTGGGCCCCTGCACAGCTAATCCTCCACAGTGGTCAGTGCACACAAAGAGTCCTTGCAGCTGAACAGCCTGGAGTTAAATCCCTCCACTGACAAGCAAACACCATTCAAACCTCAACTACAACAAGATGGTGTACAATATACACAGGGGTGTACCTCAAGAGCCCAGCTGGGTGATCAGGGAGACTGCACCACTGAATTCTATAAGACACCTACTATATTAGTTCACTTCCAAGCCTGGGAGATGTATCCACTCTATCTAGTACATAGCAACAAACACAGGGAGGCTGCCAAAATTAGGGGACAAAGAAATATGTCCCAAATGAAAAAAAAGAACAAAACTCCAGGGAAAAAAACAACTAAATAAAATGGAGAGACGAGCAATCTATTAGATGCAGAGTTCAAAACACTAGTCATAAATGTGCTCAATGAACTTATGGGAAGAGTAGATGAACTTAATGAGAACTTCAATAAAGAGATAAGAAACATCAAAGCAGAATTAGAAAACATTAAAAAGAAACCAGTCACAAATAAATAATACATTATCTGAAATGAATACTATAATATAGAGAATCAATAATAGAGTAAATGAAGCAGAAGATCAAATCAGAGATTGGGAAGCAGAAAACATCCAATCAAAACAGAAAGAATTTGAAAACCTATGTGAAAAAAAAATAATGACAGAAAACTTTCCTACCTTGGTGAAGGAAATAAACATACAAGTCCATAAAGTGAAGTCCCAAACAAAATGAACCCAAAGAAGCCCCCACCAAGACACATCATAATTAAAATGCCAAAGGTTAAAGATAAAGAGAGAATCTCAAAAGCAGCAAGAGAAAAGGAGTTAAGTTATCTACAAAGGAGCTCCCAAAATATTGTCAGGTGATTTCTCAACAGAAACTTTGCAGGACAGAGGGATTGACATGAAATATTCAAAATGATGAAAAGCAAGGAACTACAACCAAGATTACTCTATGCAGCAAAGCTATCATTTAGAATCAAAGGACAGATAAATAACTTCCCATACAAGAAAAAGCTAAGGGAGTACATCACCATTAAACCAGTATTATAACCAGTTTTATATCAAATGTTAAAGGGTCTTCTTTAAGAAGAAGAAATAAAAAATGTGAACAATAAAAAGCCAATCCTATCTAATAAAAGAGTGATATGCAAATTGACCATACCTCCAATTGAGCCATGCCCACAAGCCATACCCATCAGCCAATCAGGAGCAAATAAACCCCAACCAAGATGGCTGTTGCCACTGAGAGAGGTTTAGGAGAGAGTCTTGGGTTTCCCCATCAGTGAAGGAAGCCAAGCTTTCCCCCAGCCATTGCTGACCTAGACTCCACTCAATGCTACAAAGTTTCAATTATAGAAGATATATCCCAACAGAAATGGCGGCAGCCACAGAGCTGGAGAGAGCAGAGGCTAGGGTTACCAGGACAATGGAGGAAACCAAGCTTCTGCAGCCCTAGCACCTAGCCCTCCACTCTAGGCTACAAAGTTTCAATTATAGAAATTAAATAAACCCAAACAGAAATGGCTGTCACCACGGAGCGAGCAGAAGGCTTGGGTCTGCTCCAGGCTACAAAGTTTCAATTGTAGAACATAAATTAATCCCAGATCCCAGGGCCTCCACTTGGGTTGCTGGGGGCAGGGGTCAGGGGGGATGTGGCTGGGCTGCAAACCAACATAGGCCACTCGTCCAGGCCACCCCACTCCCTAAGGGAACCCCCACCCTGACCTGGGACACCCTTCTGGGCAAGCCAGCTGGTCCCCACCTGGGCACCAGGCCTTTATCCTATCTAATAAAAGAGTAATTTGCAGATTGACCATCACTCCAACAGACAAGAGGGCTGCCCCCATGTGGTTAAAGATCCTGCCCCCATGTGGACACAAGATGGCCACTACAAGATGGCCAGCAGGGGCAGGCCATTGGGAGGTTCCAGGCCTGCAAGGTAAAGCAATTGTGCGGAATCAGGTCCGCAGGGGAGGGCAGTTGGAAGGGAGCAGGCCTATAAGGGAGGGCAGTTTGGGGTGATCAAGCCTGCAGGGGAAGGCAGTTAGTGGTGACCAGGCCAGCAGAGGAGGGAAGTTGAGGGCAAACAGGATGGCAGGGGAGCAGTTAGACATCAATTAGGCTGACAGAGTAGTGGTTAGGGGTGATCAGGCTGTCAGGAAGAAGCAGTTAGGGGCAATCAGGAAGGCAGGAAGACAAGCAGTTTGGAGCCAGCAATCCTGGATTGAGAAGGATGTCCAACTGCCTGTTTAATCCCGATCCTACTTAGGATTGAGCCTAAACGGGCAGTCGGACATCCCTCAAGGGGTCCCAGATTGAAGACAGTGCAGACTGGACTGAGAGACATCCCCTGCCTTCCATGCATGAATTTCGTACACTGGGCCTCTAGTTCTATCTAATAAAAGTATAATATGCAAATTGACTATACCTTCGCTACACCCACCAACCAATTGGGAGCAATATGCAAATTAACACCCAACCATGATGGCTGCTGCCCATCAGGCTTTTTCCGGCCTTGGGCAGGCCAAGGCTGGGGCAGATGCAGCCAGTGATAGGCCAGTTGCAGGGCCATCACTAGCTGGGGTCCCCTGGCCGATGTCCTCTACGCAAGAACAGAAGGCCTTCGCCAGAGGCCTTCCGGCCTTGGGCAGGCTGGGGCTGGGGCGAAAACAGCCAGTGATCTTCCCCTATCACAGGGCGATCACTGGGTGCCCAAGGCCAGGACTAGGGCGGAGCCAGGAGCCAGCAATCAGCCCTTGGGCCTGGGTGCCCAAGGCCTAAAGCCTTGGCCAGAGGCTTTCAGCCTTGGGCAGGCTGGGGGTGAGCCATCAGTAGGACATCCTCTGAGGGCTCCCAGTGTGTGAGAGGGTGCAGGTTGGGCTGAGGGATCACCCACCCCAGTGCACTAATTTCATGCACTGGGCCCCTAGTAAATACATATTTATAAATAATTGAATCTTAACTAAATGAAAAACAGAACAGAAACAGACTCATAGATATAGAGAACATTTTGACAGTTGCCAGATGGAAGGGGTTTTGGGAGAATGGGTGCAAAAGGTTGAGGGATTAAGAAGTGCAAATTGGTTGTTACAGGATAGTCAAGGGATGTAAAGAACAGCATAGGGAATATAGTTAATAATCCTATGTAATAAATGCCTAATATGGTAAGCATATGGTCGTCCAGCCATCCGTTCAACCAATCAAAGCGTAATATGTTAATGGTATGCTAAGTCTGCTCAACCACTGAACACCACGAGACAGACGCTCTGATGGTAGGTTAACTTGCTGCTGGGGTCAGGCCGATCGGGACTGAGGGAGACGGGCTGGACACACCCTGGTGCCCTCCTGCGGGCCCTCCCAGCTGGCCAATCTCCTGCATCCCCCACAACCACCCCAGCCCCAATTGTGCACCAGTGGGGTCCCTCAGCCTGACCTGTGCCCTATCACAATCCAGGACCCCTTGGGGGATGTCAGAGAGCTGGTTTTGGCCAGATCCCACAGGCCAGTCTGAGGGATCCCACTTGTGCATGAATTCGTGCACCAGGCCACTAGTGTTCTAATAACTAGTATGGTTTCAAATGGATGTGAGATTTATTAGGATAATCAATTAGTAAGTTATAAAATGTCTAATCACTTGGTATGCACCTAAAACTAATACCATGTCACCATAATTTAAAAACAAAAAAAGTGATTTGTAAAGTATTTTTATTTACTTCAGAGAGGAAAGGTGAGGGAGAGATAGAAACATCAATGATGAGATAGAATCACCGATCAGCTATCTCCTGGACTCCCTCCACTGGGAATCAAACCCACAATGTGGGCATGTGCCTTGACTGAGAATCAAACCATGACTTCCTTGTTCATAGGTCGATGCTCAACCACTGAGCCACATCAGCTGGGCTAAAAAATGATTTTTTAAAAAATTTAAAAATGTAAACGAGAATATTTTAAAGTTCCCTTTGTATTTGTCCATTGGGATGAGAAGAAACTGATTCCATACATCTATACTTAGAAAATACTGGTTGAGGCCTGGCCTCTAGATAGGCAGTGAAAAAACACTGGGAACTTTGAGGGATTGTATCTGTCTTTAGCAGGAACTGGGTGTACTAAGGCAAGTCATGTAAGATGTCTGAGCCTCAGGCTTTTCGTCTTGGAAAAGGGGAGGTAATCACCCCTCCTCTGTCTGTCCCTAAAAAGGCTGACAGCCAGGAGCACTGTGTTGCCTGAGTACCCCTTACTGTCACAGGATGAGTTCTAAGGGCTGTGTCCCTGAAGCTAGGAGCAGAAGCAGACACCCCCAGCATAGGTGGACCTGAGCAGACGCTATCCACACCCCACCATAACCTGTGGGGGAGATGTAGGAATGCCTCTTCTCTGCCTGGCTTTCTCCTGCATTACACATGCTCCGTGCAAACAGGGTGCAAACAGCTGGGGGGATTGCAGGTCAGTGGACAGTGACCCAACCTCTTCAAGCCACAATGAGATGATACCAAGGTGGTTCCTCAAAGAGACCTCGAAGGACTGAGCCCCAGGTGCCCACAAAAGTGACCTTCCCATAAACTCACCCCTTCCTGGCTTTTCTCCCTGTCCTGTTTCAACTCCTCCACTCCCTCACTAATGCTTCTATGGGTCACCTCTCAAATAAACCACCTGTGACCAAAGCCTTGTCTCAGTGTCTGTGTTCGAAGAACAGAAACCAAACCACCACCCTAAGCCCAGCTTCTCCCCCAGGCAACTTACCTAGCGCCCCCAACTCAATTCTTGAAGCTAAAGTCATTTCTGGAATTAGGCAAATGTTATCAGATTCTTGGGAATACTTCCAGAAACATTTATGCATTTATAAGCATATGCATATATAAGCTTCACACACAAGGAAAATTGCTTATTTTATACAAGTGTTTGGAATCCTGCCTACAGTCTTCCACACTTCCCCATTACACATCCTAACTTCCTATCAGTTCACACCCCTACAGCCGGTGAAAAGGTGCTGTGAGTAGGGAAGGCACCAGGTGCTATAACACATGGCAAGGGCAGCTAACTCACACCTGGCAGGGGAAGTCAGAGAAGGCTTCCAAGAGGAAGTGGCATTTAAGCTAAGACCTGAGGCTCCAGAAGAAGCATGGAAGCAAGAGAGCGATTGATCTATGTGGTTCCACCCTAGGAGTGAGGGTAGGAACCATGACAGCTGAGGCGGAGAGATGGCCAGGGCCCTTCAGGTCTCTCCAAACCTGGCCCGTTTTCTCTTCAACCACATCTCCTGCTCAATTGCTTGTGTTTAACATTGTACCTTTCCCCAAAGGGGACTTGTGCTTTAGTCTTCCAGGCTTTTATACATGTTTATTCCCAAACCAGGAATAAGTTTGCCTCCAAAGAGAGAGAGGGGGAGAGAGAGAGAGAGAGAGAGAGAGAGAGAGAGAGACTGAGCTCTAAGCAAAAAGCTTGGGAAGAAGCTGGAGCTTTTGTGTGTGTTCTTCCTGCACAGATTGTGAGGCCAGATCTTAGACACAGGCTGTTGTTAAGTTGTTCTATAGTCTTACTCTCCAGTTGTTCTATCCATTGTTGTGAGAAGGATGTTGATGTCTCCAATACTGACTGAGGGTTTGTCTTTTTCTGTTCTCAGTTCTATCCGTTTCTGCATCACATACATTGGAGCTCCTTTGTTCTCTAAATAGGCTTTTAGGATTGATATTTATTCTTGGTGAGTTGGCCCTTTTATCATTAGGTTGCAGTTCTCTCTTCCCCTGGCAGTTTGAATTATTCTGAATATCTTTATCTATAGATTAACATAACTACTACCGCTTCTTAATGTTTTTTCTCCATCCTTTTACTTTCAACCCACCTATATATTGAAGTGAGTTTCTTATAGGCAGTACATAATTGGGTCACATTTTTTAATTCACTGTTCAATCTTTGACTTTGGTTTGTACATTTAAACCATTTACATTTAATGTAATTATTGATATATTATGGCTTAAGTCAGTCATTTAAAGTCCTATTTTCTGTTTGTTCTCTATGTTTTTAGTATCTCTTTGTTTTTTGTTTTTTCTGCCTCCTTTTGGGTCACTTACTAGTAAATATTATTTTAATAATTTCATTTGATTTACTTGTAATTTTGAGTGTACAGTTCTATAATTAATTTCTTTAGGGACTACATTATACATGCATAATTTATCGTAGTCTACTTGTAGCCACATTTCACCACTTTAATTGGAGTTTAGAATTTTTACTTCCTTTTATGTTTCTTTACTTTTAACCATTTAAAATATTTATTTTTTTAATCTTTATTGTTCAGTTTATTAATTACATTGTTCCGACTTTTTTATCCCCCTATAGCTCCCCTCCACCCTGTACCCATCCCACCCTCTGCCCTTACCTCCCCTTCTCACTGTCCTCTCCCATTGTTGCAAGATTTTTGTCCAGTATCTTGCTGTACTTCCCACACCCCTTTTCTCCCCAAGAATTGTCAGTCCATTCCTTCCTATGTCCATGATTCTGTTATATTCACGAGTTTATCCTGTTCATCAGATTATTAATTCACTTGATTTTTAGATTCATTTGTTGATAGATGTGTATTTGTTGTTCATAATTTATATTTTTACCTTTTTCTTCTTCCTCTTCTTAAAGAATATCTTTCAGCATTTCATATAATATTGGTTTGGTGGTGATGAACTCCTTTAGCTTTTTCTTATCTGCGAAGCACTTTATCTGACCTTCAATTCTGAATGATAGCTTTGATGGATAGAGTAATCTTGGTTGAAGATTCTTGCTCTTCATTATTTTGAATATTTCTTGCCACTCATATCTGGCCTGCATCGTTTCTGTTGAGAAATCCGCTGACAATCGTATGGGTGCTCCCCTGTAGGTAACCAACTGTTTTTCTCTTGCTGCTTTTAATATTCTCTCTTTATCTTTTGCTCTTGGCATTTTAATTATGATGTGTCTTGGTGTGGTCCTCTTTAGATTCCTATATTTTGGGGTTCTGTGTACTTCTTGGGCTTTTAAGTCAGTTTCTTTCACCAGGTGGGGGAAGTTTTCAGTCACTATTTCTTCAAGTAGGTTTTAATTACCTTGATCTCTCTCTTTTTCTGGCACCCCCATAATTTGGATGTTGGCATGCTTGAGGTTGTCCCAGAGGCCCCTTACACTATCTTCAATTATCTGGATTCTTTTTGTTTCTTGCTTTTCCAGCTGAGTGGATTTTGCTTCTTTGTATTTCAAATCTTTGACTTGGTTCTTGTGGCCCTCTGGACTGCTTTTAGGACTTTGTGTAACATTTTTTATTTCAGTCAGTGTATGCTTGATTTCTAGTTGGTCCTTTTTCATATCCTTGAGGGTCTCATTCATATCCTCGTAGGGTTTGTTCATTTCCTTGTAGGTCTCATTCATTTCCTCGTAAGTCTTGTTCATTTCCTCGTAGTTCTCATTAAGTTCATCAGTCTTTTCTAGGAGCCTCTTGAAAAGCCTTATAACCATGGTTTTGAACTCTATGTCGAGTCGTCTTTTTTCCTCCATTTCTTTCACACCTGATTTCTTTCCATGTCTCTGCATGGTGGCTTTTATGTGGTAGATATCCTCTAAGGAACAGTGGCTCAGCCTTCCAGTTACCTGAGGTGGGTACTCTTACTGCAATCCTTTATGGGTTGTACAGTATTTTTTAATTTAAGCCCAGCTTGTTGTTGTTAGCCCTGGGAGGGTTTGACCTCCAGGCCAATTGGCTGTGCAGGTAAACTGTATTCAGGTTGGATGGGCGGAGTCTCTGAGCTGAGCAGGCAGCGTCAGCGTCAGCTACGTCCTATGTGGCACGCAGTCTCTGTTGGGTGGTAATGGTTGCAGGCACCTCCAAGAGAAAGTCGCTAGTCTCTACCCATTGCCAGACAACTCTGCCTCTCCCCAAATGCGTCTCACCCAAAGTCTCTCCCAGGGTTGTAAAACAAAGCAGTCTGATGGTCTCCTGAACCAGGGGGCAAGTTGCCAGGGAGCAAGTCGTGCGTCTGTGCTGTCACACACTTTACACGCACAAACTGCTGTTCCAAGCTACCCGGATTCTCCTCAGACTAGGAGACCTCTGCCATGCCCGGCTTCCAGGGTGCATACCCTGGACCTGGGACCTCGCCTGGCACTGGGGAATTTGTGCAGTGGGACATCTTCGTGTACTCCAGACCTTGGACCTCACCTGGCACTGGGGGATCTGTGCAGTGGGGTGTCTCCGCCCTCCCTGTTGGAGAAATCCAGCCAGGATTGATGCTGCCAGCCCTACAGCCCACATGCGCCCCATGGCTCCTCCGAATCTCTGGCTCCGCTCATATCTTCAAGGCTGCGTTCCACCGCTCTTCTGAGTTTCAGTGTCCCACCTTTACTTTTATTTGTGGAATTTTCATTCGGCCAGCTTTCCGGTGATTCTGGATGATGTTTGTCTTGTTGTTATGTTGTAGTTTTGAAATTGTTGCACGGGGCAGCACAATAGGTGTTTACCTATGCCGCCATCTTGATCTCTCCCTGATTATTTATCTTAAATAACACTTCTATATACATTGAAGGTCGAACTAAATAGTTATAATTTGTTTTGGCTGGAAAACGTATTTTTGAAAACTCAGGGGGAGAAGGAAATCCATTGTATTTAATCATATTTTTGCTCTATTTCTTTTTTTTTTTCTTTTTTCTTTCTGTTGTCCCCAGTTTCATTTCTATATTATTTCCTTCTGTGTCAAGAACTCCCTTTAACCATTCACGGTATGTCCTACCCAAACTTATTAGTTTCCTTTCATCAGAACATGTCCCAATTTCCCTTTTATTTCCCAGCTAATATTTTCTCTGGAAGCAGAATTCGGGATTCATAATTCCTTTCTTTCAATACTTGGACAATACTGTGCCACTTCACTCATTCCTTCGTGGTTTCTGATTTTTAAATTTTCTCTTATTCTAATCATGTTCCCCCTATAAGTAATGCATAATTTCTCTCTGGCCACTTTCAAAATGTTTTTGTCTTGTTCACTTAGCTTCATAAATCTGTAGGTTTATGACTTGTGTCAAATTTGGAGAATTTTCAACCACTTGTTAAATAGCTTTTCCTCTCCGCTAAGACTGATTACACAAACATTAGATCTTTTGTTATATTCTGCATGTTCCTGAGGTTCTGTTCATTTTTTCCTCTTTATTTTCTCTCTGTGGTTCAGATTGGGTAATTTCTATTTGAAGTTAAGTGATTCTCTCCTGCGTCCTCTCCATTCTGTTCCTGAACCGGTTCATTCTTTATTTCATCTTTTGTGTGTGTTTTTTGTTGTAACATTGTCATTTGGCTCTTCCTTGTATCTTACAGTCTTTGCTGAGAATTTCTATTTCTCTTCTGAGACTTTCTATATTTTTGTTTGTTTCAACTGTGTTCATAATTCCTTGTTGAAGCATTTTGATGGCAGCTACTGTAGAGTACTTGTGGGATAATTTTAACATCTCTGTCATCTTGGTGTTAGAGTCTGTTGATAGCCTTTTACATTCAAGTTGATACATTCTTGGTTGTTGGTATACAAGTGATATTTGATTGATATCTGGCCATTGTTGGATATTGTTATAGGACTCTAGATCTTACTTACATTTTATGTTTTAGCAAGCCTCCACTGACTGCCCCAGTTGGGCATGGGGGGACCCACCTTATCACCATCCCATGGAGATGGAATTCCACATTCTCTACTTGGCCACCACTGATGCTCAGTGGGGAAGGGGTTTCTAGTTACTTTGGTAGTTTGGGTTCCCTATTAGGTTTCTGCTGATGCCATCCTACCTGGGAGGGTAGGGGGGTCATATCACTGCCTTTGCTGGTACCACAGAGGGTAAGAGCAGGGTCAAATTCCTGACCTTCCAGCAGGCTTCCTCTGACACGTTCCCAGCAAGGAGGGGAATGAGGTCCCTCTTACTGCTAAGTAGAAGTGCAAGTCCAGGTCCTCCACATGTCTCCACTGACACCGCCCTAGCAGAGGAGTTGGGGCTACACCACAGCCTTACAAAGCTACAAGTCTAGGCTCTCTACTCAACCATTGCTGCTGATGGAAATGGAAATTGGCATTTCTGGATTGCGGGTTTCTCCAGAATACAGTCTCAGATATATGAGATACAAACAGAGCCCAGGGAACTCCCTGACATGGTCTTCCTCTGGTTTCAGGGTCCCCAGTCTGACTTCTCTCCTCTTTTCAGAGTCTCCTTATGTTTGTTGTAAAATATAGTGTCTAGGGACTTTAGCTGGACTTAGTAAAATAAGTAGAATAAAGTATGGCTGTCCGCTCCATCTTACCAGAAGTGGAGGTCTTCTGATTAATTCATTTTTAATATTTGGTTATTTATTCATTAATAGATAGTGTGCTCATGTGGTTCAAAATTCAAAATACACAAAAGATAGGAGAGCAGAAATTCTCTGCTCATTGCTGTCCCCAGCCACCCAGGTCCTATTACCAGTAAACAAACTTCGTGAGCTTCTGGTGTAGCTTTTCAGAGATCTATTCCTGCAGATACAGGCAAGTTTAGCCGAAAATGGTCTGCTTATTTTACACAGAGAGTAAAACCCTGAGGATACTGATTTGGTGCTTTAATTTTTTTAGCCGCTTTTTTAAACATTTTATTTTTAAATGCTTATAGATACACAGAAGTTTGAAAACAAATGTACAGGGAAGAGCGTGCCTTGTCCCACAGCCTCCCACTGTGTTATAACAACATTGCCATTTCTGGTAACAAGAGTGTGGCAGCCAGTCCGAGGCTCCAGCTGACCGTTCCAGTTTTTGAAATCTGGCCCAGTGTTTTCAGATACAGATTTTTAAATAGGTATTCACATTTCCCACTTTTTCTTTAAGATCGCCTACTTAAGTGATAAGCGCATGTACAAACTAGTGACATGTGGTAAGTCCTGTCGTTTGGTTAATGGTTACCAATGTCATTTCCTTGGTTTTGATAATGTTCTATGTTGCAAGATGTTGTCTTAGAGGGAAAAGTGTGCTGAGGGCACAAGGCACATTTTGTGCTGTTTTTGCAACTTTTTATAAGTCTAAAAGTATTTAAGAATAAACTGCTATTGCCTAATCATTTTTTAAATGTTGACAAACTAATTTAATTAGAATCCATGTGAGTGCAGGTAAAACAAACTTACCTTGGGCAAGGACACTGAACTTTTGTATTTAGTTTGATGACTGAGGTTAGGAATTTTGCAGTGAGACTGTCTGAACCTCGGCTCTAGGGCAAGTTTTTGAGTCTGTCGCCTTACCTGTAAAACTGGAGGCATCACCACCTCACTGGGCAGTTGTTGGGATTAATGAGGCAGCGAGCCCCCACATGAAACTAAGTCACACCCACTCTCCTCATACTGTCATCCCCATGTGGCTTGCCCAGGGCACACACAGGAGCATTCCTGATGCCGGTCCTTGCTCCCTCCCCCTTGCCCTGACCTCCCACCCAACTCTCCTCCCAGTACAGAACCCGGGGGTGTGATTCTCACAGATTCACACCGCCTGATCATTGCAGGCCTTTGAGGCTGTGCCCGTGTCCTCAGTGATCAGCGCTGCTTTCATAGCGACTGAGAAATGTGGCGGCGGCACGGCCAGCAGCTGTGGCCATGGACGTGGGTCTGTTCGAGGGCCTCCTGGCCCCACTGGCCTGGGTGCTTCCTGAGAACGCAGGTTGCTTCTGTTTTCCAACAGATGGATCCTCAGCACCTAAGGGGTGCCTGGCACAAGAATACACCTTGATTACGTAAGACGCCAGCATCTGGGAAGCCGGGACGGGGATGGGGACTCTAATTCTCGGCCCTGTCCTGCAGCTCTCCTGTAAATCTAAAATTATTTCGAAATTTAACAGCACTGGCAAGCAGAAAGTAAATGTGGGTTCCAGCCAAGGCAAACCTGGCGAGCTCGCCCCTTCGCCTGGGCCTCTCCCCACCTCTCGGGGCCATGGCTGGGCCCCCACCATGAACACCTGGCCTGTGTGGGTGGGGGTCCCGCCTGCCAGGAGCAGGGCTCCCTGCCTCAGCCGCCTCCTCCGGCAGGGCAATTGAAGGGTTTTATTACAATGGCACTTTGCAAAGCTCACTCAAACCATCAAAATAATTGTTTGACTTAATGTGAAATCTGAGCGCCACAGCTGCCTGCGCCCCATCTCCACAGAGCTCGGGCGGCTGCTGGCGGCAGGAGCACATTTCAGCCTTGGAATTAACAGCAGTTTGGAAGTCTCCCTAATTAGTTACAGCACTGCTCGAGGTGTCATTCTATTTTATTTTATTTTTATTTTTTTATGAGCCAGATAACATATTGCCGCTTAAATTTCTGGAAGATGGGGAGCTATAAATAAAATGATAATTTACTTGAAGTCTCTCCCACAGATACACCGAGTTCAGAAGTAAGTTTTCATTTGACTAATGAGATGAACTTACTCTGCAGACCGTGGGCCACGAGTCTGACTATCACGTGGAGGTGGGCACTCCACAGGCCAGGGACAGGTGCCCAGAGACTGCAAAGAACCTGATCTGCTCCAGCCAGGGCAGCACAGGACCCGGTGACCACTCTCCCACTCGGTCCCTGACCTGCCACTCTATGAGCCTCCCTTCCTTTCCAGCAACTCAGTTTCCTCTTCCGTCCAAGGAGCAGGAGGATGCCTAGGCTCCCATGGGCACATGGCAGTAAACGTGAAAATGTCCCGGGTGGATGGAAACAGCGCCAGAGACCTGAGGGTGGTGCTGTGGTTAGGGGCTGTATTCAGACACCAGACTGCTAGTTCCAATCCTGCCTGCTTTGTGAACTGGCTGTGTCAACTCCAGAAAATCACTTAACCTCCCTGGGCCTTATTAAACACTCGCTGGGCTTCTTGAATACATTAATTGATTTATAATAGAATTGCTTAGAATTTATAGAAGAAGACAGCAAATTCTCTGTAAGTAAGTCTTACTTGTATTACTAACCGTGGGCAAAGAACGCTTAGACGTGACAGTGACTTGTGGGCCCCCAAAGGGTCGCAGTACAGGCCCACAGAATATCTGTGGAATTAACCTCTCAGGAGGCTGAGGAACAGGGAAGCTAAGCTGCAGCGGTAACGTGTGCCCAGCTTACCAGGCCCGCTCCTTCTCTGGTCCCGGCTGCTGTGGCCTAAGGTTGGGGACCAGGCGGACATCGGCTCTTTTACACCTGGACTCTGTGGTCTAGGCACTGCACCCGGGTCTCTGCCGTCAGGTCTTCTCATCTGCAAAATGGAGCTAAGGGGGTCATGCTGAGGATGCAGTGAAGTGATGCAGGCAGAGTGCATCACTATACAGCAATCACTCGCTCCGTGGTCACTACTATTGGGTTGTTTCCGCATTATCTTAGCAGGCGTACAAAAGCCTGGCGGGCAGGGCAGCGCGGCAGGGCTTCTGAGCCTCCTCCGCGGGCACTCCCTCGGCCTCTCTCACTCAGGGAAGATACAGGGAGATGTTGCTGTTTACTATGCCAGTGTTTCGCTGTTGGTCATAATCATCATGTCACATCAGAGAGAGGACTGTGACAAGAGGACCACCAATGAGTGACGTGTGCAGTTGCTCCCCGGTTCCTGCAGACCTGGGAGCCGCAGGGAGGGGCTGCCTCTTGCTTCCAGGGCACATTTTTGGAAAGGATGCCTTGTTAGTGCCGCTCAGCATGGCGCACCCCCACTAACCAGTCAATTCCTGCTGGCTGCCAGAAAGAAATGGCCACTTTTACATAACTGATATGGAATTAAAATGATTAAAAAGTGTGTCTCGCCACTCCAGGGTTCCCACCAGAACAGGATGATTCTGGGCCTGTGTTGGAGACGATAACGGGAAGGAAGGCGCCCTGGGAACCCTCTGCCCTGAGGCTGAGGCCTATGTCCTGCTCCTACCACCCACAGGGCCATCTTGGATGCTGGCAAATCCCAGAATTCAGGATCTGGGATGAATCTTTTTCCAGCTCTAAGTGATTTCTTAGGTCTAATCCAAATCCTTCATGCTGAGGATAGAACCCATCTCTCCCTGGGTCTTGGGGGCACCTAAGCAGAGAATGGAAGTGGGGACCCTGTGGGCCAGCAAACACCCCACATTAGCCCCTCCAGCCTGAAAGGGCTGGGCGGGACTGCAAAGACAGCTGCCATTTTGGACTGTGTGACTCGGCAGCTACCATGTAGGCCACTTGATTTGTAAACTTACCTGGGGGCTGCCATCTTGAAATCACAAAGATCAACCCCTCCCTTGGAGTTAGTCAATCTCGAAAGTCTGTGTGCTTGAGCTCCAATCAAGAGCAAAGGACAGGACAGGTCACATGCATTAGGGATTATTTGCGTCACTAGCCCCAGCCCTCACTCAACCAATTGGAATTGGCCAACTCAGTGGTTCGAGTCTGGCCCCACCTCCCTATAAAATTGCCATGTTGTTGTTGGATATTGCCCCTCTTTTGCTTCCTGCCACTGCGTCGGTGGGAGCAGAGGGCCAAGCTCAGGCTTGTAATAAAGGCTCTATGCTGCTGCATCGGAATCGGCTCCCTGGTGGTCTTTGGGGCTCATGAAATCTGGGTATAACACAGCCCACTGACCAGAAGTCTCCTTGGGGATGACAAGTGTCCTAACACCCTGGTGGCGGGTGTCTCAGTGACAGCCTTTGGGCCTGGCCTGGAGACAGCGGCCCTGGGCAGTCACTGGGATGTGGATAGTAGAGATCACCCCATGTATAGACAGACCTCATTGGGCTGCCCCCCCCCCCCGGGTTCCCACAGGCCATGTGGCCAGCTGGCCAGTGTCGTCCATGTGCAGGGGATCTCTGCTGTGCGAGGTAGGCACCTGGGTACCAGCAATAAACAAAGACAAACAAAAACAAAATCAATGACAACAGCACACTTTCTCTCTGCCCTCATGGCTTCCCTTCTAATGAATGAGGGCAATACAGGTGTAAACAATGATGGATTCTATGGAAAAGAATAAAAAGCCACCGACGATAGGGCAGAGTGAGATCGGGGCAGTTCAAGCATGGGGCCAAGGACCTTGCTCCAAGGAGGAGGCATTTAACCAGAGGCCCGAATCTCATTGTTGCAATATAAATAGGCTGGGAATGCTCCAAATCTTCACATCTGGAACTTAGTAATTCCTCCTTCAATTTATCTTATCTCACATTTTATCGTAAGTGATAAGGAGAAGCCAGACCAAATCTCTGCCACTAAACAGCATGCTCCTCAGTCCCAAGGCCCACCTTCCACACAGCTCCGAGCACCTTGCAGCCTTCCTCACCGCTTTAAGGCCAGGATCACCCACCCTCCAGTGCCCCTAACTGAGCTCATTTCTATCGAGGTCTCACCAGAAGCACCTTTACCTCCACCTTCTCACCAATGGTCTCTTCCGGGTGATCTAGGTTTTTCCTCACAGGCCTCCAGAGGCATCCAGCCCCTGCCCAGAACCCTGTCCCAGAGCATGTCCACAGGGGGCAGACTGGCGGCAACAACACCCCACCTCTCAGCATGGAATCTGTGTAGCTCATGAAGGCTTCCAGAACAAAGGACCAGGCCGGGCTGACACAGCAGGATGTATCCTCCCAGAGCAGGAGGTTGGAGGCCAGAGATAAAAGTGTCTGCAGATTTCTTTTCTTCCAGGCCTCCCTCCCAGGTGAGCAGACGGCTCCACTCCCCGTGTCCTCACGTGGCCTCTCCCCAGGCACATCTCAGCTGTCCCTACGTCTGCATCTTCTCTTCTCATGAGGTCATCAGTCACACTGGATCAGGGCTCACCAAGGACCTCGTGTTAATTTAATGACGTCTTAAAGATCCGTCCGCAACTGCAGTCCCATTCAGAGGCCTGGGTACGGGAGGAGAATTGTAGGTCTGGGGACACAGTTGATTTGGGGGACTGAGTTCGGCCCCTACAACAGCTGCATTTTGTCTCATCTGTAAAATAAAAGCACAAACATCCTGTAGGAAGGCTCCTCCATTGCCCTGAGACATGGTAAGTGGGTGTTTGTCCCACACAGAGGCCAGAATCGCAGACGGAGCAGCGAGGAGGAGGGGACAGGAGAGGACGAGAAAGCCGTGACACCATCATTCCTCCGTCGTCCCCAACCCTGGACTGTGTCACTTGATAAACTGACTCCAAAGTAATGAGAGAAAGGAAACACTCCTCCCACGTCCTCAGTGCTCCCCTGGGAGTATGGGATTTCACCTAATGAAAGGGGAGTCAGTGTCATTTTCCACAGCCCACCTCCCTGGGGTATTGAACACGGTTTCACCTGCTGATTCAAGTGGAAAACAAGATTTGCTGTAACCAAAGTGCCTGTCCCTGGTCTCTGTGGCTCTCTCCTTCCCCCACCCACCTCTTGCCCTAACCCTAACCCTAACCCTAACCCTAACCCTAACCCTAACCTAACCCTAAACCTAACCCTAACCCTAACCCTAACCCTAACCCTAACCCTAACCTAACCCTAACCTAACCCTAACGCTAACCTAACTCTAACTCTAACCCTAACTCTAACTATAACCTAACCCTAACCCTAGGCCTAAATCTCCCTGCTTCTCAGCCCACCTTCTAGTCATGCTGTCTCCATGTCTCTAATCCCAGGATCAAGGACAGAAGCTAGAAGCTTCGTAAGAGACAGATCTCATTCTACCCATTTCACAGGTGAGGAAACTGAGGCTCCTTTGCCTCTACCCTTACCTGTGTTTTCTTCCTGGACAACTCCCTGGAAATTTGTCAAAATCACTAAAAAGTAAAAAGGATGTAAGAGAAAGACCCCTGTTACATATGACAAGCACTGAATGCTTGTGCCTCCCTTTGAATTCCTATTTTGAAATCCTACCCTCCAAAGCTGTGTTTAGGAGGTGGGGCCTTGGGAAGGTGAACAGGATCCGGGGAATGGGATTAGTGTCCTTAGCAGAGTCATCCAGAGGAAGTGCCCTTAGCAGCGTGCTTCCTCTCTCTGCTCTTCGCCAAGTGTGGACCCAACCCGGGAGAGGTCCCTCACTCACCTTGCTGGACCCTGAACTCAGACTCCCAGCCTCCAGAACTGTGAGAAAATAATTCCTAGTGTTTATAAGCCACCAGTCTGTATGGTATTTGGTTAAAACAGCCCTAACAGTCTAAGACAACTACTAATCCACAACTCCATCTACCCATTAACCATCACTTCTCCAAAATCCCCCAGAGGCTCCCAAACTTCCTAAATCATCCATTTGTTCTAAAAAGCACTTACTGAGAACTTAGCATTTCATCAGGCTATCTTATATAAGAAAAAGCTAATATGCAAATCGACCAAACAGCCGAACTACCACTGGCTATGACGTGCACTGACCACCAAGGGGCAGATGTTCAACACAGGAGCTGCCCCCTGGTGGTCAGTGCGCTCCCACAGGGAAAGCACCACTCAGCCAGAAGCCAGGCTCACAGGCATCTAGTAAGAACACAGGGAATGAGGTATAGGCCTGCCTGTGGGACACCTTCCAAGTGGCCAATTGGCTTGTTGGTTGCTTTGCCAAGGGCCATTCCTCTCCCCTCTTCTCACGGTGTAAACTGAAAACACAGACAATGCTTTCCCCAACTTGCAACTACAATTGTGAACACTCTAGCCAAGGGGTAAAGAAAAAGCCATCAAGGGGCCATCGGGTGTTATCTTCTTCCTGATGAAATAGAGTGAGCTGGGAGAGCAATTCCCCGGCCTCCCTGCCTCCTGGTAGAGGAGCTGGCGTGGGAACCAGGAGGCCTGGGGCTCCAGGAAGGGCACAGGCAGCACACAGAGCCGAGCCCAGGGAGAGCGAGGGTCTGTAGTGTCACTGGAGCGACTGGCGCCACTTCTCCTATCTGGTTTTGCTGGAAAACAACCCACTATGATTTAGGCCACTTTTCACTGAGTGTCTGATCCTATGGACAAAAGCTTACTTTCCTGAACCTGAATGAGGTCAGATAGAGAGGCTCTGCCTCTGACTAAAGATGAGACCCTTGGCTGATGAAATGCCCTCTCAGAGGCCCAGCTTCACAAACTGCAAAACAGGAGCAGCACTGGCCACCTCTATGGCTCGAGGTGGGTTGACTGAGGTAGCAGTGTACATCCACAGGTGGAGACGTGCTTTACAGATGCAGTGATACTTTGGCCTGCCAAACACTGCACAGCACAGGGTCATGTGTCAGGCACAGCACAGGCCATGGGTCAGGCACAGCACAGGCCATGGGTCAGGCACAGCACAGGGTCATGTGTCAGGCACAGCACAGGCCATGGGTCAGGCACAGCACAGGCCATGGGTCAGGCACAGCACAGGCCATGGGTCAGGCACAGCACAGGGTCATGTGTCAGGCACAGCACAGGCCATGTGTCAGGCACAGCACAGGGTCATGTGTCAGGCACAGCACAGGCCATGGGTCAGGCACAGCACAGGCCATGTGTCAGGCACAGCACAGGGTCATGTGTCAGGCACAGCACAGGGTCATGTGTCAGGCACAGCACAGGGTCATGTGTCAGGCACAGCACAGGCCATGTGTCAGGCACAGCACAGGCCATGGGTCAGGCACAGCACAGGGTCATGTGTCAGGCACAGCACAGGCCATGGGTCAGGCACAGCACAGGGTCATGTGTCAGGCACAGCACAGGCCATGTGTCAGGCACAGCACAGGCCATGTGTCAGGCACAGCACAGGCCATGGGTCAGGCACAGCACAGGGTCATGTGTCAGGCACAGCACCGGCCATGGGTCAGGCACAGCACAGGGTCATGTGTCAGGCACAGCACAGGCCATGTGTCAGGCACAGCACAGGGTCATGTGTCAGGCACAGCACAGGCCATGGGTCAGGCACAGCACAGGCCATGGGTCAGGCACAGCACAGGCCATGTGTCAGGCACAGCACAGGCCATGTGTCAGGCACAGCACAGGCCATGGGTCAGGCACAGCACAGGGTCATGTGTCAGGCACAGCACAGGCCATGGGTCAGGCACAGCACAGGGTCATGTGTCAGGCACAGCACAGGGTCATGTGTCAGGCACAGCACAGGCCATGTGTCAGGCACAGCACAGGGTCATGTGTCAGGCACAGCACAGGCCATGGGTCAGGCACAGCACAGGGTCATGTGTCAGGCACAGCACAGGCCATGTGTCAGGCACAGCACAGGGTCATGTGTCAGGCACAGCACAGGGTCATGTGTCAGGCACAGCACAGGCCATGTGTCAGGCACAGCACAGGCCATGGGTCAGGCACAGCACAGGGTCATGTGTCAGGCACAGCACAGGCCATGGGTCAGGCACAGCACAGGGTCATGTGTCAGGCACAGCACAGGCCATGTGTCAGGCACAGCACAGGGTCATGTGTCAGGCACAGCACAGGCCATGGGTCAGGCACAGCACAGGCCATGTGTCAGGCACAGCACAGGGTCATGTGTCAGGCACAGCACAGGGTCATGTGTCAGGCACAGCACAGGGTCATGTGTCAGGCACAGCACAGGCCATGGGTCAGGCACAGCACAGGCCATGGGTCAGGCACAGCACAGGGTCATGTGTCAGGCACAGCACAGGGTCATGTGTCAGGCACAGCACAGGCCATGGGTCAGGCACAGCACAGGCCATGTGTCAGGCACAGCACAGGCCATGGGTCAGGCACAGCACAGGCCATGGGTCAGGCACAGCACAGGGTCATGTGTCAGGCACAGCACAGGCCATGGGTCAGGCACAGCACAGGCCATGGGTCAGGCACAGCACAGGGTCATGTGTCAGGCACAGCACAGGCCATGGGTCAGGCACAGCACAGGCCATGGGTCAGGCACAGCACAGGGTCATGTGTCAGGCACAGCACAGGGTCATGTGTCAGGCACAGCACAGGCCATGGGTCAGGCACAGCACAGGGTCATGTGTCAGGCAC
Source organism: Antrozous pallidus (assembly GCA_027563665.1). NCBI lineage: Eukaryota > Metazoa > Chordata > Mammalia > Chiroptera > Vespertilionidae > Antrozous > Antrozous pallidus. Next base: position 114,702,253 of record CM050512.1, on the reverse strand, counting down.
AGCACAGGCCATGGGTCAGGCACAGCACAGGCCATGGGTCAGGCACAGCACAGGGTCATGGGTCAGGCACAGCACAGGCCATGGGTCAGGCACAGCACAGGGTCATGTGTCAGGCACAGCACAGGGTCATGTGTCAGGCACAGCACAGGCCATGGGTCAGGCACAGCACAGGCCATGGGTCAGGCACAGCACAGGGTCATGTGTCAGGCACAGCACAGGGTCATGTGTCAGGCACAGCACAGGCCATGGGTCAGGCACAGCACAGGGTCATGTGTCAGGCACAGCACAGGCCATGGGTCAGGCACAGCACAGGCCATGGGTCAGGCACAGCACAGGGTCATGGGTCAGGCACAGCACAGGGTCATGTGTCAGGCACAGCACAGGCCATGGGTCAGGCACAGCACAGGGTCATGTGTCAGGCACAGCACAGGCCATGGGTCAGGCACAGCACAGGCCATGGGTCAGGCACAGCACAGGGTCATGTGTCAGGCACAGCACAGGCCATGTGTCAGGCACAGCACAGGCCATGGGTCAGGCACAGCACAGGCCATGGGTCAGGCACAGCACAGGGTCATGTGTCAGGCACAGCACAGGGTCATGTGTCAGGCACAGCACAGGTCATGTGTCAGGCACAGCACAGGCCATGGGTCAGGCACAGCACAGGGTCATGTGTCAGGCACAGCACAGGTCATGTGTCAGGCACAGCACAGGCCATGGGTCAGGCACAGCACAGGCCATGGGTCAGGCACAGCACAGGCCATGGGTCAGGCACAGCACAGGGTCATGTGTCAGGCACAGCACAGGGTCATGTGTCAGGCACAGCACAGGGTCATGTGTCAGGCACAGCACAGGCCATGGGTCAGGCACAGCACAGGCCATGTGTCAGGCACAGCACAGGCCATGGGTCAGGCACAGCACAGGGTCATGTGTCAGGCACAGCACAGGCCATGTGTCAGGCACAGCACAGGGTCATGTGTCAGGCACAGCACAGGCCATGGGTCAGGCACAGCACAGGCCATGGGTCAGGCACAGCACAGGGTCATGTGTCAGGCACAGCACAGGCCATGGGTCAGGCACAGCACAGGCCATGGGTCAGGCACAGCACAGGCCATGGGTCAGGCACAGCACAGGGTCATGGGTCAGGCACAGCACAGGCCATGGGTCAGGCACAGCACAGGCCATGGGTCAGGCACAGCACAGGCCATGGGTCAGGCACAGCACAGGCCATGGGTCAGGCACAGCACAGGCCATGGGTCAGGCACAGCACAGGGTCATGTGTCAGGCACAGCACAGGGTCATGTGTCAGGCACAGCACAGGCCATGGGTCAGGCACAGCACAGGGTCATGTGTCAGGCACAGCACAGGGTCATGTGTCAGGCACAGCACAGGTCATGGGTCAGGCACAGCACAGGCCATGTGTCAGGCACAGCACAGGCCATGGGTCAGGCACAGCACAGGGTCATGTGTCAGGCACAGCACAGGGTCATGTGTCAGGCACAGCACAGGCCATGGGTCAGGCACAGCACAGGGTCATGTGTCAGGCACAGCACAGGGTCATGTGTCAGGCACAGCACAGGCCATGTGTCAGGCACAGCACAGGGTCATGTGTCAGGCACAGCACAGGCCATGGGTCAGGCACAGCACAGGGTCATGTGTCAGGCACAGCACAGGGTCATGTGTCAGGCACAGCACAGGCCATGGGTCAGGCACAGCACAGGGTCATGTGTCAGGCACAGCACAGGCCATGGGTCAGGCACAGCACAGGGTCATGGGTCAGGCACAGCACAGGCCATGGGTCAGGCACAGCACAGGCCATGGGTCAGGCACAGCACAGGGTCATGTGTCAGGCACAGCACAGGGTCATGTGTCAGGCACAGCACAGGCCATGGGTCAGGCACAGCACAGGGTCATGTGTCAGGCACAGCACAGGGTCATGTGTCAGGCACAGCACAGGCCATGGGTCAGGCACAGCACAGGCCATGGGTCAGGCTTTGGCCTCACACAGACATAAGCTCGACTCTAGGTCTAACACTTCATTGGTGAGCTTGAGCCAGCACCTGACTGGACCCCCTTTCCAAGGTGTAAAATGGGCATGATGGCAGCATCTGCTTCCTGACCTGTTGTAAAGATTCGGGAAGAGGTTGTGGGTACAGATTCTGACAGAGAGGTGATGACAGCTGCATTCAGTATATGTAGCTATTGGTTTTCTGTTGAACCGATCGTCTGGAAAGAAAATGATGAAGTCAATGAGAAAAGAAGTGTGGTTTTACTGTCCCAGCCTTACTCCCTCCTTTCAACTAAAGCTTGGCCACACCCCATCGCCGTAGCCCTTCAGACATCTGCTTGCACGAAGGCCATCCTACTTGTCGCCAGTGACCCCAGTCGTGAGGAAAGGCACATGCCACCTCCTTCCTCGGGGAGACTGCTGGGCGGCTATCAATGACATTCCCATTGCCCAGGACAGCCCCATGAAGGGTGGCTCCCCTTCTTGGTCTGGCTGCAGGCATCTTCCCACGCCCTGAGGCAGCCAGCCTTGAGGATTGTGCAGAGGTGAGCAGCAGGAGGAACCTGGGCCACTGAGATGCTGAGCTCAGTCACCCATCCTAAAGCCACCCTTCAGAAGTCTGCCCCACACCTTTGGCAGCACTGTATTTCTGTACACTGAAGCCAGTCTGAGAGGTCTCTGCTGCCTGTGATCAAAATCATCATAACAGCTATGGTTGGCCCCTGACAGGTTGCTCCTCAGGCTGAGCTGGAGGTCAGCTCGGACGTGAAGCCACAGAATCATGGAATGATAGAGGTCAGAGAGCTCATCCCATCCCGCTTGCATAGATGGGAGATGCAGGACCAGAGAAGGGAAGCAACCTGCCAGTAGGAAGCTGTGGGAACCCCTTCCACACCCCGCATGGTTCAGGGTTCCAGTTCAGGGTTCGGGTTCTGAAGAAGGCCACACACAAATGAAAGAGACTAGAAAGGTATTAATTTGGGAATATTGGGGGCCAGGTGGGAGCCCAAGATAGGACACTCCCCCTCACACACTCTGGCTTTGCTATCCCTTTTATTAAGATTACTAGTGGCCCAGTGCATGAAATTCATGCACATTAAAAGGGTATTAATTAGAGGAAATATTTTAATAGTGCTATTTGCCCTTTCTCTATAATAAAAGTGTGACAGATAAAAGGTAATGAGTACAATGTATATGAAAATAATGCATAATTTCATTAATAAATAAATAATAACAAAATGATATAACAACAATAACACACTCATGATATAAAAACACTGATGCAAATAATGACTGATAAAGTGATTAAACTTACTCTAATATCTTCCTGTATACCACATTAACAGTGAAAACACTTTCTGAGTGCTTGACTAATTTCCCTTGGGATAAAGTATTTACAACTTTAACTTTAACATCACATGCTCTTCGAACTCAAAAGAAAGCAACATATAAATGACCATGTGTGAAAACAAGTTCAAGTAGGAATATTCCTACTCTGTCTAGAGTTTGTCCTTGTGATTTATTAATAGTCATTGCAAATGCTGGCATCACGGGAACCTGTTGTTGAATTAATTTAAATGGGAGGCCAGTTTAAATTGTGTCAGATGGGGACAAATCAATTCTTGGAATCAGAACAACCTCTCCCTCTGCAGATCCTGTTAATACTTCAGCTTGATAATGCTAGGTAGTAATCTTTTGAGAATAAATCTTGTACCATTACAAAGACCCCATTTACTATTAAGATTTCTCAATAGCATGATGATTGCACCCACTTTCAGTTTTAATTTATGACTCAGCATTCCTGAAGGAATAATACTATTAAGACATTCAATGGGAAAATTTTCCTTTTCAGCATCATCTGTTGAGTCAATGGAATCATCACTCAAATAGGTATGAAAATCTCCATCAAGTATATCCAAAATTTCTTCATTTAATTTTTGAACATGCTCATTTTTTGGACAAAGAATTTCACATTTAGATATATTTTTAATATTATCTATAGAAGATATACTATTTCCAAAGGTGGCTTCAATAATAGATCAATTACAAGTCATTTCATGGGGAATTTCAATAATATCCATTTCTAAATGAAAACTGCTATTAAGTTTGCCATCTCCAAGTTTTACTAACCATTTGCTACAAGCAGAATCCTCTGATCTCTTATTTGTTTTAAGAGACAACTTTCTGGAACAGCTCCAAACATCACAGTACTTTACACTCGTTTGTACTATGGCCGATCGCATGGCATGTGGCACGATACTGACACGTCAAAAATCCCTCCGAGAAGAACTTTTCTACCAAATACAACATTCAAATTCATAATTTCTTTTAGTAATCTGTCTATAGCGTTTATAGCATGACTAAGTGCCATGGTGCATTCATCAATAATAAGGAGTTGGGCCTTTTTAATGGTTTTAGCAACTTCGCCACACACGGCAGCGGCCACCAGGGTCTCCACATGCTCCAGGGGCCGACAGCCAACCCTATGGTGGGTGCCGGGCTGGGGGCATAGACCCAAAGTGCTGCTTGGCTTCAGAACCCACCCCCAGTGGCGTGGCTGCTGCACCCAAGTCCTGCAGTGGCTGGGGGTGTTCTGGGACACCTGCCACTCAGGGCCTAAGTACAGCACCGGGCTGGAGGGTATGCAGGGACCCCTGAGCCACACACGGCAGTTGCCACCAGGGTCTCCACATGCTCCAGAGGCCAGCAGCCAGCCCTGTCGTGGATGCCAGGCTAGGGGTATGGACCCGAAGTGCCGCTTGCAAGTGGCTGGGGTCAGGATGGGAACATCCCTGTCTCCGGAGGCCAGCAATCAGCCCTGTCATGGGCGTCAGGCTAGGGGGCATGTAGGGACCTGTGGGCCACACACAGCAGCAGATACCAGGGTCTCTGCACGCTCCAGAGGCCAGCAGCCAATCCTGTTGTCGGCACTGGGCTGGGGGTGTGGACTCAAACTGCCTCTTGGTTTCAGAGCTTCGCCACCCAGTGCCTGTGCCTGATGACTTACAGTCCCGCCGCACACTCATTACCCAAGGTGCCCCAGGTGCTCATTTGCATGTCCCACACGACAGGTAAACCCTGCAGCTCAGTCACAGACTAACTATCAGAGCAACCAACATTCGAGCCTAGTGAGGGGATCCCCTGGCATCAAATTCCCCTAACCGTCCCAAGGTCACTGCGAAAGGACACTACTCAGTCACCATAACTGAAAAAGAGGGATCTTGCCAGCCCTTAAATATCATGCTGGCAAAGTTTATAGCATGCTTGCTTTGGCAGCACATATACTAAAATTGGAAGGACACAGAGGCATTCCAAAATTTGCACCCAGCTCTGATGCAATAGGCCTTCTTTCCCCTGGCTGCCCAGCACCATGGCCTCCCCCTTTCCATGTGCTATGGCCACAGCCCCTGCTCCTGATTGGCTGGTAGCGTAGCGAAGGTACAGTCACATTTGCATGTTTCTCTTTTATTACATAGGATGGGATACACCCATATCCTTAGGCAGGAAATTCCAATAATAGCCAATCAGCAAGAATTTACATAATAGTAACAGGTGGAGGCTGCTTCAACTACCAATGTCTCAACTAAGCAATGAGGGATTAGCTCTGACCTTTCAGAGCAATTAAGGTTGACCAGCCTTCCAGATTTCCTGTCCACATCTCTCTATTAATGGGACAATATCGGTTTCCAGCAGGAAGCAAAGCCACAAGGCACTCCTCTTCGCCTTGTCCCCATGGCCAGCATCTAGGAAGAGGAAAGGATATTAACTGGGAAGAAGGAAGAGTATGAACACGAAAAGCAATTCTTCCTAAAGAACCTCTGAGAACCGGGTGGTCCCTGCATGCCTGGTGCTCAGCCAGCCTCTGGCTCAGGGGCTCAGACCTCCTCTGTACAGCAGTGTGTGTGGCATTTGACACCGACGTGAGGCCGAATGCGTTCCTCAGGGATCCATGGCCCCCGGGACAAGCCATTGATCAGGGAGACTGCAGAGCCCTGATGAAACGCTGCACTGTGGTCAGCTGACCATTTGTTTAAAAGTACTATTCACAGCACCGGGCAACTCAAGTAGACAATTAGCATGGGAATCCCAGGGAACCCGGGGTCAAGCACACCCAGGAGCCATCAATGATGTCAATGCCTCTCTCTCCCTAGCCAGGTGGGGACCCAGGACTCTGCACACATGCATATTGCTGGGGCTGAATCCCAGGGCTCTTACCCGCAGGAGAACAGACAGTGCTACCAGGAGAGACTTCGAGTCAACTCTTCTTGTGCTCACTTGTGCTCAGGCCTCCAACTCTGGGTCCCTGGGAACCCTCCTACTCTGGATCCCTGGGAACCCTCCTATTCTGGGTCCCTGGGAACCCCCCAACTCTGGGTCCCTGGGAACCCTCCTACTCTGGATCCCTGGAAACCCTCCTATTCTGGGTCCCTGGGAACCCTCCTACTCTGGGTCCCTGGGAGCCCTCCATGAGCATTTCTACATACATACACAGCCTGAGGATGGGGTCATGCGATTAGTCCTGGCCAATGGGTTGTAAGCAGAATGGGCGCATATTTCTTCTGGATCAAAGCATTTAATTGCTAGTATGAAACCTTTTAGGCCCTCCTCCCTGGCTTTGCAATTATGGAAACGTGTGTGCAACAGAAATGACACAAGACTGGAGCAACCTGGGCTCTGCATCACCATGTAGAGTGTAGTTGGCAGGGGGAGCAGGCTTCTGTTGTATTAAGTCCCTGAGATTCCAGTGCTGCTGGTCAAGGCAGCATAGCCCAGCCTGGCTGGCAGAGGCATCTGTCCACCTCAGTAACAGCCACAGCCATCTTTAACCACTGACTGCTTTGGGAACTGTGGGCCTTATATCATTTGGATCCCACACTCACCTACGGGAGAAGATTGGGCAGTTTCTGAGGAACAAAATCTAACACAAAGGAAAGCTGTGAATTCTCATCCCTGAGCTAAGCTTACTCCTAAGTCTGATGCCTTTGTTGTTAAACAAGGGGCAAGGTGGGGACACACAGGGGAAACAACTTTTATAATACGTTGAAAAAAATAAGATAGAAAAAAAATATATATATATAATAACCTCAATTATTTTTACACACAGAGAAAAAGACAGAGACAGAGAATGGAACTGAACCACAATATCTACCATTGAAATCTTTAATGGGTGGTTTTATGAAAGATTTTCATTTCATATTTCAAAAAATTTTCAGGTCTTCTACAATGAATACACATCCTATATAATAAAGAGGTAATATGCAAATTGACCCTCCCACAAGATGGCCACCTCCATGTGGTAAAAAATGGCCACCCCCATGTGGTAAAAGATGGCCACCACAAGATGGCTGGCAGATAGGGTAGTTGTGGGCAATCAGGCCAGCAGGGGAGGGCAGTTAGGGTGACCAGGCCAGCAGGGGAGGGCAGTTGAAGGCAACCAGGCTGGCAGAGAAGGGCAGTGGGGTCAACTAGGCTGGCAGGAGAGCAGTTAGGCATTGATCAAGCTGGCAGACAGGTGAGCAGTTGGGAGCCAGCACTCCCAGATTGTGAGAGGGATGTCCAAGATTGAAGAGGATGCAGGCTGGGCTGCAGGACACCCCCCCAAGTGTACAAATTGCATGCATCAGGCCTCTGGTCTTATAGACAAACATGTAAATTGACCGTATCTCCGCTATGCCACCAGCCAATCAGGAGTGATATGCAAATTAACCCAACAAAGATGGTGGCTAATTTACATACACAGGCACTGAGTGATGGGGGCGGGACACTTGCGTTGTTGCCATGGTGGGGCATTCTGCCCCACTCCCAGTCTCTCAGGGCCTCTGGCAGTGTGGGAAGGCTTGGCCAGAGTGGAAAAAGGCAGCTCCCAGAGCAGAAAAAGGCAGCTCCAGTGCTTGAGTGAAAAGGGGCTGGACCAGAGTGGAAAGGTGGTGCCAGCAGCCAAGGAAAGGAAAGCCCATTCTAGCACAAATCTTCTTGCATCAGGCTTCTCGTTATTTTATAACCATAAAATGCATTTTTAGATATAATACAGTATCCCAAACAGAATGTGAATTGCTGATGTCCACAACCCAAGAAGACTTGAGAAGTGATGGAGAATAATTGCTTACTAAAACCCCACTATGAGTCTGACCTTTTCTATAGGTTATGACTTTTAATCCTTCCAATGATCCTGAGATATAAAGATTGATTTTTCTAATTTACATTTCCTGACTTTTTCAGTACATGCTAAGCCCCTTGTGAAAGCCCAGCAGGGCTTCAAGCAGCTGGGGAAAGTGACAGAGAAGTTAAGAAGGTCGGCCAAGGACACAAAGGTGGGCCACTGACTTCCTAAGTTGTGGAATTCAGAACAAAATTAATATGTTTTCGAGGAAAAGGCATTGTGTTTGCCCTGGTACCGCAGAGTAGCTGAATATTTGCATATCTTTAAATCTTGCTCTAAATGGTCTATTTCTTTTAAATAGACCAAGCAACTATGAATAATTAGCAATTAATAATTATTGTGCCTCATTAACTTAATAAAGGATTATATCTTTATAGCAAATGCAGAGCTAATGGGAAGGAAAGTTAACCCAAGGTTTCTCACTTTCACAGGGAAGATCTGCTGGTTGTGGGGAGGTGCCCTGGGTCCGCTCACCTGGGGCCAGGAGGCCAGGGGGCCAGGCTGCTCACCTGGGACCAATGGGAGCTGGAGAGCCGCCTGGGGAACACTAACCTGAAAAGAGCCTTGTCACTAACCAAACAGAAATCTCAGGAAACAAAACAAAACCTATGGAGCCCTGGGCAGTGTGGGGAATCTCAAGGCTGCCACTTACAGAAGTGCTGCAGGGAGAGAAAGCCCCCTGTACAGCGGGGGGCGCTGGAGTATGGGGGGGAAAGTGTGTGGGGGGTGGGGGAAGGAGTGGCAAGAGAGGCAGGGATAAAATACTAGGGGTACGAACCCAGAGCTCAGGCCTCAGCAAGGTCCTTTCACTGTCTCCATTTTGCTGCCCCAGGTCTGTCCTCAGCCAGGAGGATCGAAAGAGCTTCCTAGGTGGTCTCCCCACCCAGTCTTGCTCCCCAACCCTGACAGCAACAGGGTGAGAGCCATAGGGAGATCTGGTCCTGTTGTTCCCTTGCCTCTGCCCTCATCTGCGCTTTCAGTGGCCTCCGGGTGAGCCAGGTGGGGGCAGCATCCCCCCCACACACACCCCGCAGGCTCTTATCTTCTGCCCCAGCCTCCCCCTCTTCACAGGTGCCTCTGGGTGGGGACTGTCATCTCAGCCACTGGGAAGAGCCCATGCTGTGTGCCAGCACCGAAGCAGAGGGTGGGGTTGTGGTCACGAGTGTGGCATGGACTCGGACCTGTGCCTGACGTCCAGCTCAGCCGCTTGGCAACTCCGGGCTCTGACAAGCCGTGTGCACCCCTCGTACCTTCCCTCTTCAGGAAGATGGGAGTGACAGTGATACCAATACTATGGCTTGGAAGTGACCACAACTGCAGAGCCAGGCACATGCTAAGTGCCATGTGCATGAGGTCTCGTTGCCGTGGCATTGGGTGGAAGCCATGACAAAGCCGGACCCCCATGGCCAGTGCATCTGCCATTACACCCAATACCACGGGACCTGGAGCGAGCCACCTTATGGTGGAGTCTGACACTCTGAGCACAGAGAAGTCACCATGTATGTCCATCCAAGGCCTGCACCACTTGTGTCCGTCCAGGCCTGCACTGTGCATGTCTGACTCAGGCCTGCACTGAGCGTGTCCATCCCAGGCCTGCACTGTGCATGTCTGACTCAGGCCTGCACTGAGCGTGTCCATCCCAGGCCTGCACTGTGCGTGTCAGTCCCGGGCCTGTACATATTCGTCCAGGCCTGCCCTGTGACCTGCACAGTCCTACAGCACCCGCAGCCCCTCCTCAGCAGACTTCTCTCCCCCTGCCCGCATACCTGCTCCCTGCCCTGGGCCGGGGAATTCAGGCCCTGCAGCCTCTGCAAAGATATCCCCTCTTTGGGGGCTTTCCCAGACTGCAGCTGGGTCACAGCTCCGTTTCTGTGCTTGTTCCCGCACTGCTGGGCCACACCAGTCAGTGCAGGTGGGCCGTGCTCCACGGAGGCCTAGCCCAGGCGCATCCTTTCTCTCTGAACCCTGACCCCAGCATCACCAGTCTTGCTCCAGGCCCAGCCGGACACAGGAGCCTCTGTCTAGACAGTGGTCTTCAACTTTTCTCATCTCATGGCACCCATACTGAAATAGGGTAGCATTCATCTCCGATAAAACTGCTATTTGAATTTTGATCCTGTTTGCTTGCTTAAAACAAAAAGGTAGTTACTTTAGCTTCCAGATTGAGACCTAAACACTCACATAAATCTATTTGAGGACCAGAACCATAAGGGAGTAATTCTTGTTGACTCAGTTGCGCCAGAAGTTGAGCTGTACCTTCAGCTTTGCGAGATAGAACCACATCCCCATGTCCATCAGATGTATGGTTAGAGATAAGGAGCAGGTAACAGGGTCAATCATATCTAATGGCACTTCCCTACCCCAGATACGACCCTGCAGCCTGTTTGAGGAATTTAAAACAATGAAAATTTGTGGTTCAGACCCTATAAAAGGACTGCCTACACCTGGATAGCACGGTTGTGAGTGTTTGGTCTCCAAGTGGTGCCCTCCAACTGTCCTGGCCAGTTCAATAAACCCTTGCTTGCTTATTTCCATCTTAACCGCCTCTGTGGTCACTTGCAACTGGTCGTGGAAGTCACCCCACAACAATACTAACACTAAAATTCTGTGGCACACCAAAAAATGTGTTCCATTTTTGCCAATCTGGCAGAGAAAGAGAGAGAGAGAGAGAGAGAGAGAGAGAGAGAGAGAGAGAGAGAGAGAGAGAGAGAGAGAGAGAGAGAGAGAGAGAGAGAGAGAGAGAGAGAGAGAGAGAGAATTGTGCTCATTCACACTGGCCGGCTATTGCTCCGTTGGTGGTTGTCATTTTTTAATGTGACAATCCAAGGGAAAAGAGGCCAGTGCCCTGGCTAAATAATGGGGAATTGCATGTGTTAAAGGTTTTTGCGGCCACCAGCTGAAGACTGCTGGTCTAGAGCATCACCAGTGGCAAGGCAGAGGGATCCAGGTCACTGTGGCAGCGACTAGGGATGGACCTGTTTGTAAGGTAGAACTTGTCCTGCCAGCTCACATTTTCTTGTCCCAAAGCAAGTCACATGACCAAACAGGACTCCGAGGGGACAGAAAGCACGGCCCTCCCGTCAGACCCCTCCTAAGAGTAAACATCACCCTGTCCACCCTCACAGCTCTCCTTACATTATAACGTGATGGCTGTTGACTTCTCTGTCTTACCTACCAGGAGCTTCTTCCAGCTGTGGTTTACCTTCAGGATTTTGCTGCAATCATCATTACCTGCACCAAACAGGCAGCCACCATCTGCAGGTTGAATAGAAAAATAAAGAAATGGCTGAATGAAATCCATCCTGGCTCCTCTCACCACCTTCTCTGCACAGAGCTGGCTCACTGGCACGACCACTCCAGCACACAGGCCTTCTCATCCCTAAAACACCAGGCTCACGGCCCTGCATGGGGCCTTTGCACATTCTGCCCCTTCTCCGGTGCATGCTCCCTGAAATCCATGCACCTCGATGCCTTCCTTGGCCGCCTCACTTAAAGGCTCTCCAGCCAAGCCCCCTGCACCCTCACCACGTGTTTCATTTTCCCCACAAACATTCTCGCTCTGGTAAATCCCACCGTCGATTTGTTTGTGTCCTCAGTGTTTGTCTTCCTGCTGATGGCATGGCTCAGTGAGGCAGGGCCCGTGGTCCTGACGTATCTCCAAAACAGGAACAGTGCGTGACCACTGGACACGAAATGTAGATTTGTTGAGTTAATGAATAATGGAATGAAATCCACACATGACTATATAGAAATCCACACATGAAACCTGTATCTTCTTGTGGGTCAATGTCACCCCAATCAATTTAATAAATATAATTTTAAAATTTTTTAATTAAAAAAGATAACTGAATGAATAAATAAATATGTAAATACACAATTTATTGCCACAGTATAGAGAGCAAACTAAATACTCTGCTTGCTACAGAAAATAGGACCTCAGGAAAAGTAATACATGAGCTCAAACTCCTCTGGATTTTTTCTAAGAGCCTCGACCCATCAAGATGAGCCCGACGCCCTTCTGAAATTGATTATGACAAGGAAAATGACTGCGGACTTCATGTTTAATTAATGTTTATTATTGCCAGCAGATTAGTTTGCACACAAATTTATGACCCAATATCTTTGCTGCCTCTGTGAGTGACAGGTGGATGTCAGGGCACTGGGGCTTGCACATACACAGGGGGCTCCACGCATCTCTGTCATTTTCCCCGCTCCTCCCACGGAAGCCCGCCGCATCGCAAGAGGCACAGGACCGTCAGCCGCTCGTTCCTGAGCCTGACTGAGAACCTGTGCGCAGACCACGCCGGGCTCGGCAGGGGTCCGCTGGGCGAGAGTGAGCATGTGCATTTACTCACGCATCACACACTGATTTTTGTCTCAGGAATGAATCATGGTGGATGATGCAGAAAACAGAAATGCAGATAGAAGACTTGGGCCTGGTGCAAACTCGTGAATCTCACAGGAGGCTAGCTAATCCGTTGGTGAGCCACAGCGGCAGGTGGGAGCCCTGCTCATAGACATGGCTCCCCTGCCTCATTCTCCTCATTCCCCCACTCTTCACCCCGTGTCTCATCCAGCAGCAGGTGTCTCCTACATACACAAATTCGTCTCTTCTCCCCTGCTCTGTCTCCCACTTGCATCTCTCATCTGAGTGTCTGCACTGCCTCTTTCCACGCCTGCCTGCCCCAGGCCTCGCACTGTGTGGGCCTGTCGGCAGTGGGACAGGTCCCTCCCTGCGGGGGTCAGGCCCCGCTGCACAGCTGCTGGTGGGGGGCTTTGTGCAGGACATAGGCAAAGGCGTTGAGCGAGGTGACGCTAAGGCTCCTTTCAGTCCCCAGACCCAATGAGTCTGAGCTCATTTATCCACCCCACCCCTTCCTTCCACTGAGGGCCCCTGGGGGCCAGGCAAGGGCCCACCATGAGCATCGGGGGGTGAACAAATAGGCCCTCCCACTGACAGGCCTTGTGGTCTTGGGGAGGGTTGCGTCACACTTCAGTGGAGGGAATGATGACATGAGGTGAGGGACTCGGCTACCATGTCACAGCCCCTGTCAGTGACAATGGAAAGAAAGGCTTCTGGGAGTGGCTCAGCTGAGACCTGAATGATGGAATGAACCTGGCAGACAAGGGAGAGGGGCGGTGGGAGGAGGGAGACAACCCAGTGTGGAGGTGTGGAAACCCCTCCACATTGTTCCCAGGACTCTGGGAGTGTACATGCCGAGATCCCATACTCTGAGCAGCTGTGACTCGGCAGCTCTGTTACTCAGGGTCTCTGAACTCCGTGCGCCAGGACCCTGGAATACACCGAGTCCCTGCTTCTAGGCCCGTGCATCTCAGCCTCTGGTCGCAGCTGCAGCCGCCGCCCTGGACTGTCCCTCTGCTCATGCAGATGCCGCTAGAGAGAAGTGCTGGGGAAGCTCATTCGCATTTGATGTGCCGTCTGCCTCCCAATTAGCCCCCGTGTCCCGCTCCGCTCTGGGAAAAGAGACAAAGGGGAATGCGGGAGGCCGGCGGTGCTAATGAGCCGTCTTCGTGGCTACATTAATGTCAAGCCCGGCCTCAGGGCCATCTCTGGCACAGGGTGAACACACAGACTAATTTATGTGGAATAAAACATGTTTTTACATGGCGCCCGACACCAAGACAGGCGTTTCTTCCCCTCAAAACAGGCTTCATCACCATGCAGTGCGCTCAGCCTTTCTCTACGTGTAAGACTTGCAAAGTCTCTTAAGCCTTTGTAGCCCTGAGAGCAGCAAACAGCAGCATGTCCAGTGCAGATGGGGCACGGGACAGGAGGCAGGTGATGCTACTCACCTGGGCAGGCAGCCTGACGCTGGGAGCTTGGCACTGAAACCGAGTGTGTGACCCCGGAGACTGCTCACCCATCCGGAGCCTCAGTGGCCCCACGAGTGAAGGGGTGAGCACAGCACCTCATGGGTTGCTAATCATGAGCACAGGACAGTGTGATTACAGGGTGAGCTGCTTTCGTTTTATTAAGTAGAGACCACAGCACTGTGCATGCATTTCCAGAACTGTGTGTGGGAATATCTAGTTATGATGATAACCAATTTGGAGGACTGAGGCAGTTGGTGCATTAAACTGGGAGGACAGGCCTTGCTTATGTGCGGGGTAACGAGGCAGGGATGAAAGCAGAGGGCAGCGTGTGCTGAGGATGACAAAGCCTTTGCTACAAAGATCATAAGGCCCACGTGTCCTTGAGTGTGGTGAAAAGTGCAGATAAAAAGGAAATGTGAATGACAGGGTCTCTTGGTCTATCGGGGCTGCTGTGACCGAGAGTCACAGATGGGGTCTTATGAGCAAGTCCAAGGCCAGGGGTCAGCATGGCTGGTCTCTGAGGATCTCCCCTGGATGCAGATGTGCATTCTTGGTATGTCCTCACATGTTGGAATGAGGACAAGGGAACTCTGGGTCCCTTTATAAGGACACCAATCACATTCCTGGTGCCCTTAATCTCCTCCTAAAGGCTCACCCCCTAACATATCAACTTGGTATTAGTTTTTAACATACAAATTTTAAGGGAACACAAACACTAAGTCCATTACAAGGGAAATCACATATTTTTAAACAAAGTAACTCATTAATTATGCTTTTGTTTCAAGTGTCAGAAATGCAACTCAAACTATCTTAAGCAAAACATATAGGCTCACCAAATTGGAGCTTCCTGTGATAGAACTAACTCTGGACTAGATTAGCTCCAGGGGAGATTAGCTCTGGACTAGATTAGCTCCAGGGGAGATTAGCTCTGGACTAGATTAGCTCCAGGGGAGATTAACTCTGGACTAGATTAGCTCCAGGGGAGTTTAGCTCTGGACTAGATTAGCTCCAGGGGAGATTAACTCGGGACTACATTAGCTCCAGGCAGGACTAGCTCTGGACTAGATTAGCTCCAGGAGAGACTACCTCTAGATGAGCTAGACTAGGATCAGAGGCTAAAGCGACTTCTTCAGGGCACGGTTCACTCCATCGACAACTCTGCTTTTCTCCAATTGGAACCAGGTGCTCTCCAACTGGTGACATAAAGGGCCACCAGCAGCTGCAGTCTTGGCAGTCTATCAGGTAAGCCATCGGGCGGAGGGGGACATCTTAGGCTCAAGTTTCATTGGCCTACTTTGAGTCAAGTGTGCTATCACTGAACCAGTCATGGTGGCTGAGGTGAGAAACTTTGATAGCTGATTAGTCAGACCTGGTCTTGTACCTGCTACTTTGCAGGGAGCGCTGGGGGCTAAGAGCAGAAAAGAGATAGTGCCCCATGGGAAAGTAGCGGTGTGAGATGTGTGTGTTACATTGTTTGCTGTGGTGATGGTGTGGTTATGTGATTTTATCAGAAGCAGGAGAATAAATTCTAGGCAAGCAAAAGTAACACATGTCCACAGTGCATCACATATGTATTTACTTCATTATTTGCGTTTTTGAAAATAATGTGGATCTGTGTGGACAGAGACTGAGCGGGGACTCAGATGTGTCATCTGTGCCCCTGGCAGACACCCTAAGTCACTGTCAGCCCCACCCCCTGTTTATTGGTCCTAGATGTGGCCGGCATCAACCTGAGTGATAACCAATTGCCACCCTGGATCGGGGCAGAGTCTGGTTGTTTCCTGTCCTGGGCATCGTACTGGTAACCTTTTCAAGGAGGAGAGGGATGAAGGGAAGGGGCTGCTGAACTACTGCATTTCCGTGTTGAAAGAGGAAGAACGCCCAGAGCAGAGCTGCGTTGCACCCGAGTGCCGGGTGGTGGCGCTCTCCCACACCTAGCGAGCGCCAGGCAGATGGCTCTGTGGTGCCCACAACTGCTCACCCTGCGACCTTGGTAAAGCGCTTCACCCTGCGGACTCGTTTCTTCATCTGCAAAATGGAAACAACGGCTGCCACCCACGAGGAGCACAGGATGGCAATGAGGGAGAAGCACTTACCGGGCGCACGCTCAGCATTCAGCAAGGGAAGTCACCTCGGGGTAACATGCCCCACTGTCTCCAGCTCCCAGGCACTCCTCCCTTCTTTCCTAATTCAGTTGCAGAAGTGAGACAATTAAGACAAGCAAGTGGGTTAGTGGCAATGTTATGGAACACTGTCCCCTTGTGGAGCCTTCCCAGCTAAATAGAGAGCAGCATTTAAATAACTCGGGGACTCTGATGGTTGGAGAATGAGGAGGTTGGGTTAGTCAAACTCAGATGGGAGAATTAGACAACTGGGCACTGTGTTGACCGAGTTGCTTTTGGAAGTCGTGTCACTGAAAGAATGAGGTGCAACCGAAACCCAGCCAGCAACAGCCACCGCTCCCCACTGCCCATGAGCAGACGTCTCAGAGCGGCCCCTGCTTCTGGCCACCTGCTGCACGTGGCCTCCATTCCTGCCAGGGCCAGGCACACACCTGCACTGCACAGCTTTGCCAGCATCACGGGGGGCTCACACCTGTACCTCACAGCTTTGCTGGTGCCACAGTGCCACGTGGAGGACCCTGAGCCCACCAGGTGACCCTTATGCATTTCTGTCGCTCCATCTCCAAATAGTAGGATGATGGCCTCGCAGCGTGTTGGGTGAGCTGAGGGCTGCCTGGAATAAAACCCACCTGCCGGGCCCAGGGCTGAGCCTGCTCTTGGACCCTGGAACCCCTCTACCTCACAGAGGACAGAAGGTTCACAGCCCCAGGGCAGGGCCTGGGGAGTGCTCCCTGCCACCCCCCCCCCCGCCCCAAGAAAGCCATGGAAACTCTTGTAATTAACAACCAACCCTTCTCTGGGCCCCACTGATGATGCCACACCACTTTGGGCCCAAAGATAAAGGATAAAGTCCAATCATAGTAACTTAGGAGGTTTTTTTTTTTCCCTTTACTCTTTAAATTTTGATTTAATGGGTTTAAATGTGACAGATCTTTGGTTAGTTCAACAGATTTTACTTCAGTTGTGATGTTGACTGGAGCAAACATTACCACTGTGCACCTGTCTCCACTCGGCCCCCGGGGACGGCACCTACACCACCCATTCTGTGGGCATCCTGGTGGCGGGTCGGGGAAGACGAAGGGGCTTGTCGGTTGGACGAGGTAGGTAGCAGGATGCACCCAGAGCTTCAAGCAGCGTGGTTCCACGGGCGCTGCCGTCTTTATGGGCAACTTTCCATCCTTGAACCAAGGCAATAGCCCTCGGTTCGAGCATGTTGTCCCCCTCCCAACTAGAAATTGACACAAATGCTGTAGTGTTTGGGGTTGTCGCCAGTTTTCTTAGTGTGGGCACTGACATCTTTAACAATCTCATCTCTCTCCTGGCTGTAGGCAGCTCCCTGGAATCCATAACATCAGCCAGCCTCGGTGTGGGGTCCGAGAGCTTGCTGGCAGGCCTGCCCTACCTTGTGATGCCAGCTGCAAACTCACCAGCACCCACAAAGCAATCTGGGATGCCTGAAACCACGTATTTGATGAATCTCTGTGTCCTGGGACATCAACGTCACATAACATTATTAGTTGGTCTAGAATTTCCTCAGGAGGCATCAGTGATGATCCCATGTTCCCATTCAGCATCCGATTTATCCAAGACCCAGGCATACCTGAAAGGGATTTTGCCGTCTCAGCAGCCTCCTTCTCACACTTTTCAATGGTTCTTTTCTTGGTCTCAACGCATTTGTACATCAGACGCCAGTAATGGTGGGCTTGCAGGCATCCACATGGCCACAGTTGATGTTCTTTGCCTGTTTGGCTTAGATTTAGCAGTGGTTTCATGACAGCTGTGTTCTGGTTGCAAACCTGTTGAGAAAAAGCATAACTTGGGAGGTTTTATCATTCGTGAGAGGTGAGGAAACCCCTGAGTATCCAACGCCTCCTCAAAGCACACATTTAGATACAGAATTACATGCAGTGATAGTAACACTTACAGCCACTGGAAACTTCTAACGCACCGTGCACTGATTAAAGTACTTTTCATGTATTAAGTCCTTTAATCCTCACTCTATTTCATAGAGGAGGAAACCGTGGCACAGAGAGGCTGAGTGATTCTCCCAGGACCACACAGCCACCAAGTGGCATCTGCAGGATCTAACGCTGAATAACAGCTGTCTGATGCCACTCGCAGTGGTGTTCAGCGGAGTAGGGCATTGCTGAGCCCTTCCCCTCAATCCCATAATCTCTCTTTCTAAGTCAGTTCTTGAACTTTTTGGCCATTTATATTGCACTAGAGGCCCATTGCACAGATTCGTGCAACAGGCCTTCCTTCCCCTGGCTGCCAGCATGGGTTTTCCTCAGAGCCTTCAGTCTTTCCCACCCTGCCCCTCTGCCCCCCTTTCCACTCTCCCCTCATAGCACGTGCCTGCATATGCAAATTAACTCACTGGCTTTGTTGACTTAATTTGCATACCCACTCCTGATTGGCTGGTTGGTGTTAAGGAGGTATGGTCAGTTTGCATATTTCTCTTTTATTATTGAAGGCTAGAGGCCTGGTACATGAAATTCATGCATGGGGTAGGTGTCCCTGAGCCCAGCCTGCACCCTCTCCAATCTGGGACCCCTTAAAGGATATCCCACTGCCTGTTTATACCTGATCTCGATAGTTGAACATCCCTCTCATGGGCAGTCGAACATCCCTCTCACAATCCAGGTGTGCTGGCTCCCAACTGCTCACCTGCATGCCTTCCTGATTGCCCTTAACCACTTCTGCCTGCCAGCCTTATTACCTCCTATCCACTCCCCTGCCAGCCTGTTTGATGCCTAACTGCTCTCCTGCCAGCCTGTTTGCCCCTAACTGCCTTCCCCTGCAGCCCTGGGTCTCTCCCAACTGCTATTCCCTATAGGCCTGATCGCCTCAACTTCCCTCCTCTGCTAGTCTGGTCCCCCCTAACTGCCCTCCCCTGCTGGCCTTATCACCAACAACTGCCCTCCCTTGCAGGCCTGGGTCTCCCCCAACTGCCCTTCCCTATAGGACATTTGAGAGTCTACTCCCTGTTTGCCATTGTGCCAGGACATCCCTGCAGGGCCCCACACCTTCTCACCTGAAGCCTGTGCCCTCCGAGGAGCCCATACATCCCTGTGTGCACCCTAGGAGCTTGGTGCCGACAGACGCCAAGGGTTGCTGTTTGTTATGACTTGTGAAGACTGGCCCTTGCCAGACTGTGCTGTTCACGCACTGGCCCTGAGCCAGATTGCTCTGCTATCTGAGCGACATGGGAGCGTGTCCTTGAACTCCGTGGTTTCTGTGGCTTCACCTGTGAAATGGGAATGATAGTAACATATAGCATGTTCAGTTTGGAGAGAATTAAATAATCCACAGAAAGGGCTTCCCCACTGTGCCAAATAAGCACCAGTAGTTATTACACACAGAAAACATGGGGGGTGCCTTGTTGGCCTGGATGTGTATGGATGCTGCCATGTGGGGTTCCCTGAGCACATGAGGCATATCAAAAACTGTCACCAGCTCGCGGGGAGATTAGAGGGGACGCACTGAATTGTGTTTTAAGCCCACCCTTTGTGTTCATCATTCCCCAGGACTCTCTGGTAACCATGGCAACCCAGATTACAGGTTGCCAAGTTCAAAACAATATATTTCCAAGCAAGAAGTTGTGCAGACATCACCCCTCCTGAGGAGGAGGGAATGAAGGCTCAATGTGGCAGCCTGCAGACATGAGAGCCTCCATAAGCCTCTTTCCACATGTTTCCCAAAGTAAAGGTATCCGGGCAAAAACAGGGACATTATAACCAAACGAGGGGCCAGTACACCAATTCATGCCCCTTGAAAGAAACTGTGGGCTCAGAGTCTGCTGTGGGCATGGGGGCAGGTCTTGGCCCATCCTCTGGTCCCTTGCCTGCCCCCTCCCACCAAGGCCCCTGACTCCCTGTCTACCAGCAGTCTCACTCCCGCCACTGCTGCTCCCACATGCTGATGGTCTTGGCCCACTGGCACCTGCTGACAGTGCAGAGTGATTGGGGCTGGCACCAACAGCAGTGCAAGCAGGGCTGGTGCAGTCAGTGGGTATGAGCAGCAGCTACTGCCCCAATCACCCCTCAGGAGCAGGGGGAGGTGGAGAAGGCCTGAGAAGTGATGAGGGCTGGCAGCCGCTGCTTGCACCCACTGATGGCATCAAGCTATTAGGGCCAGCACTGAGTGCCAGCAGCGGGTGTGAGTGCCCAGCGGGACCCCAGCATACAGAAACAAAGAATTTTCGGTAACCACCAGAGTCTCACCCCAATGACAGCGACAAGCACCCTGCCTTGGTCTGACACCGTCGTTCACCTGCTCCACCATCCTGCTGCAGCCAATGACCACATGTTCTGTGTGCGCCCCCTGGTGGTCAGCGCACATCATAGCGACCTGTTGCTCGGTTGTTCCACTGTTTGTTCTATTTGCATATTGGGGTTTTATATATATAGGTGCCCAGAATGACAACCTTCCTAAACATATAGAGAAGTGAATGGAGCCTGAGCTTTGGGGTCCCATAAACTGAGATCCACCATTGACTCAGCTACTTATTGTGTGACCCTGAGCAGGTAAGCGAATCTGTCTATGCTTCAGCAACCTCTTTAGTAACATGGGAGCAGCCCCAGGCTCCTCTGAGGAAGGCCATATGTGGGTGATGGGAGAGCTCAGGGCACAGCACCAGCACACAGTTGGCCTGCAGTAACTGCCGTGTCCCTGACTCGGCCTTTGTGTTCTCTGACTCTGCTGCCGAGAACATCCCTCATCTCTAGCCTCCACTCCCCGCCTGCTGAAAACATTCCATTTTTCCTGAGGAAACCACCGCACAAAGATCTTAATCACAGCGGCATTTTAAATGACAGAAACGTGGAAGAAATATAGAACCTAACAATAGAGGGTGATTAAAGAAAGTAAGGTATAGTCACAGAACAGAATGTGAGTCATCTGTTTAAAATGATTATACACATCTGTCTGTATTGACACAGAATTGATCGCTATATTATAAAATAAAAAGTACATTATAAAAAAGTGTCCATAAAACAGCCCTATTTTACAGAGAGCTAGGTAGGTGCATAGGCAGAGAGATGCATAGAGATGAAAATATTATTTGTTGTGAATAATTTTCTTTTGTTGAATTTGCTTTATCTGTATTTTTCACATTTTTACCACAAACATGCATGCCTTATGCAACAAAATATGTCTAATAAAGCCCTAAAGTTAACACTGACACATATTAGCATCCATCTTCAAGCTTTAGGTCAAATTCCACGTTTTGGGCTTTCTTGGACCCCTCTGGCCCACAGGTTTTCCTTTCTCCGCCCCACACCCTGTGCAACTGTGTGTGTCTCTGAAGACATTTCCTGTGTCCTACTCCACGCTGTGCCCTCCCCCTGCTGCGCACACAGTCTTATGGCAGAGCTGGCCCTGCCTAGTCCCACAGGCCCTTGACCAGGAACAGTGCTGAATGAGTGAGTGGATCAACGAGTGAATGAACGGATGCTTTCTTCACCTTCAGAATTCTGCTGTGCTGTGTTCTTCTTTGTGAGGCCTTTCTGGACTCTGCCCCCCTTTTCACAACCCTTTGGCTGCTGGCCCTCTGGAGCCAGCCAGACTGAAGGGAGTGCTGTGGACACATTCCTGGTCTGACAGTGCAGGTGGAAAACTGCACACACTAACCCGGCCCTGGGGAAGACCCTCCAGGAAGGGGTCTCACTCTGCAGTGTAACCTTGAGTGTGAATCAACCAGTGTGGCAGACGGCAACGTGGACCCAGGCACCTGCCAGTCTCTACTCAGTCTCCAAAGGGCTATGTTTTGACAATTTCTTTTTCATTCTTTCTTTCTTTTCCTATCTTTCCTTTCTCTTTCTCTCTCTTTTTTAGCTTTGAAGCAAAAACCAGAGATTTTTATTTCCAATTCTAAGTAAATGGATTTATTTGAGTGTATGTGTTGGCATTTCTCTCAATGCAATACAGCGTCCCGATTGTTTGGTGCTGCCAAAATTCCATGTTCTCCCTGCTTCTCCCAGCCTCATGTGTGCTCAGGCCAGGGCCTCATGGCCAATACACTGCAAAGAGACACGGGATGTGTCCCTCCTGCCTGTAGCCATTGAGAATCACTGTGGCAGTTTCTCCACACACACCTTCCCGCCCACCCCTGCTGCAACAGAGGCCAGCTGCTCCAGGAGGCATAGTCATATGACATAAAAAGCTGCCTGACCACAGTTGAACTTCACATGACCCATTCAGTGACCTTCACAGCATTAAGCCAACTGCAAAGCCTAGCCTGTCCTGACTAATACAGCTCTCAAACCCCACCTGTCCTCACTAAGTTGCCTTCACAAGAAGGGGACTCTGCATGTTGCAAGGTTGCATTCTTGGATCCTACTTGAGGTTCCCCCTGACTGGTGGGTAGGATAAATATTTGATTATAAAAAACGAAGAAGGAAATAAAAATCTTCATATTACCTGGCCCACCCAGCAGCTGCCTCTAAAAGGCAGAAAAATCTGGCTCCTAATTAGGCATTTTTCCTGCCCTTGAGTTTAGCAAAAGAGGACTCATCCAACCTGAATTCATCACCTCCCAATGATTTCCTCTCTGGCAGGGACAACAGCATCAATTAGGCCCCAGGATGGAGGTAGGTAAAACTTTACTCCAACAAGGATTCAACCTGCCCTGCTTCTAATTGTCCATTTATTTCTCCCACAAACAATGTCAATAGCCCAGATGCCGCTGTGTCTGCTCCCCTGGGAAGCTGCTGGGGGAAGCGGCTGAGCGCAGCATGGAGGTTTCCATGGTAATTACCCACCAGCCAGCAGAAGCTCTGCTCCATGAAATCCCTCGTTAGCCACCAGCCGGCTAATTAGAGGAGGCCTTTGAGCACTTGCCCAGGTTGCAGAACAGTCCTTTCTAGTGGGTTAGGAGTGGTGCTCCAGGCTTTGTCCTGGCCAAGCCAAGTCTCTTTGGATTCAAGGTCCAAGGAATCATGGGAATGAAGGGCAAGTCATTTATTCTGTTGGCCCACGAGCAGCAGCCATTCTTCAGCCTTCCTTTTGCACCTGGCAAACATCAAGATGAGCTCATGGCAACCAGCTGGGGCCAGAGGGGTAGGACCCACTGAGGAAGGCAGGAGCCCAGCTTGTCTATCCCAGAAAGCCCCAGAGAGTAACTGGAGGAACAGGGGACAAAGGCCTGCCTCTGGTAAGACAGGTGATGCGTGTGGGAGTCGGGAGAACTTGTGGGGCCAGAGACTGTTTCAGGGCTCACAGGCCTGTGAAGTCAAGTGAGAAGGGTCCCATGTTGGTTAGATGCTCTGCCAACACTACCTTAAAATGTGTCATAATTTTAAACACGGACACTCCATTTTCATTTCTCATGGAACCTCACATATTGTGTAGCGGGTCCTGGGTGCTCAGGTGGCCAGGTAGTCTAAGAAGGTAAACTGAGGCAGACAGCAGGCTATGGATTTGGAGAAAGCTCTATACACTCAGGTACCCAGGACGCCCACGGGCTATCAGATACTAGGTCCATGACACTGTGACAAATCTCAGCCAATTATGGGGACCAAGAGATGTGGCTCCAGGAAAAACTGGGTCCTGACCCAACTGTGCCAGTCGCCCCTGTGTTCCTGGGTACCTGATCTCACCCCTCCACCCTGGTATCCTCACCTATAAATGGGCATTACTCTGTAGCTATTTCATAAAGTGATGGTCAAGACTGGCACACAATTGTTTGATAGATGTTACCTAATACTTTTATTGTCATTGTATGTTCATCCTCATACCATGACCGGGCTCCTGGGAACCCACTGGGGTGCCCTGTGCCTGCAACCTGGTCCCTCTGAGGAAGGGTGTCCTGATGAGGCCGGGAGCCAAAGCATCGCCCTTCCTCTCTCAGGCCCTCTCCCCTGAGACTGCCCCCCACCCACACCTCAGCCCTGCCCTCCGACCCTCAGACTCCTCTCCGCTGCAATTGTACAGAGAGCGGCCCAGCGTGGAGGGAGTGAGCTGCCAGGAGACGCAGTGAGGCCATGGTGAGACCACAGCCTGTCCTCATCTTGTGGCAGTTCCCACACCTCCAAGGTTGTGCACTTGCTGGGGTAAGTTCCTTTGTTTCTGCCCACTTTGGACAGCTTCCCCGGGCCTTCTTTACAGAAGCTCCTCGCTCCTTATAAATTCACTCAAATCCCCCGGGATGTCGTTATCTCAGGAAAATCAAGCGCCTCCGCCTGGCCGGTCAAGACCGGGGCTCTGCATCACTGGGCAGAGGAGCGGCTTATCTTAAGCATCCTACACAGCGGCAGCCGGACAGGAGGCTAATTGGCAAACAAAGGGGAGAGGAGGCCGTCCAACCATGACCTGGCCTGGCTCATCCTGCAGCAAAGGGCCAGACCTGCCTGGAGGTGGGATGGAGGGCAAGAAGGCGCTCAGGGACCTCTCGCTCCTGAGCAAGGGCAGCTGCACCCAGCTGTGCCGGGTCCCAGAAGGGCATGGGCTCAGCACCTAATGGGACTGGCTGTGGGTCGTCCTTGCATTTACCAGCTGTGGGACCCTGAGCGGGTTACTCTACCTCTCTGTGTTCTCGTTGAAACACGGGCTCATCACATGTGCCTGTCGCCACTGTCGTGCTGGGAGAAATGCGCCCTGTGGCATCCTGGCACTGCCTCTCAGTAACTGTTCATTGTCCCATCGCCACTACCGTGGTCCCTGGTGCTGGCCAAGAGCAGGGAGGCTGAGCTTCCGACGAATGAAGCGACCTGCCTGGGCTCACCAGGGGCAGAGCCCCTGTGCGTGGGCCCCGGGGGGCTCAGCTGGGTCTGCCCCAGCCCAGGGGCAGGAAGGCAGCCAGGAAAGGCCTGCTCTGAGCAACTCGTCCTGGGAGCCTGGGTCTGGGACAGAGACGGGAAGGACACAGCAGGGCCAGTGAGTGAACAGTGGCAGGAAAATGAATCGGGGAATGGGGAGGAGCCGCCCGCCATTAATCATCATGAAGAATAGGTCCCAGAGAGCTGCCTAAAGCTCCGAGGTGATTAATGACCTTTTTAATTTCCCCTGCGCATCATCCCAATTATGCAGGGCGCTGAGGCTGCAGGGGCCTGGGAAGCAGGCAGGTCCGTGCAGAGCCCGGAGCGAGGCGGCAGCGCCGGGAGGGGCACAGGCCTCTCCCAAAGGGTGGCTGGGTCCACCCAGGGAAACAGCAGTCTCCGGACTGTTACAGAAACAGGTTCTTTTCCTACACACTCACCTGCGTTTCTACTGTGAGCTCCCACTCCTCCCTCATGGCAGGTGCCCAGGAGCCTGACTAAGTTCTGGGGTCACATGGAGGAGGGTCCGGGGCAGTTGGCTGCTGGGGGTTCTCCGGCGCCAGTGCCTCTGGTTCGTCCACCATCTGCGCCACCTGCAGCTGTCAGCCTCACCTTCCTGTTCACACCAGAGGTCCTGTCTTCCTTACTGCTGTGCACACTGGAGCAGGCGGGGGGGAGGGGGTTCCTAAAAAGGCTGCTTCTTCTCCCAACCTCCCAGCTGGACCCCCAGACCTTTCTGAGGACTCGGCCTCCAAACGGATGCTCTCCTGAGAATAAGGTGCGGGGGCTGCCTGTCCCCTGCAGGTCCCAGTCCAGGGCAGGGCACGTGCACCCGCCACACCCCTGGCACAGACCTTCCCCATCCAGCCACGCCAAAGTCCCTTCTCCCCAAAGTGAGCTCTGTGAGCCCAAAAGCCCAGACCAACATGTTGTTACCCTTCAGCATTAAGCACAACTCTCTCTCTCTCTCTCTCTCTCTCTCTCTCTCTCTCTCTCTCTCTCTCTCCTTTAATTTTGAGAACTCAGGTGAGGACAGAAGTAAGGAGCAATCCAGTGGTTGACATCTCAGACGAGTCAGCCTCCCACAGGACGGGATGCTGTGGGAGGTCCCAGGAGTGAGCCTGCCCTGGAACCATGTCCATGCGGAGAGCAGCGTTTCCTGGTGATTGAGACTTGGGTTCCAGGGTTCCCTCCCAGCCCCTACTGACAGTCGTGTGACCCTGAGCAGCGGCTCTATCTCCCACAGCCTCAGGGCCTCATCTGGAAAGTGGGGGCAGGTGAACGGACTGCAGAATCAGCCACAAGGTGCATGTGGCGTGCCCCATGCTGTGCCCTCCCTGCAACTGGGAGAGAAGGAGAGGCCAGTCGAATTAGTAAGCAAGGGAAGGAGAGCCTGGGGAGAGCGGGCCAGAGCCCGCGCCAAAACCTGGGAAAGAAAACAGAGAAGGTGAGGCCCATCTCTCTCTCTCTCTCTCTCTCTCTCTCTCTCTCTCTCTCTCTCTCCCTCCCTCCCTCCCTCCCTCTCTCTCTCTGCTACAGTGGAAATGAATAAATGCATTTTACTCACTAAACTCAAACTCCTCAGAATGTCCTTCAAGGCTGTGCATGACCTGCATCACCTCCTTTGCCCTCTCCTCTGGGACCCCCAACTACGTTCCAGCCATACAGCTCCCTTCTCTTCCCCTAAGGCAGGGGTCCCCAACCCTGGCCACACTTCAGAGTCCCTGGGAAGCCTTTAACATACGTCATATTTCAGGCCAACCCCAGACTAATGAGGTCACATCTACTGCAGACAAGAGAGGGACCAGAAAATCCTAACGCTCCCAGGAGGTCCCAGCTTCAGCAGGGGCAGGAATTGTTGCTCTGAAGCAAGAGCTTACATCCTCGACCTGCTCCTCCTCCTCCCTGTTGCCTTCCTCCCCTCCTCCACTTCCTCATTCTCCTCCTCCCCCCCTTCTTCACCCTCCTCCTTCTCCTTCCTGCAGCCCCTTCTCCTCCCCCTCCTCCTTGCTGCCCCCTGCTCTCCCCTCCCCCTCCTCCGCCTCTTCCCTGTTGCCCTCCTACCCTCCTCACCTCCTCTTCCTTCTCCTTCTCCCTCTCCTCCTCCTCCTCTTCCTCCATGTTGCTCCCCCTCCTCCTCCTCCTCCTCTTCCTCCTCTTTCTCCTTCTCTTCCTTCCTGAAGCCCCACCTGCCCCCTGCTGCCCCCTCCTCTCTCCTCCTCCTCCTCCTCCTCTGTGTTGCCCCCTCTCCTCCTTCCCACAGCCCCTCGTCTCCCCTCCTCCTTCTCCTCCTCCTCCATGTTGCACCCCTCCTCTTCCTCCTCCTTCCTGCTGCCCCATCCTCTGCCCCTTGTTCCTTCTCATCAGTTCCACCTCAGTGCAATGGCTCCTCTTCAACAGTTGGCCGCAAACACCTCATTAACACCATCCATCGCTTGCTTTATTTCCTAGAACTTACCGCAAAATATATTGTTTGTTTATTTATATGTTTGCTTATTCTTTGTTTTCTTTGCTAAAATGTTGGGCCTCTGATGCCTCGAACCGCATCTGAGTTGTTGTGCCCTTCCCAGCCCTCCACAGCATGGCCTGTGG
This sequence comes from Antrozous pallidus, assembly GCA_027563665.1. Classification (NCBI taxonomy): domain Eukaryota; kingdom Metazoa; phylum Chordata; class Mammalia; order Chiroptera; family Vespertilionidae; genus Antrozous; species Antrozous pallidus. The sequence goes on along the minus strand of CM050512.1, from coordinate 114,674,782 downwards.
CCGGCCTGAACAGTCTGAGAGGGAATTGAAGGCCCAGACCTCACAGAGCAGGTCAATGTGGGATGTAACAGGCCAAACCTCCTGCTCCCCTGGCCCACACTGTGAGGAGCCTCAGGACCTGGGGGGCATGGCCAGCCTGCAAACCTCCACAGACCCCTCGCCCAGGCTGCCCCTCACCGCAAGGGAACCCCCACCCTGATCTAGGACACTCTTCAGGGCAAACCAGCTGGCCCCACCCATGCACCAGGCCTCTATTCTATCTAATAAAAGAGTAATTTGCAGATTGACCATCACTCCAACACACAAGAGGGCTGCCCCATGTGGTCAAGATGGCCACCACAAGATGGTCAGCAGGGGAGGGCCGTTGGAGGTTCCAGGCCCTGCAAGGGAGTACAGTTGTGGGCGATCAGGCCAGCAGGAGAGGGCAGTTACGGGTGACCAGGCCAGCAGAGGAGGGAAGTTGGGGGCAAATAGGCTGGCAGGGGAGCAGTTAAACATCAATTAGGCTGGCAGGGTAGTGGTTAGCAGGTGATCAGGCTGGCAGGCAGAAGCGGTTAGGGGCAATCAGGGAGGCAGGCAGGTGAGCAGTTTGGAGCCAGCAGTTCTGGATTGTGAGAGGGATGTCTGATTGCCATTTAGGCCTGATCCTACTAGGATGGGGCCTAGATATGCAGTCTGACATACCTCAAGGGATCCCAGATTGGAGAGGGTGTAGGCTGGGCTAAGGGACATCCCCTGCCCCCTGTGCATGAATTTCATGCACCAGCCTCTAGTTGTCAATAACACTGCAATGAATATAGGGGTACCTATATTCTTTTGGATTAGTGTTTCTGGTTTCTTCGGATATATACACCCAGAAGTGAATTGCTGGGTCATAAGGAGATTCCATTGTTAATTTTTTGAGGAAACTCCTTACTGTTTTCCATAGTGGCTGCATCAGTGGGCATTCTCACCAACAATGCAGGAGGGTTTCCTTTTCTCCATGTCCTGGCCAATACTTATTTTTTGTTTGTTTGTTTGTTTGTTTGTCAATTTATTGATGATAGCCATCCTCTCAGGTGTGAGGTGATATCTCATTGTGGTTTAATTTGCATTTTTCTGATGATTAATGGTGTTGAGAGCATCTTTTCATCTGTCTATTGACCATCTGGAGAAGTGTCTGTTCAGATACTTTGCCCATTTTCTAAATTGGATTGTTTGTTGTTTTGATGTTGAGTTTTATACGTTCTTTCTAAATGTTGGATAGTAATTCTTTATCAGATGTATCATTGGCAAATATGTTCTCCCATTTAGGGGGTTGTATTTTCATTTTGTTGATGGCTTCCTTTGCTGTACAAAGACTTTTTAGTTTGATGTAGTCCTATTTGTTTACTTTTTCTTTTGTTTCCCTTTCCTGAGAAGATATATAAAAAATATTGCTATGAGAAATGCCCAAGTTTTACTGCCTAAGTTTTCTTCTAATGTTTTTATTGTTTTTAATCTTAAATTTAAGTCTTTAACCCATTTTGGGTGTATTCTTGTGCATGGTGTAAGAAGATGGCCTAGTTTCATTTTTTGTCCAATTTTTCCAACACCATTTATTGAATAGACTGTCTTTACTCCATTATATGTTTTTCCTCCTTTCTCAAATATCAACCATAAAGGTGTGGGTTTATTTCTGGCCTTTCAGTTCTATTGATCTCTATGTCTGTTTTTATGGCAGTACCATGCTCTTTTATTACTATTGCTTTATAGTATAGTTTTATATCAGGTAGTATAATTCCTCCAACTGTGTTCTCCTTCTCAAGATTGTTGTCGCTAATCAGGGTCTTTTGTGGTTCTATATAAATTTTTGGAATATTTCTAGTTCTATGCAATATGCCACTGATGCCTTGATAGGGGTTGTGTTAAATGTATAGACTGCTGTATGGACATTTTAATGACGTTAAATCTTATTATCCATGAATATGGTATATGCTTTTGGGTAATCTTCTTCAGTTTCTTTCTTCAGCATCTTACTTATAATTTTCTAAGTACAGGTCTTGTATATCTTTGCTAAATTTATTTCTATGCATTTTTTTAAATGCAGTTGTAAATGGGGTTGTCTTCATTTTTCTTTCTGATAGTTTCTTTTTAAAATTGCAACTGATCGTTGCCTATTTTTTTTGTATTCTGCTTCTTACTAAATTCATTTATCAGGTCTATTAGTTTATTGGTGGAATCTTTAGGGTTCTTGTTATACAATATTATATGATCTGCACATAGCAGCAGTTTCATTTTTCTGTTCCAATTTGGATGACTTTTATTTTTTCTTTTTGTCTGGTTGCTGTGGCTAGGACCTCCAGTACTATGTTGAATAAGAGTGGTGAAAGAAGACATCCCTGTCTCATTCCTGATGTTAAGGGACATATTTGTAGATTTTTGCCTATTGAGTATGATATTGGCTGTGGGTTTGTCATATAAGCTTTTATTATGTTGACATCTGATCCCTCTAGTCCCACTTTTCTCAGAAATTTTATCATAAATGAGTCCTGGATTTCATCAAATGTTTACTTTGCATCTATTGATATAATCATGTGATTTTTAACTTTTATTTTGTTTATGTGGAGTATCACATTTGTTGATTTGCAAATATTGTGTCTACTTTGTATCCTTAGAGTAAATCCCACTTGGTCATGGTGTATGATATTTTCTATGTATTGCTGAATTTTATATTTTGTTGAGAATTTAGTATCTATGTTCATCAGGGATGTTGGCCTATAATTTTTTTTATAGTGTCTTTATCTGGTTTTAGAGTTAGGGTAATGTGGGCCTCCTAAAATAACCTTTGGAGCCTTCCCATCTCTTGAATTTTTTTGAATAGTTTGAGAAGGAAAAGTAGTTTTTTTCTTTGAATGTTTGGTAAAATCCACCAGTGAAGCCATCTGGTCCAGGAATTTTATTTGTTGTGAGTTTATTATTATTATTATTATTATTATTATTGCTTCAATTTCATTCACTGTAATTGATCTACTTAAATTTTCTGATTCTTCCTGATTCAGTTTTGGAAGATTGTATGTTTCTAGAAATTCACCCATTTTGTTCAGATTTTATAATTTATTGGCCTAAAGTTGTTCATAATATTTTTTGTAATCCTTTGTATTTCTATGTGTCAGTTGTTATTTCTCACCTTTCATTTCTGATTTTATTTATTTGGGTCCTCTCTCTTTTTATTGATAAGTCTTGTTAAGGGTTATAAATCATGTTTATCTTTTCAAATAACCAGCTGCGGTTTTATTGATCTTTTGTATTGCTTTTTAGACCCTATATATTTTATTCATACTCTGATCTTTATTATTGAGGTAGGCCTGTAATGCTATGAATTTCCCTTTTAGGACTGCTTTTGCTGCATCCCATAGGCTTTGAGTTGTTATGTTCTCATTTTCATTTGTTTTAATGTATCTTTTGGTTTCTTTCTTCCTCTCATTGTTAACTAATTTATTGTTTAGTAACATGCAATGTAGCCTCCATGTCTTTGTGTGTTTTTCAGTTTTTTTCTTGTGATTTATTTTATTTCATACCATTATGGTCAGAGACTTGTTTTATGTTCTAACATATGGTCTACCCTAGAAAATGTTCCATGTGTACTTAAAAAATAATGTATATTCTGGTGTTTTTGGGGTAAAATGTCTGAAGACATCAATTAAATCCATCTTTCTAGTGTATCATTTAAGGCTGCTGTTTTCTTGTTGATTTTCTGTTTGGAAGATCTACCCATTGGCATCAATCAGATGTTAAAAAATCTCCTACTATGACTATACTACTATTAATCTCTCACTTTATATTCATCAAGATTTGCTTTATAAATTTAGGTGCTCTTTTTTATATTGGGTGCATAAAAGTTTGAAGGGTTACATCCTCTTGTTAGATTGATTCCTTTATTATTATGTAATATAATTCTTTGTCTCTTTTTATAGCCTCTGTTTCAAAGTCTATTTTGTAATATGTAAATATTGCTATTCCAGCATTGTTTTTTATTTCCATTTGCATGAAATAAATTTTCTCAAGTCTTTACTTTTAGTCTGTTTGTATCTTTCATTCTGAGGTGTGTCTCTTGTAGACAGCATATATACACTGAGTGGCCAGATTATTATGATCTCTGGCCACTCAGTGTATATCCTATATAATAAAAGGCTAATATGCAAATTGTCCCCTCAACCAAGAGTTTGACCAGCAGGCAAGCCAGCCAACTGCCCATGTCCCCTCCCCCTGGTCAAGCTGGCTGGACCCCACCCATGCATGATGCATGAATTCATGCACCGGGCCTCTAATATATATATACACACTGAGCCAGATGTTATGTGGGATTCTCTTCTCAGATTCAGTGTTCTGAGCTGGTCAATTTGTCCTGAAGTCAAGATGCAATGCTCCTTATGGAGAACTCTTAGAGCTGAGCTATCCCTCTGAGATCTCGGCCACCACCCACGCAAATGGGGCCAGCCCTTTTCACATCTCTGTACTTCCTGCCTGTCTCTATGTGGCTTCTTTGTAAATTCATGGTATAAGACTTCTCTTCAGGGAGCCTTTGTTTGATTTATTCAGGTTGATCATTCTATATTTTAGTTATAAAAGCAGTTTGGTCCTAGGAGGAGATAAGTGTAGCTTCCCCAAATCCACCACCATCTTTGATCTTCTCTAAAAATTCAGGAAATTATTAAGTAACACATTTACCACATATAATCACAATAGGTCTCCCAACAGCTTCTCTACATGGATAGGTGGGTTGATGGATGGAAAGCACATGGGATTTTGAATCAAATGATGCTTGAACCAAAACCTGCCTACATTGCTCACTGGCTTCTGCTGCATGCATCCCTTTGTATTCCAAGGCAGTTGGAGCATCATCAAATCATTAAGCAAGTGGAATGTCCCACTATTTCATGATGTCCCTATCTTTCCCAGTGGTTTGCAAAGTGTGTTCTGGGACACCCTCTGCCAGAAGCCAATTCCAACATGTCATAATTACAAGGGTTTTATCAAAAGGTTGATGAAACTTGGGGGCTCAACAAGGGCTGAGTCACATATGTAATTACCTGTTGGAATTGCTGAAAAGGCACTTCCCCCTAACCTTAATAGGGTGATTGTTTACTACCATACAGCTCAACACATCTTAATCTACATGTTATTGCCTCCTGTTGGCCAAACACCTGAACAGTTTAGGCTATTCCCCAATCTGAAAATGCTTCTGTACGAAACCCTACCCTTTGAAGTGTATTATCTCCACTTGCCTTAGGACAAATTGTGTTAATAAAAAGCAGGGGTCCTGAGACAAGGGGAATGAAGAGCTAAGAACTTAGAACTTTAGTTCCTTTAGCTGAAGCTCCTCTGACCCCCAATGCCTTTAAAAATTATCTTTCATCTTTGGACTCTTATTTAATCTACACACAGCCTTTCTCCAGATTGCTGAATCCTTCTTAATGCTGGGACAAGAACCCCAGCACCCTTTAGTTTTCTGAGGTGGCTATGAGCCAAGGGGAGTCTGTTTTCCTTCTACTCCAGAATTCAAGTAGAACAACTCCTTCTTATAGGCCATAAACATGCACATCCTTCATGAGATTTCAGTTGATAAAAAAGGTAGGATGCTATAAAATGATATCCAAATATGATCTAAAAACCTTTCATTTTCTATGTAATGAAATCATCCCAGATAGATGCACTTACTCCCCCTAAAGTGTCATTTGGGATTGTTAATCATAATTGTAACCAGGACTTGAATTAAATGTAACTGCAAGCCTGACTGTCTTTCCCTGGTATACATCTCTCATTTATTCAACCATCTAACACAAAGTCATTGGACACCTATTCTGCCCTAGACCTGAATCTCATACCTCACTCCAGTTGCTGGGGATGTAGAGATGAACCGGACAGGCGTGTTTCCTGCACTCTCTGAACAGACAGCAGATGATTTGGGAGATGTAGCTAAGTGACGTGCAAGTTCTGACAGTGGTGACAGTGCTGATGGTAGGCATTCCAGGAAACTGCAGATGTTAGCTGCAAATGAGAGTGGACGAAACACAGTGAGAAAACATTTGTTCTGCCAGAGTAAAAATAGTTTGGTTAAGGCCCCAACTCCTACTCCACATTTCCTCTCACTGTCTAAGACCGCAAAGCCTCACCTGTATTCCACCTCTTGGGAGCCCGACCAATACATGTGGCGTGCGCATTTTATTGCTGGGTAAGCCAGATCTGATTTTGAGGAACCCCACTAACGTGTGTTTTATTTCTCGATAATCCAGGATTAGGTTTTTGTCAGCCTTTCTGCCCAATATCCATTTATTGTGCTCCAGCTTTTGCCTGACTCTTACTTGCGAGTGGATGGGAAGTTTATGCTTGAATGAAACGGCAGTAAATTGAACTGGAAAACACACATACACGTAGACACAAAGGACAAAGCATTTCACTTTGTGGGATGGCTCCTGGGAGCAGAGGGATCTGGGGAGACTCTGACATGCCTTGCAGGGGGAGGGATGCTAGGAATAAGAGGGTAAGAGAGACAAAAGGGCTGCTCATTGGAACTGCATTTGGGCAAGTTGCTGGCACGGCCATTTTGGGGCCCTGGAAGCAGGGATTTTTTATAGACATAAGAAACAGTCGCTTCTGTGCTTTCCTAAGTCAAATTGGAGCTATCTGCTTTTTAATTTTTTAAAAATCTATTATGACCTACGTTATGATTGGTAACCACTGGCTGGGCTTGTCTTCTGAGATTCACTGTTGCTAAGTGCCGAAGGACATGATATTATAACTCAAGAAGCATTCATCAAGACCTACTGTGCATAGTTGCCTGGTGAAAAGTTAAGGGGAAAAAAGAGGCAATTTCCTCTGCTGAACTCCTCTCTGGAATACGTGACATCCTAGATTAAAATGATTCTGAGGGGCGGGGGCTACAGAGGACTGGTTGGTGCCGCTCATCCTCGGGAAGGTGTGCAGGGAGGTGGCTGTGCAGGGAGGTGGCTGTGCACTTGCCCTTCCTCTCACAGCCCCAGCCCCAGGCCCAGCCCATCCTGCCTGCTCTGGAGCCTCTGCCCCAGGTTTCTCTGGTCTCCCACCTGGACGCAGCCGCTGAACCGTGGCCACACTTTACTCATGCCTCGCTGTACTTGGTTCTCAATTACAAGTGAGCTAACTAAACTGCACGTGACTGAAGCCCGGAAGTCTTCATACCCATACGTGTTATCCGGCAGGCGCACAAAGTCCGCCTACAAGAACGAGGGGTTCGGGTGCTCACACAATAGCACCTGGGCTCTGTGTTCTGTATTTCATGGCTTTCACTGTCAGAAAAGCTTTTCTCTGCGGGTGGACCTGGCAGCTTCAGGTTGATATCTTCGCCGCCCAGCAGCTTTATGAAAAAGAAAGCTTCTCTTTTTCCAAAAAGATCTAGGGCTTGAATCCCACTGGACCAACGTGAGTCATATGCCCATTCCTGAACCAATCAATATGTCCAGAAGAACAGAATACTCTGATTGGCCAAACCTGTGATGGGCTCTGCCCTGCAGCTGGAGAGTGGTGTCAATCACTCCTATGTCACATCAAGTCATGGTGGATTATGGGTGGTTCTGCAAAGTAAAACTCAGCACTGTTATCCAAAGAAAGGGGAAATAGATCCTAGGAGGGCAAAACAGTCAATGCTCACCTCTCTAATAACACATTCCACCTTCCATCTGTGTTGTGATTATTTCTGTTTATCTTCCTCCCAGATAAATGCTTCTTCAGGCTGGAACCCACCGCTGCTTCAATGCCTCCTGCTGGACCCGGGTGGGGGTGGGGGAGATGGCTTTCTCACCGCAGGTGCCCAGTAAACAGCATTAATGAAATACTAAGTATCCACACTCTCCCTGGATGTGAGGGTCCCTGTGTGGAGGTGAAGGCTTTCAGCAGCCTTCCCAACAAACACATCGCCACTCTGAAGAACAGGAGGGTCTTCAGAGCATGTACAGTGTCTGGTTTTATGGTTAACAAATAAAATTGAACAAAATCAATGAATGTGTCAAAATTTCTGAGGCTTTGATGACTCAGACCCATTGGGTAACTGTTTCCTTAGAATAAAACAGATTTATCTTTCTTTTGTTCATAACTGTAGGCCATCGAGTAGAGGGGCAGGCTGAGGCTCCCAGGGGGACAGGCTACTGAGGGGGAGAGCTGGGACAGAAAAGGCTTTCCAGGCACCACAAAGATTACTTGAAAGTCAGGTGCAGAATTCAAGAAAGTTTTGCATGTAGAGAGCTGGACTCAGCTTTGAATAGCCTGAGGCAGGCAGCAGCGGCTGGTCGAGGGAAGGACATCTGTTTCTCTGGGGGATTAACCAATGGGTTAAAGAGAAAACTCAAGCCTGTCTGGGGATAGCTCTTCAATTCAAACAGTGCGCTAACCACCGAGGAGTTGAGTTTGTCGAAAATGTGTAGTTCTGATGATTGTCACCCCAAGAAATTGAATTAAGAGCATATTTCTGGGTTCACTTTTGAGATTTGGATTCACTATGCCCATGGGGCAGAATTCAGAAATGGTGTTTGAAAGGTGCCCTGGCAAAACCAGATGGGAAACCTCTTCGTGGGCTCACCTGCTGCAGCAGTGCATGGCCGGTAAACACGGAACCTCTGAACTTGGCAGGTGGAGTGAGAATCTCAGCTTGGCCCCTCAGTGGCCAAGAAACCTTGGGTAGTGACAGTGTTTAATTCTCCAATGCTCAAAAAATCATGAAGATGAATATAGTTCTTACCTCGCAAGGTTATATGAGGATAAAGAGGTAAGGTATGAACAATCCACAGCAGAGTGCCACCACCCCACATCTCTCTCTCTCTCTCTCTCTCTCTCTCTCTCTCTCTCTCTCTCTCTCTCTGTCTCTCTCTCTCTCTCTCACACACACACACACACACACACACACACACACACACACACACTTCCACCTGAAACAGGTGCCCCTCACCCCTCCTCGGTGCTCCCATCCCCTATTTCTTCTCACTCACCCCTATTGCACTGTACTCTGCATTGTCTGTTTATTGGCTCCCCACAGCCTGGAGTCTCATGTAGTAAGGGCTCAGGTCAGGCAGAGCAAGGCTCAAGGCCCAGCTCCATTATTAGTTGTGTTGCCTGGAGCAAGTAATGGATCTTGTTTCGGCTCTCATTTCTTCTAATCTGTAAAGTAGGAGTAAGAGTAGATACCTGATAGGGTTATTAAAGAGTCAATGCTTATAAAGCACTGAGCATTGCACTTGGTACATAATTAACATCCAGAAATGACCATTTTGCATTGTGATTAATCCTTCAAAGGGTTCACAGAGTCCACCTAGCTTGCTCTCTGCTGTATTGCCACTACCTGGCACAATGCCTGGCCCACAGTTGACACCTAATTATGATTTGCTGAGTGACTGAATGAGTAAATAAAATGCAAGAAGAAAGGACTGAAGAAGGAACAGAGGATTAAGATGTGGCAGTGCCCGGGATAGAGCAGTGTGGGTCCATCGTTCCCTATCACTCTCACAGCAGACCGACACAGCGCTCACTGAGTTCTGTTTTAGAAGAGAGGAGAAGTGACTGGCCCAAATTGCTCAGCTAATAACAGAGCTAATTTTAAAATAAATCTTTATTTTTCAATTACAGTTGACATACAATATTATATAGTTTCAGTTGTACAACATAGTGATTAGACATTTATGTAACTTATGAAGTGAACACTCCAATAATTCGAATACCCTGGCACCGTACATAGTTATTACAATATTACTGACTATATTCCTTATGCTGTACTTTACATTCCTGTAACTATTCTGTAACTGCCAATTTGTGCTTCTTAATCCCTTCACCATTTTCACTCACTCCCCAATCTGGCAACCATCAAGATGTTCTTTGTATGTATGATTCTGTTTCTGTTTTGTTTGTTCATTTATTTTGTCTTTTTAGATTCCACATATAAATGAAATTATATGGTATTGCCCTTTCTCTGTCTGACTTATTTCACTCAGCATAATCCACTCTGGCTGTTTTTTTTAAATAACCACAGAAGGGTGCCCACAGTTCATGGTCGGAACTCCATCCCCACAAAACACTCTCAATGGGCCATAGACCACCAGACGTGGACGGCAGAGCAGCCAGCAGAGAGGACAGAAAGTGGTGGCCATGGTTGACATTTGGCCATTGGATGAGATCATTTGGTTTTCTCAGTGTCTCGGTAAGTGCAGGCCAGTGTTTACAAATGTGGACATCTCGCCTACAATCCAGATTCCTGGCTTCTCTGGGTAAAACCGAAGCTGTCCAAACTTTGAGCCTGCATTCCTGCCTGGGACAAGGAGCTGAAGCTAACCGGGGGCCAGCCATGCTCTCCAGCAGGCTGTCATGCCCCGATCCGGCCAACTTATGTAGTGGTCGCACCACCAGCCTGCTTCGCTGCTCTGCTGTCTCTGGCCCTGTGCGCATCTAAGCTGGCCACCAAGATCCACCACCCAGTTCATCACCTTCAATTACAGGCGGGACCTGGAAGCCCAGAGAGGAGGACATACAGTCTAGGCCACACACTGACCTGCAGACTCTGCATTTTAACTAACTCCTCCCGACAATGTCCTTGTCACGACTGCTTCACGCACCTTCTCAGGGCGCACTGCGGTTCAGTCCATGCCTGCAGACACCCAAGGAGAACAGCGAGGGCTGCAGAACCGACTTCCGGAAAAAATCATTGGTATCTCCTCCCAGGATTCTGAGTAAAAGGAAAAAGACTCATGGCATGCTCGTCAGCACTCCCAGAGGACTCAGCCTTCCAGATGCCGAGGGAGCCTGGCTTGGTGTGGGAGCTATGCTGGCCCCTGCTGTTAAACAATTAGCATTGTCACCCAGCGCTACTTTCACTTCCTCCAGTGGCCTCAGAGCATCCGTTCCTGGGAAATGCCCAACCATTGGGCCATCCTGCCTCGGCCAGGAAGGAGAGTCAGAGCCAGGCTTGGCCCTCAGGGCCAGCCTCATCTCTGCTGGGCTGTGCTTCTAGTGTCTTCTAGAATTCTAAGTCTTACAATTCTGGAAATAGAACCATAGCCACCCTTCTCGTCCATTCCCTCAGTAAATGCTGCCATCTCGAACCAGAACCAGCAAGCCCAAATGTGAGTGAGCTTCACAGACAAGGTCAGCAAGCTCACAAAGTAGGGGAGGGAGAGGCTGGAGAAGACAAGCGCTTTCAGGGCTGGGCAAGGGCCCTGGCTTTTCACGGTCAGTCAGGGAGGTCACCCTGCTTGGCACACCATCTCCCATCGTTGAACCAGAAGTAACAGCTGGCTTAAGAAGCTACATGTGTGGCAACCTTTGCAGGGTGTGTGAGTGTGTGTGTGAGTGTGTGTATGTGTGTGAGTGTATGCATATGTGGGTGTGTGTGTGCGTCTGTGTACATGTGTGTGTGTGTGAGTGTGTGTAATGTGTGTGTATGTCTGTGTGTGTGTCTGTGTATATATGTGTATGTGTATGTATGTATGTGTGAGTGTGTGTGTATGTGTGTGTGTGTGTGTGAGTGTGACGTTTCCAATGCACAGTGTGACTTCTCAGGCACAGTCGAGCCTTGTACAGCTAGGCAAACACCCTCAGATGCACTAACCCTCCCGTCTGTGATGGCCACTAGGAGATAAGGTGATTTGCTTATGCTACTGAGAGTAAGTAGGAAACAGGATAGATTGTTGTCTTAGAGAAAGGAAACAAGAAGTGTGAACTGAGTCTGTGATGACACTGGCGAGGCCCATACTACGGTAAGCACACACTCGATTATCTCCAGAGACTTTCCCGGTGTTGTATTAACACTTACACTGATACCATGTGCAGAGAGAGGAGCCCTCCCTCTATGTTTTCCATGTTTTCAAGGCTTTTTCTGGGAGCCCCCTGAGTCTGTGGCCATGCTCTCCAGCCTGCCTGGCCTGCTTTTCCCAGATACAGCTAGCATCAGCGCCAGCATTGTTGCCAGCTCCTCCCAAAACCCAGACTGTCCACAGAAATCTCCTCCCTGACCCCCGGTCTTCGGTCTTGGTCCTCACTCTCGCCTCAGGACCTCAGAGCATGGTCCTTCTGCCTGGAGTGACCCCACATGGCCACCCTCGTTTACAGTGCATTTGTACTTGAAACCTAGATAAACTGCCAGGCAAGTGTACACTATCCCTCCTTTTCACCAGCATGTCTGGGAGCTCCCTCAGAGCACGTGACCATCTTATGGAGGTGGGGTGGGGGATATCTGTTTATGATATTGCCTTGTCTCAGCTGTGAGCATCTCTATGCTGGGAATAGCTGTCATTTTGCCTTTTTATATCCCAGCATCAGGCACAGACTTAGAAGCACACACATAGTGTTCAATAAATGTTTGTTGAATTAATGAATTAATAAATGACTTAAAAGATCTCAGACGCTCCTGTTAGCTGGCTGTTCAATGGAAGGAAGGGTCTCATAGAGCTGTTAGGGTGGCCCATGTGAAGTCCCTCTCCTAATAGCCTCCTCTCTCTAGTAAAGCAGGGCTAGGCGCAGTCAGAGAGGTGTGCACACAACCTCCGGGGGTGGGGGAGGGTCCTATAGGCCTGGGGCTTTAGAAGGTGTGGAGGGTGCCAGATGAATCCGCCCAGAGTCAGAAGACCCAGAACTGAAGCTCTCAAAGGCTGCCAAATTCAGGGCAAGCAGGAATTGGCATCGCTATCTATGTCCCCAATCAGCAGGGTGTCCCCACAGGGTTATGTCTCCCAAGACGAAGAACTTTTATAGTTATTTGGTCCCAGATTCTGCCGTGAATTTGCACAGGGAAGAGAACACTGAGGAAAGGACAGGGGCAATGGGAGAAAAGAGTTGTTGAGATGGCCAGGGAGGACAGAGGGCAGGGGACGGGCCGCTGGCACAGCAGTTACCAAGCGCAGCAGTGAGGACATGTTCAGCTCCAAGCAAAAGCAAACTCCTAGGGACTAACCAAGTGAAGGTTCAAGTTGCCTTAAATAGCCAACAGCCCCGAGCTCTGGACACTGGATACACTCTCTCTCGGTGACACGGGGCTGCCCTCTGTCCTGCCCCTCCTGGCATCACATCTGCACCCAGTCAGAGGGACAGAGTCAGGGATGCACAACCGAGTCTGTTCCTTTTCCTCGAGAAAGCAAATGTTTTCTCAGAAGCCAAACTCAATAAAAGTCCACTCAGGTACCCGCACCCAGCACTGTGTACGTGGCCATCCCAAGTGAAAATTGTCTACGAAGGTCAAGATTTCTGCTTAGCAGTCTCCTGAGTCGAGGAAAGCAGGGAGCTCTGTCCCATTGCCACACCCAATATCTCTAAGCTTGGGAAGCGTGCCCATATTCCCCCTCAATATTAAGCTTACAGCAAAGTCCACATCCCTGGACATGGGCTTGGAGGAGCTCCTCCTACATGCCAGTCACCATGCTAAAAGCAGAGGGTACAGCATGGAATGAAGCAGACAGAGTTCACTGCCCCTCTGGACCTCTGGCTCCAGGGCCAGGATCAGCTAAATAGAGACTGTTCCATGGTCTGTTTTTGAAAATAAAGTTTTGTTGGAAACAGCCACACACATTCACTTACATTGTGTGTGGCTGCTCCTACAGTACAGCTGCAGAGGCACAGCACTTCAAGGTCACTGGACTGCGAGGACACTGAGGCATGGGCACCATGACTGCACTGAGTGGTTCTCAAAGCCCAGAGCACTTCCCCGGTGGAGGACACAGGATCCACAGGCCATCCCAGGAGTGCCGGCCATTCTGAGTGGGACTGCTTTGGCAAGAGGGGAGAGTTATGCAGGGGAGAGCGGGAGAGAGACTGGTGACCTATGGTGGCCAGAAGCGTGTCTTTTCGGAAGTGACTTAAAAATATTTTTTTTTTATTCTTGACTTCAGAGAGGGAGGGGAGAGAGAGAGAGATAGAAACATCAATGATGAGAGAGAATCATTGATGGCTGCCTTTTGCACACCCAGCACTGGGGATCAAGCCTGCAAGCCAGGCATGTACTCTGACCAGGAATTGAACCTTGACCTCCTGGTTCATTGGTCAACACTCAACCACTGAGCCACACCAGCCAGGCAGAAAGTGACATTTTAACAACTACATGTCCTGAGGAGGTGGACCCCAGCAGAGGGTGTCCTGTGGTAAAGCAGCACCAAAAAAAAGCTCAAAAATTCCGCGTGGGGTGCGTGGGAGGGAAGTGCCTGCGGATGGGAATGTGAACTGGTGCAGTGCCAGGGAGAGAGAGTGGAGGCTTCTCAAAGAATTCGAGGGAGCCCTGGCTGGGTACGCTGTTGGTTAGAGTGTCAGCCTGTCCCCCCAAAACAGGTTGTGGGTTCAATTCCCAGTCAAGGGTTTGATCCCCGGTTGGGATGTGTGTGGGAGGCAACCAATTGACGTTTCTCTCTCACATCAGTGTTTCTCTTCCTCTCTCTTTCTTCCTCTCTCTCTAAAAGTCATGAAAAACCTATCCTCAGGTGCAGATTCTTTTCCTTTCTTTCTTTCTTTCTTTCTTCCTTTCTTTCTTTCTTCCTTCCTTTCTTTCTTTCTTTCTTTCTTTCTTTCTTTCTTTCTTTCTTTCTTTCTTTCTTTCTTTTAAGATTAAGGAGGAGCAGAGCTGGGAGCAGAAGCTGGAGGAGCTGAGCAAGGACAAGAGCATGCCCTGGAACATGGGTACGCTCAGCTGTGATGGCCTCAGCAGGAGCATGGTCAATACCACACCTGGGCAGGTGCAGGAGTCAGAAGAGGTGAGGGGACAGGACACACGACCTTTGGGGAGAAGTCTGAGGAACAGATAGAGCACTTGGGCACCTCCATCACTGGGATGACCGTCAGAAGCACCTCAGACAATGCCCTCCTGGTGTGTGAGGAGACATCAGCCACCTGGTCATCCAATGCATTGACTTAGAGGTGGAGAGCAATGCCACATGGGGCGGGCGGCACACCAGACCATTGTCATGCGGGTCATCCGGCAGTGCTTCACCAAGATCCAGACAGCGGCCACCGGTACCTGGAGGGCTGCAGCGATGAGCTGGAGGCCCTCAGGGGGCATGTGCAGACTACCCCATGCATGCATCGAGAAGGCCATGGAGGAGTATGAGGAGGAGGGACACAAAAAGCCGCATGACCCGGGTGGCCTGGACCCCGTGAAAGTCAATGAGTCTCTCCCGAGGAACTCCAGAAGGTGCTTTGATGTGAAGGCCGTGCAGATCCTCCAAGACATCATCAGCAAGATGTGAAGCACCACATGCAGGGCTACATCCTCTCAGGCCTCTGAGCCCCCAACTCCAAGTCCAGAAAAGCCAAGGAGGGGAGGAGGCAGGCCTGGGACCCTTTGCCGGAAGCTGTCAGCCAGATGAGAAGGATGTCAGTGTGTGACCCACTCCAGCCACCACCCACCTGCCTGCAGGCTTCTGTGCCCACTTTTCAGAAAATGAAAATACATGTCATTGCCCTACCCCCTAGTGTCCTTCCCTTTCCCCTACCCTCCAGCCTGGGAGACCTGCCCCCATGCCCCTCCCCCCACCCCCAGCACTCATCCAAGTCTTGTTTTGAGTCCAGAGCCTTCACTGCCTCCAGCTCCCCCATCAGCATCATGCCAAAGGACCAGAGGTCTGGGGAGGGCAGAGGTGGTTAGGTTGATTCACAGAAAAGGGGAAGGGTCCCCAGTTGAGGACCTGCTCCAGTCACTGTGGGCTCTGTTTCCACTGCCAGTTGTTGAGTCTTCTATATGAACAGCAGTGGTCTTCCAATAAAGTATTTCAGATGCTCTGTAAAAAAAGAGAAAAAAAGAAAAATCAAACTACTGTATAATCCAACAATCCCACTTCTGGGTATTTATGCAAAGTACATGAAATCAGTATTTCCATGTGATATCTGCACCTTGGGTTCATCACAGTATTATATACAACTAGAGGCCTGGTGCATGAAATTCGTGCACGGTTAGGGTCCCTAGATTTGGCCAGCAATCAGGGCCAAACAGGCCTTCCAGCTGCTAGCTGGGGCCTTTCTTCCCTGGCTGTCAGCCACCTGCTAGAGCCTTCTTTCATTCCGTGCCACTCCTTGGTAGTAAGCATACATCATAGCAAGCAACTGAACTCCCAGTCTCTGTTTGAACTTGCATATTAGCCTTTTATATATATAGTTAGTCAAGACATGGAACAACCTAAGGGCCCATCAAAGGATGAGTGGATAAAGACAATGTAAGATACACATATAATGGAAAATTACTCAGCCATAAAAAACAAAAAATAAAACGAAAACCCAGCATTTACAACATGGATGAACCAAAGGACAGTAAACTCAATCAAATAAGCCAGGTACAGAAATTCAAATACTGTATAATCTCACTTATATGTGAGACCTAAAAAATGAAGCTCATAGAAGCAGCAGTTGCCAAGGCAGGGGTGTGAGGAAATTTGGTCAAAGGATGCAAACTTTCAGCTATAAGATGAATCAGTTCTTGGACCTAATGTACAATGTTATGACTATCCTATCTAATAAAAGAGTAATATGCAAATTGATCATGCCTTTGCTACACCCACAAGCCATGCCCATAAGTCAATCAGAGCGAGTATACAAATTAACCCAACCAAGATGGCAATTAATTTGCATATCCACGTGCAGAAGGTGGTGTAGGAGGAAGCCAAGCACTGCAAAAGGGAGCAAAGCTGCAGAGAAGTAAGCAAGTGGGGCGGAGGAGAAGGGAGTGAGTGAGGCAGAGGAGATGGGAGGAAGGGAGGCAGCAGAGAAGGAGTGAGGCGGTGGAGATGGGAGCAAGGCAGCAGAGAAGGGAGGGAGCTTTGCTCAGGCCACAGGAAGCTCTATTCTTGCAAGAACCTTCCTGCAATGGGTCTCTAGTCCTATCTAATAAAAGAGTATTAGGCAGATTGACCATCACTCTAACATACAAGAGGGCTGCCACCCTGTGGTCAAAGATCCTGGTCCCATATGGACACAAGATGGCCACCACAAGATGGCCAGCAGGGGAGGGCAGTTGGGAGGGAGCAGGCCTGCAAAGGAGGGCAGTTGGGGCGATCAAGCCTGCAGGGGAGGGCAGTTAGGGGTGACCAGGCCAGCAGAGGAGAAAAGTGGGGGCAAACAAGGTGGCAGGGGAGCAGTTAGACATCAATTAGGCTGGCAGGGTAGTGATTAGGGGGTGATCAGGCTGACAGGCAGAAGTGGTTAGAGGCAATCAGGGAGGCAGGCAGGTGAGCAGTTTGGACCCAGCAGTCCTGGATTGTGAGAAGGATGTCTGACTGCCCGTTTAGGCCCAATCAGGATTGGGCCTAAATGGGCAGTCAGACATCCCTTGAGGGATCCCAGATTGGAAAGGGTGCAGGCTGGGCTGAGGGACAACCCCCGCCCCCCGTGCATAAATATTTTGCATCAGGCCTCTAGTCTATATAATAAGAGAGTAATATGTAAATTGACCGTACATCCCCTATACCCACAAGCCACGCCCACAAGCCATGCCCACCAACCAATCAGAAGCAAATATGCAAATAAACCCAACCAAGATGGCTGAGAGCAGGAGGGAGGCTTGGGATTCCTCAGCAATAGAGGAAGCCAAGCTTTCTTCCTGCCCTTGCCTGCTCAGCCCTCCACTTCCGGCTACAAAGTTTCAATTGTAGAAAAGATAAATAAATCCCAGATACCAGGGTCTCCACTTGGGTTTCCAGGGTCATGTGGCTGGCCTGCAAACCACCACAGGCTCCTCGCCCAGGCTGCCCCATGCCCCAAGGGAACACCCATCATGATTTCAGACACCCTACAGGGCAAACCACCTGGCCCCCACCCATGCACCAGGCCTCTATCCTATCTAATAAAAGAGTAATATGCAGATTGTCCATCGCTCCAACACACAAAATGGTTGCCCCTATGTGGTCAAAGATCCTGCCACCATGTGGACACAAGATGGCTGTCACAAGATTGCCAGCAGGGGAAGGCAGTTGGGAGGAGCCGGGCCTGCAAGGGAGGGTAGTTGGGGGTGATCAAGCCTGCAGGGGAGGGCAGTTCGGGTGACCAGAATTTTGCAGAGGAGGGAAGTTGGAAGTGACCAGGCCTGCAGGGAAGGGCAGTTGTGGGGGACCCAGGCCTACAGGGAAGGGCAGTTAGGGGCAAACAAGTTGGCAGGGGAGCAGTTAGGCATAAATCAAGCTGGCAGAGAAGTGGTTAGGGGGTGATCAGTCTTGAAGGCAGGTGAGCAGTTGGGATCCAGCTGTCCTGAATTATGAGAGGGATGTCCAACTGCCCATTTAGGCCCGATTCCACTGGGCAGTCAGGAATCCCTCAAGGAGTCCCAGATTGGAGAGGGTGTAGGCTGGGCTGAGGGACCACCCTCTCCCCTGCCCCACCCCTGTGTATGAATTTTGTGCACGGGGCCTCTAGTCCTATCTAATAAAAGAGTAATATGCAAATTAACCATACCTTAGCCACACCCACAAGTCAATCCCACAAGCCACACCCACCATCTAATCAGGAGTGATATGCAAATTAGCCCCCAACCAAGATGGCTGTGGCCACAAAGAGCAGGAGGGAAGCTTGGGTTTTTCTGACAATGGAGGAAGCCAAGCTTTCTGCCTGCCCTTGCCAGCCTAGGCCTCCACTCAATGCTTCAAAGTTTCAATTATAGAAGTTATATCCCAACAGAAATGGTGGCAGCCATAGATCTGGAGAGAGGAGGAGGCTAGGATTGCTCCTGGCAATGGAGGAAGCCAAGCTTTCTGTAGTCCTGGCCTGCCTTGGCCTCTGTTTAAAGCTACAACATTTCAATTATAGAAGATACATAAATCCCAGATACCAGGGCCTCTGCTTGGGTCGCTGGGGGGCGTGGCAGGCCTGGAAACCAGCACAGGCCCCTTGCCCAGGCTACCCCATGTCCCAGCGTAATCCCCACCCTGATTCAGGACACCTTTCAGGTCAAACCAGCTGGCCCCACCCATGCACCAGGCTTCTATCCTATCTAATAAAAGAGTAACAAGCAGATTGACCATCACTCCAACACACAAGATGGCTGCCCCCATATGGTCAAAGATCCTGCCCTCATGTGGTCAACGTTGGCCGCCACAAGATGGTCAGCAGGGGAGGGCAGTTAAGGGTGACCAGGCTGGAAGAGGAGGAAAGTTGGGGGCAACCTGGCCTGCAGGGAAGGGCATTGGGGGGGGGGGCAGGCTTCAGGGGAGAGCAATTGGGGAGGACCAGGCTTGCAGGGGAAGGGCAGTTAGGGGTGACCAAGTCTGCAGGGGAGGACAGTTAGGGGCAAACAGGCTGGCAGGGGAGCAGTTAGGCATCAATTAGGCTGGGAGGGGAGTGGTTAGAGAGTGATCAGGCTGGTAGGCAGAAGTGGTTAGGGGCAATCATGAAGGCAGCAAGGTGAGCAGTTGGGAGCCAGCAGTCCTGCATTGTGAGAGGGATGTCCAACTGCCCATTTAGGCCCGATCCTAAGGGTCCTAGATTGGAGAGGGTACAGACTGGTTGGAGAGACACCCATGCACAAATTTTGTGCTCCAGGCCTCTAGTCTATATAATAAAAGCCTAAGCGACCATTATGGCAGAACAACCAGAATGACTGGTCATTATGATGTGCACTGACCATTAGGAGGCAGACACTCAACACAGGAGCTGCCCTCTGGTGGTCAGTGTGCTCCCACAGGGGGAGCACCACTCAGCCAGATGCCGGCCCATAGCTGGCAAGAACAGCAGTAGTGGTGGGGGCTTCTTCTGCCTCTGTCAGTTCTAAGGAGCAGTGAGTCAAGCAGTAAGGAGCAGCAAGCAGGTGGTGGTAGCAAGCAAGGGATCCCAGACTGCCAGAGGACACAGGCCTGGCTCAGGGACTCCCCTCCCCCAAGTGCATGAATTTTGTTCACCAGCCCTCCAGTAGTTAATAATAACATATTTATCCTTGAAATTTGCTGAGAGAGAAGATCATAAGTGTTCTCACCATACACAGACGTTACCTATGTGAGGAAACAGATGTGTTAATTAGTTTGCTGTGGTGATCATTTCACAATGCATGCCAGTATCAAATCACCACGTTATACAACTAGAATATATACAATGTTTTCTTCTCAATTATATGTCAACTATAGGCCTGCTGCATGAATCCATGCACATTGAAAGGAAATTAATTAGAAGAAATATTTTAATATCGCTATTCGCACTTTATAAAAGAAGTGTCAACAAAATTCATGATCAACAATGACAGATCAAAACATATGTGTGCAATTGGCACCAGCAAGAGCTTTATATATACTGCACATGCAGCAGTCAACTCAGCCAGATGATAGATAGATTGATAGATAGATAGATAGACAGACAGACAGACAGACAGACAGATAGATAGATAGATGATAGATGGATAGATAGATAGATAGATAGATAGATAGATAGATAGATAGAGACTTCCACAGGGAATAAATAAGGGTATTAAATTTTTTAAAATTCCATCAGACAGGGAGGAGCTCCCTGTGTATTTGGAGATAAGTGGCCCCTGGATTGAGCAGAGAGGGCACAAGATGGAAATCTGAGATGCAGGCAGGTTCTCAGCCATGCTGGGCTTTGCGGGGCCTTACCCCCATCCCTCCCTCCCCACCTTCCCTCTCAGGTTTGATAGTCTGATCAATGTTTCTCTGTCTATGGATCTGTTTTTTTTCATCTGTTTATGTTGTTCATTATATTCCACAAATGAGTGAGATCATGTGATATTTGTCTTTCTCTGACTGGTTTATTTCACTTAGCATAATGCTCTTCAGTTCCATCCATGTTATTGCAAATGCTAAGAATTCCTTCTTTTTTACAGCAGCCTAGTATTCCATTGTGTAGATGTACCACCATTTTCTAATCCACTCATCTGCTGATGGGCACTTAAACTATTTATAATACTCTCCCAAGACAATCTCAAGCACTCCTAAGTCTGACAACCAGTTATGTGGGTCCCTCTTTTCTCCTGCCTCCTGTCTCCACGTCTGGGCCCCCTCCTCACCTTCCCGCATGCATGCAATGGTGCAGTCATTTCCAGTTTGGGGGCCAGCTAGTGACCACATTGGGATTTGGGTTCAGGAGGCAGTAGAAACCCTTGCAGTTCTTTAGAATGAGCTACATTCCCTATTATTCCAGCTCTTCCTGAGATCCTTTCATTGAGTAATGGCCATCAGGAGCTATTGGGTCCCTAAGAGTAAAGGGATGCCTTCTTTGCTGTTGATACTGTTCTTTGTGTAACAACCTCTTAGGAACCCTAAGAGGAGGCAACATGGTTGTAAGAACAAGAGCCAGACACCCTGCACCCTAGCTGAATTCGATCAGAATCACGCTATGTCTAACACCGCTGTCCAGCACTTGAGTTGTCACCATCCCTAGGAGACAACAGACCCTGAGCTGGTAACTCTGGATCTCAGCCAGACCTCTCTCATGTTAACATCTGGGTAGTTCAGCAGATGGGAGGGCTAAATTTGGTTTCAAAGCTGTGTCCTAGACAAGGTCTTCTGAAGAAAGAGCCTAGATCCTAACTGTGGGAAGTCTCCTTCACTTCCTACTGAATGAAACATGTGTTCCTTCCCAAGGTCAGGCCAGGCTTGCTCTAAAGCAGCCAGGGCTGTGAATTGCAGCCAGGGATTTGGGGCGCAGCATGGAAATCCTGCCTCAGTTCTTCTCCTATATTTTGGTCTTCTTCAAATCTGGAATCTAACTCACTCCTGAGCTCTAGTCGGGATGGTGAGGTTGGGTGACCCAGAGGGTAGGTTCAAGCACACGGGGTGAAAGGTTTTAGACATACACTGATGAATAGGAATGGGAGATTCTGTTGGAGAGAATATGCTGTTCTATCGATTGAGCCTCCAAGTTCACATCAGCAAAGCAGGGCCAGTCTTACCCAAGGTGTTTACCTCACTGCTTGGCTCATGACAAGCAACAGACGGCACCCGCCACTGTGGTTGTGGTTGTGGTTAAGGTTCCCGCAGTTATTTCAGACCCATGGGATGAAACAGAGATAAGAAAAGCAAGTTTGGTCTGGACTTTGAAAGAACTTCTAATGCATGGGATAGATAAGAACAACAACAAGGTTTTTTTTTTTTTTTTTTTTTTTTTTTTGTAGTCAGAACTGAAACAGTCGGATAGAGAAATGAAAGGAAAGGTAGATGAGGTAGATCCTAATGGGCTCCAGGAAGCAGCCTCAGCCCTGCATGTGGCAGAGGAAGAATGAAGTCAATCTGAGAGGCAGCTTGTAGTTTGAAATCCTGGCAGGCTCCACATGAAAGAATAGGGGATGCCAGAGGGACCTGCCATCTGCAGAAGAAGCAGAGACCTGGCTGCACAGGAAATGCAATGGCCACAGGAAGTGTGGGTGCTCGCAGCTAAGTAAGGAAGGTTTCCTGAGGGAGGCCTGGGAACAAAGAAAAGAAAGGTAGAAGAAGAAGTAAGTGACAGAGAACATTGCCTTTCAGGAAATCCAAGGCAATATCTACTTGGAAAGTATTACCCACTTGGAAAGTAGTCCCGTTTCTGAAATATGAAACCTGGAGGCCAGGACCTTGGACAGGGCTCAGGCACAGGTTGGCCCTGGGACACCAGGAGTTCAGGGACAGGGAAATAAGAGCATTTTAAATGTGAAAAAATACTCAGTGTAAGAAAGAGGAGTCCGAAGAAAGGTGTTAAATGGGAGGCACCCCCATTGCACACTTTGAGTCTTGGCTATAAGAATAACTAGCTAACACTTACCGAGCACTGACTGGTTACCAGAGGCTAGGGAGCCCTTACTAGTACCTAGATTATCTCATGTCATCTTTAGTTTTCTACACATTTCACTAGAGAAAGCAAACAGCTGGGGAAATGTTTCTCTGGGTTTGAGAAGTGTGATGTCATAATCAACCTTTTGATTGGGGGTGCTTAATTGGATTTAAGTTGACAAGACGCCAGACAACTTGGACTATTGACCCAAAAGTCCTGAAACTGAAATGTCATTCTCTTTTTATTTGCTCTTCTTTCCCTGTTTACTGCTCTCAAACGAAAACAAGATTTTTTATAGCCCATGGCTGGTGACAGCAGTCAGAAATTGTAAGGAGCATTTGCAGTCTGTTTGGAAATAACTTTTTTTTAAGGAAAAGGAAGATGTTATTGTATACCAAAAAAAAATGTGTTCACCCTATAGTCCCCATAGTTTTGAAACTTTGGACAGATGGGATATCTGAGAGACGTGGGTTCTGAAGTGTCTAACTTTAAGAGGTCAAAGAAATAAAAGCCGTCCAAAGGCACTTAGAACCTTACTGGATGCCACAGTATCTTAGCTATGACAAAGCAAAGTAAGAAGGTTATGTGGTAGAAGAAATGACCTTGTACATTATTTTTGCATCTTGAATGCTTTCTGAAAATAGGGGACTGTTTCTAAAATAAAGATATGTCTAGTGTTAGCTTTAATACAGTAAAGAAATAGTAATGAATTTTATATTGCTAATGCCCTATAATAATTGAGCCATTCTATTATTCTAGGAATGTTATATAAGCCTCTCTGGAGAATTTGCATGGATATATAGCTGAGCATAATTTGTACAAACCTACTGAAGCATTAGTATTACTTTGAAATGCAGAGTGGAATCACCTGGGAAATTTACCCAAAATTAAAAAGAAGGAGTTAAAACCTGAATAAATTTTGGATCTCCATGTGGTTCAAGTCTTGACATGAGGTCACATTTCCATACTTATAGTTACCATTTGTTGCATGCTTACCTTGTACGAGGCAGCCTTCTGGGTTCACTCATACATTATCTCATTTAAGCGGTACAGCCCCTCTGTGCAGTAGGCACTGTTAGTGATTGGTCCAAACCACCTGTCGTCTCTTGCCCAAATTACTGTAATAGTCTCCTCCCTGGCCTCCCTGATGTCACGCATTCTCTCCTCGAATTTTCTGACAGTGTATCTCTCAGAGAGACCCACTTGAATCCCAGGACATTGGCATGCCCACCCCTGTGGGCAGAACCCCCCAATGGTGCCTGATTGTGTTCAGCATAAAAGCCAGATTCCTTATTTTGGCCTACAAATCCCTGTATGATCAATTTCTCCATGATCTGTCCAACCCCAGGCTTAATTCCATCTTCCGTGTTCACCTCACTCCAGCCACACTGGCCTATTCACATTTTGTGAATATGTCCCCCCACACACACACTCAGTCCAAATGCCACATGGCTAATTCACTGCCCTCTTGCCATTCGTTTGCTCAAATCTCACCTTCTTAATGAAGTCAATTCTAATCACTCTATTTTTAATATTTAAATATTGCAATATTTATCATTGATGCCTACCCACCAGGCATTCTTGTGTTCTTTACCTTGCTCAACTTTAACATATCACTTAATTTACAATTTATTACATTCATGACTATATACACAAGTATGTAATTTCCAAGAGAACAGAGAAGTGGATTTGCTTTATTAGTGACGTATCCCAAGCACCTAAAGCAGTGCCTGGCACATTTAAAAAAGTCAGTAATCATTTGTAGAAAGAATGAATTTCAGTTTAAAGATGAAGAAATTGTGAAACTATGGCATGGAATGACCCAGGATCAAACATGATTCAGGCCCCAAATAAAATACTGGTCTGGTCCATAAAATCAGTACATTTATCCCTTCTAATAAAGACAACCCATTAACCAAAAGGCGAGTTAAAGGTGTTACCTATCAAAAAGCCCCTTCACTCCATAACCTATCCCCACAGACTGCTATATGTTCTCTCTTTCACAAATGGATTTATGTCTTGCAGATAGATCAGTAGATTGATAGATAGATAATAAGTATAGTTATTGATAGAGATAAATTCATGAGAAGTACAAAGTCATTTTATAATTACCTGACTTATAGAAAGGGGCCCAGACCCATTTTGTGAGAGAGCTGGAGGCTGAGAATGAAAAACTTAGTGTGTTACGGGGAGGAAGTTATGAATACCAATAAATTTTAAAATTTTTTTCTTTTTAAACATGAAATTTAAACGTTTTCACATATGCCCTTATGCTGCCTCGGTAGCCTGGGGATGAGGATCTATCTCCAGTGCCCCGCTGGTTAAGAGAGGGGTGGTCTCTAATTCTACTCTGTCACTGTGGAATGGCCTTGACTGAATTAAGGAACCAGTAATGATTACAGACTTCCTGAGACAAAGTCACAACGTGCATGAACTCACCCTGACACATTTGCAGTTGTTGTAAGATTGGAGAAGAAGGCCAGGAAAGAGCAGGGGGCAGCTCTGGGACTCCACAGTCACTCCGAGAGGCAGCGCCCGCCTGGCTGGTTGAAACCCTGGCTGACATGACCATGTTTCTTGTTGGAAGAGAATAAAATATGGACAGGAATGTCCAGTCCTTCTTGAAACTGTAGCCCCAAAGGAAGAGGTGGCTTATACGTAGATTAAAGGTCCACCTGGATCATGGTCCAAGAATGTAGTGTTTGAGTCAACATTCTTTCCTCCATGGAGACTGCTTTCTGGAGCCTGACCTTCCCTTCGGTTTGCTTCTCTGTCTTGCCAGCATGTTCATCTGCTTCTGGGAGGAAAGCCACCTTCCTTCCAAACTCCAGAGAGCCGAGCAGGAAGCAGGGCTGAGAGCAAAGGCCTCCCAGGAACCTTAAGACATTTTCCTGGTTCCCAGTTCAAGGAGATGGCTCACCGCTATCCTGGGCTCCCCGCTCTATGCAGACCAGCATTGTCAGAGGTGGACCATGGGGAGTCCAGCATGCCCAAATGACCCAGCAGGAAGGCCTGGGATCTGCCCAGCCAGGAGCTGTCCTTCATCATTCTTGACCAATTCTGATCAGGGGAGGGGCTGTGGGCACAGCTTTACCAGTAAGTGGAGATTTGAGCCAGCTTTGCGGTCCTAGGTCTGATAGCTTTGTGCTTGAACACCAAAACTTAGCCAGTCTCCCTCACTTACACAAACATGCAAACCTGGGAATCCTGGACCCATGCTGACTGGGGAAAGCCATGCCACTACACACACAATCACACACACATACACACATACTCACACACTCTTACACAATCACACACACTCAAAAATACACATATTCATACACATACACTCACACACACTCATGTTCACACTCACACATACACTCACACATCCTCACACATATATCATATACTCACACATATGCACAAACACACACATGCTCACACAAGCACATGCACCCACAGACACATTCACACCCACACATACACTCATGCATTGACACACTCACACACATACTCACTCATGCACACACACTCACATACACGTGTACATGTACACACACACACATACACTCATGCACTCACACACTCACACACATACATACGCTCACACACTCATAGCCTTCACTGGAAATCTCCCTTCAACAAAGGACACCATGACCATGCACCGAGGCATCCATGGAGCTTCAAGTCCAAATTAACTGAAACTGGACAGGACACTCCCTGCAGCCTGCCACTGGAAATCTCAGCTGTGGGCCTCACTCCCAGGGACCAACTTGCTGAATGTTGATGCCCAGTCAGATCCAGAATCGGTTTTCTCACCAGCATCCTACACAGGTCCTACCACTGATTCCTCCACCCACTGCTTCTACACCCAGCAGTGGACACTCAGATAAAAACACACAATTCACCTAGACACATAATTTCCCCAGAAACCTTCAAATCATTCATTTCTGACCTTCTGGCCACCCCTCCCTCTCTCCCAGGAGCTGGAATCTCACGCAGCCAGGTGGAAGGTTCTCTGGGGAGCGCAGCCTCGCCGGGCAAGCTGACACTGTGTCTTCAAACATTTTTAATTGCCCTGTCAAAATGACAATTACAGGACTAATTATGGAGGAGACAATACCAGATACACTGACTGAATCAAGCGTCAACTGAGTTTTATGTAATTATGCGATTTAATGAATTGAGGGCTGCAGTAATGGACGATTGCTGGTTAATTAGGAACTCCCTTTATGCTAATAATGCCATTTATTTTCGACTCACGGTATTTATTTTCAGTGTCTGAGGTGTTGGACGTGTCTTGCTCTGACACTGGCATGTTGAGTGTTTTTCAGAGGATTTGGCTGCCAATTGTGCTATTTATAGGCAGCAGACGTCTTCCATTCACCGACTGAAAAGCTCCAACTGGCTCCTATTATATGAAAAGCATCTCATTGTAGACCTAGATTTTCATTATCCTGCTTCTGGGCAAGGTCCCTGTGTTTTTCTTCTCCTGAGACCCGAGAGAGAGGGAAGTGAGGGACTGTGGCTGATGGCCCTCCCGGAGCCCCCACCAGGGCAACTTATGCAAAGGGGCAGAGAGATCCTTTTGTGGTCATTCTTACCTGCCAGCCCTCCTCATCTGCATGGGTGGCTTCCCTAAAACATTACACAACTGGAAAGCACAGTGGAGAGCGGTAGCCCTCAGCCAGGGCCCCTTCCCCACCGGGGACACTTGATGACATCTGGAGACATTTTGGTAGTCACAGTTCAGGTTTGCTACTGGCATCTAGTGGGTAGAGGCCAGGACTGCTCCCGAACATCCTGCAATGCAAAGGACAGTCCCCGCAACACGGAACTCTCTTGCCAAAATGTCAACAGGGGTGAGGCTGAGAAACCCTGTACCATAGAGTATCCCATTAAGACGCAAGCAGATTTTCAGCATCCCAGCTGCACAGGAGAAAACAAATATCTCACAGCGTCTGAAACATGATAGAACTGTCAGCGCTATGTGAAGTCAGCTCCATAAATTGTGAAACATGAGTCACAGCTACGTTTGTTCTGCAACAGTGTATGTAAAAGCGCGGAGTTTTTTCTCTTTATGAAAATAGGAAAGTGATGAGCACTGTCTCCTGGAAGAAGCCGGCTCCTCGCCTTGCCCTCCGGTCTCCAAACACCCATCACTCAGACGTGTCTGTGACGGTCCTCCGTGGTCTGGAGCAAAATGAGAAAACAAAGAAGGATGTGTTCAGGTTTCTACAATGCTAAATTCAGCCAGTTTTTCATATTAAGCTTGTGTCTTTCCTACTTTGCAAGAAGGCATCTTGTGCTCTTGCCTGGCCAGCATCCTTTTTTCTGTCTTTAAAAAATATCCCTTACTAATTTTTCAGCGCCGAGTAGTGCTGGACTTGCTCCCACAATCCACAGTGTACATCAGACCCAGGTCTGCCTGATCAATCACGTAGCCATGATAGAGCCAGGTGTCAAACCAGGATTTGGGATGAGGTCAATGAATCCTACTCCTGTCTGTTGGGGTGGTAGTGGGATGACAAAAACCTGGGTCTGACTCAGGCATCCTTGCCACCCCAAGGATGAACTGTGCCCAAGGTATGTATGTCGTCAGCAGAGGGAAGGTAAAGAAGGAGGACACAGAGGAGGAAGAGAAAATTATGCATGCTATATTATATGCATATGATATCATATGATATATTACATTGTTGGGATCCCGGTTCCCCATTCCTGCGGCCTGGTAGCTGCCCAGCTTTGCAGCGTTGGAGGTGAACACATGTTCTTCTGGGTTGGGCATCAGCTCCTCACTCTCCTCTTCAGTTCCTCCTCAGCCACACCCCTGCCCCTACTAGTAAATGCCTGTTCCTCAGGGTTCTGTCACAGTTCCTCTTCCTCCCTTCCTCTGCCCCCTCCTCAGTGAGGTCCTGGCCCACCTCTGTCCTCAGTGACCATGCTTGTGCTAAGGACTCCCCTTCACATCTTGGCCCAGATGCCACCACTGCCTACTGGACATGCTCATGGAGCCCCACAGCCCCACAGCCCCATAGTTGACAGCTGTACTCACACTTCCCCACCCTTGCTTCCCTGCAATCTGTGCACATGGACATCAATGGCACCACCGCCCCCACCCCACCCCCAGGCGCCATCTTCCCTCCAATTCTCCTTTCTTCTCATCTGGGATTTCCTGTCTCAGCCACCACTTTGCCCTGCCTCCCTCACCAGTGTCCCCTTCTTCACTCCTCCACATGTTCTCTTCTTCATCAAGACCAAACATGCACCCTCCCCATGCACCCAGCCCTGCTTGGAAGGAATGCTCGTCCTCTCTCTTTGAAGCCTCCCAGGCCTCCAAATGGACGAGGTGCTCCTCCACACACTCTCAGTACACACCACTTCTCACTGAGCGTTTCTCCTCTGATCATCTAGTTGCTGAGCTTCCAGGCCCATTCTTTAATGCTCACGATCTTTCCTCACAGGGGACGCTGGTATTTCCATTCTACAGATGAGGGGAATGAGATTACTGAGCTTGAATCAGTGGCTCAAATTTGGGAGCCAGAAAGAAGCAGGACTGGAGTCTGATCCAGGCAAGTCTGGCTGCAAAATCCTGTGTATGGACCATGACACCATGTTGGAAAGCCAGGGCTAGAGTCTAACTCTTACCTGTGTCCCCACCATCTAGCAACGCCACACTTGGTGTAAAGAAGCTGGACTGGTTTAATAAATAAAAGAATGAATATAGAGAACTCTAATCCTCTCGCTGAACATGGGCTTTTGTGTGTTTTTCTTTCCTTTTTTCTTCTGTAAAAAGGCAGGGTTGGGTCCTACTCACCTTTCAGATTCTATGACACTATAGTTCTAACCAACTCAGCCAACTAATAACTTGCAAAAGCAAAGGACTCGCCTGTTTCTGTCCTTGTATCTGTCATTTTCTATCTAAAAAGAACTTGCTCATGTGTCATTGTGTTATGGAGCGGATGTGAGTGTAAGACCACTGGAGCCCAGACCAAATTAAAATGTAGGGAGCCTTTATTAGCTGGCCCAGGGACTGCTCTGCCATCCTAATGCAGGGAGATCAAAGAGCAGCCCCGACCCTTTGTGCAAGACCACTTTTAAGTACACTAACCACATCTTGTTTTTGCACAACAAGCAACCTAAGATAAAACAGTTTTTCTTAAGCTACGTCAGGATCACGCTATTGACGACCATAATATTCACAGGGTCATCCTGTTCTTCAGAAAGCAGATCGTGTTCTATCTTGCAAGGCCTGTGTGCTGGGAAGGGGCCATGAGACCGTATCTCAAGGCCTGGCCTGATGTCAGCACTGACTGCTCTATCTGGAGCATAGTCCATGGCCTCAGTAGTGCTCAAAAATTCCCACTCTACAACATTCCCCACTGGTTTTATGTACATGAGTCAAATCATTGACTCTTTTGGGTCATTGTTGGCAAGGTAGTTATATTGACCCATGAGGCTGAATAGAGTCAGTGGGCCTGTTGAAGATAAGGGCTTAAGTCAGGTGTGATGAAGCCACGTCGGGATCCCATCGACCTTGACTGCTGTGGGGTGGTCTTTTCCAGGTAGGAGTCAGTCCTTGTGTGGCAAATTTCTTTACCCAAACAGAGTCACCAGGGTGGAAGACTGGACCAGATCAGAAGTTGGTACTGCTTTCTGAGTGGACTGTAAAGCCTGTAAGAACTTGAGTAAAGATTGGTTATGGATTTCAGCTTTTCTAGATTGGGTTTCCACGTAAGCTGGTGAGGTGGATAGGTCAGGGTTTGGAAGAGTCACTAGATTCTTTAGAGGCCCCACTGGTTTTAGGGCAGCCTCCCAGGGCTGCTTTATCTGTAGCCTCATTCCCTCTTGCTTATGGGGAGTCCCATTGACTCACATAGGTAGAGAGTGCTAGTTGGCCCATTGTCCTTGCTCAGCTCATACCTGTCTAACTGCCTAATGTATTACCTCAAGTATCCTGGCTTTGAATTCTTTTAGGGAAAATGGACATCAGGGGGCTCTTCAAGCTACTTCCTGCTGAGGCAGGTCAGAAGTTTCTCTCAGAGCCAAGAGATCCTTGCTGTCTGTCAGAGGGACAATGAGGCCTGGGCACAGAAGGAGGTGGGCTTGTGACCTGGCAGAGACAAACTGTAACAAATGATGAATGGAAGGGAAAGAAAACCATTCAGCAAAATCAACAAAAACCTCTCTCTCCCTGCTCTCTCCACAGGCGCCCTCCCCCCTTTTCTGTATTAACCATTTACTCTGTCCTTAGCAGGGGAAATAAGGCAAGCGATCTGAGATCCTCTATAACCAGGCTTTTACACTTAAGGAAGAGCTACTCTCCCTCTCATATTTTCCTTCTTTTTTCCAAGGTCTCAGAGGATCTCAAATCCTCCTTCTCCTTTACCACTTTTGATATCTCTAACCATCACCTTGTCCCCCAGTCTAGAGCTCCTCTATCTCAGCAGGCTGAGAGTGAATTCTGCCGCTTTCACCCTTTCTTACACCTGCTCTGAAGCAGTTTTCGGCTCTTTTCCTCCCCCAGAGAGGAGTCGTTGTAAATCTATCAGGAAGAGCAGGCAGGTGGCAGTTCTCGGGACCACATGATTCTCTGTTTGCTAGGAAGGCTGAAAAAGGCAGTCTATAAAGCAGTTGGTTATGACTAATCTTAATCCAACAAGCCTTTGTTTAAATTTCTCGGGATTGCCAACCTTCACAAATTTCATATCCTTAAATTAACTCTAGAATTTCAATTTTTCAAACTAATATAGCAAAATTATAAATTAAGAAAAAGCAATTGAAAGTTCTCTACTGTCTTCCCTCTAGAGCAGGGTTTGCACTATTTTTAAACAAACTAAACAACAGAAAGAGATAACAAATACTCTCATGTGTAGAGCCAGACAGCACAAAGTAGCTTTCACTTCACATAGACTTTGACATTTATATTTATATATCAGGCAGTCTGAGTTTTTGACTTGTGGGGAGATGATCAAGCTCCCCCTTCCATTTACAGGGATATGGGAAAGTTGGCCATTCCTGCTCACAAAATTTCTGTAAATCAAAAACATTAACAGAGGCTCCATAATCATCTGCTCATCACTTGATTCCTGAAAATTTTTCAAAAAACATTGCATGGGAGTACAGACAACATGAAGCAGACTGACCCATTCTAATGACAGAGACAATTAGACCACAATAACACAGAATAACAAAGACAATAACAACCAACTGAGGATCACCAGGCACCATCGTGCACCGGGAACTGGTCTCAGAAGTAGTGCTGCGTCCAGCCTTCCAGAGACCCCAGATGGTGCCTACAGAACCAGAAACAAGTTTCTTACCAGTAAGAACCAGATCCAGGTGGCTCTGAACAGAGTCAATCAGGGAATTTAGCATGTGTGGTCTCCAACCCCAATCCCAGGACTGAGGAACATCTCTCAGAGATCTCTTCCTGGGTCAGAGAGTCCGGGGACCCCAGTGGGTTCCAGTCACAAGAGCAGTCAGGTGCTGGTGCTTCTTGCTGGGGCCTCCAAATGTTGTAGAGTGGATGTGAGTGAAAGACCACTGGATCCCAGACCAAATTAAAATTTAGGGAGCCTTTATTAGCTGGCCTGGGGATTGCTCTCCCATCCTGATGCAGGGAGACCAGAGAGCAGCCCCAACCCTTTGTGCAAGACCACTTTTAAGCACACTAACCACACCTTGTTTTTGCACAACAAGCAACCTAAGATAAAACAGTTTTTCTTAAGCTACATCAGGATCATGCCACTGACAGCCATGTTATTCACAGGGTCATCCTGTTCTTCTTGCAAGGCTTATGTGCTGGGAAGGGGCCATGAGACCATAACTCAAGGCCTGGCCTGGTGTCAGCACTGACAACTCTATCTGGGGCATAGTCCACAGCCTCAGTAGTGCTCAAAAATTCCCACTCTACAACAATTGCATTGTCCAAGGAGAAATGCCAAGTGAGGGAAGCTTCTAGAAATCGCTTTCTCTCTCTTTACTATTTTCCACCTCAAAAGTCGTAATCAGTGAAAGAAATGATACAAATTTACATCACCTGGTCCTCCTGCTCCCAATACCTCCTCCTGCTTTAAGAAAAAGACACAGAATAGGAAAAAAACAATAACAATAATAAAAGTAAGAGAAGTAATGTTACCTGCTAGAGTGGCACTTTCTTTGCCAGCATTGGGTTCAAAGTAGATCTAATTAGCTCAGCGCCAACCTGGAAAGAGAATTCGTAACTGGTTTGCACCCTTGCTGGATTCCAAGAAACAAGCCCAGCTGGAATGAGGGCAACAATAAGGATGTAGTTCATGTTAGTGACCTTATGGGATCGGGTAAGCATACCCCACTGGGATGTCGGCCACCCTCTTCAACATCCCTACTCCTCCCAGCTCTGCCTGTACCTGCTTTTAAAGTCCCTTCATTGCTACCTCTGCATCTTTCCAGAATGAACTGCGTTTACTGCTCAGCTCTGACTCTGACCCTTTAGCATGTGGTTTGATTCTTCTCCTTCACAGGAAAAAAATCTGATAGTTAGGAGAATGAACTTATTCAGATTACTATTGGCCTAGTGCACGATTCATACACATTGAAATGAAATTAATTAAAAGACATACTTTAATATCACTATTCACCCTTTCTTTATAATAGAAGTATCAGAGATGTTGCTTTCTTTCAGCTTCAGAGGTATGTTGTGCCAATAGTTGGTCTTCAGACATATTCTGTTGACGACACCACTTTCTTTCAGCTTCAAAATGTCAACAAAAAGAACCAAATTCACAATCAATGACAGATGGAAACACACGCATGCGATTGACAGCAGTGAGAGCTTTATATGTATCATGCATGTGTGAGTCAACTTAGCCTTTTATAGATATAGAATAAACTTGTTTAATTACACCTGCTTTCTGATTTAGCTAAACCTTTTTCAGCCAAGTGAAGCACCTCAACTTCTCTTTGAGGTAATTGTCAGCAACACAGCAATAAATATCAACACAAAGCAGATTATTACTGTAGATCATTCAGGGAGAACAAAGGGTAAAATATTTAACTGTAGCAGTGTTTGACCATATTCTTTGCAGTGAGAAAACCTGAAGTCATTTTTAAGGTCCACCATTTCTTACTTCTTTTCAGTCGGGTCAAGTTTCTAAGCTTTCTAAATCTCCATTTTCTGGCTAATGAAAAGAAAATAGAATTCCACCTAGTCTCCTATCTATTTACTCCAGGTTTTCTGTGAGAATCAAATGAGATGAAGCATGGAAAATGCTTCACAGACATTTGGTTACAGTGTGAAATGTTTCTACCTGGCTATAAAGCAAGTCATGTTCCTGGGCTGAAGAAACTGCAAAGAGGCTAGTTGCTAGGGAGAGGAAGCTGGGCGTTGCTATGTAACATCATTACCCAGGTGGTCAGACAATTAGCTTATTAGGCATAGATAAATAAAGAGATAGATAGATAGATAGATAGATAGATAGATAGATAGATAGATATTACCTACAGGTACGTAACATGACCTCATTGAGTCTCAAGTTCTGCATCTGCAAAATGGCCATAAATATCTCATCTCTTTTGCTCACAAAGGAAAATGTAAATATCCCTGAACACAAGCCCAATTAAAAAGAAATGTTTCTTGTGAAAGGAATTTCAGCTGCCAAAACCTGATAATTAGCACAAGCCCACATTTTAGAGGTTATTATGCTGCCAAGTTCCAAGGCCAAAAAAAGGGGAGGAAGAATGTGTAGCTTTTTTAAAGAGAATATTTGAGAGACCGACGCTTCTTAATTCTTCATTGTGGAGGGAAAATTGAGCCCTAAATTATTTATTGTATTTTAAATTTACTGACAGAAGCAGTTTTGAAAACTTTGCTGTTCTTTTTGAAAATCATTAGCCTACTTAAATGTTTCAAATCTTTTAAACTCTTTCCTATTAAATGGTAAAGTGTGGGGGAAAGAGTGCTCAGTAGAGTAGTCTCTCCAAAGTGGAAAGAGGAACTCTCACCCCCTTCCTCCACAGAACGGGACGAAGACTCATCCTGGCCTTGACCTCTTTGCTGGGTCAATCTTACCCAGAACTGGTGGGTAGGGGAGAGCGCAGTGCCATTGTATGGGGTTCAGTGCAAACAACCAGGACTCCTGAACCCTGAGTTCCAAGTGAAGCAACCCTACTGGTTGCTAATAAGAACCCCATCACAAACCAGCAAGTGCAAGAATATTATTGGTTGGCTCAGATACCCAGATGACCATGGGTAGGATGAGCTCAACGAAGCCATGCAGTGCCGCAGCCACAGCAACTGGGTCAGGGGTGTGCACATGACCTGCTCAGCGAGAATGACATGGGGTGCACGTTTTCCTCATAGCAGTCTGAAAATATTTGCTCTCTCTTTCTGGGATGCCTGTGGGTAAGGGGGGCACACTTTGTCCCCAGGTCATAGTTACCCTCTTTCCACCTCTCAGCCCTTCTTCCTCTGGAAGGGTAACACTCTTCTAGTCATGAGGTGTCAGCCCTGTAGAGCTTCGTGTCTGTGTTGACTTGCTGGACTCCACTTCGTGTGGACTTTGAGCAAGTGGAGTGTGTCCTTAGCATAAGCAAGGCCTAAACAGGTTGGGGTTGCTGTCAGCATAGTACTCGGGCCCAAGAAACACGGTCCAATAACCAGATGAGTCTGGTCCAGCACCTCCTCTCTGAGGAAACTGAGTCATCAGCGGGGCTCCTTGTCCAATTCCCTGAAGGTCCCAGGAGGCTCACACAGTTCAGGCTACTGGGTGGCACTTGTCACCTGACATCAGGCCCAGCTATATAATTTATGCAAAATGAGAATATGGTGTCCTGTGTTCAAAAATTACTAAGCATTTTATGAAGGTGACAGAAAAGCATTAAGCCAAGCACAGGGCCCTTCTCAGTGAAAACACAGGCCATTGGCCTACAAGGCTGGCCTTGCCTAACCCACATTACCTTTGCAATACCTTATGGTCCAGTGAAGCCATGCACTCACCTTTGGCATAAGTTCTGTGCCAAGGCTGATGCCCTAGATGCAGCATGTGGCCATTCTCCTCCTAAGTCAGCCACTTCCCCGGGGCACTGCAAGGAAATCAATGTACAGAACCCCAAAATCCACCACACGCACACACACACACACACACACACACACACACACACACACACCTTTGGGGAATGCTCGCCCAACGCATGCCAGGTATCCCTGACTCTCCTAACTCCTCCCTCAGGCACAGGAAGCCCCACGTAGTTAAGGCTCCACTGAAACCCTGCTTGCACATCAATTTGAGAAGAAGGGAGGTGGAGAGCTCTCATACTTTTCATTAAAAGCAGCAAAAAATAAAACACACATTACCCTGCAGGGGAGTGACATGGTCAGATTTATGATCTATAAAGATCTCTGGCCACAATGCAGAAAATAGATTGTGTAGGGGGAAGAGATGGGGTCAGGACAGGATGTAGAAATAGCAAATAGGAAGCTATTTCAGAATCCCAGAGTGAACAGCAATGGCCTGAGTGTCCGCGCAGACACTGGGGTCGCACACTTCCAAAGACGCTTAGAAGATTGGCACAGATGCCGATGGCGCCTCATCTAGGACCCACTCGCTTTATTACTAAAAAAATCCCAAATACCTTCCTGTTGACAAGGCGTGAGGTTAAAAATGTGCACTTCCCAAACTTCCTTGCACAGAAGAGTGACTCTGTAATTCAGTTATGACAGAAAATATAAAAAGATTGGGGGAGGTTCCTGGGCTTTTGAAAAGGAAACAGATATGACTGGCTTCCATTTTTGCGTTTTCCATCATGCTTTGTCCTTTCTCTCACGTGGAATCTGAGGGCTATGCCAAGAGGTATAGCAGCCAGTTTGGGGCTCTGCGGTAACAAGCATGCTACCGCATTCCGGATGCTGGGGTGACAGAGAGGAGAGGTGGGAGAGCCGGGAACACTGGGGACACCACAGAGCTGCGGAACCTGGCGTCCCCTCCTGACTTCTCGTCACTTGAGAAAAATAAACTGCTTCTCTGTTTGGTCCATGTGATTGCGTTTTCTGCTTCAAAATGCAGAAATTAGTGCCCATCGAGACCCAGCAAGACTCAGGGGAGTGTGACAGGAGAGCCCAGGAGTGGGCAGTGGTGCCTCGCCAGGACCAGACCAAAGCCACAGAATTTCTAAACCAACCATAAAGCCAGGCTAGGCCACATGTGAAGCTCAGAAAAGCTGTAACGTTTAACAGGGAGGCAGGTGTTTAGGTCCTAAACCCATTTCCTCCAAAATATTAAATTGGCAGCAGGAGGCCCCTCCACCTCTCGGGGCCGCTGTGTTTATGAACAGAGCTCTGCCAAAGAACATGGATTTACCAGAGTGCTCCAGGGCTGCTTCCTACCAGCTCAGAGCCCAGGGTTTGGAGTCACAAAGAACTGGGTTCTCATCCTAGCTCCGCATATATGTGCCAGCTGTGTGACCTGGGAGGGAGTGGCCCTGTCACCTCACCACCTCAGATTCAATGTCCTCATCTGTAAAGTGGAGCTGGCAACAGAGACCCTGCACCGCGTTGTCTTGGGGATTAAAGGACTGGAGGCCTGTCAAGAAACCAGCTGAAATTCTGGCACAAAAACCTACGATTCCCTCCCCCTTCCTTCTAGCCATCAGCGCCTTCCTTCCCAGGTTGCCTCTCCTCACTGCCACTAAAGACTGCTACACCAAGGTGGTGCTCACATGCTTCTAGGGATAAAAATGTCCTCACCCATTTTACAGACCAAAAAAAAAAAAGACACCCATGGTTACAAGGGGACCAGGGCCAGTCTCCTGCTGCTGAGCCTCCTACACTTCCCACCTGCTGACGCTGCTGCTCCCTGTATGATCGCCGCACTGAAAAGGAGACACCTGGGCTGGGGCAGCTGCTGGAAAAGGATACCAGGAACTCAAAGGCCCCAAAACTGTGGGCTGACCCCCTTCCCGGGGAGGCCCCATGCCTGGGGCTGTATGTGTGAGTGCTGATTTGCACCATGGCTGTTAGGGATATTGGCCACCCACAGTCCTGTGCACCAGGCGCACTACAGCTCCCAGGCTCCCTGCAGTCGGTGTGGCCACACTCGGCCAGTTAGCCAATGGTGAGAGCAGCCTGCCCTGAGCCACGAAGGTCAGTCCTCACAGATGGCCCACCCTTGCTTTCCCAACCTTGTTCCCTTCTTCTAGGGCTTAGCCAGGTTGTAAGACCTGAGGGGAAGGAGAGCCACGAGGGGACATCTGAGTCTGTCCGTGATTCTGTGCAGAAAGCTGTTTGCTGACCAGACGCATGGGCAGGGCTGCTACGCAGGTGATTGCCAGTCTAATGCACCGAACACTGCAGGTTGGACCGTGTGTCACTGCAGGGCAGCCCAGTCCCCTGCCAATACTCGAGCCGGAACAGCATGGAGCATGATGAGAACAGGAACACGCCCAGGTAAAAACTCATTTGGAGCCTTTTTTTTAAATTTTATGGCTTTGACCTTTTTTTGTGTGTGTACTTTAAAAAAATTGGTTAAGACTTGCATTAAGTCAAAATACCATAATTACAAATCTATATAGAGTAAAAACTGAGTTTCCTTTCTGTCTCTAACCCCATCTTCCCTTCCCAGAAACAAACAAGGTCTTAGATATTCTTAGAAAAATTCTACAACTATATACATGCACAATATAGCTCCCCCATTTTCTTTGTCTAATATATTGATTAGGCTGTATATGTTCTGATATTATTCATCATCATTATAACTGTGGATTTTAATGATTGTCCTACTTTATCACATGAAGAACTCTTAAGTAAATACACCATTATAGAGATACTAGAGGCTCGGTGCACAAAATTAGTGCATGGAGGGGGGAGTCCCTCAGCCCAGCCTGCACTCTCTAATTGGGGACGCCTTGGGGGATGTCCAACTGCCAATTTAAGTCTGATCCCTGTGGTATCCCTATGTGAGTGTTGATTTTCACAGTGGCAGATAGGGATATTGGCCACCCATAGTCCTGTGCACCGAGCACACTACAACTCCCAGGCTCCCTGAAGTTGGTGTGGCCACTCACAGCAAGTTAGCCAATGGTGAGAGCAGCCTGCCCTGAGCCAGGAAGGTCTGTCCACACAGCAGTCAGAAATCCCTCTCACAATCTGGGACTGCTGGCTCCTAATTGCTCACCTGCCTGTCTGCCTGCCAGCCTGATCACCCCTAACTGCCCTCCCCTGCCAGCCTAGTTGCCCCTAACTGCCTCTGCCTGCCTGCCTGATCGCCCCTAACTGCCCTCAACTGATGGCCTAGTTGCCCCCAACTGCCCTCCCCTGCTGGCCTGATCTCGCCCCAATAGCCCTCTCCTGCTGGTCTGATCTCTTCCCAATAGCCCTCCCCTGCTGGCCTGATCTCACCCCCAAAAGCCCTCCCCTGCTGGCCTGATCTCGCCCTCCAATTGCCTTCTCCTCCCAATCTGGTTGCCCCCAACTGCCCTCCTCTGCTGGCCAATTTAATTCTGATTGGTCAGTTTCTATGCTATTCAGCATCAAAAGCTCCGACTCCTAGACAGCCATTGACTCCCCACAGTACCCAGATTTGACTCTGATTGGTCAGTTTCAATGCCAGTGAGCATCAAAAGTTCCACCTGCTAGGCAGCCTTTGACTCCCCAAAGCATCAACATTTGGTTCTGATTGGTCAGTGTCTATGCCAGTCAGATTAGAAGCTTGCCTCCTAGGCAGCCATTGGTTCTTCACAGCACTCACATTTGGTTCTGATTGGTCAGTTCTGATGCCAGTCAGTGTCTCTGGGTCTATCAATGGGACCTGATCAGAAAGGCGAGGCTGATCAGCAGCCCCAGTGGAGGCCTGGAGAAAAATGGAGGTGCTGCTGCTGACCAAACTGGGAGAAAAAGAGAGAGGCAAGTGCTGATCAAAAGCTGCCACAGAGGCAATGGATCAGTACCTGCTTCTCTCTGCAGGCCTCTCTCTGTCCCTAATTTGCAGCCCCCTCAGCAGTCAGTGCTGGGGCACTGTGCCTGCAGTGGAAGCAGTCAGCACTAGGTTATAATAAAACTAATATGCAAATTGACTGAATGGGGTTGGGGGGGAATGAGCAGTCACTATGACATACACTGACCACCAGGGGACAGACATTCAACGCAGGAGCTGCCCCATGGTGATCAGTGGGCTCCCATGGGGGAGCCCCTCTCAGTCAGAAGCCAGGCTCATGGCTGGTGAGCACAGCAGCAGTGACAGGAGCCTCTCCTGCCTCCTTGGCAGTCAGACATCCCCCAAAGGGTTCCAGACTGAGAGATGGTGCAGGCCTGGTTGATGGAACCCCACTCTGTACCCCCAGTGCATGAATGTCATGCACCGGGCCTCTAGTTAACATATATTTATGTGGTGACATTTAGCTAGTTGTCCAATATTTGACATTATGAATATGCTAAAGTAGATATCCTAGCACTTATACCTTTGCATACAAGTCCTTTCAAGAAGTTTCTGGGTCAAATCTTCTGCGTATCATTTGGTTGTATTATATGCATTTTCAGTGGCTTCATGCAGTACGTACTCTTTGTTGCCTTTCTTCTTTCACACACCGCAATTATTTCTACATTCACCTGCACTGTTGTGTGTATCAGCAGTTTGCTCCTTCTTATTGCCAAATTTGATCCCATTAAGTGGCTATACCATGACGTGTTTATCCATTCACCTGATAATAATCCATTGCTTCTGGTTTATAATTATGACAAATAGATATGCTATGGACGCTCATGTAAAAAACTCTGTATGAGCATAGGTTTGTTAGGAAATACATAAGAATGAAAAGACTGGGTGGTGAGGGATGTTTAACTTTTGAAGTATATGCCAAACTGTTTTCCACAGTGTGTGAGGATTCCGACTGCTCTATGTCCCCACCAATATTTGGCATGTTAAGTCCTTTTAAATGTAGGTGTTGATTTTCCCACAGTGACCCATGGTGAGCACTATTTCATGTGTTCATTTGCCATCTGCCTTCTTGGCTATCAGGTGTGCTCATTATTATAGAATTGTCCCTTTTCTTATTTTTGAATGTAGAGCATTTCATATTTATTCCACATCAAGTCCCTATCAGATGTAGAATTTGCAAATATTTCCTCCCTGTAAGTGGCTTGTCTTCTTTTTCTCTTAACCATGGCTTTCAAAGAGCAGATGTTCACATTTTTATGAAGTCCCCTTATTGATTTTTTTTTCAGGGATACTGCTTTTAGTGTCATACCTAAGAACTATTACCTCACCCAAGATCATAAATGTTTCTGTATGTCTTCTTCAAGATCATAAATGTTTTTGTATGTCATCTTTTACAGTTTGGGGCTTTACGCTTAGGGTAGATGGCCCATCTTGAGTTAATTTTGGTATAAGGCATTTGTTATATATTGAAATTCATTTTTTGCTGTGGATATCCAGTTGTTCCATCACCATTTGTTGAAAATATAGACATTCTTTCACTGAATTGCTGTTCAAAATTCAATTATCTGCATGAGTGTTCAAGTATTTCTGAACTCTCTATTCTGTTTTATTGACCTATTTGTCTATCTTCATGTCAACATCGCATTGTCTTGATTACTGTTGCTTTATAATAAACATTGAAATAAAATAAGTCCTCTAACTTTGTTCTTTTCAAAGTTATTTTGACTAGTGTAGGTCATTTGCATTTCCATATAAATTTTAGAATCAGCTTAAATATCTCTATTGAAAATACCCAAGTTGCTGGAATTTGACTAGGGTTGCACTGAATCTATCATAAGTCAATTTGGAGAGAATTGACCTGTTAGAAGTAGTGTGTCTTTGGATCCTCAAACACAATGAAGTTCTCCGTTTATTTATATCTTCAATTTCTTTCAGCAAAGTTTTGTACTTTTCAATGTACAAGTCTTTTAGAACCTTTGTCAGAATTATTGCTAAGTATTTCCTTTTTTTGTTTGTTTTGCTTTGGTGCATGGTAATTTATAATTCCTGTTTCTAGTTCTTTCATTGTGAATACATAGACACACATTTGTTTTGAGCATTCTGATCTGTACTAATTCTTGGAGCTTCAGGTCCCAGAGGATTTTCAACATGGACTTTCATGTTGTCTAGAATAGAGTTCTACATCTTCCTTTTTAGGCTGAGTGTCTTTTAGTTTCTTTTCTTGCCTTATTGCACTGACCAGATCCCCCAAAGCAATGCTGAATAAAAAAGGTAGGAGTGGATATCTCCACATTTATCTTTATTTTAAGGGAAATACATCCAACCTTTTACTAGTAAGTGTAACATTAGCTGTAGGGTTTCTTTTTTAATGTAAATCATTTTTATTTTTCAACTAGAGACCCGTTGCAGGAAGATTCCTGCAAGTATAGAGCTTCCTGCAGTCTGAGCAAAGCTCCTTCCCTTCTCTGCTGCCTGGCTCCTTCTCCACTACTCCACTCTCTCCCGTCTCTGCTGCCTTGCTTGTTCCCATCTCCACCGCCTCACTCCTGTCTCTGCTGCCTCCCTTCCTTCTCTGCTGCCTCCCTTCCTCTTGTCTCCTCTGCCTTACTCTCTCCTGTTTCCTCTGCCTTGCTCCCTCCTTTCTCCCGCACCCCGCTTGCTTACTTCTTCGCAGCTTTGCTCCCTTCTGTAGTGCTTGGCTTCCTTCTACTCTGTCTTCTGCATGCAGATATTCAAATTAACCACCATCTTGGTTGGGTTAATTTGCATACCTGCTCTGATTGCCTTGTGGGCATGGCTTATGGGTGTAGTGAAGGTATGGTCCATTTGCATATTACTCTTTTCTTAGATAGGATTACAGTTGACATGCAACATTATATTAGTTTCAGGTG
This sequence comes from Antrozous pallidus, assembly GCA_027563665.1. Classification (NCBI taxonomy): domain Eukaryota; kingdom Metazoa; phylum Chordata; class Mammalia; order Chiroptera; family Vespertilionidae; genus Antrozous; species Antrozous pallidus. The sequence goes on along the minus strand of CM050512.1, from coordinate 114,632,316 downwards.
TACATCCCATTGTTTAGGCATTATATAACTTACTAAGTGATCATCCTGATAAGTCTCACATCCATCTGACACTATACATATAGTAATAGAATATTATTGACTATATTCCCAATGCTGTACTTTACATCCTCATTACTATTCTGTAACAACCAATCTGTACATCTCAATCCATTCACCTTTTTTACCCATCCCCCCAACTCCCTCCCTTCTGGAAACTATCAAAATATCCTCTGTATCTATGAGTCTGTTTCTATTTCACTTCTTCATTTATATTGTGTGTTTTTAAAGATTCATTTGTTGATTGATATGTATTTGTTGCCATTTTATTGTTCATATTTTTAAATATTTTTTTCTTAAAGATTCTTTAACATTTCATGTAACACTGGTTTGGTGGTGATGAATTCCTTTAGATTTATTTGTCTGGGAAGCTCTTTATATGTCCTTAGATTCTAAATGATAGCTTTGCTGTGCAGAGTAATCTTGGTTGTAGGTTCTTGCTTTTCATAACTCCAAATATTTCTTGACAATCCCTTCTGGCCTGAAAAGTTTCTCTTGAGAAATCAGTTGACTGTATTATGGGAGCTCCCTTGTAGGTAACGAACTGCTCTGCTCTTGCTGCTTTTAAGTTTCTCTCTTAGTAATTAACTTTTTGCATTTTCATTGTGATGTGTCTTGGTGAGGGCCTCTTTGGGTTCATCTTTTTGGGGGGACTCTTTGTGCTTCCTGTACTTGTAAATCTATTTCCTTCACCAGATTAGGGAAGTTTTCTGTCAGTTTTTCAAATAGGTTTTCAATTTCTGTCTCTCTCTCTTCTTCTTCCAGCACCCCCATGATGTGTATGTTTGTACAGTTGAGGTTGTCTCTGAGACTCTTTACACTATCTTCCTTTTTTTAAATTCTGTTTTCTTTTTGCTGCTCTAATTGGGTGCTTTTTGCTTCCTTATATTCCAAATTGCTGATATGGTTCTCAGATTCATCTACTGTACTGCTGACTCCCTGTAAATTATTCTTTATTTTAGTTAGTGTATCCTTCATTTCTGACTGGTTCACTTTCATGGTTCCCATGTCCATTTTTATGATGTTGAAGTTCTCTCTAAGTTCAACTATTATTCCCCTGAGTTCATTGAGCACTCTTATAACCAGTGCCTTTAACTCTACATCTAACAGAGTGCCTGTTTCTATTTTGTTTAGAAACTCTTTATTTAGAGTTTTGTCCTGTTCTTTCATTTGTTCTGTTTTTTATCTCCTCCTTTTGACTGCATCCCTGTTTCTATATATTTGGCAGAGCTGCTATGTCTCTCAGGATTGGTAGAATGGCCTACTGAGGTAGCTGTTCTGCAGAGTCCAGTGAGTGGCACAGCCTCTCCATTCACTTGAGCTGGGCACTCCAGCTGCAAACCCCCCCCCAATTTGGGCTGTATGCACCCTCCTATTGTGGTTGAACCTTGGTTGCTGTTTACACATCAATAGAGGGATTATATACCAAGCCATTCAGCTGCAAGGACTGGCTGGTACCACCAACCATTGTGTAGGATCAGCTACACAATGATCCTACAGGGCCTGTAGGGGCCTGTCCCCCAGAAAAGGACTAACTTCAGTGAGGCTCTGGTGCCTGCTGAGTCTGCCCCTTAAGTGTGTCACTGTATAGGTGGTTGGGTGCTTCTTCAAAGTGGTCTGAAGCTCTGGGGCCTCCAGGGAGGTACAGGCCAAGGTCAGCCACCTGTGTTCTGCCACGCCACTCACCATGAGCTACAAAGCGTTCTGCAGGTGACTGCTGCTTGTACAGGGCATGACGGCTACTTGTTTGAGGCTCGAAGGTACCAGGAGAGGCCAAGCTGCCATCCAAGACCTGCTGCTTCTTGTGCTGGCCCTGGGGCCACTTGGGTAGATATAGAGAGTATACTGAGACCAGATGCTGCTCACCTGAGATATTTTAGGAATGTATGAAGCATGAGCCAAGACAGGCGGTTTATAACGACTTAGGTGAACCCACAAGTTGGGTGGGATAGGGTCTCAGGGAGTCACCAGGGCAGGACAAAGAGTGTGAGCCAGGTTGCTGGAGACTCATATATGGCACCTGCCTGCTGGCTCTGAGGGAGGAGGCTTCTGAAAAAAGAGCAATAGCCTCTGCTAGCACCTTTGTCTGACAGATAGATGCCTCCCAGCTCTTACCCTGATGGCAGACAATTCAATTCCTCCCCACATGTCCCTGGTCTTTCCAGCTGCTCCCCAGCCCTAGAGCTCAGAGGGAGTGAGTCCAAGTAAGTCTGTGTGCGAGCCCTTTAAAAGGAACTGCCTAGGACTCCAGCAGCCCTTCCTCTCACTTAACTTTAATCCCTGCTGCTTTTCACAACCAGAAATTGTAGAGATTTCTCTTCCCAACACTAGCACCCTGAGCTTAGGGGCCCAGTGTGGGGATGGGCTCCCTCCTCCTCAGGGGGATCTCTGCAGCCTATATATCAACCCCCTTCCCCAATTTTAAACTGCCAAACATGGGTGTTGAGCCAGCCCATTCTGCACTTCTGCCCCTCCTGCCAGTCTCCATGTGCTTTCTTATTTAAACCCCTAATTGTAGGACTTCCATTAAGCCAGATTTCAAGTAGTTCTGGATTATTGTTGCTCTGTAGTTTTGGTAGGTTTTTATTGGTACAACTCGGCCACCTCTGAGGAAGCACAATGTGTATTTCCTCAGAGCTCCAGCAAAGCCCTGATTTGGCTCTAATGGAGCCGGCTGGAGTTCTGTGTCCACTCAGCGCCTGGCAATGGGTCAACCTTGCCAGAATGACCTGGACAGAGAGTGAGGAATATCGGGATAGTGTTTCCAGAAGACTTGAAGGGATGGATTGGGCAGACAGAAACTACAGGTTTCCCGCTGGGTTCAAACATCAGGCAAGAATTCTCAGCTTCCGAGCCAGCTTCTGGCACTCTTTCTCCCATCCCTGGCTGTCTCATGGGGCCATCCATCCCTGTGGCCTTTGGCAGGGAGATGCTGCTGCTCCCACTTCAGCAAGGTTATTGATCACCTGTCAGACCTTCTGAGCCTTGACGCTGGCATTTTTATTTTACACAAAGTGTTGGTGCCTCCTGGACTCCAGCTTCCATCCCCGACCCCTCTGCCTCCTGGTGACTACTCTTCTGTTCCCTTTGCTGTCTCGTGTTCATAGACTCTCCCCTGACTGGAGTATGCTTGGTTTTCCTTCTTTCTACCTCTTCCCTCAGCCCTGAGAAAAGCTGACATTCGCCTAGAGCTCAGAGGGAGTGAGTCCAAGTAAGTCTGTGTACGAGCCCTTTAAAAGGAACTGTCTGGTGTTCCCTTTGCTGTTCTGCCACCTTCCAGATGCTACCTGCTTAGACTCCAGATGCTTCCTGCCCTGTCCTCATGGTGGCAAGCCTTGCCCAGAGCCTACAGGATGAGAGCAAAGGCTCTCAACATGTGGAAACATGGGAGAGGACCCCTTGAAGCCACATGGTTGGCGGGGGCAGACAGGGCTGAGCAGGACAGAGGGAACCTCATCGCCATGGCGCAATGGGCAGAGCACACAGTAGAGCTCAGCAGTCCTGCCAAGAAGGTTTCCAAGCAACGCTTAACAAGGTCAAACTGTGTCCAAGAAATGTTACTGCATCGCAAAACACAGCTCAAGAACGTTTATAGGGATATAAAAATCCTGCATCCATAAACAGGAGCCACCACAGACAAACAGCTTGGCACTCCAGTGGGAGCCTCCTGACACTGACAACACACAGAAGAAACGGCCAAAAGACAGAGGCAGGCTCCCCGGGATGTTTTGGAACACCTGGATCCAGCCACACCTGACTGTAGAACCTCCTATATGTTTTATGTTAGGGAGCCAGTGAATTTTCCTTTTCAGATTAACTCCTACATTAACATGTTTAACTCCTACAAGTAGAGACTGGTGTGGACATGACCCTTACATGTACCCCTCAGACTTAGTCTTTGAGTAGGGAATCAGGGGATTTTTTAATGGATGCTCCCCGCCCCTCAAGTCTGTTCAGTATGAACGTGCTCATCTTGAAGATGGCCAGTTGACCAGCCACGCAAAGGAGTCTTACCCACTCAGGCAGCTCAGCCTGAGGACTCAAGAGCACATGTTCCTCTGTGGATGTATCTGCAGGTCCCGTTTCCCCAAATTTTGCATACAGATATTTTTATATAGTTGTCTACATTTAAAATCAGATACTTTCACATGAAAATTCAAATGTTTGGTTTTTCCTTTAATCAAAAGAACCGGAAAATGTGGTTCCTGGTGTCTTCATAGAAGCGAGGAGAGCTGCTCCTTCTGTATATGCCGTGTGCTCTCCAACTTGCCACAGTCCTCACCATTCCCCGTTGTCTCACACCCCAGCCCACTTCACTCACTTTTCTCATCTTCTTGGTGCCTTCATGGCCTTCAGGCCATGAGACCTGTATAGTGAGGGCTCTGAGCCCAGACCCAAGAGGGCTGTGGGATAGTCACGTGGAAGGAGGAAGGCAGGAGGAAGGCTGCCCTCTGTCCTGTGCACTCCACACACCAGGCACGTTCCCAGCAGAGACAACGTGCCAGAGAGAGAGGCATGGAATGTCAAACCCATATCACATCCTGTCCAACCTAAGTGTCCAAATACAGAGCAAAACCATCTCCTGCCCCTAGGTAAGAGTCCAGAGAGAACACAGGTCTGTTGCAAGTAGGAGCACGCTATTCCTTGCAACCCTCATGTTTCCACTGTAAAATTAGTGTGCCTTTTACAATCTCTTTCTTAATGTTAACAAATGTGGCGGCCCTGGTCAGTGTTGCCTAGTGGTTAGAGTGTGTCAGCCTGCGCACCAAAGGGTTGTGGGCTTGATTCCCAATCAAGGGCTCATACCTGGTTTGCGGGTTCACTCCCTGCCCCTGGTCTGGGAGCATGCAGAAGGCAACCAATCTGTGTGACACTCTCACATAGATGTTTCTCTCTCTCTTTCCCTCTCTTCCTCTCTCCCTCCATATAACTACCTCTCTCTCATTTCTACTCCCTTTCTGAAAAGCAATGAAAAAAATATCCTCAGGTAAGGATTAGCCCCCCAAAAAAGTTGCATAACATTGAGCCTCTAGCAAAGTGGGCCTTGTTGATTTTGAAACTTCCTGTGTCCTCCTGACTTGGGGAGATGAACTTTGGAGAGTATGCACCCCACTCTGAGGGAATGATGGTGAGGGGAGGTAAACCCTGGAGAGTATGCAGCCCACTCTGAGGGAACGATAGTGAGGGGAAGTAAACCCTGGGGTGTATGCACCCCACTCTGAGGGAACCAAGTGAAGGGAGGTGAACCTTGGAGAGTATGCACCCCGCTCTGAGGGAACGATCGTGAGCGTGGGGGTGTTGTGGAAGCTGTGTGCCCCCGACTTTCCTGCCTCAGGACACTTGCACTGGCTGCAAGGATCACTCCCCGAGTCCTCCGTGGTCACTCTCATCTTATTCACGGTCTCAAACAAGCATCATCCTGCTGAAATGGCAACTTCCCGCCTCCCTCCTACGTCTCTTCACCGACTCTGTTTCCATGTGTTCATCACTTTCTGTCACATCATGTACTATTCTTGGGTTTCATGTCCATTGCTTGTCCCTCATGGAATGTGAGCTCCACAGATGTGTTTACTGTATCCCCATAAGTATCTGTTAAAGGAATGGTGGATGGACGGATGGATGGATGGATGGTTAAACAAACGAATGAATGAACAAATGAATGAAAGACAGAAGGTGGTGTGTCCTCTCCTGGGGGCCCCCAGCAGGTGTGATGATATTGCTGTGCATTTGTTAAAGGAAGAAAGGATGGAAGGATGGATGGAAGGATGGAAGGATGGATGGATGGATGGATGGCCAAACGAACGAATAAACGAGTGAGCTAATAGAAGGTAGAGGGTGGTGTGTCCTCTCCCAGGGCCCCCAGCAGGCGTGATAAGAGTGCTGTGCATTTGCTTTGTTGAAAGAACTCAAATAGGAAAAACACTACAGTACAAACCACATCAGTGTTTTTGAAGCCAAAGGGCTACAGAGCCCAGCAGAGCAGCAGCAACTCACTCTGCTCTCCACTGCCACACCGGCCCCCTCTCTCACTGGCACTGCCCGGGTCCTGGCCTGAGACCTCCATCGTCTATCATTCCTGTCCTCCCAGTCCTCCCGACTGAGGCTCGGCAGAATAGGCCGCATTTCTGGGTGAGAACAGGTGCCACGGGTGTGTAGCCCACAGGCCAGGCCCGGGTGACCGGCACAGGCCCGCCCTCACTCTGCGGGTGCCCTCGTGCGATGCACAGCCTGTGCCAGTCGCCTGGCAGCCCTGTGAGCAGTTTTCCTCCAGCAGTCCAGGTATGCAACAAATGCCATGGTGCTTTATTTCTCTAAAATAAAATTAAAGTGACTTTAACCCCCACCCTCCAAGCTGAAGGAAAAGGCCATCTTGCAACTACTGAGGCTTGTCTTTCCCAGTTCGAATGGATTCGGGGAGCATCTGATGAAGTAAAAGGGGCGAGGCCTTTAGAAAGCGTCTGTGGCTAGATGTGTCAGGCCATGCCAGACACAGACAAGAAAAGGGAAAGTCCCCAGAAAAGTGGGGATGCCAGAACCACAAACCATGGCACAGCACGTGCCCCCGAAGGCCAGGGCTGCATTGTGAATCTAGAGGAGGCCCCTGTGCTGTTTCCAGGACATGGGCTTCCTTCTGGAGGCCATTTGGGGCCACCTCTGATCACCCATTCACCTACCTGTTCATCCAGTCACTCAAGGCCTGCACCATCCGTCCTCCCACCATGCCCTGCCCGTGCTAGACGTGGGATCCTCCCTGAGGGACGCGGACGCAGACACAGCCCCGCTTACACGGACATAGACAAGAAAGCAACTAGCAGGTGTCTGACTGCAAATGGTAACAGAGGTCTCCAAGGAGAAAGCAGCGGATGAGGCCAGAGAATAAATGGGGGTCAGGCAGCTTTCCTGAGTGACAGGTTAGCTGACCGGGGAGACTTGGCAAGGCCCTGGAGCAGCAAGGGGATCAGGAACGTCTGCATTTCTATAGGGACACGGCCACAGCCTTCATCGCGTTCTTGGCCCCACACACTTTGAGTGGGCACACACTTTAGGAGGCACACCCCTAGGGCCGCATTCCCTGCTTGCTCCCAGGGGAGGCTACGTTGCTCAGAGAGCCCCAAGGCCACGATCACAGGGGCACAGTGATCTTTCCGTGACACCCCATCTTCTCAGGTCCTCTTCATCCTGCCCCTTTGCTCCCCCCCATCCCCAACCTGCCCTCACCCCTGCAGGTACAGACTCCACAGGCCCAAGCAAGTCACACAACTCAAAACGTTAGAGCTACAAGAGCTTGTAAGCTGTCCCTGCCCGGCCGGCGCCTATGAAATGTTGGGCAGCCCAGGAGATGGATCGGCAATCGGGCTCAGGCCACACTTCCAGGGCAGAATGGAGGCCATCCTTCCCTGGAACGGCGTCATAGATCAACCTGAACACGCTCAGCCCGCCACCTTCCACCCGCCACCAGCCATCTCGCCACCCCCACCTTCCTCTGGGCTCTGCAAGCCCGGTCTGGACTTGGTGGGGGATCCCACCCTGCACAGCAGGGGGAGGGGCAGAGGAGTGGGAGAGACGACTCAGCAAGGAGTTCAACACCAGCTTCTCTGGTTTCTTGAGATACAATTAAATCTCACGGTAGCAAAATATGGAATGAAACGTTACAAAGACCCCCCGCGCTGAGCTTTCCCCTGCAGAGACTGTGCTAAATAATCTGTGTGTTACTTCACTCAATCCTCGCCCGCCCCGGGAGACAGGCATAGTGTCCAGTTCAGGGATGAGCACACTGCGGCCAGAGAGGGCGGGCAGTCAGACAGCTGAGGAGCGGCCGTGTGAGGCCAACCGGGTTCCCCATGAGGCAGGTGCTGAGGCAGGTGCTGAGGCAGAGTCGGGTGCCAACAATGTGTTGGGAGTCGCACCTGTGAGAGGAGGAGGCCGGTGGGCCTTCAGGAGGCTCTGCAGGCCTAGTTGGTCTGCCCGTGGCATGAGCTCAGGGCAAAGGCGGCCGTGGGAGGAGTCCTGCCGGGGAGGAGGCAGACAGGCCCGCTCCCAGGCCTCTCTCAGAGCCAGGGGCTGTCCCAGAAGAACACGACTTCCCAACCAAATTTAAGGTGGGTTCTGACGGGGCTAACAGCTGCCCACACTGCTCTCGGCTACACAGCGAGTGCTTCCTTGAAGGGGCTCTGAGCAGAATTCACTTCCATTCACCTTGAGGCTACGAGGCTAACCGCTAGGCAGGCACCTGCATCACCTCCCTAGAGTGCAAAGCCAGGAGAACAGAGGGGACCTCCAAGCGCATCAGCCCACCTCCCCCACTGTGGAGATGGGCCAGACAAGTTGAGCAATTGGCTCAGGGTCACATAGCAAACCAGTAGCAGGCTGTCTTCTTGCTTAGAAGCAGCACGTGTTCTAGATACCAGGGTTGTCTTTCTCTTGTTTTCTGGAACAAGGACCCCAGCAAGGCAATGCTGTGACCTGGAAGTCTGTCCCTCTGAGTCTTGTCCATCCTCACAGATTGGCAGGGACCCTCTGCCCTGAGAAGCGAGAGGATATTAGGCAGAGCAGGGTTCCCACCCTCAGGTGCAGTGGGTGCATTGATGCCATGGACACTGAGATGCAAAAGCCAGTGGAGCAGAAACGGGGCAGTGGTGGTCAAGGAGGACGTCCCAGAGGAGACATGCTCTATGTGTGGCCCAGCTTCGACTTGCCTCTCCAGCTGTAGCCTGTACAGTTCATTTTGGTTCCGTGAGCTCCAGCCACTCTGGCTTCCTCCTGCCCCAGGGCCTTTGCACATGCTGTTCTTCCCACCTAGAATGTTCTTCCATCCTCTGTTTTCCTTTCACCTGGGAGGGTCTTGAAAAAATATCAAAATATTGCCTGAGATTCTCCTGAGATCACATTGTAATGATGCCCAGGCTGTGCGTGGGGTTAATAAGTTTGGGCTGTAAGCTAAATGAAGTAAAAATAAAACCTCCATTCACTTCTAAGAAAAAGTCCCACATCTGTGATGGGGAAGGAGGATTATGCAGTGCTTAAAGGTCCTTTTAGTGATAGTGCCTCTTAGCTTCAGCATTATACTTGCTTGTTTTGCTGATATGTGGATATAGAAAGGAAAAAAGGGTGGGAGGGAGGGAGTCCTGGAACTTTCTGGTCCACAGGGCCTCCTGTCTTCATCACTCATGACCAATACTGCAGTGAAGACTTGTCTATTTTGGCCACTGCAGGTTGGAGGAACTTGGAGAGCTTTTTAAAGATACAGGCCAAAGCCTCTCCCCCAGACCCTGATTCGCCTGCAGAGGCTGAGCCGCCTGGAGCACCGTCAGGCACATTGAAGGCTCCCGGGAGCTCTCCCGGCACATGGGCAGCAGGATGGGGAGACACTGCCTTCGACAGTGAGCTAGTTCTGTGCTCTGTGCAGGCACTGAAGGGAGAGCCAAAGCTTCGTGTTGGTTTCCTCCTGCTTCCACAGACCCCACACGGAAACTGGTGGGAAGAACGGAAGGCTAAAGCCTCCAGGACTGGGCTCAGGGGCTCTCCTGTCCAAGTCTTCGTTTTCTTATCAGAAGGTTTCTTTCTCTATTTTGTAAACTCCACCCACCACATTCCCTTCCTCTCCCTCCTCTTTCTCCTCTTCTGCCTCCCCTCTCCTCCTCCTGTTCTTTCCACACTCAGGGATGGGGAAAGAAGAGTTGGATAGTTCCTAAAAACTCATATCCCTCACCCTGTTTAGGCACATTATCATATTTCATCCTCTCATAGGTAGGAGCCATTATTCACCCATTTTACAGATTTAAGAAACTGGGGTTCAGAGACATTTTGACTTGCTCCAAGGTGCCCAGCCCAGGAATGGGGGCTGTGGCTGGGACCACACTGACTTAACATTATGTGAGATGTCAGGCATCCACATGGCCTCCAGGCCCAGCACAACCCACCCCCATTCTCTCAAGAGGGCTGTGGAGCCTCGGCTTCAGGTCCCACAGAGCAGGGCTCAAACTCCACTCTGCCACTCACTTCACAGGCTGAGCCTGGGCAAGGGCCCTCACAGCTCTGACAACTCTGAGCTCTTTTTTCTAAGACAACAAGAAGAGCTTTGGTAACAGAAAGGGGGAAAAATCAGAGAAAAGATGTTATAAAGTACCAATCTCATTATTTTGTCGTGGAAAATAAATTTTTTTAATAAATTAGGTCAGTATTCCCATATCATCCTATATAATAAAAGCCTAATATGCAAATCAACCAAACGGTGGAACAACTGGTCGCTATGATATACACTGACCACCGGGGGCCAGGTGCTCAATGCAGGAGCTACCCCCAGCCCACAGGCCACAGGCTGGCCAAGACAGGTGCCAGCAGGGGTCCCCCAGTCATCCAGTTAGTTGTCCCACAGATTGGCCCTCATTGCCGGCCAGGCCTAGGGACCCTACTCATGCATGAATTTCATGCACTGGGCCTCTAGTAGTTATAATAAAGTCCAAACACCACAGCACAGCCCACTGGGCCCCATATCACAGTCCCCACCTTCTGACCTCACTTCCCACCCATCTCCCTTCAATCTTTTCTCTGTTCCCAGTTCCCATGGCCTTTGCACTAGCTCATTCCCTCTTAGAATGCTCTTCCTGCAAGTCTTGCTCCATCTGGCTCCTAACCATCATTTACGGTTCAACTCAAATGTTGCCTCTCAGAGAAGCCCTCCCTGATCACCATGTATGTGATCACATACATACACACCCTTGAGCTTTATTGAGTTGACTTATTTCTCCAGGATCTGTGTTGCCATCTGAAACACTCTTGCCTATATATTTACTAGAGGCCCGGTTCACAAAATTCTTGCACTTTGGGGAGATCCATCTGCCTGGCCTACACCCTCTCTCAGTCCAGGCTTCCACTACCACCACTGTGCTTGCCAGCCGTGAGCCCAGCTTATGGCTGAGCAGTGCTCCTCCTGTGGGAATGCACTGTCCACCAAGGGGCAGCTTCTGTATTGCATGTCTGCCCCCTGGTGGTTCATGTGCATCATAGCAACCGGTCATTCCATCATTTGCTCAATTTGCATATTAGCCTTTTATTATATAGGTTGTGGGCTTTTGCTTGGTCATTGTCTCTCTCTCCTTTGCCAAATAAAACTGGGTCCTCCCTTATCTTGTCCAGCATTTCACCCTTACGCCTAAATTATGTCAGAGTATGTGCTGGATGAATAAATGTTGAGAGGATGCTTGAAATTAGATGAAGTATGTAGAATTCTTGACAGCGCAAACACCCAGCTGAAGACAAGCCCAGGTCACCAGGGAATGCTCAGCCTTTCCCTCTGCCCTGCCATGGGTCTGCAGTTCGGCTGTTACATCTGGAAGCAGTTGTAGACAGTGCATAGCAGGTGGGTGTAGCTGTATTCCAATAAAGTTTTATTCACAATATGCAGCTGTGGCCAGGTTTGGCCCTGAGTCCTGGCCTGGGAGAGGCCCCTGTGGAATTCTTCTTGGACAAAACGCAAGCTACAGTCCAGGGACCAGAATTTGCAAATGGCTATGCCTTGGTCAGGGCACCCGCAGGGCCTGAAGCCGCAGGACTGTGGACATCAACTGCAGCTGAGCACAGGCCATAAACTTGATGGTGCTGCAGGCCTTTGGCCCCGAATCGGCTTTCTGCTGATTTTCCAAAGAGCAGCAGAGGTGGACCAGTGCTGATCACTGATGCGTCAGGGAAAGGAGCCTGCACATTTAATTAAATGTTATTCAAGGAATAAAACCCAGGCCCTCAGCTGACAATGCAGAATATTAAAGCATCAATTTCCTAAAGGAAACCTGCCTTAATGAGATTCTCCAAATAAATGGAAGATGGGAAAAGCATATTAATCCCAGTTGCTCATGTCAGCTCGTCCACCTGAGCGATGTCTTGATCAACAATAGCTGGTGATACTGGTTTAGTGGAGAAGACGGTGCATAGACTCTGCTGAACGAGTCCCCCAGACTCAGGGGCAGCCAGAACCCTGGGAAGAAGGCCCTTCCTCTCTGCGCCCCTAGAATGAGGCAGAGCCATGACCAGCGTGGTCCGTGGCGCTCATACTGATGGGCATCGAACCGGGAGCTGCAAAGGTGAGTCTCGCTCCCTCCTGGTCCTCCCAGGCAGCCTTCCAGCAGGGACCTGGGCAGAAAGAAGGGGAGATATTGACCTCAGGTTGATAAGCTGCGCTGGAGCTCAATTAACTGGTGTAAGGTACCTGAAATCCTTAGGACAAACAGCACCTATTGAATGCTTCCCTTCCTCGTCTCTCCCTCGATGCCCTTCTCACCCCAAAATCAATGTGAATGAGGTCTATTTACTCAATTGAGTGCCACCTTCATGGCTTTTGCCATTTTTCATTCCTTGTCCTATTAGTAACATAACATATCATCTTTCATTTGATCCATTATCTCCAAAAATATATTTTTAAAGGACATTTGAGATCAGTGCTGTACATGAAGAACTGGTATTACTTGCCTCCAGCAAAAAGTAGCCATAAAGACAAACACGTGAAAACTACGCGTGTTCTTTGTGACCACATGTCATTGCCAGATAAACGCTGGGCCCCGGACTCCCTCCCTCCGCCCGTGAGAGCTGAGTGAGGTCAGCGACGTGGTAAGAACTTACTGCAGCTACTGAGACCTGTACCACATTCCCGGGGACTCGGTGATCTCCAAGGTCATGTCTGCACCACGACGGGGCCCGCCAGCCAAATCTGTTTCTGTTGCTTACACTCCCAGCCCCTAATGGACAGGCTCTCTCGATCATCGGCTCTCCCCATGTCCCAGGACCTGCCATTCTGTTTCCAAAGGCCACGGAGGGGCTTTGCTCTGGGACAGTGATTTTCAACTTTTTCCATCTCAGGGTACACAAACTAATTACCAAAATGCTGTGGCACACCGGAAACCATATTAAGAGGTATCATTTGGATTCATTTGCACCAAATGGCTATTGTTGTGTTGGCTGTTGTCATTTTCTATTTGGCATCTAAGGCAAAAGAGGCCAGGACCCCTGACTAAATAGGCAGGTATTGCTGTTTTAAAGTTTCTGGTGGCACACCAGTTGGAAATTGCTGCTCTGGGACAGGAAGCAGGCGTGGCTCAGGGGTTGAGCGTTGACCTATGAACCAGGAGGTCACAGTTTGATTCCTAGTCAGGGCACATGCACAGGGCTCAGGCTCCATCCCCAATGGGGGGTGTATGGGAGGCAGCTGATCAATGATTTTCTCTCATCATCCTTGATGTTTTTATCTCTCCCTCTCCCTTATTGTTTTTAAATAACAATATTAAAAAAAAAAAAAGCTCAGTCTATATAGCCAGAGACCCTCTTACTTCCAGTGGAATCGGTCAGGAGCCCAGGCAGGGCTGAACCCTGCCAGATGCATTGGGTCCTGTCTTCCTGATGCAGCGTCTGCACACAACAGGTGTCAAGTCCACGGTCTTAGCTGATGACAGACGACACACAGCACCGCTCCTCTGTGCACAGCAAGGACGCACTGCCGGTGTTCGGGAGGAGGCCTCTGTGGATGCGGTTCCCGTCCCACTCGGCCCCGGAGCCTGGAAGGTTCCTGAGTGGCAGGAGGGAAGGTCGGTCTTTCTGCGAGTGGGATGCATCCACTTTGGGGACATCTGATTGAAGTCTGGTCGTCACTATTAGTCTTCATTGAATACTAAATATAAATACGAGGAACCGGGAAAGACAGCCCGATTGTGAAAAAATCTCCCAAATTTATTTTTGTGGAGCTGTTAAATCCATTTTTGATTAAAATAATTCATCACTTATCCTCAGCAGGCGGCGCCGGACCGTCCTCCCCACGCGCATCTGTCTTAGAACGGGTACCCACTTAAAGTGGTTTTTAATACAAATACATTATTTTTAGCCAGCAATTTGGTTCTGAGAGCTGGTTGCTGACAAAGGGAAGAGAGCAATTCTGTGAGCCAGTGAGTGTTTTTCAGAAAATAAATTAAGGAGAAAACAGGAGAGGCAGCTAGCTAGCATGTGACACTAATTCCTGTGCTACCTTTGCTTCAGGATTCATTTTTCTTCATTTTTGGCAGGGACGGGGTAGGGGTGGCTGTCACTGTGTTTGTAATAAAGTTAGTGGACAGCTCCTGGTAATTCAGGCTAGGTTTGCAGTTGCCGTGAAAGTGCCATGATGTGGAGAAATATTTAACCCAGAATGGCCACACCCAAAAGACCCTTGGGCGGCATTCAAGGCCCTCAGGACCACCGCTCCCTGATGGCCAGGACCCACAGACCTCGGCTCCAGCTGCCCTGACCCCCTCTTTCCCCAGCAGGCATCGTCCGTTCCCCCTGCAGTAAAAGGAGGGCGACAAGAAAACACATTCCCGTGTGCTAGCATTTGCGTAAAGCGAGGCTGGAAGGGTGCCTGGGAGACTAACCAAGTGGTGACATGGGAGGGGAGGGGAGGGAGCAGGGGTATATTTATTCCAACCTTTTTTTGCCTTTAGATTTCCAAACGATATGAATGCATCCACCATTCAGAAATGAAAGGGGAAGAAAGAGATGGAAACAGACAACCAAACGCATCATGGAGAGGATTTTAATTAACTAGTTCTCTGCATCATCTTTAATACCGCCTCGCCCTGCAAACTGTGTCTCAGACCAGCCATGTCGGCCTGTCTAAGCCATGTTTCCTCAAGCGGAGCCAGTGCCTGCAGGAGCGCAATGCTGAGGTGTTGAATGAATGAGTGGAGGAAGGAATGAAGGAGCGAATGAATGAATGCCCTGGAGGTTCATGCCCTGGGAGGGGTGTTCAGGTGTGAACCCCGTGGTGGGGTGGCAGTGGTGTGGACACTGGAGATGAAGAGGCTATTCCTGCAGAGGGAACTGCACACCCAGCAGAGACGGGGCGAGGGCTGAAATGTCTGGGGGACGGGAGAGTGTTCGTGGCTGCCGAAGGCACCTCTGTCCTGTGCAAACCCATGTAATTGAATGTTGAGCGTAGCACTGAGTCTGACACAGGACATCAGCCGTGGTGGCTGCACGTGAAAAGGAGGGGCTGTGTCCACACCTGTTGGGAGCAAACCCCCTTCGTTTCCCTCTCCTCCTGTCCAGCCAGGGTCCTTGGGCCTGCAGCCGTGACCTTGAGCCGCCGCCTCCCACGGGATGAAGACTGAAGCGCCTGCAGAGCAGACATGTGCTGAAATTCAGGGCACTCTCCAGGGCTGGGCAAGGGACGCAACTTTCCTGGGACTGACGGATCCCCGGCTGCTTATCGACCAGTGTCCCCAGCGCACCGTGATTAGCCGGCCCAGTGACAGCCGCTGACATTAATTATCTGAGTCAGAGGCATCTGCCAGCGCAAACGGCTGTCAGCAGAGCCAAGCGGCAGCATCACGGCTTCTGTGTTTTGTGGCTGGGACCATGGGCAGGGGCGCAACTGTTCAGATCTAAGGCGGGTGGCCTGACCAGCGGCCCTGCTCAGAGGCCCCAATCCCCCCCCCCCCCCCCCCCCCGCCCAGCAGCCCTAACCAGCGGTTTCCAGGGTTGTCCACAGCCACCTTCCGGCTAGTTCCCAAGATCTGGCTCCAGTGGTGAGCACTGCATTCCTACCACCCTGCACCGAAGCCTGTCTATCACCCCTCTGACCTCCTACAGTTTGTCTCCTAATAGTTCTCTCTCTGCCCTCTGCCCTCTGCACCCATGCCAGCCGTTCTCTGAGCCCTGAAAGGCCCTCCTGCCCTGACCTCTCTGCATTCATGCCACTTACAGCCCTCTGTGCCCGGCAGCCAGAGGGGCCTCGGAGTCCAAGCCAGGCCCTGCACTTCTCTGTTCAGGACCCACCATCCCTACACACCCAGCCCTGGAAGCCCTGGCAACCTTGCCCCTGCAGCTCCCCTCCCCGCACTGCACCCCTTCCCCCCCGCTCCCTCCCTCTCGCCCTGCCCCCCATCCCATTCCATTTCAATCCCTTTCCCTGGCCTTTTTCCAAGGCTTTTGCACGTGCTGTTCCCTGTAACAGTAATGCTTTCCCTGTGCCCCGCCTCCCCCCACCCCTCCAGGTTTCCTTACATCTCCTGTCATGCATCCCTTCCCCCACAATGCTTTCCTCACCCCCAAACCACAAGTCCCTTTGTCTCACAGGGAATGGTGAGGTGGAGAAGCCAAAGGCATGGAAACTGGGGTCCTACAGGCTAGGTTCAAATCCTTTTTCAACACTTCCACGGCTGTGTGACTCTGGACAAGGTCTTAACCTCTCTGAGCCTATTTTCTCCTTTCCAAGTGGAGGTGATAGTAATTCCATCCCACAGGCTGTTGAGGACTCTATGCGTTAATGCCCTGTGAGTGCTATACTAGTGCAAGCACCAGTGTGTCTGTTCTCCTTTCTCTGTGATCAAATCATTAGGGGGATAATTTGAATAATTCGGTTTTTAGTGTTTCTCACAGCAGCATCACCGACATGTGGGATGGCTAACTTTGGGGGGAACTGTCCTCTGTACTTTAGCAGCCCCTGCTGCCACTCACAAGGTGCCAGTGGCAGCTCCTATTTGTGACAACCCAAGAAATCTCCAGACTTGGCACATGTCCCCTGAGGGCAAGGGCACCCAGGAGGAGATACCCTGCTCTGGGGTCTGAGGGAGCAGAGCCACCGCTGGTCTCCATCACCATTTCCTCCCGCACCCATCACAGCACCTGGCCCCAGGTGGAGCTCACTCTGCATGTGCTGAGTGAATGAATGAATGAATGAGTACTGAGACATCTGTAATATAACGATCTTAGGGGTGTAAAGTCAGAAGATCTGGGATCAAGTCCTGCCTCCATTAGTCCTGGAGGGATTATCGAGGCACATTGCTCCACACCTGAGCCTCAGTGTCCTCACCTGTGAGAGGGGTGGTGACGATGATCAGCATCTCCAGGGGAGTTACGGGCACAGATGAGCACCTGTAGACAGCGTGCTGTATAAATTGTCAAGTGCTGTGCAGATGAGTGGTAGTCACGAGCCCCCTGAAGCTGACAATGACCTTCCTCCAGTCCCCAGGCCACGCCTGCCTTGTCTGGCATCGTCTGGGCTGTGACGGGCACGGGCGTGTAATGTATGCTGTGATAAGGAAGATAATGCATCCCTTCACCTCCCTCTGAATATTGCTGCAGAGACGTCTCTTGGGGGAGATGATGGAGGGGCAGCACGTTCGGCACTGATGGAGGCAGACGCTCAGGTTGCACACCTGCCACGCGGGCAGCTTCCCTGTCAGTGCTCCATGACGGATGGCGTCTTGGGTAGATTGTGGTGTCAGATGCATTTTGAATTATGGTGAGCCAGGAGCACTTAATTACATTGTGTTTCTAATGAGGAGAGGAGCAGGTGAGAGAAAAAGGGGAGGAGAGGAGAGGAGAGGAGAGAGAGAGAGAGAGAGAGAGAGAGAGAGAGAGAGAGAGAGAGAGAGAGCTGTGCTGTCTCTTCCCTCTCCCCCCCCCCCCCGCCCCATTACCTTATCTGGAAAATGGGAACAGTGACAGAGTCCCAGCCTTCTGAAAAGGACCCGTTTAGAAAAGAGCCAGACTGGGTTTTTGTCACATGTGCCGACGGGTTTCATCTGCAGGAAGCAACCCCACTCGGGGGACCTGGAAACTCAATGGCTTGATTTCTAAAATGAAGCGAAGAATATGCTTCAGTTTTTCTCTGGCTCCTTAGGGCTGGGGTGTCCAAGTGGGTCAGATGTGGAGCCCAAACCAAGAACTGGGGCTCCGGCCCAGGCAGTGTGGCTCCCTTTCAGGCCCCAAAACATGAGCTGGAAATGAGGAGTACATGGTCTCCCCAGTTGTGGTCCTGGTCACATGAGGAGACTGTGACCCGCTACTCCCATCATGGCGTGAAGGCGCTGGACCCGTGACGCTGGCGCTGTCTGTTCCACCCAGGACAGGACTGCCCTTCCCTGTCTTCTGGCAAGCCCTCAGGCCTTCCCAAAGGGACCCACAGAAAGCTGGCAGGCACACCCAAAACTAAATTGGGGGGCTCTCTTAAGGGCTCACCCTCCCTAAGATTTGTTGATAAATTGAATTATTGCCTCCCGACTCAATCCCTGCATCTGGCTGCAACCCAGGATTAACTCAAGACACTAAATGGAGAGCCTGAGCCGGTGCTGACCACGGGCTTCCAGGTGCAGCCAGGCTGCTGAAGGCCAGGTCCCGGGTCCCCACTGACTGCCCGAGGGCCCGAGGCCACTGTGCGCCGCAGCTCAGGCAGTTTTCCCGTAACCTGGGACTGCCGACAGGAGGACGGGACACGCCGGCCTGGCCTGCCTCCTCCCACCTGGAAAAGGGCTGCTCAGGTGGAAGAATTTCAAAAGGCCCATGGTTTAAGCCTTTGCTGAGTTCCTTCTCTGTGGCTGGCCATTACCAGGAGTCCTAAAGTCTCGTGCCTTCGTGGGATTGGCCTTTGAAGAGGAAGAATGAGACATGCTTCAGGGGCATCCCTGTGGGCAGGCTCCGGGCAGACCTCAGCCACATGCCACGACAGGCCCCCCGGTCTCAGGCGCACACACCTCCCTCCATGACGGCCCCCATGGACTCTCATGTATGCTTCTGTGCTGGGACCAGGGAGTCAGTGGAGATCAGTTAGTGGGGAAGAGTCTGGTTCCTGGAGGGACTTTGCCAGGTTGATCATGCAGCCATGGCTCCTGTCTTATTTGCCATCACATTTCCTGCCCTGTAGTGGGCGCTGGGTTCCTGTGATGGAGGCTGATAGTGGCACCTACCCCACAGGGTGCCCTAAAGACCAAACCAGAGGACACATGCCAAGTGCTTTAGCTCAGCGCCTGGCACTGTGCCAGTGCAATAGCCTGGTAACAGTGACTTCTTAGAGAACAAGGCATATCTGTGCTTCAAACTCTAGAGCAGTGGTTCTCAACCTTTCTAATGCCACGGCCTCATGTTGTGGTGACCCCCACCATAAAATTATTTTTTTGCTACTTCATAACTATAATTTTGCTAATGTTAATGAATTGTAATGTGAATATCTGTGTTTCCTGATGGTCCTAGGCAACCCTGCTAGTGTTTCTCAGCCTGTGGGGTCGTGACCCACAGGTTGAGAACTGCTGCTAGAGAGCCTAAGACCATTGGTGGGAAATTGAGAAAAGTGTATAGAAGATTTCTCTATAGCAATTCTAACAACTATATGTGAATTTAGAATCATTTTTAAAACAAAAACAGATTTCTGAGCCCTAACCTCACATTTAGTAGGTCTAATGTAGTAGAGTCTGTATTTTTTATCACATGAGTTTTTTTCCACCTTTATTGAGATACTAGAGGCCCAGTGCACAAATTCATACATGGGTGGGGTTCGGCCAGCCCCGATGGGGGCCAATTGGGACTGGGAAGGGGATGCAGGAGGTTGGCCAATTGGCCCCACCCTCCATTGGAGGGGCCAACTGGGGGAAGGGACAGTTGGGGGAGGGGCCATGGGCAGTTGGTTGACGGGCCCCAGTGGCAATTGGGGTGGAGGGGGCTGATCAGAGACGGAGCCAGCCAGGGGGAGGAAGCCATGGGAGGTTGGGGGCAAATCGGGGTCTTCATCGGGCCAGTTGGCCACCATAGTGTGCGTCATAGCAACCGGTTGTTCTGGTCATTCCAGTCGTTCCGCCATTCAGCTCACTTGGCTTTTGTATATCTAGACAGCTGACATAAAGTTAAGGTGTACAACATGATGCTTTAATGTACATTCATATTGTGACATGAGAAGCACAATAAGGTCAGTTAATGCATCCATTACCTCACATAGTTCATCGTTATTTGTGGTGAGAACATTTAAGATCCACTCTCTCAGGAACTCTCAGGTATATGATCGTGTTATTACCGCATCACCCTGCTGCTCATCAGGCCCCTGATTACAACTGGGAGTTTGTACCCTTGACCATTATTCCCACCCCCACCCCAGCCTGGAAATCACCAGTCTACTCTGTTCCTATGCGTGTTTTGGGTTTTTAGCATCTGCATATAAATGAAATCATACAGTTGTCTTTCTCTGCCTGACTTATTACACTGAGCATGTTAAGGTCCATCCAGGTTGACACGAATGGCAGCATTTCCTTGTTTTTTATGGACGACTATTATTCTGCTGTGTATGTGTACCTCACTTTCTCTACCCACTCCTCCATGGAGGAGGACTTGCACTTTCGACAATCCCCAGGTGATACTGAGATGCTGGTGGCCAAAGACCAGACTTTGAGCATCCCTGAGCTACGGGAAAGGCTGAGCTGCTCCATCCAAGAGGCCCGGGAGTCTGGAAGGAGACAGAAATTTGACATCTGCATGATAGTCCCAGGGAACAGTCCAGGTCAGTGGGAGTCAGCTCCCTACATCCCTGTGAGGATCTGGACCATAGACTCCTCTACACAGGTAGACCCAGTCAGGACCATGTCCCCCTTCCAGCTCCGGCAATGACGGAGGAGAGGATTCTGGGCAGTTTCCCAGGAGGCAGATAAGGAGGAAGCTGCCCAGGTCACCCCACTCCTGCTGCGCTGTCTGAGAGGCATCACGGGTCTGCCACTGGCTGCTGGGAGCCGGATAGTGAGGTCAGCAGACAGCTTGTTACCAGGAAGGAGGGATCAGAGGACTTGGGAAGCTGGAACACAGTTGCCCCAACCTAGGAAAGAGCAGGAACAAGGAAGGTGCTTCTAAGACGTGCCTTCATTCAGGAGTGTCCCAGGATGGGCGTGGGAGCCCAGAGCAAGGATGAGGGCTAGGAATGTGGGACTACCCCAGCACCATTCCCGTATCCCCTTTCATTACTGTGGCTCTGTCACTTTTCCTTTGGACACTTGAGGAATAACCTAAACAAGAAAACAGCCTGAGAGACAGGGTGGGTTTCAGGCCAGCCCCATGCACCTCCTCTCTCTAGCTGCGGGTCCACCTCTCCACCAGCACCTGGTCCTGCTGGTGTCCGATTGGAAACAGGGCCCTCAACAGCATCCGTGAAAACTCCTGGGCTCCAGGTCAGACAGGCAGCAAGACCACCAGCCCCTCTGAGACCCCCCTGTGCAGCCCCCTCTGAGACCCCTCTGTACAGCACCCTCTGAGCCTGCAGATCCCTTCCAACCAGTAGTCTGAAGAACAGTCAGCCCTGCCCAGAACCCACTGGCCACGTGTGCCCTGGATGGCTTCCCTGTGCCACGTGTGTGGCAGGTGTAGATGAAATAGCTCACACACTGAGTGAGGCCAGGCCATGAAACTGTGTGGAAAGGCAGCTGCAGGTTTCTCTCAGGATTTATCAATCGCCAAGCCACCATAGCTGTGAACAGTTCCAGGGAGCCTAGAGCCGCGTGGGCAATGGGCCTATTCATTTCCCCTCAGGGATTTTTCCCTCACGTTGCCAACTTCTGTTCCATGGGAGGTAATGACAAATGTCTTAATTAAAGTAAGGGTGGTGGACGTGTAGCTCCATGTCTCTTTGAAGTAAATGATACAGGAGATTCACATGGGTATCAATGTGACCACTGAGGCCTGTTGGAAATCCTAGGAAAACTAGGTTTTAGTGATGATAATTAAGATCCTGCACCTAATTCCAATGTGTGAGTCCCCCCACCCCCAAGCAAGGTTCCAACATACTAGTTTGGTGTCCTATAATCCAACTCAATCTGGACACTGTTGCCGGTGGAAATGGGATCCTTTCACAGAGTCACGAGAAAGCATTTCGGGGACCCATGCATGGGAAGGTGAGGTGTTACATTTATTGGGGTTGAAATAAGTTACTGCCTCCGGGATTCCAGGTCTCCTTTCCACCCATCCCACTGCAAGCCCAGAAAAAAAGGCCAGGGTCCAGAAATCCTATGCCCCTGGTTTGTCCATGCCAATGCCCAGCCAGCTCAGCCTCTGTCCCTACTGGAGACGTGTAATTAAAGTAAATTATGAAAGGGTGAAACTCATGAACAGCCAAAGGAAAGAGCTGCAGGGCCAGGTGTGAGATCACCAAGCTCCCAGATCTCCACGCATTCACCAACCCAGAAGCTCTCAGAACCGGGTCCTTTGGGATGTTTACTGAGGTTTTATCATGTGCACACGATTGAGTAAATCATCAGCCACTGAAGATGGTACGCAATCCCCTCAGGGCTGAGCGCGGGACTGAACGCTGCAATCCTCTGCTCACCTGGTTGGTTCCTCAAAGACAGCAGCATCCTCAGGGGCTTCCCAAACTCACCTGCCTCACAAGACAAAGCCTTCATCATTATCCCAAAAGCAAAGCCAGGGCCTTAGGAGCTCTGTGCCGGATGGAGAGGAAGACTGAATACATATTTATATGAATCACAGTGTTACCATGAAAATGCTGATGCTGACAGTGACCTCGACCATCACAGCACTCATAGATTAGATACCATGCCCTGGGCCCTTCTACTGAGTGTGCCCCATGACATACATTCTACCCTTATAAATACCGTTTATACATAATTATGGCTCAGAAGTTCAAGTTCTTGCAGGCTCATGTAGCCGGTAGGCTGGGGTGTCTGCACTTAATCTAGAGCTTGTCTTCCTCCACATGGCTGAGCTCCAGCCAGCACGTGGTTTTGTTTGACCCACAGAGTGCTATAAATTCTTTTCATCAGTTGCCAATACGTGAATGTGAGGTTTGGGATGTGTTGGATTTTTTTATTCCAGTTTCTGGCTTCTGGAAAATTCAGAACAAATCCCACTGGTAACTGTTGTCCAGAGCTCTCTTCACCATTTTTCTTTCTTTCTTTTTTTAAATAAGCTGTTTCTCTCTCCACTGTTCATTATTAATGTACAAAATATACAAAACCAAAAGAAAAAATACTCATCTTCAAATCCATCGTGGCTCTAACCCAAGACCTTGCACAAAACCCAACCAATCCACTGTTTTCATAGAAAACAACTGATAGAGAGGATTGAGAGGGCTGCCTTCTATTCCTGCCTTGTGGAGAGTTTTTATCAAGAAAGGGTGTTGGATTTTGTCAAATGCTTTTTCTGCATCAATTGATATGACTATATGATTTTTATCTCTCAATTTGTTTATGTGATGAATCACATTTATTGATTTGCAGATATTGTACCATCCTTGCATTCCTGGGATAAAACCTACTTGGTCATGGTGTATAATCTTTCTGATGTACTGCTGGATCCGATTTGCTAGAATTTTATTGAGGATTTTGGCATTTATATTCATGAGGGATATTGTCCTGTAATTCTCTTTCATTGTGTCATCTTTATCTGGTTTTGGTATTAGGGTGATGTTAGCTTCATAGAAGGAGTTTGGAAGTGTTCCATCCTCTTGAATTTTCTGGAATAGTCTGAGGAGTATAGGTTTTAGTTCTTCCTTGAATGTTTGGTAAAACTCCCCTGTGAAGCCGCCTGGCCCCGGGCTTTTTTTTTGCAGGAAGCTTTATGATGACTGCTTCCATTTCTTCCACAGTTATTGGTCTATTGAGTTGTTTAGATTCTTCCTGATTGAGTTTTGAGAGGTTATATTTTTCTAGAAATATATCCATTTCCTCCAGGTTGTCCAGTTTGTTGGAGTAGAGTTGTTCATAGTATTTTTTAACAATTCTTTGTATTTCAATGGGGTTTGTTGTTATTTCACCTCTTTCATTTCTGATTTTATTTATTAGGGTCCTCTCTCTTTGCTTCTTGGTGAGTCTGGCTAGAGGTTCATCAATCTTGTTTATCCTTTCAAAGAACCAGCTCTTGGTTTTGTTGATCTTTCGTATTGTTTCTTTGGTCTCTATGTCATTTATTTCTGCTCTGATCTTTACTATTTCCTTTCTTCTGCTTACACTGGGCTTTTCTTGTTGCTCTCTTTCTAACTCTTTGAGTTGTTGGGTTACATAATTTATTGCCGCTGTTTCTAGTTTTTTGCAGTAGGATTGTAGAGCTATGAACTTTCCTCTCAGAACTGCTTTCACTGTGTCCCATAGATTTTGGATTGTTGTGCTATTGTTGTCATTTGTTTCTATGATGTTTTCTATCTCTTCTTTGATCTCTCTAGTAACCCAGTCATAGTTTAATAGCATGCTGTTTAGTCTCCATGTGTTTGATTTCTTTGGATTGTTTCTATTGTAGTTGATTTCCAGCTTTATGCCACTGTGATCTGAGAATATGCTTGATATGATTTCTATCTTCTTGAATTTGGAGAGACTATGCCTATGACCCAACACATGGTCTATCTTTGAGAATGACCCATGGGCACTTGAAAAGAATGTATATTCTGTGGCTTTGGGGTGAAATGATCTGAAGATGTCAATTAATTCCATCTGGTCTAGTGAGTCATTGAGGATTGATGTTTCTTTACTGATTTTTTTGTTTAGAGGATTTGTCCAATGATAATAGTGGGGTATTAAAGTCTCCTACTATGATTGTATTGCTGTCTATCTCTCCCTTGATATCCTCTAGGAGTTTTTGTATGTATTTGGGTGCTCCTGTATTGGGTGTGTATATGTTTACCAGAGTTATTTCTTCTTGTTGGATTTCTCCCTTTAGTATTATGTAGTGGCCTTCTTTATTTCTTGTTACGTCCTTCATTTTGAGATCTAATTTGTCGGATGTAAGTATTGCTACCCCAACTTTTTTTCCATTTCCACTTGCCTGAAGAACCATTTTCCATCCTTTCACACACAGTCTGTGTGCGTCTTTTTTTTTTGGAGGTGGGTTTCTTGTAGACAGCAGATATATGGGTCGTGTTTTCTTATCCAGTCTATTACCTTATGTCTTTTGATTGGAGCATTTAAACCGTTTACATTTAAAGTTATTATTGATAGGTAGGTATTTGTAGCCATTTTTGTTCTTTGCCCCTGTATTCTTTCTTGGCTTCCTGTTGCTTTTTACAGCAGACCCTTTAACATTTCTTGCATTGCTGGTTTGGTGGTAATGTATTCCCTTAGACCTTTTTTGTCTGTAAAGCTCCTGATTTGACCTTCAATTTTGATTGATAGCCTTGCTGGGTACAGTATTCTAGAATTCAGACACTTTCTTTGCATGACTTTGTATATTTCATTCAAATCCCTTCTGGCCTGATAAGTTTCTGTTGAGAAATCACTTGCTAATCTGATGGGGGTTCCTTTGTAGGTGACTTTCCATCTCTCTTTGGCGGCTTTTAAGATTCTCACTTTGTCGTTGATGTTTGCCAATTTAATTATAATGTGCCTTGGTGTAGGTCTTTTGGGGTTTAATTTGCTTGGATCTCTGTGAGCTTCTTGGATTTGTGTGGGTTCTTTCTTTCCTATATCAGGGAAGTTTTCTGTCATTGTTTCTTCCAACAGGTTTTCTATTCCTTGCTCAGTTTCCTGTCCCTCTGGAAGCCCTATTATGCGGATGTTGTTTTGTTTCATGTTGTCCCAAAGTTCTCTTAGGCTCTCTTACTGCTTTTTAATTTTTTTTCTAGAAGCTGCTCTACTTGGGTATTTTTCCTACCTTGTCTTCCAGCTCACTGATGCCTTCCTCTGCTTCATCTAGTCTACTCCTGATACTTTCTATGGAGTTCTTTACCTCAGCAATGTCATTTTTCATTTCTTCTTGGGTCTTCTTCATTTCTTCTTGGGTCTTCTTCATATCCTCTTGGGTCTTCTTCATTTCTTCATAGTTCTTCATTTCTTCATAGTTCTTCTTCATTTCTTCATGACTCTTCTTCATTTCCTCTTGATTCCTCTTTAATTCCTCATGGTTCTTATTCATATTGGCTTCTGTTCTCTTCAGCAACCCTATGACCATTTCTATGAACTCTCTCTCTGACAGGTTGCCTGCTTCCATTTTGTTTACCTCTTTTTCTGGTGAGGCTTGTTTTTCTTTCATTGGTGAGCTGTTTCTTTGTCTCCCCATGGTCTCTCTTCTCTGTGTGTCTCGTTATGTAGTTCTCACTCTCCTGTGTTGATTTAAAGGCTCAAACTACAACACAACCAGGTGCAGCACACCAGGCACTGAAGAAGAATGTATTCACAGTATTGGTAACTTCGAGTTAAAGGTGATTGCTAGAGGAAGGTAAATTAGGTGATAGGTGGGAAAAAAGAGAGTAAGAGAAAACACACTCACACACAAAAGAAAGAAAGAAAGAAAGAAAGAAAGAAAGAAAGAAAGAAAGAAAGAAAGAAAGAAAGAAAGAAAGAAATGCTGAAATAAAATTGGGAAAGGGGGAAGGAATAAAAAGAAAGAAAAAGGGAGTAAACTATAAATATGGGTTGGAAACTCCCAAAGGACCGCCACTAATCCCAGCAAAAGCCCGCAACGAGTACCTGGAGATTGATACAAACTACATACAACAACTATCAAGGAAGGTTAGGGAACACAGAAGCTTAAATCTATTTTTTAAAAAAAACAATGTAAACATCACCAAAACACAAAACAATGTCAAACCCTCCCCTACAAAACAAATTAAAAGAAAAGAATAACCAAACCAATCTCACAAACATGCATAAAATATAAACAACATCAGCAGGACCGAGAGAAAAACAGTTTAGGATAGTGAAGTAGGAGAAGTGTTAGATGTGTATGGACTTAGAGCAGGTGGTTGGAGATTGGATATAAAAGTGGGGTAAAATTTTAACAGGGGGTAAAAAAAGAGAATAAGGAAAATCTAAACCAGAAAAAAGTGTATGGGGAACAAGACACTAACTAAGGAAAGGTTAGCAAGAGAGTGCTGGCATAAGGGTGAAGTTGAAGTAGAGTAAAAAGATACTAACAGGTAGATGAAAAAAGACTGTATAACACTAATCTCTAAGTAGAATAAAGATGAAATAAAATGGCGCTTAAAAAAGTTTAAATAGTAGTAGAAATAAAATTGATTCCTTAATTTGTGTTACACAAGAGTCAATTTGATTCAGCCCCTAGGTGGCAGTGTTTCTGAATTGACCTCTGGGTCTATTGGTCCTCTCTAGCCTGATCTAAAATCCCGCTATGTCTATGGTATTCTCTGCTGATTTGTGACAATAGGTTACCCCAGAGGTGCCTCTCTAATGGTGAGCACCTGTTCTGATCTCCAGCCTCAGCAAAACAGCTCGCCCCTGTGGTCTCCCAGGTTATCCCCCACCAGGGGATCCCCCATTCCTGGTTCAGCACTGAGGAATTCGGACTTGGAGAGGACAAACGCAGGCGCTCGAACTCACATCCTGCTTGTATGTTTGCGCGAAACCCCTTTCCCCCTTGGGTTTGGCAGCCCGCTCCCTCCCAAAACTGCCAGGCTGGCCTTCTCTGTCAAGTCCAAAAGGGTTGCCCTCTATGTATCCCCCCTGCCACTAGCTCCGAGGGCCCTCTTCCACGTTTGCTGGCTCCAACAGCCACGGACTTTTCCTCTTTTTTTTCCCCCAGGCGCAAATCTCCCTGTGTTACCAGCTCCCCTAACCCCAAGAGAAATCTGACCTTTCCGTGGGGGACCACAGGGTTCCTCGGAATCCGCTTCTGCACCAACTAGGAACCGATGTTGGGGGGGGGGTCTCAGCCGCCCAGTGGGTACCACTTCTGTAAAACATTCAGGCTCTTCCCCTTTAAGATGGCGCAGTTCACCTCTGAGCCAGTGGCTCCGTGAGAGAACCCAGCCGCACAGAGCCGCTCCGTTAAGGGAGGCTAATCTAAGCTGTCCCCCTCCTTCTCCCAAAGCCCAGCTGTCCCCCAACTCACCAACAAACACTCCCCGCTCGACCCTCAGCTGGTCCCTCCGTCTACCCTGGTACACAAATGATTACGCATCCTTCTGTTCTGCCGCCATCTTTTCTCCTCCCTTCACCATTTTTCATTTCTCTAGTTAAGCCCAACCTTGCTATCTCCTCAGGGGCATTCAGGCCAGTGCCTAGCTCCTGGCTGTTAGATGCCACCCAGGAGCTTCCTCTTGGCCCAAGGTTCAGAGACGGGCTCTGGTGCCTCGCTGGCCTGTGGGTCTCTAGCAGGGCCTGGCAGAGTCCAGGTAATGGGTCCAAAAGCTGCCGAAGCATTTCCCTGAAGAAGCGTGGCTGAGCTTAGATGAGATGGCAGGATTGGTTTGGGAGGGCCGGGTCATGCGCTCTCCACTGCCTCTGCTGGGAGAAAGCAGCCCGCCTGGAAGGTGATCCCCCACATTTACCACAACTGTGAAATTGCATAAAAGATTTGATCAAAGTCTCTGCCAGCTGCCCAGCTGTAATGGCCTCTGCGATCTTTCTTAACTGGATTTTAATTTCCATGTTTATTATTCAGGGCCTGATGATGCGAGGCCCTGCCTGGGCCTCGGACCCCACTCTCATGCTCTCTATGAAGCACTCTCAGAATTCGGAGACACTCAGTTGCAACAGAAAAGCATTGGCACTCAGGGTTGGTGTTTTGTTCCCGCTCCCTGGGCTTGCAGACAGCGAAGGAACTTAATTAAAATCAATGGAGAAAAAGAATTGAATACATCACCTCCCCCAACATCTCTGAAAGTCTGTCACGGAGCAGCAGCTCCTAGGCATCAAAAGCCTCCTCTCCCTCCCTCCCTCTGCAAAGGGGAAATTACAATGATCTCAGTGTGAGCTTGGTGTCTCTCTCTCTCTCTCTCTCTCTCTCTCTCTCTCTCTCTCTCTCTCTCCCTCTCCTACCTCTCCCCCATCCCCTCCTCTTTTCTCTCTCTCCCTCTTCCCCCCTCTCTGGAAGCAGGAATATGAGGGAGAGATGTTGGGAGGTCATGGGTATGGCTCTGCCTCTCTCAGGAGAGAGGTCAGCACTGAGCAGAAGAGCCCCCTCCTTATTGAGCTGTGCTCGTGACCTCAGCCCCTTGGTCCTTGTTGCAAAGGAGGTGAAGTCATTTTCTCTGCTGACCTGGGCTTCGGGGCACTTTCATGGCACTCAGCAAGAAGTCCTCCCCGCAGCCTGCTGCGTCTCCCTCACACTTGTGCACGAACCACTTCTGACTCCAAATCTCACCCAGGACAGGCGGAGAGGCTCTGCAGCACACACTGCCCCTCCTGCCTGTGGCCACAATGATACTCAGCCCCGCTGTCCCAAGGAAACTGGCCAGCTGCCCTAGCCTTGGAAATGCACCTAAGCGCCTGCCCTCCCACCCTCTCCCAGGGGCTCCTCCCAGAATCTCTTCTGAGTCTTTGGGCTTCAGGGTGGATCTGTCCTTGGGGGACATCCAAAAAGAGTGATGGAGGCTCTTCCTCTCCTCCTTCCTCCCCAGAGTTCTGCCCTCTTGCCTCCCAAAGCAGATTAACACACACACACACACACACACACACACACACACACACACACACTCCACCCTGTGCCTGGCACAAGCTGTATTTACTAAACACTAGGGGCCCTGTGCACGAAATCCGTGCACTGGGGGTGGGTGGTCCCTCAACCCAACCTGCCCCCTCTCACATACTGGAAGCCCTCAGGGGATGTCCAACTGATGGCTCACCCCCAGCCTGCCCAAGGTGAGTCTTTAGGCCTTGGGTGCACAGCCATCACCCTCCTCAGCTCAGCCCCGGCTGTCTGTGACCACCCAGCCCCAGGGGCTGGGCACTCGCTGCCACTTCTGCTCACAGTGCCCAGGGCCCAGGTGCTCCCTGCTGCCGCCACCACTGCTGCTGCTGCTTCTGCTGCCACTTCCCCTCAAGGCACCTGGGGGCTGGGCGCTCACCACCACCACCACCACCACCACCACCACCACCATTGTTTCATCTCTACCCCCAGGCCCAGTGCTTGTGCCACTTGGCACCACCCTCGCTCCTGATTGGCTGGTAGCATAGCCAATCGAGAGCAAAGGTATGGTCAAATTTGCGTGTTTCTCTTTCATTATATAGGATTAGTTCCTGGCTTTATTTCTTCCATCACACCTGGGCTCTGGGATGGTCAATGTCACCTCTGCCTCTCCTAGAGTTGCTGGGGCCAGAGGCCCACGCCAAAGCTGAGCTCTGTGCAGAGAGGTAAGAGTGATAGTGGGGCTAAGACTCCCAGGGGACCCCGGGACCATCTCATCACCCTTTTATGACCCAGTCTCCATCTTGTCATCACTTTCCCAGTGCCCTGAGACAAAGGCCGATCCCACTCCATTTCAGGCCCAGCCCAACTGACGGACGAGGCAGGCGTGTACCCTGCCTCTGCTGGGAAAACTCAGTCACGTGGCAAGGGTGCCTCCAGGCAGTCCCGGGAGGGTGGGCACTGAAGCCATGGCTGTGCCCTCCCAGTAAGAGCGGGAGGAAGACAGACCTCCAGACGCATCCGGGTCTAATGGCTGCAAGTGGCAGCAGTGTGTGAGGAGCAGAAGGGAGGGTGTGCTGAGAGGTGCCGAGTTCGTGTGGAACAGGCTGGATGTATGCAGGGCCGTGACACAGCCACGAAGAAAGGTCTGGCCCACTGGCTGCACAGGTCCGTGTCCGAGGAAAAGTCCAAGCTGCAGGAGGAAAGAAAGAAGGTATATTGCTCCTCATAAAACTGTGGTAAGATATAAAGCATCGGTGTAAAGATGGGAAGCAAAGCCCTGGGGGACAGTGCAGGTGGCACGAGGGTTCAGGGGGGCAGGGAGGGTGCAGACTGGCCTTTCACCTTCTTTGCAGCCATGTTACCAGTCCTGGCCAAGAAGGTTCCCGGAACGGATAGTAAAGGGGCAGACACACAGACAGGTGCTGCTGTGCTCCTGTCTCCAGCCCCACCTTCAGCCCGACAGTCTGCCCATTGCCACGGCACTTTATCACTGTCACATGGACAAGCGCAAGGAGGAAAAGCAAAAGATGCAAAGGATACAGTGTGGCAAGACGTGGTCCTTACTGACATCACCAGTCAACCCTGAGCCAACTGAGATCATTCCAGGGGGACAGTGTGTCCTTCTGTCTGAGCCTCTCCCACTCACTGGGCCTGTCCCTCACACCTGGATGAGGTTGTAAACTCACCTGGAGCAGTAACAACCGGTATCCAATGTGGGCAGGAAGCAGGAGCCAGTGAAATATAGAAAAAAGAGACAGATGTCTTGGAATGTGGAGAGAACATGTAAATGTAGTTAGAGCCCAATTCTATAGGAAATTTCATTAAGATAATGCACCAAATTCGCCCACTGGATTTCCCATGTAGGAGGCCACTGCCATAAACTGAAGTGTGACCCCCAAATCCATATGTTGAAAGCCCAATCCCCAAAGTAATGGTACTAGAAGGTGATGCCTGTGAGAGGTGATGAGGTGAGAGGGTGGGGTCAGTGCCTTGATAGCAGAGATTCAGAGAGGGCCTGGGTCCCTGCTGGCCTGGGAGGACCGTGAGGTGGTCATCTGTGAGTCGGGAAGCCCTCACCAGGCATGGACTCTGCTAGCATCTGGACCTTGGACTTGCCAGCTCCCTGGACCATGAGAAATAAATTATGCTTTTCATAAACTGCCCAGTCTGTGGTCTTCTGTTAGAGCAGCCAGAGTGGATCCTCACCCATCAATGAACTTATGGCAGAAGAGTTTTGGGGAAGGCAAGAAATGGGGTGAAAGGTGACCAGGAGTGAGGGGTGTAGTGGGCAGTTGGGGATCCTGAGGACATATTTACCGCTGCCCCCCCCCCCCCATGGTGGGACCTCTCCCAGGACTCCAGAACTAGCCGTGTAGCCCAACCACATCCCTCTAACTCAGCCATTGGCGCAGAGTGTGGCATGGGCCCCAACCTGGGCTAATCAAAGTGAAGTCAGGCCCCGTGTGAGGGGACAAGAAGAGAGACTCTTGATTTTTAATTGTTTCGAATTTAATGTAGGAAATATTTGGTATAGTATCGGGAGAGGAAAGGAAGAAGATATATTGCTCCTCATAAAAATGTGGTAAGATATAAAGCACAAATGGCCCCTCTGTTATGCTGAAATATTATCATTCTGTGAATTAGCATCCTTGCGTGGAGCCGGTGTTGCAGACTCGCCCTTTTACACTTGACTTGAACTTGGAAGGATGAGAGCATCAAGCCATGTTGTCATCATGCAGGCAGACTCCAAAAGCAGACGCAACCCAGAAAAAGCAAGGAGGCAGAGAGATCTGGAGACATTATGTGAGCACCTGGATCAAACCATACCTGAAGCTACGAAACATGCTGACTTTAGTAACAGATTCCCTTACCGGTGTCACACCATGTGGGCTGGAGTTTCTGCCAACTGTCGAGGAAGATTTGCAATCAGAGGAGTGAGACAAAGTGGAGGGTGTGGGGATCCGTGTCCTCTATCCTCTACAGCTGGCGGAGCAGCAATGACTGAACCCTTTCAGCACCATCTTCAGTCCGCAGCCGCCATCTCTGCCTCATGGTGGAAAGGCGGGGGAGCTGCTGCCTCTCCCACTTCCCATCTGATCCCCAACTGTCCACTACACCCCTCACTCCTGGTCACCTTTCACCCCATTTCTCACGCCGCTGTCCTCCTTCTGGAGAAGGTGAGCACCCACTTGGTTCAGCGCTCTGGGTTTGTTTGCCTGTTTTCATTCCCTTCCAGCAAGAAGATGCATCCAAGAGTAGGTCCTGATTTAGAGGAACCAGCAGTCTGTGCTGTGTGCAGTCCTGCCAGGATTATCCGTGTGAAGCCCCAGTTTTTTGCCAAGAGCTCCAAGGGCAAGGGGCCAGAAGAGTGTTACAGTTTAGGGACACTGTGTGTCATTGAAGGTGCACCCATCACCCACAGGACCCTGCACAGGAGAGAGACAGGAAGAGGTGAAGGGCCATCTGATACCTTCTGCACCGCCCAGCCACCCGGCCTAATTGCTATGAGCCTGGAGAGCACAGTCTGATGTGCTTTCAGCCTAGCAGGGGACCCAAGTCCCGGGTGTGGATTTGGGATAGACAGGGCTACGTCTGTCATGTTGTGGTTTGAAACGAGGCATCCATTCTGAGATCAAACACCCAACATTAAACCCAGCGGGTGGGGAGGAACAGTTGAGAGAAGGCCAAAATCTAAAGTAAGAACCTCAACTCAAATGACTCCAGGGCTGAAGCTGAGGGAAGAAGCAGTGATGCATGAAACAGGCCGCGGAGAACCAGAACCACACCCACCAAGACCAGCTGCCGAGTCAGAGTCTCTTGAGGAGAGGGGAGTGCTGCCCACAGCTCCAGAGGAGCCAGAAACCCATGGGGTTTCTGTAAGTGGTGCCATTTGGTTTTTAAATACTGTTCGCGAGTTCTGTCCTTTTCTCTTCTTTTTTTTAAAAAAATGGACTTTTGGTTTTTGGATGGACAAGTAAGGAATTTAGAAATTGCTACTTAGTCTTAGCAACAATAAAAAAAAATGTGAACAAATTGGAAAATCACAGCTCTTCTTCGATCCTTTGGAGAAGGGAAAATGGCTCCCCGAAGCTGGACACACAGACAGACAGAATCACAGCTCACCAGAGAAGAAACCCAGGAACAGTGTCCATGGATGAGTCTCCGTGAGAGCCAGTGCTGGGAGGGGACAGGAGAGGGGTCAGGGAAGGTGCTGTTATGAATGAGGCATGGCCGAGACCCTTTGCCTAGAAGCTGTCTTTCTATGCAGGGTTTACAAGTGCCACAAATAAACCCCCAAGTTCAATGGCTTGATGAAATGGGAGATCCTGTTTTGGCGTGTGACGTTCCAGGGCAGGAGGTCCTGTTGGCGGGAAGCTCTCTTCCAGGTGGTGATGAAGGGATCCTAACACCTTCCACACTTGACCCTCTACAGCCCCCCTGGAGAACCAGAGTCCCTCCATATCCAGAGAGCAGGGGAAAGGGAGAGAGGGGAGGCAATCCACTTCTTAGCCCCTTGGCCTGGAATTCACACACATGGTTCCTTTGGATACCCCATTGAGGACACTCACCAGATGACCCACATGGATATGGCGAAGGAGGTGGGACGAGGCTGAGAGCCCCATGGAGACGCTCTGCAGGCCAGTGCTGCTCTGATGAGCTGTGCAGGCTGAGCCCTGGGTCACAGTGCTGTCTGCGTACGACGGGATGTGGAGCAAGCAAGTGCTGCCTGCAGAAAGGCTGCTGGCTTGGGCAACTGCTCCGCCCCCTCGCGGAGTCTCCCCGGGCAAGGCCTTCAGGCTTTTGGAGGCCCTGTCTCTCAGGAGACTCTGACATGTGAAGCACTTAGCGCAGTGCCTGGGCCACAGGACCCTCAGTGAATGCTAGTAGACATTTTCTTCACTGACGACCGAGGCCTGGAATCCAGGACTCCAGTCCCAGCGAGGGCTCATGTCCATGAGGCCCGGCCCTGGCAGGCTCTGCTCTGGATGACGAGATGCTGTCTCCTTCCAGCGTCCGTGGCTGTCTCACTAACACCCCAGGGCAGGCAGCAGAGCAGACTCCTGAAAGGGAAGGTATTCCTAGGAGTTGGGGCAGGAGATGGGAAAGGGCATTTTGTGAAGTTTTAGGAAGGGGAGGGAGTAAAAAATAGAGGAAGAGGGATAGGTAAAGGAAGGAGAGAGAGCTGGGCTCAGAGGCCTCTGCTAGGATCCCCAGATGTATCTGGCTTAGCCAGGCATCACTGTGATCCATCCTGGTCCCCAGCGACCGGTGGCCAGCCACCACTACCCCGCCTGGAGCGCAGCAGCAAGCCCACGGCATCCACAGCTTAATAAAGGAGTCATAATTTTATTGTCAAGAGCTTGTGCCAATCCCATCCAAATCAATTAATTCCTTAATCACACTGTAAATGGAGCAGGACGGGGAGTGTCCATGTGGGAGCAATGAATATTACTCGTATTTAACTGCCAAAAGCCATTGATACCATAAAGCATCCTCGAGGTCGCACAATAAAATCCGAAGTTTAATTGGTGGGTAACAAGGCCCCAGGCGATTGTACCTTATTAATGCTGACAACAGGGATATGTGTGCACGGCCGCCACTGGGAGCCATGTCAGCCCAGGAACGGGGACAGATGAGTGTGCGGCCCAATCTCAGAAAATTTAGGATCTCCTTCACTAATGGATCTTCTCAAACGCCACACGGTAAATACACCATCGTCTCCCAGGGAGGTCTGGGAAGAGGTAGAGGAACTGAGAACAGAGGCTTGTGGGTACAGGTAGGCAGACCCAGGAGGAAGGCCAGGCCGGCCACTGGAGCTGCACAGACGGTGGCACATGGTGTGCGCAGCACAAGGCCCCCAGCTGAAGGAAGAGGGTGGGACTGAAATCCTAGCCTGAGCTCCGCCCGCCAAGCAGGTCCTTGGCCTGGGCTTTGCCTGCCCGAGGAGGACGGGTCTCCTCTAATCCCACCACCCCGAGGGGGGTGCAGGTGCTCTTAGAAACAAGGTTCCTCCCTTTGAGCAGAGACATGCTTTCGGAATGTTACTGCTCGATCTCAGTTTGCTCGTTCAGTCATCAAAACACCAGCTCTGATGCCTCCTGTCAACTGCGTGTTAGTCTAGACCTGCAGACACGGGTGGCATCCCAGGTCGGGAGGACAGACCGTCCTGGCCCAGAGCTGCCCAGCATCCATGGGAGGGACCGGCGTACCAGGCTGTGCCCAGGGCTCCCGCAGGAGGTGCCCGAGGCCTTTCTTGCTTACCCACCTGTAACCTCCACCAGGCTGCCAAAATCTTGTTCATCTCGGGCATCTCAAAATCTAGCCTACTGTCGGCCACATGGGCTAGTCATGCTTACTGTACTTCCTAGAAGCTAAAAATTTAAGAAGCGCTTTCTACACATTGACGCCTTCATTTCTGCTCTGCAGGGGGTCATACAACACGGTCTCTCAACCTCCAAAACACTCTCTCTACCTACACATTTCCCTTTAAGGGAAAGATGGTAAATAGTTTCGGTTTTCTGGCTTTGTAGTCTCTGTCATAGCTACCCAACTCTGCCGTCACCACACAAAAGCGAGCACTGACAACACACAAACCATCGAATATGGCTGAAATTTATGGACGCTGAAATTTGAATTTCATAGAATTTTCACACGTCACAAAACACTATTATTCTTTTTCTAAAATCATTTAAAAATGTAAATGCCGGTTTTAAATCCTGGCCTATGGGCTGTACTTCGAAACCTCTGCTGTGCTCCAATGGGGCTGGATGTCTGCACCCTACATTCCCCAGAATTCTTCCAGCTGGCTCGCTGTGGGCTCTGCCAGCAGGAGGCATTGCCGATACACAGGGGCAGAAAGGGGAAAGGACTCACTCTCGTTCAGCTCTTAATCCCTGCCACAGCATCCCTCCAAGGTTCAGCCACTCCCTGTATCATCACTTAGGGTCCCCAAGTGTAAACCCCAACCACCTGGGGTCCCCTGAGAAATGAGAACAACCTGTGAGGACCCTCCTTTAAGATCTAAGAGCCCAGGTTCAGGGGATCCTCCTGTGCGCCCCTAGTTCTGCCACCTTACCTCTTCCCCTGACCCGCACAGGGGATGGCTGCTGCTTCCTGCATTTCTGACGGCCAGGACACTCCTGTGCCTTTCTGCTCTTTCAGGTCCCTGACACCCACACGTTTCCTGAATGAAATCTTCTTCATTTGAACTATCTAGTGTAGTTTGGTTTTTCCAACAAACACCCCAACTTGCATGTCTCCACTTTATAGATGAGAAAACTGAGGCTCTAGACATTTAGCTCTTGTCTAAGGCAATACAGCAAGCCAGTCAGGACTATTTGTTCAATATCACAGCAGAGAGCAAAGGTAGACTTATACTGGAACCCGTGACTGTCTGGCCCCAAAGCGTTCCGTGCTTGGCCAGTGTGGAGAGCTCACTGCCCACACTGCTGCTGTGAGCCTGGCACGGGCTGATGCACCTGCTCACCATGTTCTGTGGTCGAATGAATTAATGAAAGAAGGCCTGGTATCTTTGAACCTAGCAATAGCCAGGCATGCAATACACTGTAGTAGATGACTATTGGAAAAACATCGGAGAATCGATGTTTTAGGCCAGCACTTCTCAATCCAGGCTGCACATTAAAATCTCGAAAACTTTAAAATGACACCAGGCCCCACCCTGGAGCAGATGGCTCCGAATCAAGCACAGATTTTTGTGAGTGCCCAGGTGACTCTAATGTGCGGCCAGTTGAAATCCAGCTTTAGGCAAAGCTTTGCCGGAACTCAATCTTCCAGGGCTCCCTGTCAGGTCTGAAGGAGATGGTCACTTTGTTCAGTAGTTGGGGAATCTTTCCTGAAGTGGCGAATCATATTCAGATTCAGCCATGTTTGCTGAGCTTCTACAATGTGCTAGGTGCTCTGTGGCAGGTGCTGTGCTGTTAAAGTTTATCTTACCAGGTGGAAAAGGTGTTTGCCGTAGAGAGACTGAATACACAAATGGACAATGGTTAGAGCACATATGACAATAGAACTCTGACTCAGAACCCCTGGGGCAATTGACCCGGAAGACGTAGGCATTGGTTCAAAATGTGCATCCCCCCTATTTTGCCACAGCTTTTAACTCAGGACCCACCAGAGAAAGGCAGACATGTCACCACTCCCTCCCAGTAGCATGAGACCCTCCCAGTTATCCCCACCCAGCTTCCCAGCGCAGTACCTCGGAGCCAACAGCTGAAGCCTCTTCACGAAGTCTCACTCTCACATCAGCCTATGGGCCTCTCACAGGAGTGACGGGTGGGGCTGTCCCTTGCTAGAGCCAGCTCTCAAGCATCTTCTGTCTGTTCTCATTGGGTGCTCTATTATTTCCACATTGTTACCGATGGTGTTTTCATTGTCCTGTGAAATAGAAATTCAAAAAAGTGGAGTAACTTGTCCGAGGCCAAAGAGTTGGAAGGAGTAGAGCCAGAGAAGCAGACTTCATTAAGAACAGAGTGAGGTTAGCACACGAGCTATGGCATAGGAAAAGCAGTTTGCATCCTGACTGGAACCCGTGTGGACCTTGCCTGCCTCACACAATCCTATCTGCACGTTAGTTTCCCTGTGTCTGTCGTGAAGATCATGCTTTCATGTAACATCTCTGCAGTAAGACTCCTGGATTAAAGCGCTGAGTGAGCCCTGGTGAATGTGGCTCAGTTGGTTGGGCATCCTTCGTGCACTGGAAGGTTGCCCGTTTGATTCCCAGCTCGGCACTGGATTCTGCCTCCTGGCTGAGGACGTGTACAGAGCATTCACCTCTGTGTGTGACACAAGGCTCAGAGGCATGAGCAGTGAGCAGTGCCAGGTTGGTCTGATGGCAAACAGGTTTCTCGTATAGTATACGGCCATTCAGGAAGCCACATACTATAAAGTGATCATTCACAGAGAGGAAGGAGAGCCATACATGAATCTGACTTAAACAACATTGTTCAAGGGTCCAGTGAAATATGAATAACTTTTACAGAACAAAATCTAAATAGAGCCTAACTAGGCTAAGCTTCATCTAACTTTTCTTAAATTTATTTATTAAAATAGGATCATATTTTTCAAGCTCAAAATTTTGTCAGTAAAATATTAGAAAACTCAGTAATCTTTACACCCCCCCCACAAACACTTTTATTCAACATGTTCAAAGACCCATAAAATATGCAAAGATTGGGAAAGAAGCAAAGCTACCTTTATTCAAATTGATACAATTGTGTATGTAGAAAATCCGAAGGAATCTGCCTAAAAACTTGTGAAAAATTAGCAAAATCATAAAATAGAA
The DNA here is from genome assembly GCA_027563665.1 of Antrozous pallidus. NCBI lineage: Eukaryota > Metazoa > Chordata > Mammalia > Chiroptera > Vespertilionidae > Antrozous > Antrozous pallidus. The sequence continues at coordinate 114,593,879 of CM050512.1, read as the reverse complement.
GTTGACTTTTAAAAACCAATCATATATCAATATACTGCCACTAAATTTGAAAATTAAATTAAATGATATTTACAACAGATCATCAAAAACACCAACTTTTAGGAACAATTTAAGTGAATGCGATGCAAGAGCTGTGTGCTAAAAACTACACAACATCAAGCAGTACTGCATGAGATGAAATAACACCTCCATAAATGGAGACCTATGCCCTGTCTGTGGACAGGAAGGCTTAATTCGCTAGGAGGCAAGTCTCCCTACATTGATCTTTGATTTGGTGCTAACTCAATCAGCATCTCAGCAGCTGTTTTTGTAGAAATTGACAAGCTGATAAAAAACCTAGTACAGGCAAAACCATCATTAAAAAAACGTATTTGGAGGACTCCTCGACCTGGCTTCAAAACTGATAATGAGGCATAAGAGTCAGCACTGGCATAAGAATCGTGGCAACGGAAGAGAGAATCCAGAAAAGCACCCACACTGGCATCACCTGGTTTTGTTTTTTACGATGTTGACTAAGCAATTAAATGTGTAAAAGAAACAGCTTTTTAATGAAAAGCATTAGAACAACAAAATAAGCATATGGGGGGAAAGCGAATCATGACCTCTACCTCACACCACATACAAAAAAAAGAATTAAAGATGGATTCTAGATATAAACTTAAAAGCTAAAACTATAAAGTTTAAACCAACAGAAGAATAATTTCACAACTTTGGCACAGATCTCTTAGGAAATAAAAAGTGCTAGACATAAAAGAAAATAAGTTGGCATTCATCAATATTTTTACACCATTAAGAAACAGGTAAGCTATGAACTGGGAGAAAATACATATATGACAAAATAATAGTATCCATAATATATAAAGAACTTCTAAAAATCAATAATAACAGACAAACAACCCAAGGCCATTCATAAGTTACAAAGAAAACTTATGAATGGCCAGTAAGCACATGAAAAGGTGCTAAAGATCATTGGTTATCAGAAAAATATTAATTAAAACACATTAAATACTCATTACAATGGTGAGGTAGAGCCTCACACCCAGCAGAATGGCCACAATGTAAAAGACTGCAACACCAAAGTGTAGTGAGCATGTGGAGCAACAAGAACTCTGGCGCACAGCTGTTGGGAGTGTGAGGTGATGCAGCCACTTTGGAAATTGGTTTTTTAGTCTCTCTTATAGACTAAAGAGAGGGCATACACCAGCCCTACAAACCAGCAATTCTACTCTGGTCCTATTGACGAGAAATGAAAACATGGCCACACACAGAGTTTTTCAAGAATGCCATTGACAGCTTGACTTACCACAGCCCCAAACTGGAAACAACTCAGTGTCCATCAAGATAGATGGACAAATCTTGCTACACCTACATGGGGAACTACGCAGTAATGAAAAGGAGCAAGCACTGCTAACCCAGGCCTTACAGCAATAGAGAGAAGTCAGACACAGGAGCATTCACATTGTATGACTCCATATCTACAAAGGTCAAAATCAATGGTGATGAAGATCCAGCAGTGTTTGCTTCTGGAGCAGGGGTCAGAATGGATGGGAAGGGCATGGGAAACCATCAGAAGTGATGGCATTACTCTGTCTTGGATGGCGTGCGGGCTACATGGGTACATGGGTGTATGCATCTGTCATGCCTTAACCGGTTTGGCTCAGTGAATAGAGCATTGGCCTGTGGACTGAAGGGTCCCAGGTTCAATTCCGGTCAAGGGCATGTACCTTGGTTGCGGGCACATTTCCAGTTGGAGGTATGCAGAAAGCAGCTGAGTAATGTTTCCCTCTCAACAATGTTTCTAACTCTATCCCTCTCTCTTCCTCTCTGTAAAAATAAATAAATAAATAAAATATGTTGGGGGGAAAAACCACCTTGAGCTGCATGGTTAAGGTCTGTGCATATTACGGTTGTTGGCGAAGGTGTGAGAAAACTCACCAGCAGGTGTTCCTGGGAAGAGTGTCACTGGTCCTTCCCTGGAGAGCAATTTCTCTCAAAATACACAGTGACCCGGCAGTCCATGCCTCAGAGTCATCCTACAGATGAACCCGTGCATGATGCAAGCATAAGATTGTTTGTGGGAATCCATAGCAATCATCCAGAAAGAGCAGGCTAAGTGAATTGCAATGCGACCTTTCAACAGAATCTCATGCAGCTGTTAAAATAATAAGGCGGTCACTATGTAATGATATGAAATGTTATGTGAGATATGATATATTGGTCCACAGGAAAAAAGTGTGGAACAGGGTTTATGATATCCTTCCATCGGTGCATAAATAGATGTGCATGTGTAATATATCTTGAAAGGTGCATAAAAACTAGGCGTGCTTTTGCCTCTGGGACCAGCCTGGCAGCCTGGGAGACTAGAAGCTAGACACTGGGGAGAATTATTTTCACTGCATTATCCCTTTTGTTGTCTGAGCTTGTTTGTTTGTTTACCACTCGGGTGTCATGTAAATCAATACTTTTTTAAAAGCAAAGAAAAAGGCCATTCGTGGAGCCAATCCATTTTCCCTGGCATTTGACCCTGACCCTTTTAGTGCCTGCACCCATGAACCTGAGTCTGCCCTGCTCCTTGTCACAGCATTTTTGTCCCCTGGCCTCCCTCCTTAGCCCTGACCTCAGCCCCACCCAGTGTCTCAATCTGCTGTCCTCCAGGTGCTCTGCCAGCCAACACTGCCCTCTACCACTGAGTATTTAAATGATTGGGGTTTCCAGCCTTTTATTTATTCCTGGCTTTTCCCAGCTAAGCAGGTTCATGCATAGCTAAAACTGCGTCTAGCCACTAGATAGATATCCCAAAATGAGACCATGAAATATCCCTATAATTTTCAGATGCCTAAAGACATACACTCTTAAATATTTAGTAGATTATAAATGACCTAAAGCTTAAGTCCATCTTTTAAACATAACTTCTTAATGAGCCTACATGGACAGTTTGCCCCCAGCCTGAAAGCAGAGATAATTGTGGCTCTCCTGATGAATAGGAGGGCGGGCACTCGGGAATTGCCGCGTAGGGTTAATGAAGGGCCCTAGGGGCTCTGGACCCACTACAGGGGCAGATTAGCTTCTCACAGCTCTCTCTGATCCTGCTGCTTGTAGCCTGCTGGGCAAAGACGGTGGAGAGGGAATCAAGAACCTGGTCTGAAGCCTGAGCTTGCCACAGGTTCTAGGCGTGGCCTTGAGCTCGCCGGGTCTTTATGTGGGGCCTCTGCACCCTTTGGCCTTGTATTAGCAAATCTCTAAGGCTTTGCAACCTTTAGCTTGAGACTTCTGAGCATTTGCAATTATAATCATTTATTAAAATATGTTTCACAATACAGGAAAAGAAAGTAAGCAACAAGGATTTTTAGCGGGGGGGGAAAAAAACTTCTTAAATGGGTTTATAAAGAAGAAACACCATGTTTCTCTCAATCCTTGTTGCTCCAGCAGCATCAGCACCACCTTGGAGATCATTAAAAGTGCAGAATATCGGTCTCACCCCTCCTGAGGGAGGTCTCCTGCCCCCACGGCTGCTTCGCCTCCCACGCACAATTCAGACTGGGACCCAGGTAGCAGACAGATATTCAGCCAGCAATAGCTGCTCTATATCTAAATTCAATCTAGTACCAGGAATGCTCAGGGCCTACTCAAAAATGTAAATATTCCTTTCCACTAATATTTACAGGGTAAACTAAGATTTCTGCTTGAGTATTAAAATTGACAATAAAATAGTAATCAAGTTCTCAGATTAATTTAAATTGGCCAAGTGAAATAAGTGAATACTCAAGAAAATCTAAGTGTACTGGACAAAAAGCTTTTCCTAAAACATTAACTAAAATATCTAATAGTAGTGCATCTCACTGTAAAATAGCCTAACATCCAAAGAACCTAAAGCAGTCATATTTGTGTGAAAAAATTAAAATTTAAAATTACCAAGACTGCAATATAAAATTTCCAAAAGTCTCCATTAATCAAAAAAAGGGGGGGGGACAGTGGGGTAATATCATGTAAGGAAAAATATCCTGTAAGTAAAATACATCTAGAAAATTCTTACTCCAGAAAAGTAACTTCCATTTGTAAAGCCAACAGCAGAACACCCATGAAAAAACACACATGGTGTCAAAATAAGCCAAAGGAAAATCATTTAGGCAAAAATAAAAAGAATCCCAAGTCTATTTTGCAGAGAGGATCCTTTTATTAACTTTTGGTCAAGAATGTGTTTGTGTGTTTGCAGAGAACAACTCCAAGACCATGTGGGTTCCAGCGACAGTGAGGAACTGACGGGTCTGTTCCAGTCACGAGGACAGTCCAGAGATGGGGGACACTGATGACATCTTGCCATGCTAGCAGTCGGCAGCTGTGCATGGCTGCAGGCGGCCCAGGACCAAACCAGAGAGGATGGATCTTGCATTGCCACGATGTGTCCACCATCTGGATACCGTTGCTGACATCTACACATGAAGAACTATTTGACATTGAAACTGGGACTCAGAACAGTTGGACATTGAAACTGAGACTCAAACATTTTTTGTTCTTATACATTTATTTCTAGTATGCAGAGGCAAGATATTTTTGAAGAAAAGAAACAGGGGAGAGTGATTGATATAGAGGCAGAGTGGCCTTGAACAGGCTGTCAAGCTACAAGGGGAAGGCTGGGGCGGATGGGAGGTAGATGCTGGAGGAGATCAACTTGTATGCATGCATATGAGCTTAACCAATGGATGAAAGACACTGGGGCGGGGAGGGGGGCAGGTGGGGACATGTGCTGGGGGGTGAGGGAAGCTGGGGGGAGGATGTTGGGGGGGAAAAGGAAAACATATGTACTACTATTAAATATAAGTTATACTGCAAAAAAAATAATAAATAAAAAGAAAATAGGAAACCATAAAAAAATGCAGAATATCGGGCCTCACCCCAGGCCCGCTGAATCCAAATCTGAATTCTAACAAGACTCCCAGGTAATGCGCTGGCTCTTCCAGGGACATGAATGCCCAGGGATCTTGTGTAAAACCCGCACCTTTGGAAACCACCCGTCCTCAGGCCACTCTGGCCATAGCAGACATGTCCAATGTGACCTAAGTCTCCCAACAGTAACTGCCTACACAGGCCACGCAAGTAGCAAAGGCACCTGGATCTGATGCCATGGGGAGCAGTGGAGCCTGCAGCTGAGTGGAAAGAGTTTATTTCAGCTGAAGTGGCCCAGACACAACTCAGTACCAGTCAGCTGCTGCCTCAGGGGGATTCAGAGTCTGTGCTGCCACATCTCATCTTTTTTTTAATGAATGCAGGTATTCAGATTTCTATGTGAAATCTCTTAACCATAAAAAAAAAATCTTCAGGTATAATCATAATTTCAAAAGCCTTGAAACAAGAATAAACTTGATGGATTCTAAGCACAGAAGTAGGCTAAGGTGGCTGGAGTGTGATGAGTGGCAGGGGAAGAGGAACAAGCCTCGAAGGAGGGAGTGTTGGCTAGGACAGGAGGTAACAGACAAGGAGAATGGTGGTGAAGGCACAGGGACTGGCGCCCACACCTTCCCTTGGCTGTCTTTGCACTTTAATGAGTGGTTTCATGCTTAGAGATCTGCTTCCCTGTCTGTACAATGGAGCTCACCATGGCGTGCACCGTGAGGGTCAGTACCCAGGGCCAAGCTCCATACAACAGACACTGAGCAGAGCGTCCAGACAGCGGAAGCTCCATAACTGGTCACTGTGGTTGTGAGCATTTGCTTTCTTCTCCCGTGGGCACCTACTGGGTGTCAACCACACACTGACTTTTCACAGTGTGCTCACCAGCTCCTCTAAAGTTCCTGGATAAGGAAGGAGCACACCAAGGCCTGAAGGGTTTCTTTTTGTAAGCTCCTCCTCCCAGGGTGCCTTGGCTACCCTGACCCAACCCAGCCCCAGATCCAACCCAGACCCTGACCCAGCCCAGACCCAGATCCAGCTCCAGCCCCAGATCCAGCTCCTTACCCAGACCCATCTCCAGCCCAGACCCTGACCCAGCCCAGACGCAGCCCAGACCCAGACCCAGACCCAACCCAGCCCAGACCCAGCTTCAGCCCCAGAACCAGCTCCAGCCCAGACCCTGACCCAGTCCAGACCCAGACCCAGACCCAGACCCAGTCCCAGACCCATCCTCAGGCACGGCCTCCAGCCACAGCTCTACCAACCCAGACACAGCTCCAGACCCAGCTCAGTCCAGCCCAGCCCCAGCCCCACCCAGCCCCACCCCAACCCCAGTGCATAACCCAGACCCAACCCAGACCAAGCCCAGACTTGGCCCAGACCCAGCCTCAGACCCAGCCCCAGCCCAGACCCAACCCAGACCCAGCCCATCCCCCGCCATTCCTTTAGACTGGGTCCCCCCAGTGCTTTGTTTTGCAGTCTGATCAATATTCAAGGCCCACTTTCAAAGCAAAGCCATGTCTTCATTCAACAGGCGTGTAACTGGCATCAGTTGTGTATTAGGCACTGAGCTAGATCTCAGGGATACAGTTGTGAACAGATTTTTGACTCTGTGTGGGAGTTTTCCTAGTGGAGAGGATGGGTATAAACATGAGTAATAAGACAATGTTAGAAATCAGTAAGTCCCACCAAGGATAAAGTGAGAAAAAAAAAAGAATATTTCAGGTAAGCATTCCTGCTACCCCTCTAGGCAGAAAGTTTAGAATAAATTTGCCTTTACCAAAGGTTGAAGGCTGACTGCTTTAGCCATGAGCTCACTGGACCATCATCTATTCGTTCAGTCATTCATTGCGCACATATCTATGGAGGCCACACACCACGCTTTCTGCAAAGCAATGGGAAGAGGAGGTGACGAGACAGGGTTCCTATCTTCAGAAGACTTCCCATCTGCTGATGAACAGTGGTGTATTAACAGACAACTAAATCAGAATGAATCCTTTATAGAAAACAAAGTTTTAAGCAAAGCATTTATTTCATTTTACAAAACGTAAAGGTCCCTATAGGTTATTGTTCTTGGAGAAATTCAATTAACCTTTGCTTTCTCAACTTCTTGACTCTCGAAGTCCACCCAGATCAACTAATAGTAGTTCCCTCTGATGAAGAGAAATTGCAGAGAAGGCCTCCCCAGAGGTCAACCTAGAGGTCCTGTTGTAAAATTGTGATGCCAGAGCCTCTGCTTGGGTAAGGATCAATGTGTGTCACAGTTGTGTCTCCGCCACTGGCTCTGGCTAATGGAAAATGTACAGAAGTCGACATAATAAAAACAGTTCATGCTATGCAATGTCTCCTCTCATGCATAATAGCAATCACAGCCACACTCTACAGATGGACTTCTGTCAGTTCTTTTCATCATCATCACAGCCCTGTGATGTACGTATTGTCCTCCATCGTATAGATAAGGAAGCTGTAAATAGCTGCCTGGGTCCCTGGTTTGTGAGCGATAGAAACAGGATTTCAACCATACATTTGGCTTCCAGAGTCCATAGTCTTAACATGCTGCATCTAAGAAAAGTTTGCAGTTATTAGGATTTTAAAAGATTTTCAGATCCAAGGTGGCAGCTGAATAGGTGCAAGTTACACTCATCTCCTTCCAGGACTATATCAAAGTTACAACCAAATGATACAACAGTCAACCTGGAGAGCCATCTGAAGACTAGCTAGACAGAAGTCCTGTGACTAAGGAGGTACAGAGAAGCCACATCGGGATTGGCAGGCAGGGTGGAGATGCAGAAAGGGCTGGCCCCACAACCACTGGTGGTGGTGGAGAAGCTGTGGGGAGATATCTCAGCTGCAAAGGTCCCCTTTGAGGAGTGAAGGGTATCAACCACATGCTGGGCTTCCCAGCCCAGAGCTCCAGTGCTGGGAAGAAGAGCCCACACACTATCTGGCTGTGAAAATCAGCAGAGATTCCCTCTGCTCTGGGAGACAGAAGGCTACTTGGAAACCCCTGCACCCCCTTAAAGGGCCAACGCACAATTCTCTTCCACATGCATGCATCCTGGGCTCCAGGGGATAGAAGGCAGCTGGAGAGAACCAGATTCATACAGGGTGAAGTTGGATTGGGTGGCTTCAGAGCGAGGTCTGGAGGGACAGACACCAATGTCCATGCAAAGAGTACCTCTCCCACACCACCTACAGATAACACCTTTCCTGGGTCAAGCCTCCTCTCCTTAGCCCTCCTAGTCCACCCTTTCACACCCTGCATAGGGACTTCTGGCGTGGCCAGCACGGCCTTAAGCATTAGCTTAGGAAGACCGCCTAGCCCACCCTGCTCACACCCTGCGCATGGAAGGATCAGCATGGCCCTGTATTGCAGTCTATATTGGAAAACGTATGAAGAAGTAAAGGCAAACTCAGGGGGTGCCAGAGACACATGGAGAGAAACTGAGCTGTGTGGCTTCAGGATGAGGGCCAACCCCCGCTCCCCATCCCCACACACCAGAAAGGCATTGTCGTTCCTGTGCGAAGCCCTCCCTCCACGTCCAAATCTTCATCTGCTGTATTTAACCTGATGAACTACATTGGCTCCACCTGACCAGTCCCTGAGACCCTGCCCTACTGCAAAGATCTCCAGGCCCCGGGCAGGGGGCAGATGGCCTTGGTGTACCCTGAGGATTTTGCTGAGTTGCCTCAGACCCAGCACTGGCACTGAGTTAGAACCTGGACTGACCTGTGAACACCACTTGCCCACCTGGTGATTTGCTGAAAGCCTGCCTCGCTCAGCTTGCACACGGGTGAGCCTACTGAGAAGCTGCCAAGAGCAGCAGATCTTGGGGTGCAATGGACCTTCTGCTGACATGGCAGATCTACCTTAGACACAAAGGATATAAAGGGAGGGTGCCAACGTGGAAGGTAAATGGGCCAAATGAGAGAACAGGAGATATCTCCAGAAAAAGAATCAGTCTGGCAAGCAACCTACCGGATCAGTTCATAACAATGATTACAAAAATTCTCAAGGAATGTAGTGAGAACTTCAGCAACATGAAAAAGGATGTAGAAGCCACAAAAATAACTAGTCAAAAATTAAGAATACAATAAATGAAATAAAGAATACACTATAAGAAATAAACAGAAGATTAGATCAAGCAGAGGATCATGTCAGCAATTTGGAAGACAAGGTAGCATAAAACACTAACTCACAAAAACAAAAAGAATGTTTAAAATAAGGCTAGTTTAAGGGACGTTGGGAACAATGTCTGCATTCTAGAGGCACCAGAAGGAAAAGAGGGACAGTAAGGAAGTGAGGATCCGTTTCAGCAACTCCGCCACCACCTGTCATATGTGAGCTAATGCCATTAACTGGGAAATAGGCTGAATGACTCCTGAAAGATATATCGGTAGGAAACACCCAGGCTCTGGACATGAGGAGCCATGAGGGCAAACACAGGCAGACTCAAGTGGCCAGGCACATTTGTGTACCCATCGGTCCTTCCATGTGGCTAGAGTGCATGGCGTGAGGCAGGGGTGCAGAGAACGAGGCAGGAGCCAGGCTTCAGAATGGGTGTGGGACAGCATGATGCCTGGACGAGCTTGGAGAGAGGGTGGGGTGACCGCTGAGAAAGCAACTTCAAATTCAGTCATCCTGAGGGAAGCGCCAAGGTGTTTGGGGTTGTTGTCCATGGCTGGCACCTGATGGGCAAACATACCTATAATGAGCGTGTGTCTCCACTTCACTCGGGAAGGAATAAAAGCGAAGCATGCATGCAAAGGGATCTTCTGGGGTAGCTGTTGGAACAGTGAGGTCGGCTCATGGAAATGGAATGTCAATGGCAGCCCTGCAGGTCAGCCTGGCTCCTCCTGCTCTGCTTCCTCCTTTGCCAACATTCCAGAAACACGCGCCCTGCACCTCCATCTGCTGGCACTTCTGGGAGTCCTGTCACCACCCTTTTGCAACAGCCACACATCTGCAGGAGCCTGTGCGGCAGGAGCCTTGAAAGGCAGGCTTTGAGGCGGAACGTGATGGTCAGCTTCTGTATGAGATCGAGGGGATCATTATTGGAGAACATTGAACAGAGTAAGACCAGAAGGAGGGTTGAGGAGGAGAACACGTGACTCAGGCAGTGCTGGTGGGGGTGGCAAGGGGCAGGGAGACTCGGTAGGTGTTTAGATTGTCAGGACCCAATGACCACTGCATGCGAAAGTGAGAAGAACAGACAAGAGCGACACCTGGTTTCGGGTTTGGGCCCTGAAGGTGACAGATGAGGAGATGCGGGTTCCCCGGGAACACCTGGTTTGGAGAGAAGGCAGGTGAGATGCTAGCAGGAATGAGGGGTAAGGGTCTGGGGCTGGAAAAGGTCGGGCTGGAACTGGAAGTTAGGCAGTTATGGTTGTAGAGATGAAGTTCATAGATTAACTGGCCTGGTGGGGGGGGAGGGGCGTGGCAGAAAGAGCTGCGAACACCGTGTCGCCAAGCGGCCGGAGGAAGAGCAGCCCAGAATGAGCCTGAGGACGGGCAAGAGAAGCACAGGCTGTGGCCAGGCAGAGTGGCAACTACGGGGCTCAGCTGGTCACACCCTCCGCCAGGGCTCCGGCGAGCGAATGCGGTGTGGGCTGGATTCTGATGTAGGGGCGATGTGAAATTTGGAAGCCATCAGTGAATGGGTGAAATGAAGCTGGATGTCAATGGCTTGAGGAGTGGTCGGAGGACAGAGCAGGGAGCCAGTATCTTGGGCTCATTCTGAATAGATTTTCCATGGCGGGAAGGGAAGTGGTAAGACAATAGTAGACTGGTTACAGGGTCACCTGGGCAAGTTTCAAAATGCATGATTCCCGGGCTCGCCAGTGCCGCAGTGCGATCAGTGCTCCATGGCACAGCCCAGCATCTGCTTTTAACTTCCGCCCACCACTGTGGGAGGGTGAGCCGCTCTGAGCTGGCACTGACAGAGCTGTCACAAGACTGTTCTTCCAAACGGGGAGGTGCCTGAGCATGCAGGGTGACGAAGGAGACAGCAGCAGACGGGTGAGAGTGCAGGAGAAATGAGGGCCACGGGTGGGATCCGAGAGGGCACAGCAGGTGGCTCTGGGTGCAGTGGGTTCTCCATAGAGGCATTTCTGCCGAAATGAGAAGAGGGGAAGGCCAGTGTGACTTGCAGGTGGGATAGCAGAGGCAGTAGTGGGAACTTCGCTGCTGGTGGAACTGAGTGTGAAGCAGAGAAGGAAAGGGTGTCAGAGAGCGTGGTAAGGAGAAAGGCCAGGACCCGAGACAGTGGGCCTCCGGGGGATATCCCAGCAGAGCCTGGAGGCAATTGGTCTGTGAGCTCCCCCGGAAGATGAGAGCCCCCAGGCAGGGGTCAGGGGTTGCTGCTGTCACCAGGATGAGTCTGGCACACTCAGTGATGCTGAGGGGTAGGGATGTCACCCACAGTTTGCGACACTTTCCTCAGCACTGTTTGGACAGGCCAGGGACAAAGCTCTGAAAGGACTTCATGAAGCTAGGGTGCAGGGTTCAAGGGTAACCTGGCCCAGCATGAAACGGTGGCAGGGGGCCACTCGGGAGACGCTGGGTTTTAATTTGAGAGCAAATGGCAGGGAGCCAGGGGGGACCCTCTGGGCTTAGAGGGGTCACTGGGGAGTGCCAGGCATTACAACCGTCTGGGGAGAGGTGACAGTCACTTAACCCTGGATACTCGGTGGGATTATAACATCAGAATTTCCTGTACCTGGGCCTGGCTGCTTTGAGGGGCAATGAGAGTCTGTCTATTTTGGGGGATGCTGGGCTAAGACATACTCCATGGCTCCAGGGAACCCAGTTCCACTGCCTACTCCTGGTCAGGAGGTCTGGTCAGCGGATGGAGGTGCCTCTCCGCTCAGCAGGCTACGCTGCTGCTAAGAGCCAGCAAGGAGAGCCCAGTCGGAGCAGGGGGTGGTGGTGGCATTAAGAAAGGAGCGCTTGCATCTTGCGAGGAAACACCACGATCCTGGGGCTCAGACAGTTTGGCTACAAGCAACCTCACCAGTAAGTGGCATTTCCATTTGGAACAACTCAGTCAAACCCAATTGAAGGCTCTGGGTTTGTCAAACCATTTAAAAGGCTTCACAGGAGATTTCTGTCTCAGGTGGACCAGGAGTTCCTGACTTCTCCTCCTGTCTGGTCCTCCTCCTGCCCCAGCATCCTCTCAGCTCAACCCAGCCACCCGGCTGCAGCCTGGCCACCCCTGGAGGGAGAGAGCTCTAAGCTTGGGAAGGACTCAGCAGGGAAGGGAGCAGTCCAGGCAGGATCCTGTCTTGCCCTGGACAACAGTGACGAGCGTCCCTGTAGAGCTGGGCACACAGCACCATCAAGGGGGCCCATGCAACAACACGCTGAGGCCGGCCCTCAGCACCCTGTGCTTTCAGGCTCCAATGCTTCTTGTCAATTTATCGAGAAACAAGATCCTGCCCCCTACCCACGGGGAAGAGTGGTGCTGGACAGGGTCCAGGGCAGCCATAGACACCCAGTCAGCCTGGGAAACGAGGGAGCAGGGCCAAGGGCAAGAGGCTCGAGGGACATGCTGGAGCCTGGAGCCTAGGGGCAGATTACTAGGTAACCCTGGAGGCAAGCGCTCCTGCCTGAGGCCCTGCTGGGACCTGCTGAGCCTTTAGAGACTCAGCTCAGAGTGGTTGAGAGGCCAGCATGGACAGGACAAAGCTCAGGACCCTGGGCTGGGAGGGACTGCAAACCCTCTCCCCCCTCCCCCCCCAACTGATGTTGTGAAGAGAAGGAAACCCAGTGGGCATCTTTTATAACGTAACTGTGCCAGGAACTTGGAGGCCAAGCCACGTGGAAGGAAAGCAAGAGAGGAAGGAGGGAAGGAAGGAGGGAAAGAAGGAAGGAAGGAAGAGAGGGAGGAAGGGAGGGAGGAAAGAAGGGAGGGAGGGAGGAGAGAGGGAGGGAGGAGAGAGGGAGGGAGGAGAAAGGAAAAAGAAGTGTTGAAGGCTGAAACCGGTTTGGCTCAGTGGATAGAGTGTCAGCCTGTGGACTGAAAGGTCCCAGGTTTGATTCCAGTCAAGGGCATGTACCTTGGTTGCGGGCACATCCCCAGTAGGGGGTGTGCAAGAGGCAGCTGATTGATGTTTCTCTCTCATCGATGTTTCTAACTCTTTATCCCTCTCCCTTCCTCTCTGTAAAAAAAAAAAAAAAAAATCAATTAAAAATATATTTAAAAAAAGAAGTGTGGAAGGAAAGAAAACAAGAAGCTGGGGAGGATGAGTCCCAGAATCTGCCATGAGTCCTGCTGAGGCCCACCACGGCTTCGGGTTGTTAGATAACAGACTGCTGATGTCTGCCCTGAAGCGGGAGATGGAGGGCAGTAGATAAGCTGCCCTTTGGCCTGTTTTGCTGCTGTCATGCCCCTTTCACTCCCCAGATTTTAAAAACTTGAGTGAGTCCTACTATGTGCCGGCCACTGTGATACACACCCTCACACATGTAGCCCTTACACATTCCCATAACCTCTGCACACCCAGCGGGAGGAGGAGGGACCTGAAGCAGCGAGTGGCCCCCAGGCCCCTTGGCTGTGCGCTTAGCCATCCCTGTGCAGGTGCCATCTCCATAGCAAACACAAAAGCAGCCCCCACTGAGCACCCAGCCTGACACCAGGGGCCTGCAGTCTTAATGTACGGAATTCTCAGAACTCTCCTGAGAGGAAAGTGGGCTCGGTCCGGGACACCTGTTCAGGATGATGTGGCTGGAAGGTGGCGAACCAGGGCTCTCAGATCCGAAGCCCGCTCCCCCAGACTCGGTGCTCAGGGTTCTGGCTGTGATTCCTCCTGTTTTAGAGGGTCCCTTGGCAACTGCTGCCATCCTCGCTTAGAGTGGATAAAGCATGCTAAGCTGACTTCCCCCCCATTGCTGCCCCCCCCCCACTAACTTGCAGCCTCAGCATTGCCTGTCACCTACTCCTGCATCCAGCTAATCCACTGCAGGTCCTAACACCACTGCTGTGTGGGTCAGGGTCCCTGAGGGAGGAAGGAAGGTAGATAGACATCTCCTCCTCTCGTCACGTGGTCTCGGCCACTGCTACTTAGTGTGAGCATTAAATAGCTCCACCTTTGTTCTGTAGGTCAGGAGTACAGGCTCCAATGACACAGTCCTCACCACTAATTTCTGTTTTACAAAAGAGAGTGACTTGTGTCATTTTTATTTCATTTAACACATATCTATTGATCGTGTATTGTCAAGGGACTGTTTGATGTTAAGAATTTTGTATTGTTTTGCTTTTTTCCCCTCAAAGTAAAGCCTCAGTTTCCCCAATGAGAGTATTGGTGTAGATCAGGGCAGGTGAGCAACCGGCGGGCGGTCCCGTGGTTGGTGAATGCGGTGTCATTAGGACACAGCCCCGCATTCACTTACTCCGGCTGCTTTCTCACTGCAGGTGCAGAGCTGCGTGGCTGCTGCCAAGACTGTGTGGCCAGCAAAGACCAAAATATTCACTCTCTGGCCCTTTACCAAATCTACTGGCCCCTGGCATGGGTGGCGGGAGGCCCTTCCCACCAGGATGTTTCCTGGTGGTGTTTTGTTCTGAAAAATGTGGAGACCCAGTGGGCATTCCAAAGAGGACTCCAGGGCAGAAGGGACCAGCCTTCGGTCTCTTCTCCCCACCTCTCTGTGCATAAAGCATAACAATGTATTTCATTCCTGTTCCCCAAGTTTAGGTAGGGTCCCCTGGAGCTGCCTCATCTTCACCACATTCTTGCAGGAGGGAGCTCTCTGGCCAGTCTTTTTGGCCTCCTTCAGTCAGTTCCATCTATTCCTTCCAGAGCTTCAGAGAACAGTGGGGAAGGCCCCGATTTGGAGCAATAGGGAAGCTGAGGAAGGCTCTGATTGTCCCCTAAGGCGGTGAGCCCTGTCCTGGAGTGTACCAGCAGATGGGACTGTGAAAGACGCCCCTCCTGGTCCCCAGAACTTGAATTTGGAGGCTCCTCAAACACTGGCCTGACTCAAGTGCATAGGGTCACTGCCCTCGAGGTGTTCAGCAGCTTCCTGCCCCCAACCAAGTGGCCTCCCTGTCCCAGGCCTGCACCCAAATTCTAAATTCAACCTCATCTCTCCCAGAACTAAATTTCTTTTTTTTAAAAAAGTTGCACATCACACCCAGGATAATCCCCAAACCCTATCTTAGCATTTGCTCCACTGAATTCTGAGGTTATCTGCATGCCCACTTCCCAGGCTCCAACCAGATCCACTGGCTAGTCATTATCCAAACACATGCATTATGCATGCCTTTCTACCTGTCTGCAGGACACGGTTTCTGCACCTTATGCATGTGATAAACTCCTATGCACTCTTCAAAACCCAGCTCAGATGTCCCTCCTCTGGTATAAAACATCTTCAAGAGTTCAGATTATTTTCCATTTTTTTATCTTGATCACAGACCTAGTTAGAACATACTATACTGTACTAGAGTGGGTTATTTGCAGAAATATGCCCCAAATGAGTAAGTCCTTTTAGGGAAGAGACCGTGACTAATTCACATGCTTAGTCCAAAGCCTTGCCCATAGTGCATGTGTGAAAAATGCTCCATGAATGAATGAATGAATGAATGAATGGATTTTAACAAAGTTGAGAGTCTAGGACAATGGTTCTCAACCTTTCTAATGCTGTAACCCTTTAATACAGTTCTTCATATTGTGGTGACCCCCAACTATAAAATTATTTTTGTTGCTACTTCAAAACTGTAATTTTGCTGCTGTTAATGAATTGTAATGTAAATATCTGTGTTTTCCGATGGTCTTAGGTTCTACAACAGTGGTTCTCAAGCTGTGACCCACAGGTTGAGAACCACTAGCAGGTTCAATTCCAGTCAATGGCATGTACCTTGGTTGCAGGCACATCCCAGCAGGGGGTGTGCAGGAGGCAGCTGATGGATGTTTCGCTCTCATCGATGTTTCTAACTTTCTATCCCTTTCCCTTCCTCTCTGTAAAAGACCAATAAAATATATTTTTAAAAAGAAAAAGCACTTCTCATCCCCAATCGTCTAAGCATGGCCTTGGAGCTGAGTGCCCTGCACCACCTGGCTCGAGAAGCCACTCCATACACAAGTGACTCCAGCCAGGGGTGTAAAATAACCTCCAGGCAACCCAGGCTCCAGACCCAGGCCCCCCTTGGAGGGTGGTGTCATCAATCCTACCTCAGTTTCATGAGCTGGGCCTGGAGGACAGGTGATTTCCCCAGAAGACAATCTGGCTGCTCTTACCAAAAAGGAGCAGAATGGATGCCAGACAAGCAAAAATGACAGATGTCGCCTGTGGTGACCTTTTGGAACTTTGATTTTTACATATGAAAACTATGATGTTATGGTTGTATCAAGCTGAAAGCAGAAATAAAAGGGATTGTACAACTCCTATGATGCTACCATAGCCCCGTGTTTTCAACCCTCTTCAAAGGATCTGCCCTCTGCATCCACCCACCATCTGTGCTCTGGTCATCTCTCACCTGCACTGTGGCAGCTGAGCCCTCATCCTCATTGCTCTCCCTGGCCGTGGCACCCCTCGGTGCCCTGAAGCCAGATCCATTCGGCTGAGTTAAGGAAGCTATGAGCAGTGGTGTTTAACTTGGTTGCACTCGGCCTCGTGAATTTAAAGGCCATCTGAGCTGGACCATTCACCCGTTCCTTCTCGACTGCCCACCATGCATCCATTGCCACACCCTCCCTGGCAGCACCCAGCCCTCTGAGCAGCTTGCATATTTCTTCCTCAGGAAAGCTCAGAGGGGGAATCATATCCAAGCCTAGAAGTTGGAACTTTCCCTCTATTATCTCATAAAACATCATGTTCATTTCATGATTTCAATCCAAAGAGAGGGTTTGCCATGTGAGCCCTGAGATGCATACAAATCGCCTTTCTAAACCTCAGGCTGTAGTAAGTGAACTTCTGAAGCTGACAGTTTTCTTGATAAATACCTAATAAAGCTAAATAATTATTGAGAGCAGACAAATGAAAGAGGAGAACGGCAAGAGGTGTTGTGGTGATGAATCGCAGGGAAGAAGACAGAACCGTGCAACTCGGGCGAAGCAGGGTCCAGGAGGCGGAAGAGACTCTGAGCAGGGACTGGGGACTGGATGCTGTGGTGAGTGAGCGGCTGGGAGCCCGGAGAGCTGCAGAATGGCTTTCCTTTGGGGGCCAGTAAATATGCAATGTGTGACCTTTGTCAACGCTTCTGGAAGAAAGAGAGTCTGGGCAGAATATCCATCCGCCTCATTGTCTGTCCCTGACACCCAGACCTCACTCCTCACTCACAAGTTCACGCAGCCCCAGTTCCAATCCCGAGGCTGGAAGAATTCAGACCATTCTGGGTGCCATCCCTGAGCTTAGCCACTGTCCCACCCCCGATGGATGTCAGGAAGGAGTTCCAGACTTTTCATTCATTTAGTCCCTTAGTCCTTCACTTGTTCAATGGGCATGAAACACCAACTTTGTGCCCTAAATGCTCAGCATACTTGCGTCTAACCAGAATGCTAAGCAAGCTACATGCTGAACATAGAAGCCTTGTGAGTTCAGACCCCTAATCTGGTCTTGGGCAAGTGTGGGGTGGGGGCTTCACAGAGGAAAAAGCTCTTAAACTGAATCCTGAAAGATAAACCTTCTAGAGGAAGAGTGCCTCGGCAACAGGAATAGCAAGTGCAAAGGCCCTGGGTTAGGAGCTTCTTCGGGTCAAATCCTGAGGCCTCAACTCCACACTGAGGCTGATGTGTGACAACCCCCACACACACAGGGAGGGTTCTGATTCCCATGTTTCCGAGTCTGTCGCTGACAGGTGCCATTTACTGAGGCAGGTTTTCTGACGCTCATTTGAGAAATGAGGTCGCTGAGTCTCAGAACTGGTACAGGCTGGCTGTCACCACTGTGGTCATGGATTGTGCTTCTGCTTTGGACTCTCTCCCCCAAACACTCACACCTGCGTCTGTCCTTCCTTCTCTTCAGCTCCAGCCTGGGAAGCATCCCTGATTGCTCAGAATATTCTGAGAAAGGGTGCTTCCTGCCCTGCCGACTCCCAGCAGGGACCAGAGCCCTCCCAGGGTCCCCGCTCAGTGGCTTCCCAGTGATAAGACGCCA
Organism: Antrozous pallidus; assembly: GCA_027563665.1. Classification (NCBI taxonomy): domain Eukaryota; kingdom Metazoa; phylum Chordata; class Mammalia; order Chiroptera; family Vespertilionidae; genus Antrozous; species Antrozous pallidus. The sequence continues at coordinate 114,575,899 of CM050512.1, read as the reverse complement.
CCTTACGCCTGTCTGGGTGTCGCCTGTCACTGTGAGTGCACATGCAGATGCACACGCAGGCACACATGGGGGCACACACACATGGACACATGCGGAAGCACACGTGGATACACATGGGTGCACACACATGTGGGCACACTTGGGCACACACACAGGCATGCATGGGCACGCACACACAGCTACATGCATGAGCACACACATGCGGGCCCACACAGGGGCACACACAGACAGATGCACACATGGGGGCACACACAGGCGGGCACACACTGGGCACATGTGTGGGCACACACGTGGGCACACATATGTAGGCACACACATGGGAGCACATATGTGGGCACACATGGGGCACACACATGCAGGCACACATACGGGTGCACACAAAGGGGCACACACATGCAGGGGCACACATGGGGGCACACACACAGGTGGGCACACACTGGGGCACATGTGCGGGCACAACACACGGGCACACACACACAAGCACACACATGTGGGCACACACATGGATGCACACACACAGGCACACACGAGGGCACACACAAGGGGACACACACACAGGCACACACACGGGCACACACAAGGGGGCACACACATGCGGGCACATGCATGGGTGCACACACACGGGCACACATGGGGGCACATATGGGGGCACACACACAGGCACACACAGGGGCACACACGCAGGCGCACACACTGGGGCACACAAGGGGGCACACACAGGCGGGCACACACTGGGGCACATGTGCGGGCACACACGCGGGCACACACATGGGTGCACACACACGGGCACACATGGGGGCACAAATGGGGGCACACACACAGGCACACACATGTGGGCACACACATGGGTGCACACACAGGCGGGCACACACACGCAGGCACACACACGCGGGCACACACATGGGTGCACACACACGGGCACACACGGGGCACACACAAGGGGGCACACACACAGGCACACACAGGGGCACACACACGCAGGTGCACACGTGGGGGCACACACAGGCGGGCACACACTGGGGCACATGTGCGGGCACACACGTGGGCACACACATGGGTGCACATACACGGGCACACACAAGGGGGCACACACATAGGCACACACGGGGGCACATATGGGGCACACACACAGGCACACACAAGGGGGCACACACAAAGGCACACACGGGGGCACTTATGGGGTACACACGCGAGCACACACAAGGGGGCACACAAGGGTACACACACATAGGAGCACACACACGCGGGCACACAGAGGCAGACCACTGCCTAGACTTCAGGGCAGGAGTTTGGGGCCAGGACTCCTAAGCACATCCTCTGGGCGATGAGAACCGCTGCAGGGCTGCCTTCCCCGCAGACCCGCACTCAGGCCCTGCTCAGCGTCGGAAGACAGGTCAGCTTTGGGGTGAGCCCTGATTCCGCAGGGATAGACACCAACCAAGCACCCCTGTGTCCCGAACAAAGGCGCATCAGCCCCTCCCACGTGGTGAGACATCAAACAGGAGTCGGAGAGGATGTTTTAGGAACCACCAGACTCTCCCAGCCTTCTCTTCCCTAAACGCCTGTGCACAAGAGGCCGTCACCCCTCCGCCCGGTGTGGCCCTCGGAGCAGATCCCACGCACCCCAGGCTCCGTCTCCAGTGAGAAGTCCGTCTGGACCGGGAGTCGTGGGCAGCGCCCGCCGCTGTGCGGGACCGCAGACACCGGAGCACGCACCGATGCACACGCCCCGGGTCTTACAGGAGAACACTGGAGCCCGGAATGGGTAAGGAACCGCCCTCCGCCCAGCGCGCACCACAAAGCGCCTCTCGGAGCCCTGCAGCGGCCGCCGGCAGCTCTGGGCGCAGGCCAGGAGGCGGTTCCCCGCGAGGCCCCTGTGGGACCATTTCTCCCCTTTATGGATCCCCGACACTTAACCCACTCAGGGGTTTTATTCGCATTGATCACATTTTATGGTATGATTAAATTTGTATGGAAGAGGCCCAATTAGTTGTGTTTTACACTTATTGGAAGCCCTGTGTAGCCAGACAAATGGACTCTCTGGTTTACCCGGTGCAGGAGGCTGGGGCTGTGCGGGTCCTGTCCTGGCAGGAGGGGGGGGGGGGGGGGGGGGCTGTGAGGGTGGCTGTGGGGGTGGGGCTGGAGGAACTGGCACCGCTGAGAAATGCCCAATGTACTGATTCGGACCAGCAGTCATGGAGGACTGGGTGGGATTCCTCGGGGGAGTTAGCACAGGTTCCGGGCTCCCTGTAAACTAGGGGCCCATCCAGGCTTCACGGGAAAAGGACACATTTCTCCTCAGATGGACAGAGCAGAATGTTCTTCAGCCCTTCCACTCCGCCTTTCACTTCCTTGAGCCTCAGTAAACAGAGATGATAATGAGGAGGAGGAGGAGGAGGAGGAGAGGGAGGGGCAGGGAAGGGGAAGGGCGAGAGGAGGTCATCTCTCCTCTTAATTTGCTGTGAGAGTATGTATGAAAATAATTTATAAGCTGTAAACCATCATTCTTTATGCAGGCTTTCCTTTTGAATAAAAAAGAGGCAGTCTGCGCTGTGTGACGGAAGAGTGGTTTGGAATCAGAAGACAGCCTTGGAATCTTGGTTGCTGCCCAGCTGGGTGGCTTTGCGGGTGCTGTTTAACCTCCCTGAGCTCCCTTGTCTCCTCTATAGAGTGGAGATAATTGTCAGAGCCCTAAGGAGATTTCTCAGGAAGTGGTGTTTTCCTGACTGCACATTCTCCACCTGACTCTGTTTCTCCATTGCATGTGTTAATCTGCTCGGGGACCAAAACAAAGGACCACAGACCGGTGCTTAATCGACAGAAACGTGTTTTCTCACAGGTCTGCAGGCCAGACCTCGCGGGTCAGGGTGTCGGCAGCATTGATTCCTCTCTCCTTGGCTCACACAGGCCAACTCTGCAGTGTGTCCTCACACGCCTTTCTCTGTGCCCAGGCGCCCCTGCCTGGTCTCTCGGCCTTTCAAACGTTCTCGTCTTGTGAGGACAACAGTCATTCTCATGTACTCACCTCCTGAAAGGCTCTATCTCCAAATGCAGTCACATTTTGAGGTACCCAGGCTAGGGCTTCAACTTATGAATTGGGGGTTGAGGGGCACAAAATTCAGACCATAACAGCACCTGACACTATATTACATATTCATGTACAGTCATGAACTCCATGAGAGACCTTGTTTTCTTTACTGCGTGTGCCAAACACTTAAAGCAGTGCTTGGCACATAGTAGGTGCTCAATAAGAATCTGTTGAGTCACATAATAAACAGGGCTTAGTACTAGTATAATGACAGTTCCAGCACACTGTGGCTCCTCCATGAAGACAACCCACAGCTGGGCTACAACGGGTCATCTCTGAGCATCCTCTGAATCACTGGCCCCGGGATTAGCTTCTGTTGCCCTTGCCCAGACTTGAGAGAAACCCCAAGGCATGTTTATTTAATGCTATCAGTCCCAAACTCGTGAAAACCTTGAGTTCAAGGTTAAAAGGAAATTTACACATCATCAGATTCAACTCAAAACCAGTGGAGGAAGCACCTTCGTAGCAGTGACACCCTCTCCATCAGCAAGCCCAGGGACAGGAAGCAGCCAGCTGTGAGGCTAGGATGTGGTACTCTGTGCACACACCAACCTAATAAGGATCTTCTCTTAGAACTGGTTGTAATAGTGAAAAATGAAAACAAATATTTCTAGGTGGGTAAACAGATGCACACTGGTTTTCCATACAGTAGTGGTAGCTTTCAGCCACTCAAATAAATTTATTACATCAACATGCAGCACAATGGATGTGACAAAGAATACAAAGTTGGTGAATATAAGATGATGTTATACACACATATATTCATATATATATATTTCTGTATGTAAATATCACTTGAAAACAATGTGTATTATGTATAAAAAGGTACAAAACATGCAGGGGGAAAGTGCACTCTCAGAGTAGTGGTGGCCTCTGAGAGTTAGGATTAGGGCTAGAGTTAAGGTTAGGATTAGGGATAAAGCTAGGGTTAGGGTTAGGATGAGAGATGGGGCTAGGGCTAGGGTTAGGGTTAGGGATTGGACTAGGATTAGGGTTAGGGATAGGGATAGGGTTAGGGATAGGACTAGGATTAGGGTTAGGATTAGGGCTAGAGTTAGGGTTAGGTTTAGAGCTAGGGCTAGGATTAGGACTAGGGCTAGGGTTATGGTTAGGATTAGTGATAGGGTGAGGGCTAGGGTTAGGTTAGAGGTTAAGGGTAAGGGCTAGGGCTAGGGTTAGGGATAGGGATAGGGATAGGGATAGGGATAGGGATAGGGATAGGGATAGGGATAGGAATAGGGATAGGGATAGGGATAGTTTAGTGTTAGAGCTAGGGCTAGGGTTAGAGCTATCGTTAGGGTTAAGGTTTGGGTTAGGGCTAGGATTAGGGATAGGGTTAGAGTTAAGGTTAGGGCTAGAGCTAAGGTTAGGGTTAAGGCTTAGGGCTAGGGCTAGGGCTAGGGCTACTGTTAGAGCTAGGGTTAGGGCTAGAGTTAGGGTTCGGGTTAGGGCTAGGGTTAGGGCTAGGGTTAGGGTTAAGTCTAGGGTTAGGGTTAGGGCTAGGGTTAGGGTTAGGTTTAGAGCTCGGGCTAGGATTAGGACTAGGGCTAGGGTTATGGTTAGGATTAGTGATAGGGTTAGGGCTAGGGTTACAACTAGAATTAGGGTTAGGCTTAGGACTAGAGCTAGGTTAAGGGTTAGGGTTCGGCTAGGACTAGGGTTAGGTTTAGGGTTAGGGCTAGGGCTATGGTTAGTGACAGGGGTAAGGATAGGGATAGTTAGGGTTAGAGTTTAGGCTAGGATTAGGGCTAGCGTTTGGGTTAAGCTTAGGGTTAGGGATACGGTTAGAGTTAGGCTTAGGGCTAGGTTTAGGATTAGTGTTAAGGCTAGGAGTAGAGCTAGGGCTAAGGTTAGGACTAAGGCTAAAGTTAGGATTAGGGTAAGGGCTAGAGGTAGGGCTAGGGCTAGGTATAGGGTTATAGCTAGGGTTAAGGCTAAGATTAAAATTAGTGTTAGGGCTAGGGTTAGGGCTTGAGCTAGGTTTAGTGTTAGAGCTAGGGCTAGGGTTAGGGTTAGGGTTAGGGTTAGCACTGGGGCTAGTTTTAGAATTAGAGTTAAGATTAGGGCTAGAGTTAGTGCTAGGGTTAGGGCTAGGACTCGGATTATGGTTAGAGCTAGGGCTAGGGTTAGGGCTATGGTCAGGGTAAAGTTAGAGCTAGGTTTAGCATTAGGGTTAGTGTTAGATTTAGGGTTAGGGTTCAGGTTAGGGTTAGGGTTAGGTTTAAGGTTAGGCTTATGGTTAGGATTAAAGTTTAGGCTAGGGCTAAGGTTAGGGTTAAGCTTTCAGTTAGGGTTAGTATTAGGGTTAGGGTTGTGGCATAGGGTTAGGGTTAAAATTATGGTTATGGCTAAATTTAGGGCTAGAGCTAGCTTAAGGCTAATGTCAAGGTTAGGGTTAGGGCTAGGATTAGGGCTAGGTTTAAGTCTAGGTTTAGGTTTAGGGTTAAGATTAGGCTTAGGTCTAGGGATATGTTTAGGATTAGGATTAGGGCTAGGGCTAGGGTTCAGGCTAGGGCTATGGTTAGGGCTAAGGCTAAGGTAGGGTGAGGGTTAGTGTTAGGACTTGGGTTAGGGTTTGGATTAGGGTTAGGGCTAGGGTTAGTTTTAGAGTTAGAGTTAAGGTTAGGGCTAGCGTTAGTACTAGGGTTAAAGCTGGGCTAGGGTTTGGATTACAGCTGCAGCTAAGGTTAGGGTTATGATTAGGACATGGGTTAGTGTTAGGGCTAGAGCTAGGATTAGTGCTATGATTGGGGCTAGGATAGGGTTAGAGTTAAGGTTAGGGTTAGGGCTAGGGTTAAAACTAGTGCTAGGGTTAGGTCAAAGCCTAGGGTTAGGGTTAGGGTTAATATTAGGCATAGTGTTAGGTTTAGAGTCAGGGTTAGGGCTAGGGCTAGTTTTAGGTTTAGAGTTAGGGCTAAGGTTAAGGTTAGTGTTAGGATTAGGGCTAAGGCTATTGTTATGGTTAGAGCCAGGGCTAGGGTTAGGTCTAGCTTTAGGGTTAGGGTTAGAATTAGGGCTAGGATTAGGGATAAGGCTATGGTTAAATTTAGGGTTTGATAGGGCTAGGGTTAGGGCTAGAGATAGGGTTAGAGTTAGGGTTATGGCTAGGTTTAGAGCTAGGGATAGGGTTAGGCCTATGACTAGGGTTAGTGTTAGGGTTAGGGCTAGATTTAGGTTTAGGTTTAGTGTTAGGGGAGGGTTAAGGTTAGGGTTAGGGTTAGGGCTAACACTAGGGTTAGGCTTTTGGTTAGGGTAAGGGCTAAATTTAGGGCTAAGGCTAGGATTAAGGCTAGTATTAGAGGGTTAGGGTTAGGGCTTAGACTAGTTTTAGAGTTAGAGTTGGGGTTAGGGCTAGCGTTAATACTAGGGTTAGGGCTGGGCTAAGGTTAGGATTAGAGCTAGGGCTAAGATTAGGGCTAGGGCTAGGGTCAGTATTATGATTAGGGCATGGGTTAGTATTAGGACTAGGGCTAGGGTTAGGCTTGGGTTAGGGCTAGGGTTAGAACTAATGCTAGGGTTAGGACTAAGCCTAGGGTTAGGGCTAGGGTTAGTGTTAGGACTGTTGTTAGGTTTAGGGTTAGGACTAGGGTTAGGGCTAGGGTTAGGTCTAGGGCTAGGGTAGGCTTAGGTCTAGGTTTAATGCTAGGGTTAGTGTTAGGGCTAGGATTTTAGCTAGGTTTAGTGCGGTGTTTTGGGCTAGAGCTAGGGCTAGGGCTAGGGTTAAGGTTTTGGTTAGGGCTAGGGTTATGGTTAGAGTCAGAGTTAGGGTCTGGGTTAGGGCTAGGGCTAGATTTAGGTCAAGGGTTAGGTTTAGTGTTAGGGTTATGACTGGGGTTAGGGCAGGGTTAGGGTTAGGATTAAGCTGTAATGGAAGAGTTTTGGTTAGGGTTTAGAAGTGATGAAGGGAGGTGGAGGGTTAGGGTTAGGGTTAGGATTAGGGCTAGTGCTAGGGCTAGGGTTATGGTTATGTCTAAGGCTAGGGTTAGTGTTAGTGTTAGGAATAACTGTAATGGAAGAGTTAGAATTAGGGTTTAGGAAGGGATGAAGGGATCTGTAAGGACAGGATAGGAGTCTGTAACTCTCTGTGTAACATTCATTTCTTTAATAAAAAGCCTCAAACAAATATAGCAAACTGTCAATATCTGCTGTATCTCGGTGGTAGGTGTATAATACATTTTTTTCTTTACCTGAACTGATATTGGGCCCCATGTCATTCGCACCACTGGTCCTAGTTCTGACCTTTGGGGTTGCTCAGAATACATTTCATCCCCTTCCAGGCCATACCCATGGTCTTCCTAGACCGGAGAAGCATGCAAAGTGACCTCACTGCAAGCCATGAGGGCAACAGCTTGCCAAATGGCATCCAGACACCCAACTCCCCCCTCTGCTATTGAGTTAGTCTCCCGTGCAGAGCACCTGCTAGATGGCCACTGACACTCTCCTTAGAGCTCATCGTCCACTGAGGCCACAGTGCAGTTAAGGGAGCCTGGAGTTAGCGCAATATATGACTGATCTCCTTTAGGAGCAAGTGGGCTGGAAGGCTGGAGTCACTTAGCTTGAAGCGTGACCCCTAAGTGAGCAAGCACAGAAGGATGACAGGCATTCCTGGGGACACAGCAGGGAAAGCACCACAGGCAGGGGCACGTGGCATGAGAAGGACTGGCTCCACTGACGTTTGGCATGGCCCAAGAGAGGGCCCAGGATGGTAACAGCAGGAGGGTGCCTGAGGTTATTTCCTCCGGCAGCAGTGCCCCTGGGGGGCTGACTCCATATCACTCAAGTCTTTACATGTGACTATGGCTGCATGTGTTCCATATGCTATTCCTTGTAAGACTTGTTAATAGATGATGCTACAAATAAGTGGCTGTACAGGCAGCTGGGGGCAGGGTGTATGAATGAACTGACCTCTACAGACACAATTGTTCCTTAAATTCAATGAAATCCCAGCTCTCCTTCCCGTGTGGCTGAATCTGTCTATAGCCAATTCCTTATGCACTGATATCGATGCTCTCTGTTGCATGGAAATTGTCTTTTTGCTGCCGATGGTTTGCTAAGACTTTGCAGTGTTCAATGAGGAGACAAAGAAGGAATAAAGTAGAAGATGCAGGAGGGCCAGACAACAAAAGATGGGAAACACCGCACTAAGGATTTGAGCTTTATTAGGGAGGCATCGGAGGAGTTCTTCAAGCAGATTGTGATGGGCCGTGGGCAGCACACAGAAGACTGAGGGGCTCACTGCTGGGTCTCCAGCAGTTTGAGTGGATAAATAGACTGGGGATATTTGCAAACACCCCCTTGGACTTGAGCAGCTCAGCACAGCAAGCGGGCATACCTTGGGTCAGGTCCAAGGCAGTTTTCCTGGCTGCCTGCCAATCCTTGGGAGTGTCCCGGGAATCAACACCCTCCGGCCTGCCTCTGCCCCTCATCCTGCCTGCAGAGGTCACTGTACCCTCTGCTGAGGGGGGAGCCTGGGCAGGCAGAGGCACTGTGGGCCAGGCCTGGAAGTGGCTCACACCACCCTGCTCCCGCCCATTGGGCACACTTCAGGCACACGGCCACAAGGGAGGCAGAGGAGTCTAATCCAGGTGTCCTGAGCGGAAGAGGACAGGTTCAGTGAGCAGTTTTCCAGTCTTGCCCCAAGAACTAAACGGAAAGGAGCAGGTTAGAGGGGGATTCAACAGCGGTTGAGGGTAGGCACACAGCACTTTGGGCTCATGTCCAGGTAAGTGTGGCCTTTTCAAGGAAGACAGTTCAGAGGGGGCTGCACAAAAAAACAGCCTAGCAGCCCCCTTCACTGTGAAGTCTCGCAGGCGGAAGGTCAAAGTCTCTGAGAAGTGGGAGGACTGACTGGGGCCAGAGTGTTGCCCTGGGGTGTGGCGCCCTGCGGCGTGGCCAGGGGCTGTGCTCAGGGGGAGGGACAGAGAGGAGGTGGCGACAATGCCAGGTTCAGGAGCAGTGGCAGGTCCAGTAGGATCATATGCAGGGGTAGGGAAAACACAAGCTCTGAACACAAGCAGCCATCCAAAGCACAAACATTTTTAATGCAGAAAACTGCACCCGCAGGGAAACCCAGATGACAGAGGCACTGCCTGCCCGTTAGTGATAACCAGTGTTTCCTCTGCACCTACTATGCTCCAGGCATGGATCTAAGCACCCACATGCATTATCTCATTTAATTGTCACGAAAACGTCATAAAATAGGCCCAATGATAAAGGCCATTTTATAGAGGGAAGAAATGAGATATCAAAGTGACTGATTTGCTCGAGGTCACAAACCTGGTGCCTGGCATTCACACCCAGAGTCGAACCCGGGGCAGCCATGCCCCTGGCCTGGCAGAGGAATGGGCAGAGCAGCACACCTCTCCTGCCAAGTGTCATCCACCTGTGACTCCAATGTCTGCCCTCTCAGATCCGGGCCTTGTGTGGACTCACATTTTGAAGGTGTGCTCACAACTGGGCTCACCAGTCACACTAAGAAACAAGGGCGATTGCTACACCTCCTTCTTTCGGACAATGGAAGTGTCCCGAGTCAGCCAGACGTGCACACGGAGCCGGGGTACATCTTGGCTATGGCCTGAGCTCCTGCATCCATGGACTTTCAGCCACCACAGCGTTTCAGAATTTCAGAAATGTGCTGCTATCAGCCAGGAGGTGGGGACTCCGGAGGGGATGAAGGGACATAGGGATGAAACATTGAAATTATGTGATTTACTATAAAATTCTCATCCTCCTTAAACTGGTGAATATAACAGAATCATGGACATAGAGAGGGAATGGACTGACAATTCTTAGGGAGAAAAAGGGTGTGGGAGGTGCAGCAAGAGACTGGACAAAAATCATGCACCTATGGGAGAGGACAGTGGGAGGGAGGTGAGGGCGGAGGGTGGGATGAGTACTGTGGTGTGAGTGGAGCAGGTTTAGCAGGGGCACTGTGGTCCCAGTGGAGCATGTGGAACAGGGGCAGTGTGGTCCAGTGGAGGGGATAAAGCATGGTCACTGTGGTCCCAGAGGAGACTTTGAGAGGGAGGACAGTTTGATCTTATGCAACATGAACTCAAGCTCAAATGCACATCTGGCTGATCCCAGCAGCAGGACTTCCTGTGTCCTGGGTCCAGAAGACAATTGGAAATCAAAATTAAAAGGGCCTGCTCTAGAAGAAACACTTCTTCTCCAAGCTTTCGCTCCCAAGGCCATAAATGACACATTGTCCTGAATTAGTGGTGTTGACAGGTGGCAGGAGGTCTGGGGGTGACAGTTGTCAGAAAGCCTATAGGATGTTGTCTTGGCCAGCATGACAGCCCAGATGTGACAGCGCGGGGGACCTCGGGCACTCGGTTGAATGTCACGATGATAATAACCCAGCGTGGCCTCTGTGATTTGCGTACATTATCTCATTCCAACTTTTCCTTTCTAATTACACGACATTACAACTCCAGAGGAAGTTATGTCAGACACTTATGTACTCTTTTCCAAGATTAAACAGATTTTGACATTCCACCATATTGTTTCTCCACTCTTCATGAAGAAACAAAATGTTGCAGACACGGATAACCTCTCCTCAGCAATTCTTCCTCCCCTCCCTCTTCCCCTCCACCTCCCCACCCCTACTCGGTCCAGTAGCAGGAGTAACAGTGCTACTGATGGGTGTGGATGCGCCACACACGTTCACTTAAACTTGGCAAACTGTATTACGTGTGTGTGTGTTTACATATACATGCATGTGTACTTGATAACATTTTGTTTTAAAATTTTATATGCAGTATCTTCTAAAAATTTACTCTTTCCTCATATTCATCTTTTTAATGTATGTCTATTGATGTATGTAGATCTCACTCATTCATTTACCCTGCAACATCGTATCCTATTGTGAATCAGCTGCAATTTATTACCATTCCCACCTGAGAGTACCCTGGTTCGTTTATACCTTGAACCGACTCACCTCCTCACAGTCTCCTGGGCACAGAGAGATGCCCGGCACAGGCACCAGCATGGAGTGGTAGGGGTGGGCACAGGCACCTTCCACTTTACCAGGCGTCCAAGGTAGCTTTACCGACCTCAATTCCCAAATCCCCAGCTCCTCAGAAGCACCCTGTCACCATTTGACAAGTACACATGGTATTGCACTCTTATATTTTCAATATGCTCAATAGCTGCCTTAAGAATGTGTTCACAGGGGGAACAGCAAGATGGTGGCATAGGTAAACACCTATTGTTCTGCCCCGCGCAATGATTTAAGAACTACAACAGAAAGCTGGCTGAGTGAAAACTCCACTAATAAGAGTAAAGGTGGGACACTGAGACTCAGAGGAGCAGCGGGAGCGCAGCCCTTGAAGACGGAAACAGGTTAGGAGCCGTCCTGGTCACGGGCGCACGGGCTGGGGCTGGAGCAGCAACTCCGGCTGGATTTCTCCAACGGGGAGGGCGGAGACGTCCCACTACACGGATTCCCCAGCGCCAGGCAAGGTCCGAGATCCAGGGTATGTGGAGATGTCCCACTGCACAGATTCCCCAGTGCCAGGCGAGGTCCGAGGTCCGGGGGACACTGGAAGCAGGGCGCGACAGAGACTCCTAGTCTGAGGAGAAACCCGGAGGCAGGGAAAATAAGTTTGCGCACAAGGGTAGCACAAACCCACGACTTGCCCCCTGGAAACTTGTCTCCTGGTCCCGGAAACCATCTATTTTACAACCCTGGGCTAGACTTTGGGTTCGCAGACACATCTGGGGAGGGGCAGAGTTGTCTGGCAAGGGGAAGAGACTAGCGGCTTTCTCTTGGAGGTGTCTGCAGCCATCCCCATCCAACAGAGACCCGTGTGCGCGAGCACCGCATAGGACGCAGCTGACACTGACGATGCCTGCGCAGCTCAGAGACTCGCCCATCCAACCTGAACACAGTCTCCCTTCACAGCCAATTGGCCTGCAGGTCAAACCTTCCTAGGACTAACAACAACAAGCTGGGTTTAAATTCAAAAATACTGTACAACCCATAAAAGATTGCAGTAAGAGTACCCACCTCAGGAAACCGGGGAGGCTGAGCCACTGTCCCTTTAGGATATCTACCACATAAAGCAGCCACCATGCAGAGACACGGAAAGAAATCAGGTGTGAAAGAAATGGAGGAGAAAAGAAGACAAGACATAGAGTTCAAAACCACAGTTATAAGGCTTTTCAAGAGGCTCCTAGAAAAGGCCGATGAACTTAATGAGAATTACGAGGAAATAAACAATACCAACCAGGAAATGAATGAGACTTACAAGGAAATGAATGAGACCCTCAAGGAAATGAACAAGACCTCTGAGGATATGAACCTGACTCTCACAGATATGAAAAAGGACCAACTAGAAATCAAGAATACACAGAATGAAATAAAAAATATTACACAAAGTCCTAAAAGCAGTCCAGAGGGCCACAAGAACCAAGTCAAAGATTTGAAATACAAAGAAGCAAAATCCACTCGGCTGGAAAAGCAAGAAACAAAAAGAATTCAGATAATTGAAGATAGCGTAAGGGGCCTCTGGGACAACCTCAAGCATGCCAACATCCGAATTATTGGGGTGCCAGAAAAAGAGAGAGAGAGCAAGTTAATGAAAACCTACTTGAAGAAATAGTGACTGAAAACTTCCCCCACCTGGTGAAAGAAACTGACTTAAAAGCCCAAGAAGTACACAGAACCCCAAAATATAGGAATATAAAGAGGACCACACCAAGACATATCATAATTAAAATGCCAAGAGCAAAAGATAAAGAGAGAATATTAAAAGCAGCAAGAGAAAAATAGTTGGTTACCTACAAGGGAGCATCCATACGATTGTCAGCAGATTTCTCAACAGAAATTATGCAGGCCAGACTCAAAATAATGAATAGTAAGAATCTACAACCAAGATTACTCTATCCAGCAAAGCTATCATTCAGAATTGAAGATCAGATAAAGTGCTTCGCAGATAAGAAAAAGCTAAAGGAGTTCATCACCACCAAACCAATATTATATGAAATGCTGAAAGATATTCTTTAAGAAGAGGAAGAAGAAAAAGGTAAAAATATAAATTATGAACAACAAATACACATCTATCAACAAATGAACATAAAAATCAAGTGAATTGATAGGCTGATGAACAAGATAAACTGGTGAATATAACAGAAACATGGACATAGAGAGGGAATGGACTGACAATTCTTGGGGAGAAAAGGGTTGTGGGAAGTACAGCAAGAGATTGGACAAAAATCTTGCAACAATGGGAGAGGACATTGGGGAGGGGGAGGTGAGGGTGGAGGGTGGGATAGGTACAGTGTGGAGGGGAGATATAGGGGGATAAAAAGGGGGAAACAATGTAATTAATAAGCTGAACAATAAAGATTTTTTAAAAGACCAAAAAAAAAGAATGTGTTCATAGTTTTTGGATATCAGATTTTCTTCTTCTTCAAATTTTTCACAGACTTTATTATTGTTGGGTTCTTTGTTTCTTAATGATTTGCAAGGGTTCTTAATACATTCTAATGTATTAGGTGCTCAGCCCTCTCTAATTGTATGGTTTGCAAGTACCTTTCTCAGACCACCTGTTCCCAGTCTATACTTTGCCACACAGAAGCCCTAATGGAATGGACCGATGTCTATCGATGTTGCTCCGTGTGATTTCATATTTCTGTTCTGTTTAAGGAAATACCCCGGCACGGTCTCACAGGAAGGTTCTCCTCGGCACTGATGAAGGTCTTGCATTATTGCTTTTCACATGGAAAATCTTGATACTTCTGGAATTTTTCACTTGGTGCCAAGCTAGGGGCTAATTTTATCCTCCACCCCACCCATCTCCCCCCCACACCCCCACCCCGCAGACTGAAACGGTCAGCACCAGCTCTTCATGCATTCAAGTCCTATTCCAAACTCCCTTAGTGCAACAGGTCTGTGTCACTGGGGTGAGTGCCACGGCTCCACTTGGTCCTCTCCCAGGCCAATGCCACCATATGTGAATGTGCGGACGGCATTCCTGGTTACCTTGAACCAGGAAGTTATTGTCTCACCTCCAAACCGTCCACCCTGTGATGTGGGGCAGGGGCGCCATGACCCCACATCTGCTTTACCAGATGCCGCATTGCCAATAGTGGGCTCTGCAAAGAGACTGAAACGCTGGGGAGGACGGAGGGGTGTCTCCTGTCTGCTGTGGCTCCTGGGCACCACACCCTCAGTTCTGCAGCCCAGAGCAGTACCCCTTCCCCATGGCATGGCTAACCAGCTGGCAGTCTGTCCCTACCCAGCCCCGCACTCACAGAGCCAGCCCAGCCTCCAGGACACCAGCAGAGCCAGGGCCCTCCTCACAGCTCCCAAGTGGGCCGAGTCCCATCCCCCCCTAAGCATTAACTTTCCATAATTCTACCCGCCTGCTTATTCTTCAGTCCCGAATTAGGTAATCCTGCAGTTGCTGCCTCTGTGATGTCCTTTGTAGCTTTTTATTCACCTAACCAACAATTTCATACCCAGCTTACAGTTCTCGCTATTGAACTCCCTCTGTTAAAACAACTGGTGTGGTTTCTGTCACTTTTTTTTAAACTCCTCCTCCCCCTCTCAGCTTTTCTCTCTCTTATGTGTGGGGTTCTGAATTATGTTTTATTTGGTGCTTAAAGATTTTATTTTATTTTTCATTGAATGTATTGGGGTGACACTGGTTTACAAAACCATAGAGGCTTCAAGTGTACAGCTCAACAAAACATCAATTGCTCACTGCATCGTGTGCCTGTCACCCACGCTGTCTCTTTCCCTGCCCAATTCCCCCCCTTTGCCCACCTCCTCCCTCCTCACCCCCGTCCCTCTGGCTGCCCCCACTCCGACCCTCCCAGTAAACCTCCACACCAACGAAGGAAGTGTGCCCTCTTCGTTTTCCTCCTTCAAAGCTGTCTTGGACCTTCTTGGCCCTGACTTTCCCGCAGGAGTTTTACAGACATTCTTGTGATGTTTCACACAAAAAAACAATAATCTTAAAAGTAAACCGTTGAATAATAAGTAGCAATTGCATAAATGTATAGCTAACGGGTGAGGAAGCGACATCTTCCTGGGATCTCCTGGGCTATGAACACAGCTCGCTCTTCCCACTTCTTCAGCCTTCTCATGCTTCTCAGGAGGACCCCCTATTGTTCCCCATAACATTGCACATGTCCCCCGTTTCATGTTCTAATTAATGTAGAAGTTTGTGGTTACGGTGCATTGAATCTTTTTAATGACTGTTTTTAATTGTTTCTGGCTTGCGTATAGGAACACGAGGGATGTTTTTTCCTTATATTGATCTTGTATCCAGCAACTAGATGGACTCTTCCTCTTGTATTTGTTGTTAATATGACTGGACAAATTAACTTTCCCAGATAATCATATTAACTGTGAATAAGGACAACCTTGTTCCTTCGTTTTCTGTCTATGTGTGTGTGTGTGTGTGTGTGTGTGTGTATAGGTGTGTGTGTATGTGTCTGGTTACACAATCATTGTGCCTTCCATCAAGATGGAGTGCCAGAAGTTGGGTTTATCCTCACCTGAAGCATTCGTTAAGCAACTTGTTCTCAAGGGTACGACTTTGGGCAAAGATCAGAGACCTCCATGAGACAGGAAGCAGAGGAGGAAAGCTCTGTCATGACCCCAGGCAGAGTGGGATCCGCCTGATGGGAGGGGAGTCCAGAAAGGCTCAGTGGCTAAAGCTCCCAGGGCAGTGCTCTCCAGGAGAAGGCTGTTCTGAGAGAGGGAAGCTCCGGTGGATTGTTCACAGAGGGTCCCCGATTCTCCAGCTGAACACTGACCAGCTCATGAATGTGAGAAAACCCCGCAGGTTGGGTAGAGAGCCACCATAAAGGAGAGGGGGCGTAATACTCAGGAATTACACAAGGCCAGGAAACAAGGCCTCGCCCACCAGTAACAGTGGAAAGCCTCAGACTGTTGCCAGTGAAAATGGGTTCCTGGGTATCCTGAGTGAGGAATTTCAAAGGGCACACCCATGGGAGAGGGTAACACAGCAGCAGGATGATTGGGGTGAGGGAGGATAACATCCCCTCCGGGATGGAGGGAGCAGGCTGGTTTTAGTCACGTTTGCTTCAAGATCCCTGATAATACTCCACGTATTTTCTTGGTTGGGGGTGGGGGCGGCGGGGCTGAGCAGGCTTTCTTTCAAACTATCCAGCCTACCTCCTGGGTTTTCCTGGGCTTGTGTTGGGCGCTCCCCCTACGTAATCCCTTTCCTAGGTCTTCAGGGATCTGCACCCTCACCCAGTCCAATCACTTTCCCAGGCTAGACTCCACCCCCTTTGTGTCCATTTTAGCTCCTACTGTGCATGTCCCAGAGTTTTGCAACCCCAAAGTTCTGCAGCCCCTTCTAGCTTCTCCTGCGCATGCGCTTACCTTCTAGGGACCTAGCCATCCTGGTTTCTACTGCGCGTGTGCCAAGCAAAGGAATTTTCCCCACCCCGTAATCCTGCTACTAGGGCTGGTTTTCCCCTAGGGAGATTCTTCCTGCTGCTAGGGGAGTCCTGGATCATTAAGTCCCTTCCACGGAGGATGCCTCAGTCCCCTGGGAGCCTGTGAATGTCACAGTTTCTTAGTAAATCAGCCTTACTGTCCAATCAGCTGCCTAGCTTATTTGGCTTAATGTCTGACTTCATTTGCTTCCTCCCTTAACTAACTAGCCACCTGTGCTAACAATAACCTATGAGCACTGGGTAGAGTATTAAAAGGGTTTGCCTGAGTGGTGGGGTAAAATTAGGCCCAGACTAAATTTTGCTTTGGGCCCAGCTAACAACGTTTAAATTTGAGACCCAAAAGCATCCAAGAGGTTTCAAGTACTATATTTGCTAGCAAGAACAGAGATCAAGGGTGGACATATGAATAAAAAGTATGTAGCTCACAAGATGAAACTTGGCATTCAACTGAAAATTACCAACCATACAAATATGCAAGAAACTACAACCCATAGTGAGGAAAATAATCAAGTCATCAAAAGTGATGCAAAGTAGACATAGTTGATAGAATGCCTAAATAGTAACTAGGGAAAATATTGAAGATGTTAACTAGACATGTGGAACAAATGAAAACACCAAATCAAATTAAATGAGAACTAAAATGCCTGAGAAGAGCAATGCACTTGATGGGCTGGGTTGACAACAAGAAGACACAGCAAAGAAAAGATGAGTGAAATTGAAAACATGGCAATAGAAACTTTGTAAAATAAAATACAAAGATTCAAAAAATGAAAAGCTGGAAGATGTGAAAACAGTACTGAAGGGGAATAAAAGTGTTTGAATAAACAATGGCTAACAATTACATATGCACAAAATGTTTGAATAACAATTTTAACAAACAAGACAGACATACAAATGGCCAATAAGCACATGAAGATCTATTCAGCATCATTAATAATCAAGGAAATCAAATTCCAACCATGATAAGATACCATCTGATACCCACTATATTGTAAATAATAAAAAACGTAGATAATAACAAGTATTGGCAAAAATGTGAAGGGATTGGAAGTCTCAAACATAGCTGGTGGGGATATAAAATGATGCAACCACTTTTAAAGAAAGTTTGGCAGGTCCTCAAAAACATAAACACAAATTTAACATAAGATGTTTTAATTCTACTCCTACCCAAGAGAAGTAAAAGAATATATCTGGATAAAGACTTGTACATAAATGTTCATAGTGGCATTACTCGAAATAGTTGAAAACTTGAAGCAATTTATTTGATATATGAGTTCCATCCAAAATTAACAAAGAATGAACTATTGACACATGAACCTCAAAAGCATTGTGCTCAGTGAAGGAAGCCAGCCCCACACCACGCTCTCTGTGACTTCATTTATATAAAATGGCTCAAAAAAGCAAATCCATCGAGTCTGAAAATAGATCAGTGGTTGCCTAGGGCTAGAGATAGGAACAAGTGATGGCTATTCTAAAATGATATTGTGATGATTATTGCCCAACTCTGTCATCTTATTTAAAACTAATGGCCCAAGTGCACGAAATTCAAACATGGGGAGTGGGGCCGGGGGAGTGTTCCTCAGCCCAGCCTACACCCTCTCCAATCTGGGACTCCTCAATGGATGCCCCTCTCACAATCCGGGACCACTGGCTCCCTCTCACAACTGCTCACCTGCCGGCCTGCCTGATCATGTCTAACCACTCTGCCTGCCAGCCTGCTTGCCCCCATCCACCCCCCTTGCCTGCCTGATCACCCCCACTGCTCCCCCTGCTGGCTGGCTCACCCCCAACTGCCCTCCCCTCCCGGCCTGATTGCCCCTAACCAATTCTGCCTTGCCACCATGGCTATGTCCAGAAAAATGTCTGGAAGGTTTCCTGGTCTAATTAGCATATTACTATTTTATTAGTATGGACTAGAGGCACAGTGCATGAAATTCATGCATAGGTAGGAACCCTAGGCCTGGCCAGCAATCAGGGCCTTCTGTGGGGTTGACTGGCAGATGGGGTGACCAGGGGGGAGGGGGAGTGGCCCACTGACTGGCACCCACCTTGACTGGCAGCGTGTTGCCACCAGCTGGTTGGCCTCACCCCCTGATTGCTGCCTCCGCTGCTGCAGGTCACCTACCTCTCAGGGGACAGACACTCAACACAGGTGCAGCTCCTGTATTAAGCATCTGCCCCCTAGTGGTCAGTGCATGTCATAGCAACCAGTCATTCTCCCAGTTATTCTGCCAATCAGTCAATTTGCATATTGGGCTTTTATTATATAGAATTACCCTTTTATTAATATAGATAATTCAGTTCTTTTACTCATAATGGGTGAATTTCATGTTACATAAATTACTAGAGGCACAGTGCATGAAATTCGTGCACAGGTAGGGTCCCTAGTGGCTGCCAGCTGCCAGCTAGAATCTCCCTTCTCCCAGCAGTTAACTGCCACCAGCCAGGGCTTCCCTTCCTGGGATTGGTTGGCTGGCCCCACCCCCTGGTCAAACTCCCAGTCAAACTCCTGGTCGAGGGGAGGTTGTGTAAGGTTGTTTAAAATGACTGTTAAAAGGACAAAAGACAAGATACAGAGAAAATATTTGCATACCACATGCTTGATATTTTTAAAAAGACTTGCATGTAAAATCTATATATATAAAAGGCTAATATGCAAAGTGTCCGTGCAGGAGTTTGACCGGAAGACCCTGAGTTCTATCACTCACAATGACGTGTGCTGACCACAAGGGGTGGTGCGAAATGAAGAGAATATTTGGCTGGCAGCCAGAAGGCCCAATCAGCCCTGATTGCCAACCATTTCTAGGGACCCTACCCATGCATGAATTTCATGCACTAGGTCTCTAGCATATGATAAGAAAACAAACAAAAAGCAAAATTGGAAAAAAAGGTTTGAACAGGTTGCTTATCGTGGAGGATCCATGGATGGCAAATAAGCATGAGAAGGTGCTCACCATTGTTAGTCATCAGGGAAACTCAAAATGGAGCCCCAGTGAGATATCACTGTGCACCAATCAGAAAGTCAAAAATTTTTAAAGTTGACCACCTCGCATGTTGGCCAGGACATGGTACAACTAGAAATCTCAGACTCTACTGAGGATGTGCGGATGTGAAATGGCCACAAACACTTTGGAGAATGATTTGTTGGTACCTAAAGAGCTCAACACGACACCTAATATGTTCCCACTTTCTACTCCCAGGTATTTAGGAGAAATGAAAGCCTGTGTTTGCACAAGGACTCACACAGATATACACGGTGGCTTTCTTTGAAAGAACCAAAAGTGTTCATCAGTGCTGAGTGGGTAAACAATCTGTGGTGTATTCAATCAATGGAATACTTCCCAGCAATAAAAAGGAGTGAACTACTGATACATGATACAACATGGATAACTCGTGAAGTCATTGTTTTGAGTAAAAGACTGCAGATGCAAAGGTCATGGATTGTATTATTTCATTAGTATTCAATTCAAAAACAGGAATAGCAGTTGCTGTCTGGGGGCAGGATAAATAGAGGGTACTTGCCTTGTTGCCAACTCTAAAGAAAATGTTGCTTAAATTTCAGCTTTATGTATGTTTGCTCTCAGATTTTGGTAGGTGATACTTTTGGATAATACATCTTATATCTCATATTTTTCTCATATTAAAATCACTTTATTGAGGTATAACTGACATGTAAAAATTTGCCCGTATGTAATGCAAACCATTCAATGAGTTTGTGGATAAGTATGCACCCATGAAACCATTAGCACCTAGCTGAAAATACTGTATTTATATTTAAATTTTGCTAAGAGGGTTTATCTTATGCTGTGTTCTTACCACAAAGTAATAATAATAATAATAATAATAATAATAATAATAATGGCAGGATGAAACTTTAGGAAGCTTGGGTACTCTTGTTAAAATTCCTTCTGTTCCCATTTTTTCTACTAGGTATTTTAAGTACGTCAGGTCTACTCCACTCTCTCAGTGCAAACTAAGGATTTCCTGTGCTTAACCTTGCAACCAATATCCCTTTTAAGCATTATTGCAATAAACTTCAGAAAGAAAAAGGAAACTTTCTTCAATCCCCAAAGAGTTGCAGGAGGAAAAAAAATAAAAGCGGATGTTATTCCTACATTTTGAAACTACTTCAAAAGTGAGACAGCAAGAATATTAATGTTCTCCAGGGGAGTGGAGAACAACAAACAAATAATGCTCTTCTGTTTTTTGTTACTGCAAAGCCACACGTGGGACTAGTCCCACAAGGGAATCTATCAAGTCACCTGTCATCAGACCCCCGATGCCATGCCCCAAAATGTAACCCATACCCCTACGTGCCTACAACACTAACAAACTGCCTCTGCTTAATAGTGTGTTGTCCTAATAACAAGATTTAACTTGTTCACTGAAAGGTGGGAGTCTTAGCAAGCTCCACCTGAAGCAACAGAAGGGCTTCCCTTCTTGCACAGAAGCACAGACGGAGAGGAAGTACAATCGAGATTTCCTCATCCAACCCGAGGATCTGAGTCTTCTCAGGAAAGTAACAGTCTTTATTTATCAAGTTGAGGAACTTGCTTCTGTTCTCACTTGTGAAAAGTTATTTTTGATTTTTTAATTTCATTAAATGCCCTTTGCCGAATTGAATGGGAAGGTGGCCTGGCTTTCTGTCTGTAATTCCTTGCTGTTGTGAGCTATATTAACCAGGTGTGCAATTGGCCGACTATGCCTGTGCTGCCGGGGAAATCCCTCCTCGGTCACCGTGTATGTTTAATACAAGTCCCTGGGTTTGTTTGCTGATATTTCATGTAAGGTTGTGTTCAAGTATAACTTGAGCACTATTTTCCTTCACTTACTGTTATATGATTCTGGTTTCAAGATTCTACTTTCCTTGTAAAAGGGATTGTCTTTTCTCTCTTTTTTTTTATTAAATGGACATTGTTTCTTAAATGTTTGGTGAGAAACATACTTAGACTTTGGGGTCTTCTTTTCTAAGAGATGAATTTAAGGCATCATTTTATCCCTGCTTAGCTGTATCTCATGAGTTTTGACCTGAAAGGTTTTATTTGTCCTTTAGCTACACATATTTTTTAGTGTGGTGTTTTTGTTTTGTTTTTTTGATACATGAATTATCTACTCATGTATTGTTAAATTCTCAAATACATAATTTTTTCTTAATATCTAATTCTACGGTAATTTGGTTAAAGGACATAGTGTTTATTGGTAATTATCTAGATTTGCTGTGTAACTGGACCATAGTTAGTTTGTATAAAAATTCCATGAGTTGGTGAAAATAATTTTTATATTCTCTAAATGTCACCTTCAAAATCCTTTATATCTCCGAATTTGCTAAGCTGTTATTCAAGTTGCCCACAGCCTCACAATTCCTTGCCTGTTTCACCCATCAGTTAGTTGCAGAGGTGTGTGAACTCTCCTGTTCTGACTGTGGATCTGCATATAGATACTTGTATTCTATCAACACCCACTTTGATGTTTTGAATCTATTTAAACTATGCAAGTCCAGAAGAGTACACCTTCCTGGTGAATCACTCCTATTAGCATCTATGTTAACACTTTTATCATCGATACATTTCTCTTTTAAAATATTTTATATTTTATCAATAGAGATACACAAATTTTCTTTTTATTAGTACACTTTTTTATTGATGTTAGGAAATACAGTTCAGTAAACTAAGTCTGAGCTCCAAATCCCACCACCACTTGCTTTTGTGAATAAAGTTTTATTGGAACACAGACATATCCACTCATTTCCGTATTGACTGTGACTGTTTTCAGGCTACAACAGCCGACAGAGGTGAGTAGTTGCAATGGAGACTGTATGGCCGGCCACGCTCTAACATATCCATGTGAATATTGATAACTTATGGGTAAAGGCATGAAGCAACGCACATGTTCCAACACTCACTGTCAGAACTAGAACATCACCAGCATCTTCGAAGCTGCCCTAGCTTCCTCCCTATCTCAGTGGGTCCCACTCCATCACACTCACCACCTGCTTACCATGTGTGCTTATCCTTCCACTCGGTTTATAGAATAATTTTGCCCTGTTTGCATCCGTAATCAATGTGTTGTTTACTTTTTCACGTTTTGATTTTTGAGTAGCATCGTAGTGTGTCACGCACTGACCATTTGCCTTTATCACTCTGTTGCTGTGTTTTCGAGACTCACCCTCTGTTGCACTTGCTGCGGTTCATTTCCACTGCTCTTCCGAATCCTGTTGAACGTACCAAAGTGTGTTTTCCCATTTCAAAGCCGACAAGTACGCCCAGCCTCTCAGCTGTTCCATGGAGCCGCCGTGTCTGTCTCTGTCCCACGCCGCCCCTGTGCGAGATTCCTCCAGGCCACAGGTGTGATTACTCGCCTGCCCTGGGCAAGGCAGTGTCTCTGGAGGGGTCCCCAGTGCCCTTCCCCCATGCAGACTGGCCATCATGGCACAGCCTCGCCAACAATTGCAAGTGTCCCATGAAATCTCGTGGTTGTTTTCATCTTTATTTTCCAGAGTATTAGTGACATTTGCCATGTTTTTGTGTATTTCGCGACATTGATCCTCCACTTCCGTGACAGCCTTTACACGGCCCGTTCATTTTCACTTGGCCTTTTTCTTATTCGTAGTGACTTGGAGAAGTTCTCTGTTTTGCTGGATACTAATCTTGCACCATTCTGTTGTTGCAAATATTTTCTCCTCCATTGTGGCTTTTATTTTAACTCTTTTTCTAACATGGTTATTATGTAGTCAATTTATTCATTTTTCCCTTTATGATTTGTACTTCCTGTATATTGTTTTAAAACATATATTGTTCCCTTACACAGTCATAAATATATTCGCCAATATTGTCTCCCAAAAGATTTTATGCTTTTCTTTCACATTTAAATCCTTAATCCACCTGAAATTTACTTTTGTGTATAGTGTGCTATAGGAATACAAACTTATCCATTTCTATTCCTTAATTAGTGTAGCTTTATATTAATTCTTAATATGAAATAAAGCAAGTTTCTCTTCATTTTATTTCTTTACGGGTATCTTATTCTTAGCCCTTTACTCTTCCACAAAATTTAGTATCAGCATCAAATTCCACAAAGAAAAAAAATCCTATTGGGAAGAGCATGGAGCCTACATCGACTTGGGCATAACTGGCAGCGCTGTGAAACTGGGTCTTCTTTCCCGTGAGCCTAAAATGTTTCCTTATGTCTCCTTTAACTCCTTTTAATTATATTTTATAATTTTCTCCTTGAATGTTTTTTACACATTTAGACCTCTTTATATGTACTATTATAAATGGAACATAAAACACTTTCTGCCTACTGATGGCTGATGACTACAAATGCAACTTATTTTTGTACATTAAATTTTAGTGCAAGTATTGTGCTAAGTTCTCTTATTAATTCTAACAATTTATCTGTAGGCTCTTTTGTGTTTTCTACATAACTAATCATTTCATCCAGGAATACTGAGAGGTTATTTCCTCCCTCTCATTGCTGTGCTGGCTAGGACTTTCAGTACAAAGCTGAACAGAACTAGTAACAACAAACATCATGTTCCTGTGCCTGGTCTTAGAGGAAACGCTGTCTTCAGCTTTCTATCAAATGCAATGTTTCCTACAGGATTCTTACATCAATCTAAGAGAAATTCCCTTATATTCTTATTTTACTAAGAAACTTTATCAACTTTTATACATATATTGAAATTATCACAAGCTATTTTTCTTTAATCTGTTAATGAGGTGAATTACATTTATTGACTTTTTAGTGTGATCCAAACTCATGTGTCTGGAATACACCAAATCAGACCTTACATGAATTGCTGAATTCTCTTTTGATAAAACGTTGAGCTTTTTCCACCTATATTCATCAGTGAGATTGGCCTGAAATCTACTTTGGACTCGACTTGTTAGCTTTTGATGTCAATGTTTTGTCTCATAAAATGGGCAGGAAATGTTCCCTTTTCTTGTATAGTCCTTAAAAATTCCCAGAAAAAAATCTGTTTTATTTTCTCCACTTGGGTATGCTCAACACAAACCTGCCTCGCACGGCTGTGAGGAACGGGCTGTGGCCATGACGATACACAGGGTGCTTCTTCCCAGACTCCGACAGAGACTGCAGACTTCCGTCCTGTCCCTCCCGCTTCCCAGAGAGGCAGGTGTTTCTCAAGGTGACTTTTTCTCAGAGAGTGCGACCTTCTGGAGGGTTCTCTTCATCTGTGGGCTGGATCTCAGTTCCAGTACTCCACATCCTATAGCTAAAAAACTTGTCTTTTGTCCTTGCTGAACCTTAAAACCTACTTCCCAGAGTTGCAAACTTTGACATCCCACCTGTGATGGCCACACTGCCTGCTTACATGCTTATTCTCCTAGTTTGCAGGTAGTTAAGGATCCCCTTTCTTTTTTGCAACTTTATGTATGCATTTAAAAGTACAGTTCACACCCAGCCAGTGTGGCTCAATGATTGATCATCGACCTATAAACCAGGAAGTCAGTGGTTCAAGTCCCAGGTTGCAAACTCAATCCCCAGTGAGGGGCATGCAGGAGGCAGCTGGTCAGTGATTCTCTCTCATCATTGATGTTTCTCTCTCTCCCACTGTCTTCCTTTCTGAAATCAATAAAATATATACATATATTTTATAAAATCTAGACATGTATTTTATATATATTTACATATATATACATACATATTTTTTAAGCAAAACTCACTATATGCAGCATTTCCAGATGTTTCCAGTGAGAATGTTGGTAATTGGTCACATTGTCAGCACCAAAATTACTCCCTCAGGGACTCTTCACAGTGACCTTGTAATAAGGAATAATCATCCCAAATTTATAACTGAGGAAAATAAACTCAAAGAGATCAATATTTTACCCAGAGTCATGCAGCTAGTGAACACGGGAATCAGAATTTGAACAAAAGTAGGCCTTGAGACAAAGTCAGTGTTCCTGACCATGACTCCAAATTTCTAGGCCTTCTCAGTTGCTTCTCATCTAAGATTACCTGTCGTTTGCCCATTCTCAAGGAAATTGTGGGACGGCCACAGCTGTTCTGCGGCCATGAGCCCAGTCACAGCTGTGGCCTAAGGAGGAAAGCCTTTGTGTACACAGGGCGCCCCCAAAACCTGTACACACCGTATCTGTAACAGCAGAGAACTCTATTTTGAAAATGAAATGTATTTTAATAAACAGTTCCTTTATAATCATTCAAGGAATGTGTATACTTTGGGGAGGACACCCTATATATACATACATATATCCCTATAGCAAGGAATCAGATCTCCTTGCTCATTAACTGGTTACAAAAGAGTAATTTTGCACAGCAAGCAAAATTGATAGGCAAACGACAAACCATAAAATAAAATTGCAACAAATAAGACAAAGCACTAACATTCAATATATAAATGACTCATAAAATCAATAAGATAGAAGCCAGCCTAATGGAAAAGTGAACAGATAAGCAGAAAATTCACAGAAGAAAACATCTGAATGTGCAGCCTCAGTCCTGTTTTTTGGTTTTTTTTTTAATGCAGAGACCTAAATGGAAACCCCAAACCTATTAAACTCCTAGAAGGAAACAGAGGAGTAAATTTTCCTGACCTGGGTTAGGCAAAGATTTCTTCACTATGACACCAAAAGCACAAGAGACAAGAAAAATACAAAAATTGGGCTTAGTGAACATTTAAAACTTTGTGCTGCAAAGAGTGTTATCCACAAAGTGAACAGGCAATTCGCAGCTTGAGAAAAATATTTACAACTTATAAATCTGATAAGAAATGTCTATCTCAAACATGTCAAGAACTCTTACAACTCAAAATTAAAAAGACAACTAACCCAGTTTAAAAATGGTCAATGCATCTGAAAAGACATTCTCCAAAGAAGATAAACAAATGGCCAACAAGCACATGAAAAGATTTTTTTATGTCATGAGCCATCAAAACCGTATGCAATCCCACTCCACCCCCACTAGGATGACTAAGTAAAAAAGACAGTGAATGTCAGTGTGGGTGTGGAGAAACAGAACCCCTTGCTCACTGCTGGTAAGAATGAAAATAGTGCAGCGGCTTTGGAAAACATCTAGTTCTCCAGATATTAAACCCATATAGTTACCATGTAACCCAGCAATTCCACTCCTAAGTATTATTCGAGGGAAGTGAAAACATGCATCCACAGAAAAATTGATATACAAATGTTCATAGCAGCGTTATTCATAACAGCCAAGGAGTGGAAGCAACCCGAATGCTCATTGACTGATGATGGATAAACAGATGTGGTCCATTCACACAATACAGTGCTACTCAGCCAGAGAAAGGGAACGCGGCACTGGCACATGCCACAACATGGATGAACCCGGAAAACATTAGGATAAGCAAAAAAGAAAACTGTCCATGCTCAAAAGACTACATGTTGAATGATTCCAGAACATACAGGAAATGGAATGCATATGAAATGTTCAGGATAGGCAAATACAGAGACACAGAAAGTGGAGTAATGCAGAGAAGGGGAGATGAGGAGTGACTCCACAGAGCACAGGATTTCTTCTGAGGGATGGAAATGTTCTAAAATTAAATAATAATTTAATAATTAAGTAACAGTTCACCACCTTGTGCATGTACTAAAAGCAGTGAATTGTACATGTTAAATGGGTGAACTATCCTATATAATAAAAACCTAATATGCAAATTGACTGAACAGTGGACCTACCAGTCGGTGGGGGTGAGAGGGGGCAGGCTGGCGAGTGGGCGGGGCCAGGACAGCTAAGGTGGGCGCCAGCGAGCAGCAGGAAGGAACAGCTATCAGGGGGCAGTGGTGACCTATGGTGGTGGGGCTGGCCGTTCACCAGCTGGTACCATCCCCTGATCAGCCCTCTGGTTGTCTCCCACAGAGGGAGGCCAGACTGCAAGGAGCAGGCCTAAGCCATCAGTCAGACATCCCCCCAACTACAAGAGGGTTCAGGCTGGGCTGAAGGACCCCCTACCACCACCACAAAATGCACAAATTTTCATGCACTGGGCCTCTAGTATCTCAATAAAGCTAGTTATAAAAAGAAGCAAAAAAAGGGAGACACATTTCTTTGGCTATCAAATTGGCAACTTCTTTTTACAAACTGATACCTTGCCTTGGTATCAGTACTAGTACTAGTGGGAGCATAAATCAATCTCTATGTTCTGGAAGACTGTTTTGAGCAGATATCAAAATCCTGAGTGTGAATAGCCTTCAAGCCAGCCAGGCCCCTCAGGGATATACATCCTGGGAAGTATTCAAGATACACAGGAAGCTTTCTATGGCATGATGGTAATTGCATTCTTATTTTTAATAGCAAAACAAAAAGCTAAAGACACCCTAAATGCCCGACAGTGAGGAAGCAGACATTATTACACAAATGCTTGTCCTGACTTGGGCAGAAGGGTGTCCCTGTGTTTGGGATTTCTCACCGGCCTGCCCATCCTCCCCTCAAATGCAATGATTGATGGGCCGTATGGTTTGAAAGTCGGGGGCCTCTGAGTTAGATGTTTCTAAAGTGCTCGCCATGCCCCGCACTGTGTCTCTGACATTCTCCGCTTAGACCATTTCTTTCCACAAGCGTCCTGAGAAGTCCTCACAGATTCCTCCTGTTTCCTCGTGGCCTCAGCGGCCCACTCCCAGGGAGGGAGAAGCTGTGGTCTTGAAAAATAAGCTCTCAGCAGCAGGGGCGGGGGGGAGGGGAGGGGGGGGAGACAGTACACTGTGCGATAAGGCACAGCAGACCCTGCAGAGAGCAGGAAACGATTTTTCTCTCCCAAAATATAATTAATCAATTATGCCCTAAGAAGTGGAATCGATATTTTTATAAATGAGATGTTCATTTGCCAAGAAGGGATTGTTGCCTCGGCCACATAATCTTTCACCCGCTAATTCATGCAAATCAGGGGCTTTTCAGCCACTGTCCTCGGCCTCTCCCCACACCCTTGCTCCCCTCTGGAATCCTGAGCTGGCTCTCCATCCTCCCACCCAGCCCTGGTAGGTGGCTGCCAGCTCTCCTCCAAAGCAGCACTTAGCTAACAGCAAAGCCCGGTTGGCTGGCTGCCCTCCCCTCGGGTTGCCGTGGGGTGGCATTGATCTTCCCAGCATTCTCCAGGACACGGGGCAGTGATGTGCGACTGGAGACACTGGCGAGGCTGAGATGAATTGCAGTTTGATCGAATCGTTTTAATGCAAGTAACATTTATTAAGTGCCCATGAGCACCACCACAGCTCCGGGCCCCAGCGCTACAAAGATAAATCTCACAGTCACTGTCCTCTGGGCTCACATTCAGAGGAGGAGACACAAACACACGGAGTCGCATTACATCACCGCTCAGAGTTGTGGGTGAGAGGGGGTGGGGAGCGCAGAGGGGGAGGGTGGACTCTTCCTGTAGTAACCAGGCACCGTCCCCAACCTGGCAGGATGAGGAGGACCCGGCAGGAAGATGTTCTGGGAAGAGGGGAAACTGAAAAATAACATCACTCAGGAATGGCATGAGGACAGGTCCACAGAGACGGGCAGGCGGGCTGCATCACTCCCAAGTGTCTGCACCCGTGGTTTTACCACTCTGCGGTCTCCTTCTTCCCATAAAATATCCCAACTTGCCAGTGGGGTGCATGCCTGCCATCTCCCAATCCGTGAGGCGAATGGCACCGACTCCCATCACGAAACCTTGGGGATTGGGAGGTAACGCAGCCCCTCATCCCTGGGACTTGGTGTGTCAGGTGGGTACGTGGCCCAGGCAGCCCTGGAAAAGTGAACCCCAGGGTGATGGATGACTGGGGGGAAAGACACTGTCTACACGTCAATTGAGTTCAGTAAAACTGGGAACGATAAAAATATTTAAAATTTCAAAATAAAAGAAGGTGCTTTCTTCCAGCTCTGGTTACTGGGCTGGCAGATTGAACGCCCAACCTCCCCAGCACCTAGGGAAGGAACCAAGGAGAGGAAAGGGAGCTGGAGGGGACAGGAACACTAATTCGAGTGACACCATCTTGTGAAGAAAACAAACAAAAAAATCATCTTTTTGCTTCAGTCAATTTGGTTGTTGCTCTTTAATTACTTATTGCTGTGAGTGAGCTGATATGCCTTTCCCACACTTTGGGATTTAAGTCTGTAGAAAACGAGGCAAGTTAAATAAAGGGCATTTGGGAGGACTTCAAATGGGAAGTCAGAGCCAGAGGCATTAAGGAGCTTAGCCTGAGTCACCCGTAAGTTCGCTGCAGGGCCTGGGAAGCACTGGGTCTGGGGCAAGGCTCTCTGCTCTGCGGCTCTGCGTCCTAGAGGCTTGGCAGCATAGCACCTACGCCATGTACCAGGCATTGTGTAAGCATGTCAACCCACTTAATCCTCTGAACTCCCCATCAGGCAGAATTATTCAGAGAACTAAGGCATTTTTTAAACATTTGCAACCACCTGAGCTCACTATCTGAAAAAAAATAAGCTAAGACCAGGGCTAGGGGAGAATTGAAGCTCATTCCAGAAAGTTCTAGGGGTCACCTAGATAGCAAGGAGACCGGCGGTGATGCTTTAGGTCATGTGATTAGAGACTTTGGAGTCACTTTTCTGGAAGCAGGACCCACCACAGAGATGTTGGGACATGGCAGGTGGAGTCCATGGTGAAGATCGGGGCTCCAAAATGGTTCAAGCTTAAGTCTTAGTTAAGGAGACAAAGACAGAAATGTAGGGACTGGGCCTGCCGCAACCTTAGCCCCTGCCAGCACAGTGTCCTGGGTAATGTTAAGAGCTAGGGCCCTCGCCCAGCCCTGAAGTGGACTGCCCGCCCATTGCAGTATATTGTGGAAGCCCCATACTTACCAGCTTTCACATGGTTCAGGCTGCCTCCCCTCCGTCAGCAGCAGCTTCTCCCCAACTAAACCTTCAGGATTCATATAACCACCCACCTAGCTTTGTGCTCATCCTGCCCCCTAACGCTCATTGAAAACACATTTTA
Organism: Antrozous pallidus; assembly: GCA_027563665.1. Taxonomy (NCBI): domain Eukaryota; kingdom Metazoa; phylum Chordata; class Mammalia; order Chiroptera; family Vespertilionidae; genus Antrozous; species Antrozous pallidus. Next base: position 114,545,435 of record CM050512.1, on the reverse strand, counting down.
AACTCACATTTTTAACACTTCAATATCCTCCTTCAAATAGGTCTTTTCCCACTTGTCCTGTGGTGGCAAATAAATGTATTCTATGTAATAAAAACCCAACGACCATAACGGCTTAACAAACATTCAACCAGAAGCTGTGAGGTGCATTGACCACCTCTTGGTCCCTCCCCGTCAAGCCCGCAGGCTCTGATCACAGCATGGCAAACAGGGAACCACGGGGAACCAGGTGGGTGGCGGCAGGGTGAGACTGAGAACTGGTAAGTAGGCAGAAGTTGGCCCTGATCACAGGCTAGGCCTAGGGACTCTATCCATACACGATTTTGTGTGCTAGGCCTTTAGCCTCCTATAATAAGAGTAACAGAACTAGTGACTGTGTAAATTAATCTCCGTGATGCTTACCATGGCCTGATACATGTAATTCTTCAGAAACGTTTATCATTTTGAATGGCCTACTGGATAGAGTGGATGGATGGATGGCTGAGTAGTTGGGTAGAAGGATGAAAGGGTACCTGGTGTGTAATAGGTTAAAAGCAACAATCCTTGACCATTGTTTTATTTTTTTAAGATTTCTGGCATGGTGCTCCTTTTTTCCAGAAACACAATGCTTGTGGATTTTATAAGGGAGAGAGAGAGAGAGAGAGAGAGAGAGAGAGAGAGAGAGAGAATAATTACCCCAAATGGATAGATGCTCAGAGGAACTTGAGGATGCTAGGGGAACATATAACAGCAATATGGAAAGTCAGGTAAGACCTCCCCAAGGATATGTCAGTAAGCCAACATCTAAAGTGCAACTAGGAGCTGGCTTAGGAACGGGATCAGGCTGGGGATGGGGGATGTCAGATGGGGGTTTTATGCAAAAGCAGTCTACAGCTCAGGCTGAAGAAATGCCAAATGCAAAGTTCCAGAGGCATCAGGGAGTATGGTTCAATAGACTAAGTGAAAGAACACCCAGTGAACAAAGCTTAAATGTCAAGAGAAGACACTGGAAAGATAAGTGGGATTCTAGACCATGATGCAATTTTAATGCCAGATGAAGGGTTTTAGACTTGCTCCTGCCTGCAAAGGTGAGCAATTTAAGGATCTGGCATGATCATATCTGGAGGAGGAACAAGGCCGGGAAGGCTGGGTAGACTGTAAAGCCATCCACTGACTCTGACAAGAGAGCAAAGAAGGCAGATTTTCTTGGCCATTTTTGTGTTCTTTTCATCTGCCTCACAATGTGGCAGTTTGGCCAAAGTGTGGCTGTTCAGGTCACCTCAGTTCTTCTTTTAAGTGCACTGAATGGCTGCCTCTGTGTTTGGAAAAGATCTGTTCTCTTCAACATCCCCAAGGCACAGGCATCTGCCAGGGGTCACCAGTAGTGCCAAAACCGCACCAGGCCGCTCCTCCATCAGACAGGAGTCTGCACAGTCGGCTGAGTAGATAGGCAAGTGTGTTTAGGGCTTCAGGAACAGAGCTGTCCCCCCATAGCAGGAGCTGGTTTATCGAGTACTTACTGCAGGCTCAGCACTTGGTGAAAGTTTTACCTGCACTATCTCGTTTACCTCCCCAACACCCTTAGACAACATTTGACTTAATACCCTTTATAGGAGAGGAAACTGTAGTGGAGAACTGTCATGGCACTTGTGCATGTCACACAGTTAGTGAGTGATGGACCCAGAATCCAAGCCCGGGTCTATCTTCAAAACTTACGTCCTTTCCACTGGCTGCATTGACTGTGAGTGGCCTTCCTCTCATGCCTTAAGCGCCAGTCAAGAGGAGCAGTTCTGCTACACACTGTTTTTGCCAGAGTTTGGGTTTATAGAGCTATTTATTAAGATGAAATATAGGTCTGGTTGGTTGGTCATCATCCCATGCACCAAAAGGTTGAGGGTTAGAGTCCTGGTCAGGACATATGTCTGGGTTGTGGCTCAGTTCCCAGTAGGGGTGGATCCAGGAGGCAGCCAATCAATGTTTCCTTCTTGCATGAATGTTTCTCTCTTCCTCTCCTTTCTCTCTCAAAAAAAAATCAATAAACATATACACTGAGTGGCCAGATTATTAGAGGCATGGTGCATGAATTCGTGCATGGGTGGGGTCTGGCCAGCCTGGCCAGGGGGAGGGGATATGGGCAATTGGCTGGCATGCCTGCTGGTTGAAGTCCTGGTCAAGGGGACAATTTGCATATTAGCCTTTTATTATATAGGATATACACTGAGTGGCCAGATTATTATGTGTTCAGAGATCATAATAATCTTGCCACTCAGTGTATATTTTAAAAGACTGAAAGATGCATGGCTATGGGAATTCCTCTAGCCTCTCTAGGTCTAAGCTGAATTATTTTGGACTAATCTTATACTCAGCCTGGGCTCTGCATTGTCTCGTGGGGTCTGACCATGTCTCTGGTTGTGATGTTTAATCAGCCATAGGTTCTCATGCTTGCCTGCCCCTACTTGAACAGTCTTCTGCTTTGCTGGAGATCCAAGGTCAGAGGAAGTGGCCTCTCCAATACCCACAACAGGAATGCTGTGGAGTGGAAAGGGCCACACCCCATCCTCCTTGAACTCAAGTACCTGCCACTTATCAATGGTGAGGCCTAACACCTTCTTAAGCCTCCTTTTTTAAATCTCACCCAAGAACATGTTTTTCATTGGGTTTTAGAGAGAGAGAGAGAAATACCAATTGATTACCTTCCTCAGGCCCCACACCCCACCAGGGATCAAACCTGCAACCTGGGTATGTGTGCTGACCAGGAACCAAACCGGCCACCTTTAGGTGTGCAGAAGGAAGCTCCAACCAACTGAGCCACACTGGCCAGGGTACTTAAAAGAGAACAGGAGATGGAACTTCCCCAAATTCATCCATTTATGCCTCACAAGATAGAGAAGTTATCAGCACCTAAATTTCAAAGATCTATAAGAAGTTTCATCTATCTCCATCTACTTTCCTCCTCGGCCTACAGAACCCCCTGAGATCCATCTCCTCTCCAACAGCACTCATGTCTGTGTACCCTAGGATGCCTGTAGGTGGCCTTGATGTTTGTTTGCCCTGCATTCACACAGCACGTCCTCCCTCCCCACTTCCTAGCAGATTCTGTTCAACAGGCCACCTTTTCCTCAGGAATCATGGGACCCTGGGAAAACTCACTCATCCGCCACTCCAGGAGTGGAGTCTGCTTCATTCTCAGTCACCCAGTTTACACATTCCCACATGACTGCAGACACATGACTCATCAGACTGACGGGAATGGCTGTGGTCTGAATAGGACCACTGGCAGCCTGAGAGGAAGCGAAACAGTGGAAGCAGAGAGGAGGCTGTAAAAATGTATGACCTTGATTATGCCATTGAGCTGCGGGATCCTCTCCTCAAGGCCCCACGCTAACTCTGGAATTACTGTTTCATGAGCTAAACTCCTTATCTGTGCCAATTTGGATCGTCTTTTCTGTTACTTGGAGCTTTGAGCATCTTACTGGTACTTCACAAATTTCTTTCTCCATCCAAGAGCTGTCCCCCGAGCTCCAGACTGATCATCTCCATCAGCATGAAGCATGTCGCAGCAGTTCCTGTGTTAGCAGAAAGTGCCCAGACCGCGGCTTCCGGCAGGAACGCTCCTCAGCGCCACCTGCTCCTAAGTCCTTCTCTGCTACTCACTTCCAGTGGCTCACCCCAGCTTCGCCACCTCCCCACCCACCCACCCATTGCCCCCACCCCCCCACCACCAGCTCTGTCTTTCCACATCTTCTGAGTCTCCTGCTCAGCAAGATTTGACTCGGTTGGCCACTCCCTCTTTCTTAACATGCGCCTTTCACATCCTAGAACATTGGTCTCCTTATTGATCTTCTCCATCTTTGTCTCCTTGCTGGCTTTGCCTCCTGGGGTTCCCCACCAGGACTTGCTCCTCAGAGCTCTTCCCTACCTACCCACACTCCTGAGGTGACCTCCCCATGCCCTATGTCTTCCAATATCACCGATCAGCTGAGGTTCAGGCTTTTCTATACAATTGCCTGCATATCTCCACTGGATGCTTCACACCTCACCAAAAGGGAACCTGATTTGATTCCCAAATGTGCTTCTCCTGCAGATTTCCCATCTAGTCGTTCAGGCGAGAAAGCCAACTCATCCTTGATTCCTCTCTTCCCTTCACATCCACATGCTTCACAAGCCAGTCCTGTGGCTTGACAAGGGAGCTATATTCTGAATCTGCCTGCTCACCACCTCCTCGGCTGCTTCCAATAGTTCCCCAGCAGGAGCCTGCCCATCAGAACCCTTCACCACCTTCTCCCCTGTCAGCAGTTCTCAGCAAGCAGCCAGATACCCGACACAGGTAACCGATACTAGCATCACCACTCTATTCAACACCCTCAATGACTACCCATCACACTCAGAATACAACACGGACAAGGGGTTGCTCGGGGTCCCAGCCTCTGTCCCCTCCAGGCCACGCAGGCCTTGCTGTGCTCTGCGGTCACTCCAGGCTAGCCTCCATCTCAGTCCCTTTGCCTGGAATGTTCCTTCTTAGGGGCTGGCAGGGCTGCTTCCTTCCCTTCACTCAAATCTCAACTCAAAGGACACCTCCTTAAAGACAATTTAGCCACACTCCAGCCACCCCCCCCGCCCTACCCCTACATCTCCCCGAGTTCTTCCCAGCACGTTCCTACCCCCATTGTGTTCTGATCTACCTATTGCTCCTCTTTCTCTCGAGTGGGAGTCCCTGATGCAGAAGCGAGTCTGCAGGGGCCTTGTTCCCTGCCACACAGCAGGTGCAGTACATACCCTGTGATACTGATGGAGTGAATAGCAGCAGATGATAGTGGAGTCCCACATGGAAGGAACTCAAACTCAATGTCTCAAACAGAACTCTCCAACTTGCCACCCCAGTGTTCTGCCCATTCTCCCCAGAGCCCCTGACTGGCCTGACACAGGCGGCCTCCCATGGTTTCCACTCGGGCAGCAGCTTTGCCTTGGAGGCTGCATGCAGGCGGTAGGAGGCACTCTCCTGCACGTGCACAAGTCAGAAGTACCGAGGGGCCTATGTCCCCACAGGAGACACTCTTCCTCCAATGATTGAGAGGTCAGGCCCATGACAGGGACAACTCCGAGGGGTGACCGATACCGTCTCTAGGGCTCTACTGCGAATCTCTGCCATTGGCCCTGCACTTGGCTACTACCCCACTTCCCGTGCCTCCTCTTGGCCTCCCCCTGCCCTGTCCCAAATTCCCACCAATTTTTCCTAGGATCGCCTCCTAATGAATCACTTTGCACGAATCTTCCTCTCACTATCAGCCTCACCACCCATACCTGCTCCTCCTGCCACCCCATCTCAGGAACGAAACCCCCGCACATTAGTGGTCAATGCAGAGACCCAGGCCTCCGACCCTCCTCTTACCAAGCCCGCCCAGCAGGCCCTGTCTGAGCACTGCGGGTGTTAGTCCTCTGCCTCCATCCCTGCTCCCAGAGGCCCTCGCAGCTGGAGCCAGGCCTGTTCCTGGTTTCCTGAAGCCTGGCGGTCACAGGAGTGTAAACACTCTGCAAACTGCTCTTTCTCAGCTAGGCAACCAGAGCCAGCACTGCACAGCACTGGAGGTCCTCCGCGAGTTCGTGTGCACATCACCTGCCGGCCCTCAGCACAGGGCTCGACACCGGTGAGCTTGCCCACGGTCCCCTGCAGGCTGCTACCACTGTATGTCGCTGCCGAGCACCCTCCCTGATTGAGGCCCCGTCAGCTCACACACTGGCCAGGCAGGTGGGCGGCACTGGCGGCAAGCGGTGGGCAGCACCACTCCAGCCTCAGGAAGAGCATAGACCTGCAAATGCTTCCACGAGGGCGGCTGAAGTGCCATTCTGGCTACATCCGGGATTCCCAGAGGCCTGGGCTCCATCACGTCCATCTGTAATGCCCTAGGACAGGGCCAGACGCACGTAGGCTCAGCATAGATGAATGGCCTTTTGCCTGGTGAGTCAAGTAAGAAGCATCACCAGAACTGACATTTATTCGCTGGGCTTTGAGAATGACAGAGGAGAAAGGAGCTTGTCAGGCAGATGTCAGGGTATGTTCTGACATGGGAAAGGGAGTGGGGTGTTTAAAGAAAGAGGAAATTGCACAGGATGGCTGGAGAGAAGCATGCACAGTGAAGAGTAGCTGGGATGGGTTAGAACCAAAAGTGGAGTGCAGACTTCATAATCATGGCAAGAGGCAGCTGTGGGAAGCGTCTGAGCTCCCCCATGGGGTAGGAACCCAAGGAAGCACAACCAATAGAGCCTACGCCAGCTGAATAACTCATATTCTCTGCGCCTCAGTACCCATACCTTCTATGAAGGCGCTGCTTGCTCTGTTGGTGCCAAGTCCCAGGAGCTGTCATCAGGGTTGGCAACCACTAAGGAAAGCCATTCTTTAACCAGCTCTACCCCAAATTCACAGGAAATGGGTTTTGTTACAGATCAAACCAAATCACACTCCTCAGCACAGGGAGGCCAGTCTGCTTCTGCCTGTGCACCTAGAGTGTGTGTGGCTGTGAACTTGAGTCCCAGGATGATCTGGGGTGTCTGGTGCCTATGCACGTGAATTTGCATGTGTGCGCCTTTGCCTGGGCACATCACCCTTTTGAGTGTGTGTGCTTGGGCATCAATGCTTCATATGTGGGGGGGGGGGCATGAGCGTGTGTGCATGCACACATTGGTGTTGGTGAGTGCACATGCCCATGTGGGGGTATGGCTGTGTGTGCTGGAGCCTACCCTCCCCCCCTGCTGCGCAGCTCCCAGTTGCTCATTAAGGCACTGCCTGCGCCTGTTGCTATGGGTCTCTGTAGAAACTATTAAATATTGCAGCTGTTTATAGCTTAATATTTCTCATGTTAATGGCGGGCTAAGTCACAGGGACTCAGGGCAGTATATAAAACACCTTCTGCTGGCTTCTCATTGTGCCAGGGAAGGACGCGACGTGGCAGCAGAGCCCCTGCCAGGGCCTCTGACTCAGTCTGTGGCACCACACTGCCCCCCACTTGGTCTCTCCTGAACCAACTTGCTGCCAAGCCGAGCGCCCAGCCAAAGGTGTATTTGCTTTTTTTTCGGCTGAGTGGTGGTGAAAAAGGGAAGCATGTGCCTGCCCTATGGGTTAGTGCACTCAGCCCTAGAGACACTACCTTAGAAGGAGGAAGGAGACGGCACCAGAAAAGTATGGAAATCAGCGAGATCCAGTCGCGCTCCTGTTTGCATGGGTACAATCCACCCCCGTGGTCACAGTGAAAGGTGATGTGACCACTGCAGGTAAAAAATCGGGGTCTCTCACGTAGGAAGCCTCCACCAGCCCCATTTGTTGTCTGGGCATTCACTACTTCTGACAGTGCGCCAAGCTTTCCATAAGTACTTTCTCACTCAATAGTAACTCAGGCAGAGGCACGTCTCCATTCCGCTAACGAGCCTGAGTTCAGGGCTCCAGTGATGCCGGTGTCGGCCGGTCAGCTACTATGTGAGAAAACCAGGATGTCAAGCATATCACCAATATCCTGCACTCAGAGCCCTAGTCATCCCCATGTGTGTTTTTCTTGGCTCACAAGTAGTTTGTTTATACTTTTTAATTGCCAATATTTAACAAAAATGGAAAGGTTACTTATAGAAGTCAAGTTCTAATCTTTCTTTGTAAATTGAGTTATCTGGTGACCCTCTGGGCCCCTAGTCCTGCTTGGTCATTGTTGGCTGGAGCAGCCTCAACTGCCTCTTCTAGATGGTGTGTGTGTGTGTGTGCCCAGAATGCCCCACTCCCCACCACTCCCTATTACCCCCCACCCAGCTCCTTTTCTTATTTATATGACTGACCTGGCAGCTGCCCAGTATTTAGGCCCTGTTTTGCTAAGGAAGATTCCCTCTTTCTTCTTTCTCCAGGGAAGAGCTAAGGATTAGAAATGATTTCTGTGGGTTCAGATTGTTGGACATTTGCTTATAGACTATTCTATGGTCAGGTCCATTTTCAAGAGATGGGGGGTGCAAATCAGAAAGGTATGGTGAGTAGCTTTCTGGGGTGCAGAGAGAAGCAATTTATGTGGAAATGTGCATGTAAACCATGTGCCTTGTGGCTGATGATCTTTCCCGCATCCAAACCGAAGGACATTTGGAGTCCCGTGTACATATGTGGTATCTAACGCAGACCATCTGGCCAGCCTGGAGTTCAAATGGCTGACATTTGGGCACACTTGAAAAGCAGAAACATGGATTCTTTACAACCTTTCACTCCAAAAAGCGATGAAGTCCTTTGGGGAAATCAGCGTGGCCAAGGCTGGTGGGGTTGGCCAGACAACTGCAGCCATGGACGGGGGCACAGGCACCTTCAGTCAGGTGAACACATCACCCCGTGGCAAGGTGACAATATCTTGAGCTGGACGCTGGACGAGCATCTTGAGAGAAAAGGGGGCTCTGTGGTGGCCGCTGAGGGTAGGAACATCTCCGGGTCTGTGTTTGGGAGATGGGACCCACATGCCCCCGGGGGCCTCGCCGCAACAGCAGGGGCCACTGCTCGGCCCAGCAACTGAGGCTGCACAGAAATGTGGTTCCAGGGAAATCAGTAACCCTCCAATCCTTGGGGGGCGGGGAGAGAAGCCAGAATCTACATTTTATATGAAATCCCCGAGTGATTCGGTGCTCTCTCTGTAACCTCTGATGCGGAAGAACATGACACCATCTCCCACTGAGTGCAGCAGGCGTGGAGCTCACAGACCTGCTCCTCTCAGCGGCCCCCACGCCCGGCTCGGACCAGGAGCCAGGAGCTCTTCTACACACTTCATACGAACCAGCTTGCCCAGCCCCTATAACCCGCGCAACAGGCATGGCTGTTGGCCTCCACTGCTGAAGCAGCAGGAAACCGAGGCACAGAGAAGCCAGCTCACATAGCTAGCAAGAGGCAAAGCTGGGGTTTGAACCCAAGAGCTCTGTGTCCAAGCTCTGGCTCTCAATCGCTCTGCTGTCCTGCGCCAGTGAATTTTTGGAACAACCCTTTGAGGCAAGACTATTACCGAGCCCATTTCATAGAAGAAAAGGGTGAGAAGGCCAGAGAGGAATAGTACAGGGTCACAGGGGTCTGTCTGCTACCCGTGCTGTCATCTTTCTGAAGAAACCCCCAAGTCCTTGCAGGAGGCAAATGTGGGTTGGGGTTGTTGGAGCGAAATGAAGAAAATAGCTTCTATGAGCCCAAATGCCATTTTTTTCCCTGATAGGAAAAAAGCTACTCTAGCTGTCAGACCATAAGCCGCAACCTTTATGTTTACAAAACAAAAAGGGCAATTAAGTGAGACAAAATAAATCTTCCTGGGCCGCTGTCAGTGGTCATACAGGTCTGCGGCTGAGGGTGATTGACAGGACACATTGCTTTGGGGAGAAGACGCAGCTGCTGACATTTCTCCAGGCAGCAATGAAGCATGAGCCAGTCTCTTAAAGTGCCCTGCCCCTTTCCGGGTTGCAGGGACTGCACGCTGAGGCACAGAGGAAAGGGCAGGTGTGGTGATGGCCATGTCCATGGTGGAGAGGACCATGACGAGGCCTTGATGACCAGCACACTTTGAGCATTGAGGACTCACTATGTCCTAGCACAGAGCCACATCATCATCAGTAAGGCAGGTCTTTGTGGCTGCCACCTGTCAGGTGCAGGTTTGTGAGTAATGCCATGGCTCACACAGATGGCTTTATTGGAGACTTAGAAGCGAGGTCAGTAAAAGGGGACAAGATCCCACAGTCTTCTCATTGTCCCCAGACAATGTGTACCAAGGCCAGGGTGCTCAGCTAGACCCTCGGTGGGGGTCTATTCCTGGGAGAGACCCACCTACTCTTACTCTCCCTTGTCATAGGCCGAGTGTGAGAGCAGCCTTGACAATGGGAACACGGGCTGGCTTGGGGACTCGGAGTTCTCTGGGAAAGGCCCATGGAAGGCTGGGGTTGGGCGCAGCACCTCCTGCTGGGGGGAGGAAGGCAGAGCCACCAGGTTCATCAGAGTGTGAGCATAGCCCTAATGTCCCTCTTTCTCTGAAAGGAAGACCCCTGGTCCTCCCTAACTCCTTCTCCCACATTCATTTTGGACAGTCCTCCTTGATTCTCAATTTTATCTGTTAACCCTCAGGATAGTCCCAGTTGGCATGGCCAGTCCCTGTTTCTGATGCTGCCCCGCAAGCAGAGGCTGTTTCCTTTCACATTCCCATTGCTGACCTGGGCATAGGGATGTGAGATGTGGATGCACAGGGGATGGAATTTGATTCTACTGGTTGACTGAGCAATTGCTGACTGCTTCTGCCTCCTTCTAAAGAAGCAGCATGAAACTTGGGCTCAGGGTCCAGGGTGCAGTCAGGAAGGACCTGGGATCCATCGTGGCTTCTGCAGGAACGAGTGTGTGACCCAAGCAGGCCGCTCAGTGTTCTGTGCTCTGCTTCCTCGTCTGTAAACTGGGGGTGACATCAGAGCTGCCTTCAGGGGGCTGTTGTGAGAAGTCAACAAGACAGAGCAAAGGGTCTTCACAGCGCACCGAGCACACAGGCGCTCGATAACCTCAGTTCTTGATATGGTAGCTGCTGTTGATTCTTCCACTGGAGGTGACCTTGGTAATGACAACATTGTAAGTGATGACAGCATCGAAGGTGATGTCCTCCCAACATCTCACACAGTCCTCCGAGGAAGCACCTGAGGTGGGAAGATGCCTGGCACCTGGGGTTTTGCACTTTCCCAGTAAGATAGACAGCAGGACCATCTTTGCTGGGGGATGGGGCACTAGGGGTACAGGCGGGGCTTGAGGACAGTTGACATGGGGAAGTGCAGGGAGTTGTGCGGGAACCAGGTTCCTTTCCTGGTTTCACTCAGGAGCGAGAGTCACTAAGGGACCAGGCTAGCATCATCACTCCCTCCAAGCTATTCTCACATCTGCAGCTGGTGTGGGTTCATGAGCCCTTGCCTTTCACATGCTGCAAACTGTCATGTTGCCACTGACCTCCACCAAGCGATGTCCCAGCCACCGCCCTGTCCCAGGTTCAGAGCCAGGAGGCTAGCCCTCTGCAGCCCCAGAAGATGAATACTCAGGCCCTGAGTCAGCCCCTGACACAGGCACACCAGCATGCTCAGTCTGGCTGAGCCCTAAGGCAGGCCTCCTGGTCATAGGGCTGATTCAGGGCAAGAATGACTGTGAGAAAGCTTCTAAGTCATGATTGCAGATTCCATGGGGTCCCTCCTACTGGAAAGAAGTAGAGAAATGAATGAAAATGTCCCACCAACCCCCAGGGTCCACTCCAAAGATGCCACTGTGGTCAGGGGTATGAAACAGAAACGTCAAGACTGGAGTTTGAATGTCTGCCTCTCATTACTTCCAGCAAACCTCTTTCCATGTACTTGGAATGAATGAGGGCCCCTCAGATCATCTTAGGAGGTTGTGATGAAGATCAGATGAGAATGAGGGTGTGCAAGACCTTTGCAAGATGAGACACTCTGTAAAATCGCTGTTTGTCCAGCCTGGTACTGGCATAAGAACAGATATATAGATCAACGGAACAGAACAGAGAGCCAAGAAATCAACCCATGCCCATATGGTCAATTAGTATTTGACAAAGGAGGCAAGAGCATACAGTGGGATAAAGACAGTGTCTTCAATAAATGGTGCTGGGGAAACTGGACAGGTACATGCAAAAAAATAAATTAAACTAGACCACCAACTTGTGTCATACACAAGAAAAAGTCAAAATGAGTAAAAGATGTAAATGTAAGTTGAGAAACCATAAAAATCCTAGCAAAAAAAAAACACATACTTAGGCAGTAAAATCTCAAATATCTCTCAGCAATAATTTTGCTGATATGCCTACTAGGGCAAAGGAAATAAAGGAAAAAATATATAAATTGGACCATATTAAACTAAAAGCTTCTGCCAGTGGGGGGGGGGAAAAACATCAGCATAATGAAAAGGGAGCCCACTGCATGGGAGAATATATTCACCAATGATACATCTGATAAGGGGTTCATTTCCAAAATATATAAAGGACTTGTACAACTCAGCACTGGGAAGACAAACAACCCAATTTTAAAATGGGCAAAGGACCTGAACACACTTTCCAAAGTGGACATACAGAAGGCCAAGAAACATATGAAAGAATGCTCAACAGCATTAATCATCAGAGATGCAAATTAAAACCACAATGAGATACCACCTCACACCTGCCAGAATGGTTATCATTAACACATCAACCAATGACAAGTGCTTGTGAGGATGTGGAGAAAAGGAAACCCTAGTCCACTGTTGGCAAGAATGCAGACCAGTACAGCTGTTGTGAAAAACAGTACAGTTTCCTCAAAAAATTAAAAGTGGAACTGCCTAAGACTCCTCTCATGTGCATTCCTATATTCATAGCAGTGTTATTTACAGTAGCCAAGATCTGGAAACAGCCCAAACACCAATGTGTAGATGAGTGGATAAAAAACAGTGGTACAGGAGAACCAAGATGGCAGCATAGGTAAAACACCTATCTTGCCGGCATACACAGCAATTTTAAAACTACAACTTAACAAAAGAACAAACACCTTCCAGAATCACCAGAAAGCTGGCCGAGTGAAAATTCCACAAATAAAAGTGAAGATAAGACACTGTGACTCGGAGGAGCAGCTGAGGACAGCGTTGAAAGATTCGCGAGGAGAGAGGTTTGGAGCGCGCGCCAGCGGAGAGGGTGGGTGGCTGAAAACCAGCCAGTTTTCTCGAACGGGGAGACAAAGATGTCCCACTGGACTGATTCTCCAGCTCTGGGCGAAATCCAGGGAACCCACTATCATATGGGGTAAAGACTGGACAGTGGGAGGGCACGCCGAAGCTCGGGTGCTGCAGGGGTCTGCAGGCTTGTGGAGAAGGGAGCTTGCATGTGAACTTGGGAACAGCACAGCTGCGTGACCACGTAGAGAGTGCTCTGCGACTTGCAATCTCATTCGGGAAACCGTCAGACTGCTTTGTTTTACGACCCTGGGTAAGACATTGGGTGTGCAGACTCATTTGGGGAGAGTCTGAACTCCCCAGCAGCCGGTGGAGCTTGGCTCTCTCTCAGAGGTGCTGGCAGCCATTGCCACCGACACAGACTCCCTGGGGCCACATAGGGCGGAGCTAATGCTGTCTGCTTGGCCCGGAGACTCCGCCCATCCAACCCAAGCACAGCTGAACCTCACAGACAATTGGCCTGGAGGTCAACCCCTCCAAGTGCTAACAACGATTAACCTGAGCTTAACTTCAGCAAGACTGTACAACCCATATCCAACTCAGGTAACTGGGGAGGCTGACCCACTGTCCCTTGTAGGAAGTCTACCACACAAAGGTAATTGACCAACTCAGGGAAGCAGCCACCATGCAGAGACATGGAAAAAAATCAGATGTGAAAGAAATGAAGGGAAAAAAACGACTGGACATGGAATTAAAAACCACGGTTATAGGGCTTCTCAAGAGGCTCCTACAAAGGTTGAGACGTATAAGCAAATAAGCAAGACAGAAAAGGAAATGAACGAGACCCTCAAGGATATGAATGAGACCCACAAGGAAATGATCAAGATCAACGTGGAAATGAATGAGTCCAACAAGGAAATGAAGGAGACCCTCATGGATATAAAGGAGACTCTCAAAGATATGAAAAAGGAACAACCAGAAATTAAGCATACACTGACTGAAATAAAAAATATTATACAAAGACCTAAAAGTGCTCTGGAGCACCCCAAGAACCAAGTTAAAGATTTGAAATACAAAGAGGTAAAATCCACTCAGCTGAAAAAGCAAGAAACCAAAAGAATCCAAAAAATTGAAGATAGTGTAAGGGGCCTCTGGGACAACCTCAAGCATACCAATATCCAAATTAAAGGGGTGCCAGAAAAAGAGAGAGAGCAAGACAATGAAAACCTATTTGAAGAAATAGTGACCGAAAACTTCCCACACCTGGTGAAAGAAATTGACTTAGGAGTCCAAGAAGCGCACCGAACCCCAATATATAGGAACCCTAAGAGGATCACACCAAGGCACATCATAATTAAAATGCCAAGAGCAAAAGACAAAGAGAGAATAATAAAAGCAGCAAGAGAGAAACAGTTGGTTACCTATAAGGGAGCACCCATACGATTGTCAGCGGATTTCTCAACAGAAACGATGCAGGCCAGACGGGAGTGGCAAGAAATATTCAAAGTGATGAACAGCAAGAATCTACAACCAAGATTACTCTATCCAGCAAAGTTATCATGCAGAATTGAAGGTCAGATAAAGTGTTTCGCAGATAAGAAAGAGCTAAAGTAGTTCATCACCACCAAAGCAATAAATACTATACGAAATGCTGAAAGATATTCTTTAAGAACAGGAAGAAGAAAAAGATAAAAGTGTAAATTAGGAACAACAAATACACATCTATCAACAAATGAATCTAAAAATCAAGGGAATTAATAAGCTGATGAACAGGATAAACTGGTGAATGTAACAGAATCATGGACATAGAGAGGGAATGGACTGACAACTCTTGGGGAGAAAGGGGGTGTGGGAAGTGCAGCAAGAGACTGAACAAAAATCATGCAACTATGGGAGAGGACAGTGGAGGGGGGTGAGGGCGGAGGGTGGGATGGATACCAGGTGGAGGGGAACTATAGGGTGAAAAAAAGGGAACAATGTAATTAATAAACTGAACAATAAAGATAAAAATAAATAAATAAAAAGAAAATAAAATTTGAAAATTTAAAAAAACCAGTGGTACGTTCACACAATGGAATACTACACAGCCATAAAAAGGAAAGAAATCTTACATTTTGTGACAGCATGGAGTGACCTGGAGGTTATTGTGCTAAGTGAAATAAGCCAGTCAGGGAAAGAGAAGTACCATATGATCTCACTCATATGTGGAATCTAATGAACAAAATAAATGGATGAACAAAATAGAACCAGAGGCATGGATGCCTGAAAGAGACTGACAGAGGTCAGAGGGGCACTGGACAAAAGAGGGTGGAGAGATTAGCCAAAGAACACACATACCCATGGACAAGGACCACAGTGTGATAATGGCCAGAGGGAGGTGGGGTGGGAGCCCCAGGTTACGAGAGAAGCAGGTAAAGTGAGGAAAATGGGGATATCTGTAATAGTGGCAACAATGAAGATAAAGACAAAATAAAAATGCTATTTTTCAATGGCTTGTCTGTTCTCTCTGACAGTGACTTAAGGAGGAGAGAAGGTGCATTAAGGAAAACCCCCACCCAGCAGCCAAGCACAGCCTTGAAAATCTCTGTACCAACCTAGTGAAAAGTAGCACTCAGAGAAGTTTCAGTAAAATTTATGATAATGAGGAGGAGGAGCCAGCTGGTAACGCAGACCAGGGATGAAGGAACATAACTATATCTGTTAAGATGTTTTCAGCAGCAGGTGACTTGCTCAAATGCCTTAAACAATGAGACAATTTATAAACTCGTGAGACTATATGTCTAGTGGAGGGAGAGGATGGGCCAGGGTGTAATATGACTCAGGGCTCAGCAGTACCATCCAAACCCCACATGCACGCCATTGCCCCATGCTGTGGCTCTGTGTGAGTGGGCTCTGCGTGCAGGTCCTCCTCAGGACTCGAGTTGGCATCAGTGGTTCTAAGCTTCATGTCCAGTACAGTGCAAGCAAGTAATGGAGGAAATGGAGAAAATGATGGAGGAAGAGAAAAGGGGGCCCCTGCTTCCTGTGTACCCTTCTTAAAGTGAGGGAAACTTCCCCAAGAGGAACTCCAAGCTGCCCTGGTATGTTTCATTGGCCTGAGCTGGACCTTTGCTCATTGGCAAAAAGAAGGGGATCCCTGAGATTGATCTAGCCCCATACTGTCCCACACAGTAGCCACCAGTCAACGTGACTTTTTGTTAAATTGAAATATAATTCACACACTATGAAACTTATCCTTTAAAAAAGTGTCATTTGGTGAGTTTCCATATATCCACAAGGCTATGCAACCATCACCACTAATTCCAGAACATTCTTGCTATCCCAGAAAGAAACCCTGTACCAATTCCTGCTTCTCCTCAACTTCTGGCAGTTGCTAACCTTACTTTCCATGTCTGTGCGCTTGCCTATTCTCAACATTTCACATAAATGGCAGCCTTTCATGTGTGCTGTGTCTGTTGGGCTTCTTTTACCTGGCAGGCTTTCAAGGCTCATCCCCCTCCTCATGTGTTTCAGAGCCTCAGTTCTTCATGACTGATTAATATTCCATTGTGTGGAATATTAATATAGCACTCTTTCAATACACCACATTTCTCAGACAGACAACCGTGTTGTTTCCATTTGGAGCCATTATGAATAATGCTACTGTGGACATTTACATACAAGTTTCTGTCTGAATGTATGTTTTCAGTTCCCTTGGGCATATACCTAGGATGGAATTGCTGGGTCACCCGGGATTTCTATGTTTAACTCTTGGAGAAACTTTCAGATTGTTTTCCAAAGTATCTAGCATTTTACATTCCCACCAGCAATGCATGAGGATTTCAATGTTTCCATTTCCTCGACAATAGTTGTTCATTGTTTTTTATTATAGCCAATGGGTAACTTTTAAATTTGTTAATTGGGATTAAAGAAAATTTGAAATGCCATTCCTCAGCTGGACTAGCCACATTTCATGTACTCATGGCCGCATGTGATGACTGGCTACCATGTTGGCCTGCAGAGAACATGTCCATCCTCTGAAAGAACATGCTAGGAAGTTCTCGCACAGATCAATCAACTGGGCTGTTGATCAGATCAGCTTCCCTGGTGCACAGTTCCCAGGCTTTGGAAAAGGAGGAAGAGGGAGCTGGATGGCGGAAGGCAACCAACATCACCTCCTTCATTACATTTTACATCAGCCCTTACCATCTTTAAACTTCTGCTCACCTTTCCCACTGTGCTCACAACAACCTATTATTCCCATTTTACTGATGAGGAACCTGGAGGTCAAAGAAATTAAGTGCCTTGGCCAAGGTCACAGATTGTGAGTGGCCAGACCAGGAAAAGTTCTTCCTTTGGCTTCCTGTGCCATAAAGACACTTGTTATTAGGAAGGTCAAACCTTTGACTTGGGAAAACGGCATTTAATTCTGACCCTTCGTACCTCAATCCCCACATCACTCATCTTCCTCCCACAGCTGGCAAAGCCCATTCCGGGGGACTCTTTGAAAGTGCTCTGCAGGGACAGAATTGGAGAAGGTTGACATAGTTCACTTACTTCCCCAAAGATCCTTTCACTCAAACGCTAGCCCTTGGAGGTGGACATCAGTAAGATAGCAGACTAAGAAGCTCCGGGATTGGCTTCTCCCATGAAAGTACCCAATAACAACTGCAGACTGACTAAAATAACAGTACAGGAGTTCTGGACCAATCAGACATCTATAGCAGCCAAGTAAATCCTGATCAAGAAGAGCCACATTCAAAATGGTGAGAAAACTCCATGGAATTTTTCATTACCTTTGCTCATGTCCTCCCCAGTGCAGCACAGAGCTGTCTGGAGGAAGGGATCCAGTTGCAGTTTCCCTCACTCAAGCCAGAATAACACAGTGGAAGTCGTGTGCAGCATTCTGGCTTCGCTGTGGGCTGCCCAAGGGACCGGTGTTCTCTCACCTGACTTGGACCCCAGACAGGAATGTTGATACACTTTGGATCTCAGGCTGGAGCTGAGGAAGGTGGTGTTGAGTACCACAGTGCATAAAAATTGCAAGGAGACGGCAGACTCCCAGGGGAAATAAATTATGGACAGAGGAATACAATAAAAAGTGTAATGCCATGGAAAGATGAACCCTTTGGGGAAATCAAAACATTTAAAAGTAGCCAAAGGAAATTGCAGGGGTTTGGACACACACACACATCCAGACAGAACACATGCCCAGAAAAGGCCTGAAGACAACTTGAGTCATCACCACATGCTGATCTCAAGACTCAGGGAACCACTAATTAGTAAAGATCTTCCAAGACAGTGTGCACAGACTAGGAGGGATAACTTTTTTCAAATGCCCATATTTCAATAAAAGACCATGAAGGTCACAAAGAAACATGGAAACATGGTCCATTAAAAAAGGGGGGAAATTTTCCAGAAACAGTCTCTGAAGAAATGTGTGCATCAGACTTACTATTTAAACAGCTTTCTAAATATACCATGAGTAAGTGGAATTTATTCCTTGAATAAATGCAAGGATAGTTCAACACACTAAATCAATAAATGTAATATACAACATTAACAAATGAAGGGGAGAAAAACTACATGATCATCTCAATTGATGCAGAAAATTATTTGTCAAAATTTGACATCTTTTCATAATAAAAACACTCAACAAACTAGAAATAGAAGAAAATTGCCTCAATATAATAATAGCCATATATGAAAAACCCACAGCCAATATAATGCACAATGGTGAAAGACTGAAAGCCTTTTTTCAAAGATCAAGAACAAGGCAAGGCTACCCATACTCACACTAGCCACTTCTACTTAACATAGTACTAAAGTCCTAGCCAGAGCAATTAGGCAAGAAAAAATAAATAAATACATCCAAACTGTAAAAGAAGTAAACTTACCACTCACTATTCATTGACAACATGATTATCTTATATAATAAAGGGCTAATATGCACATCGACCAAAGGGTAGAATGACTGGTTGCTATGATGCGCACTCATTACCAGGGGGCAGACACTCAATGCAAGAGCTGCCCACTAGTAGTCAGTGCGCTCCCACAGAGGGAGCTCTGCTCAGCCAGAAGCCGGGCTCACAGTTAGGGAGCTCAGCAGCAGGGGCAGGATCCTCTCCTAACTCCACAGCAGTGCTAGGGATGTCCAACTGATGGCTTAGACCTGCTCCCCATGAAGCCATCAGTCAAACATCCCCCAAGGACTCCCAGACTCTGAGAGGGTGCAGGCCAGGCAGAGGGACTCCCCTGAGTACACAAATTTCATGTGCTTGGCCTCTAGTTTATATATACAACCTTAAAGATCCCACACACAATAAAACTATTAGAACTAATAAATAAATGCAGCAAGCTTGTAGGATACAAAAATCAACACACAAAAATCACCTGGATTTGTATATACAAAAAAATAAACCATCTGGAAAGGATATTAAGAAAATAATCATATATAATAAAAGAGTAATATGCAAATTGACCTTCACTCTAATACACAAGATGGCTTACCCCATCTGGTTGAAGATGGCTGCCTCCATGTGACCACAAGATGGTCAGCCAGCGAGGGCAGTTATGAGTAATAAGGCCAGCAGGGGAGGGCAGTTAAGGGTGACCAGGCCTGAAGGGGAGGACAATTTGGGGGGATCCAGGCCTGCAGGGAAGGCAGTTGGAGGGGACCCAGGCCTGCACAGGAGGGCAGTTGTGGGGGGACCAGACCTGCATGGGAAGGCAGTTGAGGAGAACCAGGCCTGCAGGGGAGGGCAGTTGGGGAGAGGGGGAATTAGGCTTGCAGGGGAGGGCAGTTGGAGGCATCCTGGCCAGCAGGGGAGGGCAGTTGGGGGCATTCTGGCCAGCTGGGGGCAAGGGAGGTTAGTTACAAGTGACCAGACCTGCATGGAGGGAAACAGGGGAGGGTAGTTGGGGGTGACCAGGCCTGCAGGGGAGGACTGTTAGGGGTGACCAGGCTGGCAAGGGAGGGCAGTTAGGGACAATCAGGCCAGCAGGGGAGCAATTAGGCATTGATCAGGCTGGCAGAGGGATGGTTAGGGGGTGATCAGGCTGACAGGCAGGTGAGCAATTGGGAGCCACCAGTCCTGGATTGTGAGAGGGATTTCTGATTTCTGGGTGGAATCGGGCCTAAATAGGCAGTCAGACATTCCTCGAAGAGTCCCAGATTGGAGAAGGTCCAGGTTGGGCTGAGGGACACCTCCCCCTCACCCCGTGCACAAATTTTGTGTACTGGACTTCTAGTGTTATTTATAATATCATCAAAAATAATAACAGTTAGAAATAAATTTAACCAAGAAGAAAGACTTGTATATAAAAACTGAAAAACATTGCTGAAGAAAATTAAAGAAGACACAAATAAATAGAAAGATATCCCATGTTCATGAATTGGAAGACTTAATATTATTAAGATGTCAATAATATCCAAAATAATCCACAGATTTCATGCAATTTTTATCAAAATTTCAACATTTTTTGTAGATATAGAAAAATCTATCCTAAAGTTCATATGAAATCTCAAGAGATCCCAAATAGCCAAAACAATCTTGAAAAATCCCAGCAAGTTAGAAGTCTCACAATTTCTGATTTCAAACTTACTACAAAGCCAAGCAATCAAAACAATGTGGTCCTGGCATAAAGACATACATATAGATCAGTGGGTTATAATAGAGAGCCCAGAAACAAACTTTTCCATATACAGTCAAATGATTTTCCACAAAGGTGTCCAGACCATTTAGAGAAATAAAGAACAGTTTTTTCAGCCAATGCTACTGAGTGAAAAAAGAATCCCCCTCTTATTTACACCACACACAAAAATTAACTCAAAACGGAACAAAGACTACATGCAAGAGCTTAAACTATAAAACTCTTAGAAGAAAATGTAGGGGGAGAGCTTCATGGTATTAGATTCAGCAATTATTTGTTGGACTCCAAAAGCACAGGCAACAAAAGAAAAAATGAGTGGGGCTTCATTCAAAGGACGCTATTAAGAGAGTGAAAACACAACCCATGTAGTAAGAAAAAATATTTACATATCATATATCTGATTAGGGATTGATTTCCAGGATATATAAAGAACTCCTAGAACTCAGAAACAACAAAATATACAACCCAATTTAAAAATAGGCAAAGGACTTAAATAGATTTTCTCTAAGATATGAAAATGGTCTATGAGCATATAAAAAGGTACTTAACATATCAATCATTAGGAAAAGTATAAATTAAAACTACTCCATACCATCAACATGGCTACTACCCAAGAAACAAAAAACAACAAATTTTGGTGAGGATGGAGAGAAATTGAAACACTTGTTCATTGCAGTTGGGAATGTAAAATAGTGCCCCCACTGTGGACAATTGCAAAATTAAACATAGAATTACCAGCTCATCCAATAATTCCACTTCTGTGTGTGTACCCAAAAGAATTGAAAGGAATAATTTGAACAGATATTTGTATACCCATGTTCATAGACCTCAAGGGGTCACTCAGGCAGAGACGGTGAAAACCCTTTAATTAATCATTCTCATGATTGTGGGCTTGAAGACCAGTGGGCTTCCCCAATTTCCTTGACACAGTGTAAGACCCCAGAACATGAGATAATCTCATGGACCTCCTTAAGAGGAACTTCAAAATGACTGGGATTATTATGGAAATGGGAAGACTCAAATTCAGAAACTGAGTTATTAAAAAAAAGATGTTAGATTTCTTGGAATATGAATTTATAGACTGAGATTTATCCCTATGTCTTCCCATTGCCCTGAAATATCAAACCTCGTAACCATCATAAGAGTCCCTCAGTTGTCTGGCTTCTTTTCCTGCCCAGCCTCATGTCTCATCACCCTCAATAGTAAACACACCTGCCAGCCACACTAGAAACTATTTGTATTCCCCAGAGGTGCCTGCCAAGCTCTCTCCTAGTTCCATGTCTTTGTGTGCACTCTTTTCTTTGCCTGGAATGGCCATACACACTGAGACCACCCTGAGAGTTCCTACCACCTTCCAGTTCAAACATGGGGTCAACCCGTAACCCAAGATTAATTAAGGCCCCCCATCTGGTGTCCCTATAACATTGATGTCATTGTCATATCAGTCCAGAGGCCTGTGCAGTTATTGGCTTACTCAGTCATCTCCATCACGCTACTGTAAGTTCCTTGAGTGCATGAATAGTATTGTTTTCATTCTTGCAACTCCAGTTTCCAGCACAGGACCCAGCTCCAAATACACTCTAGGTAAATGTTTAACAAAGGAATAAGTGAGTAAAATAAATGACAACTCCATATGTGCCTCAATACTCCCATTTGTTAACCTAGGCAAGCAGAGTAGATAATAGTAGCTATGACATCAGACGTCTCCATCATTTGCATTTGGTGGATAGAACCATTAGTAGGGGCTCAAAACAGATTTTGATTAAATCTATCCCCCTTGTGAGTCAGACGGGGCAGGTCAGAAAAGGGGATAAAGCAGGGGAAATGTCCACGCTTATCTCTTTCAAACAGGACCCTTAGCAAAAAGGGGAGCTATTGACTCATGGAACTTGAAAGTGCAGGGCCTTCTGGCTGCTCTAAGGCAGGAGTTCCTGCAAGGATCAAATGATATGGCTGGGATCCTGAGCTCTCCATCTCTCAGCTCATGCTGCATACCACTTAGATTCTTAATCAGGTTCTCTCTTCGCTGGGACAAGATGGCGGCCCAAGAGCCAACGGCACGCCCTTCCTTGTTTAAATCAGTAGGAAAGTGTGCTACTTCTCCCAGCAGCTCTTGCTGGCTGATTGGCCTAACATGGCTCTGATGCCCAGCCCTGAGTCCATTGCTGAGGCCAAGGACATACACAGGGGCTGGCCTGGGCCTGGGCCTGTGATTTCTGCCGAGACTTGGAACATGGAGCCACCATGCCACTTGGTGTGGCTCCTCTAACACAAGCCAGAATCTGTTGATGCCGGAAGCAGAGACCATGTAGACCCATAAGTCCCTACACCCTCACTCTGGTTCCTGAGCTCCACCCAACCAGGACAAGAGAATAGCAATCCCACATCCACCAGCAGTTCTGTAATGAATCTTGCTACTCCGAATCCACCCCCAGGCAGGGACAACTCCACATACTCATGAGCTCCCAGAATTGTAAGCTTTTCTGCTTGACCCCTAACCCCGCCTCCGCCAGTCTGTGGTGGTAAAATCCTGTTCTGGACCCAAACCAGGAGTCTCAGGTCCCATCTCCCTGCTACCACCACCTCACAGTAGCCTGATCTGACCTCCATGTCTGAATACTGTCTGTGTGAAATGTAGACTGATGATGCTGCCACCAGCTGACTGGTGATAGCTTTCTGGATATACGCCAATGTCCAGCCCAGCTGACCTCCAGACACTGGGTATTGAGTGGTGGCCACCACCCTGGAAGTCAATCAAAAGTAGGCCCTTTTATCCCAACTAAGCCTCACTGATTCCTGTGGCCTCCTTCTGCCCAGCTGAGCCACCATGTTACAGGGACACAGATCTGTTGAGATGGTTCCCAATTTCTCTTGGCTTCATTTGCTCCCCTGCTGGGCTAGGGGCTGGGAGTACAACACTAAACAAAACTGGCATCCTCCCTGCTTGCCAAGAAGTTTCCAAGCTGGAGAGGGACATGGATATTGGCCAAATAATTATGCAAATGATTAATCTCAACTGTGACCAGTACTCAAAAGGAGTAATACAGGTTGCCATGAGAACATACAACCTGATCCAGAAGATGTCTTTGAGGAATTTATTAAACCAGAACCAAAAGTCGAGTAAGACTGAGCCAGGTGGAGAGGTGGAAAGGCATGAGGTAAAAGAAGCAGCATGTGCAAAGGCCCTGAGGCTGGAAAGAGATGGCAGAGAGTCAGCAGCCCTGGGAGCCAGGGGAAGAGGACCAGGTGGGGGATAGATTCATGTCAGCACGTTCTGAGATGGGAAGCTTTAAAAATTCTATGTTTTATTTCATTAGCGATGGAAAATCTCTGGAAAGCAGCCAGAGCTAATTTTTTTAATCCTTTCTTCCCTAGTTCCACACAATTCAGACTTCAAACAGTCATTCCCTAGAGTGCCTCTGGGCACCTAACCTGGAGCACCCCTGAAATCCTGCCAATTACAGCAGACAGCTTCTTAATTCCTCCAGCCACGGGGCTTCCAGAGAAGCAGGCCTGGCAGCTGCAGGGCCTGGAGGAGGTGTGGGCTGCGAATGCTTACTACAGTAGGGTCCACTGATGTGATCTCGTTGCTCCCCTAGCAGCGAATAGTACAACGTCTAGACGTCTTTCCCATTTAATGGGGAGAAAAAGATTTGGTAATAACACACACACCTGCCACTCAAACCCCTCCAACTGGCTGGCACAGGACTTTGCCTACTCATTGTCAACAGCACCAGCCAACCCCCACCCACCCGGTTGCCTGGCCGGCCTCCATTATTCACGATGGGGTGCGAAACTGATGTGGGTTAAGGAGCCACACTGACATCAAATGAAGTCTTCAATTATTGCTGCACAAATAAATCTGTTTCCAGAGTTCCCCTGGGAGCAGGCATCTAACCCCAGGTTCAAGGTAATAGATATTTCTAAATGGCAAGGTACAGGTGACTCCATTGTAATGATTGTCGAGCTTTAAGATTCCCAGAGTCAAGAGATTCTTCCTCCCACTTCGGGCCCTTCAACAATGACACAGGGAGCAGACCCCGACAGCCTTCCGGCCATGCCTGCACAGCCTGGCCCTACTGCTGGCTAGCGACAGACATTCTCATTCTCCAGGCTGGGACCACTCCCTGTCCTTTCCGCAGGAAATATGCAGGAAGTGGTAATGGAGTCACAGGAAGATTTATAGAGCTCGCAGGGTGTTCGGGCTCGGCTGGTATTTCTTCCACAGAAAGCCACTAGCTCAGGAAAATTTAATGATGGCTTAACCCATAAAGACAACAAACAGACAACCTACACCCATCCTGAGCTTAATCTTGCTTCCCTTCCAGACGGCGCAGAGCTGCCTGGGTAAGAAGGAGAGGCACTGAGCCAGACACACCCAAACATGCACCATTAGAGACGGGGACCACGCCACATCTGGCCCACAGAGCTGTTCTGTTTGGTACGCCTAACATCTTTAGAAAAAAAAGAATTGGCAAATTTCACATGCAAAATCTGGCCTTCCGAAACCTGGCTACATCACACCTGCATGCCCACCTGGCCCCATGGGAGGAGTCGAGGGCTACATCCCCTGCAGATTGCCAAGGGCAAGTGCCCCCAAGTGAGTGTCCGTCCCTGCCGGGCCCAGCTCATTCCTTTAACTGAGTGCTGTTTGCGTTTGACCTCTGAATCAAGTTGTCACCACGACCAAGATGTTCCCTCAGTAGCTGGACCATGTGTTGTCCCAGCACAAACAGAGACGAGGGGACCTGTCTTGGCATGTGCAGACCTCATGACAACATTGGTCTTTATAGGACCAGCACAGACAAGGCCTGGAGCCCAGCTTAAAAAAAGAAAAAAGAAAGAAAGAGGTGTACATACCTTTTATTCCTATTGCAACGCTTTATATTCCCTTCCAATCCCAGCCTCTCCTGTCACCCTAATGGCCCCATTTTATGTGCTGGTTGTGAACTGCTGTGGTGCCATGGGGTCAGGGGGTAGGAAGGAGATAGGAAGATCAGACCTGTTGCTGTGATCATCACCCCTCAACCCAGAGGTGCCATCCTCACCACTCACATCCAGAAATCTTAGCTCCCTCTCTAGACCTGATATGTTATGCTGTGCGGTGTCTCACGCCAATGCCGGAAACGCCTTCCCAGCTGACTCCCGGTGACATTGTTGTATGACCAAAGGTTTCATTTGCATCATTGCCTGTGTTTAGCATCTGTAGATCCAGCTAATAACCATGTTACATAGGAAATGTGCTCTCATGACTGCCTTTGCATCATGCCAGTCATTATTAGTTTTGGGAGCAAGAACATGGTGAAATCAGGTCAACTCACGTTTCAGAGGTAAATCCACTATGAAGCCATGTATAGGATTTATGTGCAAAACTTAGATTAACTACTGTGGCATAGACAAAGCTGCAGTTACAGCCTGTCACTTATCTGGCCATCTTTCGTTCAAAAGGGCCAATCAGCTTGCCCCGCTCCAGGTCACGGGCTCTCAGGTGAGACCAGCCAGTGGGGCCCTGGCTGGACCAGGGACTTGTACACCAGGAGCAGCCATCATAGGTGGACCACGCAGGTGGCGGGAAAGAATTCTGTCCAGGAGAGTGGCATCCTAGGCCTATGGAAACCTCTCTTCTGAGCAAGTTAATCCTGAAGGAGCTGCCGCCTCAGGGGCACAGACCCCCTGGTCCTGCTCTAGGTGAGCTCAAGCTCACCATAACCACAGTTGGCATCCAAGAGAACCGTGCAGCTCATGAGAGTCCTCTCGTCTACTGTCCCTTAACCGGCCGGTATGTGCTGGTTGTGCTACATGGAAAACCCTGGCTCCCTGACTCTTGGTGCCCTGAGCACTTACTCGCTTGTCTGGCAATGAGTCTGCTCTTTCCCCCGACTCCTCCTCCCCAAACATCCCTGAGAAGCAGCAAGAATTCTGACACTTGCCCACACGTCATCCTGCTCCTGCTCTCACCGGCTACTGGGGCTACTGGAGCCAGGCCTGCAGCTCCTGACCCCGTGGCATCCATGGGGGCTCTGGCTGGCCCTGATGTGAGACCAGAATGGAGAAGGAAAATGCCAAGTTTACCGGTGATGCTATTAGCCCAACCAGGACCTCACAGTCTAAGCCTTAGCAGCCGCTTCACCGATGGAAGGTCCCGCCAAGCTCTCTGGAATGTGTGACGTTTGTTCAAGTTATATAAGTTTATCCACACCAGGGTGGGCTACACACTGGGATGGGTTACACACTGGGGGAGACCACTCTCTACCATCAGATGTAGTGAAGGGGGCTCTACACAAGTGGTCCAAATTAGGAGCTCCAAAGTCAGCTGTTAATGAAATTATTTTATTTCTCTCTCTCTCTCTCTCTCTCTCTCTCTCTCTCTCTCTCTCTCTCTCACACACACACACACACACACACACACACACACACACACACACACACGGCATCATTTTCTCCAAAGAGAGGCCATGACTTGCAGCAGCATGTATGTAAAGATGGCCACAAGCCACCAGTTCTCCAATAACAAGCAGACCATTGGACGTTTGTTCTTGCTACTTAATGAGCTATCAGCAGGGTAGGCTGCCAGGTTCGAGCTGTCATGTTCTCCCATTTTCTGGAAGGATGTCACCTGCCCAGCTGCTCTCAAGAAGGCAGCAGGCCAATGCCAGGCCCTCTCCTAGGCATATCGATGTCCCCTTGAGCTCTCAGGCCCTGAAGCCACCCTGCAGGGACCCTGGGAAGAGAATGGTCCTCTTTCTATCCCTTGCTCTTGGTCACCTTTGTCCCCAAGAAGTCCTGGTTGGGCCCACAGCTTCAAGAGGTTATACATGAACACAGCTCTTCACCGTCTCCCCCACATCACTCATAGGACCTCAAAAACAGTTTAAAAGGCCATCCCTATACCAGGATACCCCCAAATGTCCAACTCAAACCTCTAAGTGCCCACGGAAGCCACCACTGGCACCAAGGAGTTACCTGTCTCCAAACCCGCACAGCCCCAGCACCATGGGGTGGACTCCCTGACAGAGGTAATCAGCTCACTCATTTTGTCTCCCCCGCTGACTTGACTAACATACAAATAGTCCATGCATTACATGTTCGTATTTCATGGCTTTCACTCCAAACCAAGAAGCTCCCCACTGGCTCCCACCCCACCAGCCCAGGATAACTGGCCCACCTGTTCTTATGCCTCACTCCCCCTTCTCTCCCCCTAGTTTCTTAGGACAACATAAATATCTGAGTGTTCCTAATTGTATTTTAAGAGAGGTTGTTCTGCCCTCAAATTGGGTCTGGTCCTGTCGTTAAAGGCCGATGCTTCTCTTCTTCATTCTGTTTGCCACATTTCAACAAATGCCAATGTTCTCCTCCATGACAGCCTGTCAGAGCACTTCCTGTGCCACTAACAAGGAGGCGGGGGGGGGGGGGCGGGGGGCACCTAGGGCACATTCCTTACCTGTTCTGTGCCAATCACCTCCTGTATGAAATGGGAGTAAAAATAGTAACTGTGTCACAAGATGGTTGAGAGTATTAAATAACCATTAGCACACCTGCCGGCCTTCTGTGTGTTTCTATCATCTTGTCCTTTAGAAGCTCCCAGTCAAGTGAGGAGGAGGTAGGGAGACAGGAATATACATGGAGCCTGAGAGGCACCCCCAACCAGCAGGAGGGGTGGGGGTAGGGAAGCAATTAGGAAGCAATCCCTACTGCAGTGACACCAGACCAGATCCTTCAAAGTGCATAGGAATTAGTAGAAGGATGGATCTAGGAAGTGAGTTCCTGGCAAAGGGAACAGCCTATGCAAAAACAGAGGCAAGTAGGGGCGTGGCTAATTTCAAGTGTCTACTCAACTGGCCACAGGCTGTGCCCCGATTAAACATTGTTTCTAGGTGTGTCTATGAGGGTTAGATTAGCATTTGAATCAGACAACTCAGTAAACAAGATGGCCTGCTCCAGCTAATAGGCACCATCTAATCCCCTGAGGGTGAATAGGACAAAGGGAAAAAGGAGGAATTTGCCCTTTTATCCTGCCTCACTGTTATGCTGGGACATCTCATCTCATCTTCCCCTGGCTTTCAGGTCTTCAGACTTGGACTGAATTACACTACCAGCTTTCCTGCCTCCAGCTTACAGACAGACAGCAGATCATCCATGATCCTATAAACCAACTTCTCATAGAACAGATAGAGATAGAAATAGATAGAGATGGAGATGATAGAGATAGAGATATATACAGATATACATATACATATATAGATGATATAGATAATATAGATATAGATACTGATACAGATTATATAGATATACATATACATATTGATATAGATGATAGAGATAGAGATAGATAGAGATATATACAGATATACATATACATATACATATATAGATGATATAGATAATATAGATATAGATACTGATACAGATTATATAGATATACATATTGATATAGATGACAGAGATAGAGATAGAGATAGAGATAGAGATAGAGATAGAGATAGAGATAGAGATAGAGATAGAGAGACACACTGATACAGATAGAGATACAGACATAGACATAAACCCTGATATAGAGATGACATAGACAGACATTGGTACAAAGCTCTAGATCTCCTATCACTCTGCTTCTCTGGAGAGCCCAGCCAGAACTGCACAGCGCAGCCTAGAGGAGCAGAGTTCTCCAAGGCTCCTGCAGGCCACACTGAAGGCCTCTGCGCACCTGGCTGCACAGCTTAGCTCTGACCCCGAGGACAAGCACAGCTGTTGCAGGGGTTTGAGCCGCGCAGTGACCTGCTCAAGCATCCGTCTCAGAAAGGTCCCTCTGTCTGCCGTGCAAAGAGGCTGGCAGGAAGGAGAGTGGAGGCAGCGAGGCAGCACTGCACTGGCTCCTGTGGAGGTAACAAGGGCTGAGAGGCGGAGGTGGCGTCGCTGAAGCTCCCTGGCCCTCGCAGTATTGTGAGGGTGCTGGCAGTTTCGACTCTTGAGAACATATCCCCTGTGTTTCTCTCCGTGGTCAGAAGCACCAGGCAGGGGAGGCCACACGTAACGGCAGAGGTTCCGAATCTGCGTGACCACATGCATAGTGATGCCCGCTTTTCAGGTGGGGAAACTGAGGCACGGGCCGATAAAGCAACTTGCCTGAGGTCACACAGTGAGTTGAGGGACCAGGACAAATGCCTGGTTATTGGTTACTGGTCAAGAGCCAGGGTCACCATCTTCAATCCCAGTGACATCTGGACCTTCGGTGAGACCACAGCACTGTTCGCACATCACACAGGGAAGCCCTGAGGCCATGAGCACTGGCATCTTGTGGAGAAACAATAACAACACTCGGGATCACAGCCAGCAGCCAACACCCTCCGGAAGGGAAGCCAAGGGCAAAGAGGACAAGTCCCTCACCGAGGCCACTCAGCAAGTGGTAAAGGTGGGCCTGGAGCCCGGGCGTCGGACCCCAGGCCCATCCGCCTCGCACTGGGCTGGAAACAGCGGGGCCCGAGGGCTGGCGCACGGCCCTGCCCACGGGTCTCAGCTGTGCACAAGTGGGGTTTCCATCAGCAGCTCCGCTGGCATGCATTTGGGCATCCAGTCCCAAGGGGTTGGCATGGGCACGTCCCTGGGAGACCTTGAAGAGCATGCAGAATTCAAATCAGGGAGCTGGAAATGCCAGTTCAGGCAGGAAGCACCTGCCTGGCTTACAGATGAAGATACAATTTCAAGTTAAAGGGCCAATGTGTCTTATATTTCAAGTATGGAACCTGACACCCAGACAGTGACGGGATTTGCTCTGGACCCTATGCCCATGCTCTCTCCTTAAGCCCCATGGCCATATTAGCTCCGGGTGCATGGCAAGTCCGTTTCCTTCACCTGCCAACACGACTGCAAGCCCTAGTTAGTTGTCACAGGTATGGCAGATATTCACGCTGCTAAGCAATACTTCTGGTTTTCTCCTTCGGAGAACTAAGCACATTGAACTCCCAAACACCTTTAACTTGAATGGAGCCATGTGACTCCGTTGTCCACTGACTGCGAGCAGACATGACTTACCACTTGCCAAAGCCTTCAATGGGTATGAACGCACCTTTCCTTCCCCTTCCCTGCGACTGGCCACTGCACAGGCGCGAAAGCTCCGCCTGTCAGCTGGATGCCAGAGGGACACAGATACAGAGCCAGGCCCCAAGTGGACCCTGAGGGACACCCAGTGTGAGCAAGAAATCACCCAGGTCAGTGCGAGCCACTGAGGGCCTGCGGCGGCCTGTGCTGACGGGCACAGCTGTGGGTAGAAAAACATGGAGGCCCTGCCCTCAGGCACCACAGTGCAGTGGGTGCGAAATGCGGTTCACAAACTCCGGGGACACTTCCAACCTCTGAGGGCGCCGATCACTACCCTGTCCTGCAGGGTCTCATGGGGACACAGCGGAGCTGGCTGGAGGGGACACGGCTGTGACTTCTCCGACGGCAAGAACAAGCCCTCACAGCGTTTGCGGGCCCCATCAGGAGGCTGCGCGGCCTTTTGGAAAATTCACGCTGTCCACTGTGATGGGTCCCATTTGTCTTACAGTCAGAAATCGCCCTGTGGGCAGCTGGGTAAACTCCAAGGGAAATGGGTTATCGATTTGCAACCTCTCTCTCTCTCTCTCTCTCTCTCTCTCTCTCTCTCTCTCTCTCTCTCTCCCTCTCATGCACACACACACACACACACACACACACACACGCACACACGCACACACGCGCGCGCACACACACACACATGCAGACGCGGCTTCGCTCAGAATGTGGCTTCCAACCACTCTGTCCCCAGTGCCTTCTCATTTGTTTTCTCCAGACTCGTGTTTGGAAGGACATTTTCTCCAAAACAATTTGCCTGTGGGAGGCCAGGGCTCCTTCCTGCCAGGTGGCCAAGAGCGACTTTTGTTAATGTCATGGCAGACATTTAACCGCAGTCCCTTGTCGCTGGCTGTCTTCACTGTGCGGTGTCAGTGGATGGCGAGCTCCACTGAGCTGCACCCGGGAGTCTGCATTTCAGCAGAAACCCCACCCCAAACCCCTCCAGTGCAGAAATCCGTGAATCACGTGGAAGGAAAGTGGATTTTAATGCGCCAAGGAAAGAAGCATTGTTTGTTGTATGTTCCTAATTCCAGTTGCATTCTCCTCAGCCCCACTGCCAAGTCCACGGCCAGACCCCATCCTCTCTCCCTATGACCGAACCAAGGTCCATCCTAGCTGCAAAGCCTCGCTGAGAGCCCTGTTGCCAACAATGAACCTTTATTGAGCACTTACTGAATACACAGGCACTTTACATCTGAGACCCATTCCATCTCCACAAAATCCCTGTGATGTAAGGTCAGTGTTTGGTCCCACCTTGCAGATGAGAAACCAAGAAGCCCCCCCGAAACCCCTAAAGTTCATGAGCCCAGACAAGAGGAAGCCTTGCACCTGCCATGGCCCTGCCTGGGGCACTGCTCAGAGTGGCCTCCAGGGCAGTCAGCAGAGGCCCGTGCAGGCCCTCGGGGCAGCTTAGGGGTATCTGGACAGGAAGCCCAGGGCCGAGAAGAAGGGAGCATGGGGAGGCATGTGCCCACCCACACTGCCCCTCACCCCACAGGGAGGGCAGGGCCAGAGGAGGCCTGCAGGCAGCACCCAGCATCCTGACCTCGGTGAACACCTTCTTTCCCCCTCCCTCCAAGTTTCAGCTTCTCAATGCGGAGTCTGCAGTCTGGCGCCGGGGGGTGGGAGGTAGGGGTGCCCTGGCAGCTTCCTGCAGGGTCCTCCCTCCTCCACACAACCTCCTTCTCCCTCTCCTGGACCTGTCAGTTCTGAAACACACATGCTGTCCCGCTCCCGGCTTTGTAAGCTTCAGTTTGTGTCTTCCGTGCCCGACTCCTTCTTTTTCACCTGGACAACTTCTAATCGCTCAAAGCTCAGATCAAAGGTCCTCTCTAACGCCCCAGCCTCCCTCAACATGGGGCCGGGTTCACCCCTTCCCGTGGCCGCCATCCCATGCCACCCACAGTCACGAGGTGCGGGGACCACCCGGAGCCCTACAGCCAGGCCAGCTTGGGAAATACCTCTGAGCTGTCCCCCAACCCAATGCTTCCAAGAGACAGGAACCCAGCTGGCACAGGAACCACAAAGCATGCGAGCCACGCAGAGAAACGGGCTCGCCCGGAGCCAAATGATTGGAAATAACCCGAACCATCCCGAGAAGCTGATCAGCCCACCAAACCGAGGATGCAGGATACAGCGGATGCTGCACAGAAGTTTAGCAGAATAAAGTGTGTTTATTCAGACGGGAGAAAGTGCTCGGTGAAATCAGCGCATTGCCTATCAGAAGAGAACGATGGCACTCGAAACTGTTCACCTGAAGCGTGTTAAACGCAGGCATAGTCGGCTGAGCACGTTGCAGGGGATGGACCACACCCCTGCCTGCCTTCCCCCTGACGGGGGCTTGCCAATGTCCTGCTCTAATGAATCATTACTTTTATTTTATTTTATTTATTTTTAAAAGTGGCGCAAAGTTGGAACCTCCTGGGAGTGCCAGTTTTGCTGGGAGGGGCACAGCCGCCAGAGTGAATGCTGGAAGGGGCCGCCCACCAGGCACACCGGCCCTGGAGGGTCCACGGGAGCTGGAGCTGGCAGCCCTGCATCCAGCCCCACAGGCCGCTCGCCTCCCACATCCCTGCACCTCCCTGAGGAGTCTGAGTGGCGTCTGTCCCTGCTTCTGCTCCCTCCTCAGAGGACATGGCCCGAAGGTGGAGCTCCAGCCTCAGAGGCAGCACAGCCCTAGATGAGGAAGGAACCCCGCAGCAGCAGCAGCAGCAGCGCGGGCCCCTGGGCCCCTGGCGTCAGCAACGGAGGAGAGGACAAGACTGTCACTTCCTCAGAGGGAGGGAGCAATAGTTTACAAAGGGTCTGATTTGTCGCATCCGACCCCTCCATCACCCTGCAGACTAGATGCTGACGCCTCCACTTTACAGGGGAGGAAGTTGAGGCTCAGAAAGGTTAATGATTTACTGAAGGCCATTGGGCTGGGATGACAGCAGATATTGGAACCTCCTCATCCAACAAATAGTTAGTGGGGTCCTTGACTGTGCCAGGCATGGCCCACGCAGGGCTGGCAGGCAGACTGACTCCAGCGTCGAGACTGTCCCCATGGCGCCACCAGTTGGAGGACACACTGGACGGAGGAACGCCGTCCTAAGACAAGAAAGGTGCCCCCGGTCTCCCCTCTGAAATCATCTCAGAAGGAAGTGGACAGTCTCGTGTGCGCCAGGTCTGAAAGCACAGCCTCCCAGTAAAAAGGCTCTTGGGACGCTGAGGATGAATTCTTGGCAAAAACAAAGGGAAAACGGCCTTGTCAACCAGTTTCCATCTGGTAGGGCTCAGGAACAATGAAGACACAATCCCTCAGACTCTGAAAGGATTCCCTCGGGAGCTGTCCGTGGGAAACCCCAGGCCTCCACGGCCTCTCTCTAGCTCTGGCCTCCTCTCCTGGCTGTGTCCACCCTCACCTTTCCCTGCTCACCCCCTTGCCCTGACCAAACAATGTCCAGATGGGGCATGACCACTGCCTCAGGGAGCCCCCAGCATCAACCATGGGCCACCCTGTGAGACAGCGCCCCCACTGTCCAGGCTTTGCTCGTCCCGCAGCCTTCTCCTGGGGTGAGCCTTACATTAGAAAGGAGCTCTGGACTACCCTGAACTCCCGAGTAACTAATAACTGCAGACTTCTCTGCAGAGAAACAAAAACAAACAAGAAGAGGAAAACCCAGAGTCTGAGGGTGACCTTCAGGCCTGAGACTGTTCCAGTCTCACAGAGAGGGCTGGGGACATGGCTGGCCTGTGCCCTGTGCCCCACCATTCTAGGCTGCCTCCTCCACAC
Source organism: Antrozous pallidus (assembly GCA_027563665.1). Taxonomy (NCBI): domain Eukaryota; kingdom Metazoa; phylum Chordata; class Mammalia; order Chiroptera; family Vespertilionidae; genus Antrozous; species Antrozous pallidus. The sequence goes on along the minus strand of CM050512.1, from coordinate 114,511,311 downwards.
ATGCTGTGTGTGGTCCTGGCCCTCGGACAGAGAGAGCAAGAAGGATAGTGCAAATCTGGTGCCCTTTAAATGTGTTAAAGTGCAACTTACACTAAGAAACACATTTGCATCACAACCAATATACACTAATACAGGTGTGCACACACACACACTCACAGCACATGCACTGCTGGATCAGAAGTTTCCAGATTCCCTGATTGCAGGGCTCTGTATTTTCCGATGTCTGACCAGGTGGAGCGAGGCCCGCAGACTGAAAACATTTTCTCCTGCGTAGTTGACTTCGCTGAGCCTCGGTCTCCTCAGATGTTGAGCTTAACACACACTTTATGTACCATGCACTGCTGTGAGGATGAGAGGAGGTAACGCCTATAAAACGCTTGGCACACACTATGCCTCACGTGACTCGAGTGGTCAGTAAATCTAAGGCTCATACTTATTCCTTGCTTCTCAGCTGTGACCTCACCAATCAGGGGGAGCGCCATGCACGCATTCCCACGAGGCGTGTTTATGTTCCCCAAAACACCACGGCCTCAGCAGTGTTGTCTGACCCTGACCTCACACTCAATCAAACGCTGAAATCTTCTAAAGCATGGCCTGGGCTCACACCAGCCCTCTCACATCCAGTAAATGAGCAAGCAGCGTTTGAACACAAATGTTTGCCCTTGCATTTATATGCATCTGATGCCATCTCAGTGGTTCCGGTGCCTCATTTTTATCTTAAAACTCAGGCTGCCCCACCAGGCGGCAGGCACCGGGGGACCCTCCCCTCACCCGGAAAACACAACAGGCACAACTCCTCCCTTTCAGAGATCAGCCGGTTGGCAGTTTGTGGAGCACCTACAATGATTGAATAAAGGCCGGCGAAGATGCTGTCCCCCTTCCACAGAACAGAAAACCTTCACTTAGCTCGCTCATAACCCTCACAAAGGGAACCCTGCTGATCAAAGGCAGGGCTGGATGTGCCTGTGTGTCCCCCGAACTGTAAGCTGTTCTCTTGACAACACTACCGGGGGGATGCGAGGATGAGTGTGTCGGTGACTTGCAAATGGCTGTGAATCTTTGACTGTATTTCTAAACCAAATGGTTCTTGGTTTGTCCAAGAACACTGTCTTATTCTGGTGGGAATAAGTACTACATAGCTGCATTCATTCATCAATCCCCTTTCTTTGCCTTCCCGGGGACCCAGCTATCCATTATCCCCTCTCGCACACTGGCTGGCCCCTGATTCAGTCAGCACAGCTGAAAGAAATCTACATTTGACCCTCACAGAAGAGAAAGGAAGAAAGCAGCTGAGATTCAACAAATCTGAAATTGACTTCAGAGAGGCCATATACCACAATCGTTAGGAGCATGAGAGGAGCTTTGGAGAAATGCTAGGTTTGACTCTTGGCTCTTGTTTCTGCCTCGCTATATGACCCTGAGCTGGTTACTAGCCCCTCTGAACCTTCCCATCGCATTATAAAGAATAAATAATAGTACTAGGTAGAGAGTACTGTTGTTCATTGTTGAGAGGACTACACAACATAGCACACTTCAGACTCTTGTCTTAGCTGGGTCCCCTGGAGCCAGAGCCTGGGGCAGGGTTCTGAGCTGGTGAGAACTCTCAGGAGAAGGGAGTGCGGGCAGCAGGATACGATGAGGGAGGAGAGAAAGGCCAGGGGAGCATGGGAGCAAACACTGAACACAGAGTTAGTCCCAAGACAAGGCAAGGGGCCAGTTTGGGTCAGTCCACTGTTGGGTGCTGGCAGCCCATATGGCAGGGGCAATTGTGATGGCTCCCATCCAGCCAGGTAAGGTGACCCCCATTTAGCCAGGTGAAGTGACTCCTATATAGCCAGGTGAGGTGAGTCCCATCCAGCCAGGTCAGGTGTTTCCCATCCAGCCAGGAGGTTAGTCCCTCCAGCCAGTGAGTTCCCATCCAGCCAGGGTGAGTGATCTATCCATCCAGCCCAGCCAGGTGAGGTGGTTCCCATCCAGCCAGGTGAGGTGAGTCCTATCCATCCAGGTGAGGTGACTGCCATCCAGCCAGGTGAGGTGGTTCCCATCCAGCCAGGTGAGGTGAGTCCTATCCATCCAGGTGAGGTGACTGCCATCCAGCCAGGTGAGGTGGTTCCCATCCAGCCAGGTGAGGTGAGTCCTATCCATCCAGGTGAGGTGACCCCCATCCAGCCAAGTGAGGGGCTCCCATCCAGCCAGCACCACAGCCACTAGAGGGTGGGTGTACATACAGTGCAGGTTCTTGGCAAGGCACCACTGGTACCCACTCTGAAACAGAGCCTGGCAAGGATGTGTCCTCGGTGGGAGTTATCATTATTATTTTAAATTGTCCTCTCAGTTTTCAGGCTGGGCCGGTTTCACATTCTGCAGCAAAACCGTTACACATCTCAGGCATCTGCGTTTGGCCCCAAGACCTGAATCGGGAAAGAGCGCTCTGCAGTGATAACAATGACAGGGAGACGGCTCGCTCCTCTGATGTGGAGACCAATGCCCCGGGCTGCCCACATCAGACGCCTCGGAAAGCCCTGCCGGGATGCTTTGACATGTACAAGTCAGGCTGCAGACAGCTGCCTCCCCAGAGAAACCGGGACTGTGAGAGAAAGGCGGGGTTCAGGAAGTCGAAATGACAGGACCAATCAATTTGAAAAGCTTAATGTGCGACTCTGGGCATGCAGAGTGGTAATGCTGAGTGACAGGTTTTCCAAGCAAATTCCTTTGCCCTTCTGGGGTCACCAATTACGGGTGTTTTCCCAGACTCACAGGAAAGCAGCCTGTGCCATCTGTGCCCATCCTACCGGGGCCCAGCTTCAGCAGAGCCAGCAGCTGCCGATGTGTGGCTCGCCACAGGCAGGCGCAAGAGGAGCCCAGCTTCATGCCCTCCACTGTCCGCGTCCAATGGTCCAGCATACCTCTGTGCCGGCAACATCTGCGTCAGCCCCAGGTAGAACCCTCGCCATGGGCCTCAGAAGTCCAAGTCTACTTGATCTCTGTGCTCAAATGTCTCATCAGCACCTTTAAGCAGCACCACAACCAGAACGCCTGTGCCACACATTCCTCCACACCTTCCCATCTCTGTATAGCACACCTCAATGCTCGCCTCTCAGCTCAGAAACAACGTCCTCCTCTCCCTCATGCGTAGCACATGTCTAATCCATCAGCAAGTCCCACTTGTTCTACCCTCACAGTACACCCAGAACCTGACCACACCTTGCCGCCCTCTGCCCAAGTGGTCATCCCTCATCTGATTCCTGCAACAGCTTCCCACAGGCCCTGCTCCCTCGGTCTGTTCTCACCCAACGATCACAGAGATGCTTTTAAAGATGTGTCATATCAGGCTGCTTCTCTGCCCCAAATCCCTCAGTGGCTCCCCTCTCACTCAGAGTAAAGCTGAGTTCTGCCCCTGCATGGCCCTCCCGTCACCAGCTCTCCCATCATATCCTCCGCTGCTCTCCCCCTGGCTCCCTCCTTCCCAACAGCCTGGCTCTGGGCTCTTCTCTACCTGTGCTGGCATGTTTGGGCCTCCCAGCTCCTGCCTTGCTCTTCCCTCTGCCGGGAACATGCTTCCTCAGAGACCAGTGTGGTGAGCAAGCTTGGAGAGGCATTCCCTGCTCACCTGTTTAAACTGCACCCTCCCTACTTCCATCCCTTTTCCTGGCTTGCATATTCCGTAGAACTTACCATCGCCTCAAATACTTCCCACTTTACCTTGTTACCCGCCTCCCGCACTGGACTCAGGCTCCATCCGGGCCTGCACAGCTGTCTATTTTTGTTAGCTGCAACCCCAGCTCTCAAGACAGTGTCTGGTAAATGGTCGAGGCTCGGTAAATATTTCCTAAACAAATGCACAAATAAACTCACACATTTCTTGGTAAATGGATTCCTCCTTTTAACATAAGTATATTCATTTTGAAAGGAAATGTATATCTTGACTGTAAATGAACCGGCATCCACAGGCATACAGAGAAGTTATCCAGAAAAAGAAATACCATAAAAAGCAAGTGTGAGTATTAACTCAAGCCGGACGTTGTAAATGGCTGGATCTCTGAGCCTGCCGCACACTTTCTCTTTTCTAAAAATGAGATCATCAAGTGTTTAAAGATGCTAGAGCCCCAAACTGAATCTGTTTCTTAACTAATCAAAAGAGTCGGTGAAAAATTGAAGGGTAGACCGCTCCCCAACTCTGATTCAGTGCTCACTGACCCTGGGTCTGTGTGTCATCTCCTCTAACACCCATAAATACTGAACAGCCTGCTCTGGGAGCATGAAATGGATATTAATGACTTTCAATTTTCTGAGTGTCTGCTCCTCCCACGACTTCCCCCGTATCTGTACAGGCAACTCAATTTTCTCCATTGCTCAGGTCAAACACAACATCATCTCCCTCATCCTCTTACACAGCACACACGCAATCCATCCGCAAGGCCCGTGGCTCTACCTGCACATGTACCAGGACCTGCCCCCAAAGTGCTGCGCAGCGTCCCTTCCCAGGCTGGTTGGAGCAGGTACCGAGCGTGGCTGCCCAAGGCTCTCCCCTGATGACACTCACAGCGAGGTTGGGAGATAAGCACGCACACACGTGACATGCACAGGCGGGGGCGTGGTGGGGGAGAACAGCTAGGTCCCACGAGGACAGCTAGGTCATGAGCTGAGGGGCCAATCCAGCAAACACTCCCTTACACACACACACACACACACACACACACACACACACACACACACACACGCATCTCCTGAGAAGAAAGAGCGGCCCTGCACATTCACATCCAGGGTTTGACGTCACTTGCCCTGTCCAACAGGATGTGAGTGGGCGGGATTTTTTGAGCGGAGTCCAGGCCGTAAGGAACATGGCAAATCCTGCTTGCCCGCTCGAGCATCGCCCCTGCCCTTCCAGCCTGGACCACGTGGGCAGATCGGCCCCCAAGCGGAGACTGTTTCTTAACTAATCAGAGGAGTTGGGGAAGAACGGAAGGATAAATTGCTCTCCCCTCCTCACCACCTCACGCAGCACCGTGGTGGTAAGAGCTGGCGAAGGTGGAAACCGGCAGGTTCAATTGGGACACTCTGAGCAGGGTGGCTTGCAGGGGTCTCACGCCATCTCACTGGTGCCAACCAAGGGGGTCTGAGAAGAAAACATTCTGGGTTAGGCCATGCCAGGGACCTGACGACACCTTGGAACACCGTGTGACTCACGCCCACAGAGGACAAGAGAGCAGAAAGGAGAGAGGACAAGGCTGAAGAGGCTTTTGCTAAGCATATGTTTGTTGGTGGCTTTTCATTTGTGTGTTTTTTGTTTTGTTTAAATTCTTTATTGTTTAAAGTGTTACATAAGTCTCCTTTTTCTCGCATTCACCTCTCCCCAGCCACTGCCACCTCCAGCACATGCCCTTACCCCCTATTGTCTGTGCCATGAGTTATGCCTTTACGCATGCATACAAGTCCTTTGGTTGATCTCTTACCCACCCCTCCCCTACTTTCCCTCTGAGGATTGACGGTCTGATGGATGCTTTTCTGTCTCTGGATCTATTTTTGTTTAACAGTTTATGTTGTTCTTTATTTTCCACAAATGAGTGAGATTATATGATATTTATCTTTCTCTGACTGGCTTATTTCATTTAGATAATGCTCTCTGTGTCCATCCATGCAGCTGCAAATGGTATGAGTTTCTTCTTTTTTACAGCAGTGTAGTATTCCATTATATAGATTTACCACCGTTTTTTAATCCACTCACCTACTAATGGGCATTTAGGCTGTTTCCAAATCTTAGCTATTGTAAATCATGCTGCTATGAACATAGGGGTGCATACATCCTTTCTGATTGGTGTTTCTAGTTTCTTGGGCTATATTCCTAGAAGTGAGATTACTGAGTCAAATGGGAGTTCCGTCTTTAATTTTTGAGGAAACTCTATACTGTTCCCCACAGTGGCTACACCAGTCTGCATTCCCACCAGCAGTGCACGAGGGTTCCTTTTTCTTCACATCCTCACCAGCACTTGTCATTTGTTGATTTGTTGATAATAGTCATTCTGACAGGTGTGAGATGCAAATCATTGTCATTTTGATTTGCATCTCTCAGATAATTAGTGACTTCCAGCATGTTTTCATATGTCTCTTGGCCTTCTGTATGTCCTCTTTTGAAAAGTGTCTATTAGGTCCTTTGCCCATATTTTTAAATATATTTTAATGATTTTTTATAGAGAGGAAGGGAGAGAGATAGTTAGAAACATCGATGAGAGAGAAACATCGATCAGCTGCATCCTGCACATTCCCCAATGAGGATGTGCCTGCAACCAAAGTACATGCCCTTGACCAGAATGGAACCTGGGATCCTTGAGTCTGTGGGCCAAATCAGTTAGGGTCTTTGCCCATTTTTTGATTGAATTGTTTATCTTCCTTTTGTTGAGTTGTGTGAGTTCCCTGTAAATTTTGGAGATTAAACCCCTATTGGAGATAACATTGACAAATATTGTATGTTCTCACATGCAGTGGGATTTCTTGTTGTTTTGTTGAAGGTTTCTTTTGCTGTGCAGAAGCTTTTTATTTTGATGTAGTCCCATTTGTTTTATTTTCTCCTTAGTTTCCATTGCCCTAGGAGCTCTATCTGTAAAGATACTGCTACAACATATGTCTGGTATTTTTCTGCCTACGAATTCTTCTACAATTTTTATGGTTTCCTGTCTTATGTTTAAGCCCTTTATCCATTCTAAGTTTATTTTTGTGTATGATGTAAGTTGATGGTCTAGTTTCATTTTTGCATGAATTGTTCCAATTTTCCCAATACCATTTATTGAAAAGACTGTCCTGACTCCATTGTATGCTCTTGTCTCTTTTGTCAAATATTAATTGAGCATAAGTACTTGGGCCGATTTCTGGGTTCTCTGTTCTGTTCCATTGGTCTATGTGTGTGTTCTGGTGCCAGTACCAGGCAATTTTGAGGATAGCCTGATATCTGGGATTGTGATCCCTCCTACATTGTTCTTCTTTCTCAGGATTGCGGTAGCTGTTCTGGGTCATTTTTTATTCCAAATGAATTTTTGGAGAGTTTGTTCTAGATCTTTCAAGTATGCCATTGGTGTTTTATTGGGGATTGTATTGAATCTGTAGATTGCTTTAGGTGGTATGGACATTTTAATGATGTTGATTCTACCAATCCATGAACATGGTCTATTCTTTCATTTGTCTATGTCTTCCTCTATCTCTTTTTTCAACCATTTGTGTGTTTTTAGGAAAAGTCTCCTCTTCTTCTGTCTGCCCACTTCCTGGTAAACCTGCCACCCTGATCGGAGCCCATGCCATGATGGGCATGCTCACACATTCCACTTAGAGCTGGTAAGAGTCTGTCCTGAATTGGGTACCCACCCCCCACTCCCAATGGCAGAGCTGGAGACAAGGGGTCCAGCGCAGGCAGTTGGATAGTTTATCCAATGAAGCAGGAGTAAGAGAGAGGATGGAAGCCAATGGGTGTGCACTGGAGAGCAGCTACAGGTGACCACGGCTCTGTCCCACTGGGGATCCTCGAAACTGTACCATCAGAGAATAGGGAAACTGAGGCATGTATCCACCTCCACTCATCCCCTTTGGCTGAAAGGCTCCCCAGGATGTCAGCTCCCTTTGGCCACTTCTGGCTGCTCCCTGCCCTGAGCTGAGGAGCCCCCATGAGGCAGCAGAGATGGAGCTGCACAAGCTTTCCACAGGATGGGACACTGGCCAAGGACACAGACCATGCACCCCATGCTGTGCCGGGACGCATTCCTGCATCCCAGGGGCCTGCGGTACTGGAAAGCATCTTCAGCACAGGCCTCCCCTGAGGGCCCCACTGCCCATCACACACCTCTGCTCGACATGTTCCAAGCATGGCACTGTCCTCTCCCTCATCCTGCTTTTTCCTGAGCTCAGAACATGCCCCACAATCCACTCCATTTTTAAAATAAATCTTTATTATTCAGATTATTACAATTGTTCCCTTTTCTTCCCCAATAGCTCCCCTCCACCCGGTTCTCATCTCACCCTCTGCCCTTACCCCCCCACACACACACACTGTCCTCATTCATAGGTGTACGATTTTTGTCCAGTCTCTTCCCACATACCTCACACCCCTTTCCCCCAAAAAATTGTCAGTCCACTTCCTTTCTATGCCCCTGATTCTATTATATTCACCAGATTATTCCATTCATCAAATTTTTCATTCACTTGGTTTATAGATTCACTTGTTGATAGATATGTATTTGTTGTTCATAGTTTTAATCTTTATCTTTTTCTTCTTCTTCCTCTTCTTAAAGAATACCTTTCAGCATTTCATATAATATTGGTTTGGTCGTGATGAACTCCTTTAGTTTTTCTTATCTGTGAAGCACTTTATCTGCCCTTCAATTCTGAATGATAGCTTTGCTGGGTAGAGTAATCTTGGTTATAGGTTCTTGCTATTTATCACTTTGACTATTTCTTGCCACTCCCATCTAGCCTGCATAGTTTTTGTTGAGAAATCCACTGACAGTCATATGGGTGCTCCCTTGTAGGTAACTGTTTTTCTCTTGCTGCTTTTAATATTCTCTCTTTGTCTTTTGTCCATGACATTTTAATTATGGTGTGTCTTGGTATGGTCCTCTTTGGATTCCTTTTGTTTGGGGTTCTATGCACTTCCTAGACTTGTAAGTCTATTTCTTTCACCAGGTGGGGGAAGCTTTTTGTCACTATTTCTTGAAATAGGTTTTCAGTATCTTGCTCTCTCTCTTTTTCTGGCTCCTCCATAATTCAGATGTTGGTATGCTTGAGGTTGTCCCAGAGGCTTCTTACACTATCTTCAATTTTTTTAATTCTTTCTTCTTTTTTCTTTTCTGGCTGAGTGTTTTTTGATTCTTTGTATTTCAAATCTTTGACTTGTTTCTTGCAGCCCTCTAGTCTGCTTTTAGGTCTCTGTATAATTTTTTATTTCAGTCAGTGTATGTTTAATTTCTAGTTGGTCCTTTTTCATATCTTCGACAGTCTTGCTAAATTTATCGGCCTTTTCTAGGAACCTCTTGAAAAACCTTATAACCATGGTTTTGAACTCTGTATCCAGTCATTTGCTTACCTCCATTTCTTTCATTTGTGATCTGCCTCTTTGTCTCCGCATTTTAGCTATTTCCCTGAGTTGATAGAGTGGCTTTGTGTGCGAGGTGTCCTTTGGGCCCAGTGGCTCAGCCTCCCCAGTTACCTGATGTGGATACTCTTGGTGCACCTCTTCATGGGCTGTGTGCACAATCTTGTTGTAGTTAAGTCTAGATTGATGTTGGTATCACTGGGCAGAATTGCCCTCCAGGCCAATTGGCTGTGAGGCTCAGCTGTCCAGTTTCTTCCTGAATGAGTGTGATTACCCAAAGTCTAGCTGGAACTGGAGTAAGGTGCAGTCTGGAGGTTTTATTTCCCTCCGAAATAAGAAAACCAGCTACCACTTAGCTAGCTTCCCAAGCTCTCTCCGTGCACACCTCCTCACCTCAGTCTTCCGCAGTTCCACTGGGTCTCAGTGCCCCACAGCATTTGCTATAAGCACCTCTGAGAGAAAGCTGTTTTCTGATTTTGCCCACTGCCAGGTGGTCCACTTTCTTCCTGTATGAGTCTGGGTTCCCTGAGTCTTGGCTGGAGCTGGATTTCAGCACAGTGGGGAGCCTTTGTGTCCCTCAGGTTTGAGGAAGCCAGCCCGGCCTTTCCTCTCACATGCGCATGTCTCCGAGTCTCAGCACCTCTGCCCTCCACAGCTCCTGAGTCTCATTGTCCTATTTTCTTTCTTTCTAGTTGTAGGATTTCCACTCAGCCAGCTTCCTGGTGGTTCTGGATGATGTCTGTTTTGTCTTTTAGTTGTAGTTCTGAAATTTTTGTGCGAGGCAGCAATATAGGTATTTACCTATGCCACCATCTTGGTTTCTCTCTCCACTCCATTTTTTTAAACTTCCCAGGTAACATCAGTTTGAAGGGGTGGGAGAAATTGATGTTGCATCAGATCAAATATAGATTCTGAGTCCAAACCAGGATTTTCTCTAGCCACCCTCATCCCTACCCCACATCAAGTCCCCTCACCCCACTCTGTCTACTCACAGCATGGGCTGCTCTCTGAAACACGCCCACTGACTAATTGCGGGCGTGTTTGTCTGCCTCCTATGCCTGAATGTCAGCCGCAGAGAGCAGGACCTTCCCTTCCTGCTTCCCCTTCTTCTCCTGCATCTAGGCTGGTACCTGGTACGTGACTTGTGCTTGCTAGTGAACTAAACTTTCTGGGTGCCCCACCCAAGATAAAGGCTTATGTGAAGCCTGCAGTCTGAGCCACCCCCCATCCCCGACAGGGAGGAAGAGGACCAGGCAGGGAGCTGAACAAGTTGCACTGAATCCTCACTGAACAAGTCTGTGTGCTCAGTGAGGTTCAGCACACCCGCTGCATTTTCTCAGCTGTACAACCCCCGCTCCCAGCCCTGCCCAGCCCTCCCACCCCCTCCTCATCCAGAGCCGCAGCTTCCCGGCCTCGCCCACCAGCTGCTCAAGGACAACACCATCAATACTGGGCCCAGGGGAACATTCCCCTGGCTGCTGCAGTCAGACTTCCTCCCTAAGGGAAGAAATAAAGATTAACTTGGTGCGAACATTTTCCCTGGGTGCTGAGGCCTGGGACATTTGTCTGATCCAGCACACATCTTCCAGGAGACAGGCTGGATTAAAATACTAATGGACGTCTGCATTTAAGATCCATTTCCCAATGGCTAACAGCTTTGTAGGTGATACATGTTTCAATAATTTCTTATTACAATGTGGGGAAACCTCAATAAATATTCCCAGAGTTATTAGCGGGTGTTTATTTAACACTCAGTTGTGTTTCCTGCACAGCCAGAAGGTGTCATTAACCAGCAGCACTCCTGTGCGCAGATGGGGACCCAGACCTTGACTTCAGCCAGGAGAGAGGGCCTGTCCTCAGGACACAGCGTCCTGCAGACAGGGCTGGTGTGGGCCACAGGACCACCGGGAGGCTTTAGGTGATCCGCTGCTAGCATGAGGAAGATGCACACCAGCACTCGGACTTGCCGCTTCTCCACTATTTCTGGAAATCTGGCAAAAGAACCGCACACAGCGGGACCTGAGTGCTCCACCCTCTCCTGATCCTCAGAGCCTCCCACTGCATCACACTGTTTACTTAAAGGTCAGCAAAGCCACTGTGTTGAGTTTGCAACTCTGGAATACTATCACCAGCTGGCTTCCCGTGATCCCAAGGATGATGTCCAAATACTGCAGAGACATGAACAAAGGAATGGGGACTGGGGTGGGGAGTGGTGTCACACAGCACAGGGGCCACTGCTCAGTCCTGTGACTCAGGAAAGCTGACCCCACCACACAAACCATCCTCTCTCAGCCCAACCACAACCTGCAGGCTCTCTCCCCTTAACCTCTCAAATCCAGAAGTTGGAGAGCACAAGAGCTGCACAACCAGGACTCAAAGCAAGAGTGTCTGGCTCAGGACCCAAGGGGACAGCTGTGGTGAACGTGACTAGGTGCCTGCCTTGTATGTACACATGTGCACACATACATGCATATACCCGGGCATACATATACATTCATGCTTATACACATACATGTGCATATGCACATATATGTACATATGATATACATATATGTACTCATATGTACATGCACATACATGCTTTTACACATATAAATGTAATATGCACAAAGATACAAACATGTGTGCATATATATGCATACCTGTGCACATGTGCATAAGCATGTGTGTGTTCATGTGCATATAACACACGTGTGTGTGCACATGCACACTACATGCATGAACATGCATATAAATACATATGCACAGGTGTAGAACCACACACGCACACCTATCCTGAGCCCAGGTTGTGTCCAGATAGCAATGTGCTCAGCTAAAACATTGATCTCCCTCCCTTCTTTGCACATAAGTGTGCTGACCTCCCCAGGGAGCCACACAGAGAGGACAAAAAGGGACAGGGACAGGAGACAGAGGAAGTCAGATGGGCAGGTAGGGGGGACAGAGAGGAAGACAGACAGATGAAGAGGTCTTTCTTTTTTTATTTTTTTAGGGGCCAAGACAAAACTAGAGAGAAAGAAAACTATGGGGCACACCGAAAAGACAAGGAGGTGACATGGACGTACAGAATGGTCCAGAGAGACAAGCTGAATGTGGTTCGGCGCAGGAGGGGCCACAGGGAGGCCCAGACGCAGAGACAGACTGAGACAGGCGGGCCCAAGGCAGGGACTGGGAAGATGCCTGTAGGCTCTATATGTGAGGCCCTAGGGAGGCTTCCTTCCCCAGTTATTGGGTAAGGTCTTTCTAAGATAAACCCTCGGCCCCAGGCATGTGGGCACAGCTCTGCGTGCCATTTCCCAGCCTAGTCAGAACCCCCACGTGATACTCACACTCCTTTTGCCCATCTGAGCTGAGGACCAGGAGAGAACAGAACTACTAGGTGGACAGAACACGATCCCTGAAAGACTGCGTGGAGCAGAGCCACCATGCAGCTCACACTGGACTGCGCTGTATGGTCCTGTTGCTGTGTTAAAGCCACTGACATTTGGGAAGTCAGTTGTCATGGCAATTAGCACATCCTGTCGAATATGCCTGGCCTCTCTTACCCAAAGCCAGGGAGGGGAAGGCCTTCTGTGGCCCTCATGCTGCACCTAGTGCAGGCTCCAGGGCATGAACATCATCTCCACCTGTCTCTTAAACGGGGCTCACCCAAGGATCCTCCAAAAGGAGAGGTGAAGCTACTCCTCCAGGTTAGAAGCACACACCTGGAGTCAGCCTTCACAGAGGTCCCAGGCTCAGTTGACACAGGACAGGACATGGGAGGGAAGGGAGGCGCTGGCCCAGCTCACCTGGAATTGCAAAGTCCTGACCTCATTTCCAACTCCAGGCTGCTCTGAGTCTTCCCCCCAGCCCCCAAGACCTGGTCCTTGGCCCCTTTCCTCCCCCAACCCTGGAGGGAATTGCCGCCCACTCTCATGAAGGAGCAAGGCGGCATCATAGCTCCAGGCTCTCCAGTGGCAACCACTGGCTTTTCTCAAGCTCATCACTCCTGGGAAAATAAATACAGGGGCAACAGTAGGTGTATAGTTGTGAGTATGCAAAACACAGTTTATTCTTATATGACTACTTATTAAGTACTAGAGGCCTGATGCATGAAGATTCGTGCAAGAACGGGCCTTCCTTCCCCTGGCTGCTGGAACCGCCTTCACTCTGGCTGGAGCAGCCTTTTGGTTCTGGCCCAGAGCTGCTTTTCTGCCTTCCCACACTGCCCAGAAGCCCAGAGCGGCTAGGGTAGTACAAAATGCCTGCATCATCGCCATGGTGCCTGCATACGCAAATTAACTCACCATCTTTGTTGGGTTAATTTGCATAGTCACTCCTGATTGGCTGGTGGGCATTGTGAAGGTACAATTAGCATATTACTCTCTTTTTAGGTAGACTAGAGGTCCGGTGCACAAAATCCGTGCACAGGGGGGCGGGGGTGTCCCTCATCCCAGCCTGCACCCTCTCCAATCTGGGACCCCTTGAGGGAAGTCCAAATGCCCATTTAGGCCTGATCCCAGTAGGATCAGGCCTAAATGGGCAGTCAGACATCCTTCTCACTATCCAGGATTGCTGGCTCTAAACTGCTCACCTGCCTGCCTCCCTGATTGCCCCTAACCACTCTGCCTGCCAGCCTAATTGATGTCTAAATACTCCCCTGCCAGCCTGTTTGCCCCCAACTTCCTTCCTCTGCCGGCCTGGTCACCCCTAACTGCCCTCCCCTGCAGGCTTGATCTCCCCAACTGTCCTCCCTTGCAGGCCTGGTCCCTCCCAACTGCCCTCCTCTGCTGGCCTGGAACCTCCTAATGCCCCCCCCCCCGACTGCTAGCCATCTTGTGGTGGCCATCCTGTGTCCACTTGGGGGCAGGATCTTTGACCACATGGGGCAGCCCTCTTGTGTGTTGGAGTGATGGTCAATCTACATATTACTCTTTTATTGACCTGGTTAGAGGCCTGGTGCATTGGTGGGGGGCAGCTGGTTTGCCCTGAAGCATGTCCCAGATCAGGGTGAGAGTTCCTTTCGGGCGAGGGGCAGCCTGGGTGAGGGGTCTATGGTGGTTTGCATGTTGGTCACACCCCCCAACAACCCAAGTGGAGGCCCTGGGATCTGGGATTTATTTATGTTCTACAGTTGAAACTTTGTAGCCTTCTGCTCACTCCATGGAGACAGCCATTTCTGTTTGGGTTTATTTAAATTCTATAATTGAAACTTTGTAACATAGAGTGGAGGCCTAGGCACTGGGCTGCAGAAGCTTGGCTTCCTCTATCACCCAGGCAACCCTAGCCTCTGCTCTCTCCAGCTTGGTGGCTGCCTCCATTTCTGCTGTATTTATGTATCTTCTATAATTGAAACTTTGTAGCATTGAGTGGAGGTCTAGGCCATCAAGGGCAAGAGGAAAGCTTGGCTTCCTCCATTGCCAGAGAAACCCAAGTCTCCCTCTTGCTCTCAGTGGCTGCAGCCATCTTGGTTGGGGTTTATTTGCTCTTGATTGGCTGGTGGGCATGGCTTGTAGGCATGGCTTGATTGGAGGTATGGTCAATTTGCATATTATGCTTTTATATTATAAGATTTTATTATTTCCATACAAATAGCCATGACCTGCTCTTGCCCACCCACCCCTGTGTGCTCTGATGTGCTTCCCAGGAAACTCAGCATTGACCCCAGGTGGGTGCTGAGGCCTGAATGGGAATTTCTCTCCTGAGGAAGCCCCTGGGGATGAACCCCCTTCAGGCAGAAGCAGGTGGTCCCTTACCCACACAGAGCCTCTCCCTGAGAACTGGGGCCAAAGCAGCTTGTCAGTGAGCTGAAATGCCCATAGGAAGTCCAACCTCCGAACTACTTCCTGTCATCATCCCAGCCCACGTGCAACTCTCCCTCTTACACGCAGGGAGCTCCCTGGGCAGCGACCCAAGGGGGCGCTAGAACTCTGGGTAATCATGGTGGCTGAGAGGAGTGAGGGACAGAACACCAAGTCCAGGCTGTCCTCCCAAGGGGGGAGGGTGTTCTGCCCAGGGAATGTCCCAGAAACCAACCTCACACTCCAGTGTTCCTGACAATCAGACATCCAGAGAGCAGACACCTCCTTTGAGGGGCTTGATTGACACACTGAGAAACTTCTCCAGGGAACCTGGGTCAAGAATGCTTTGCAGAAGCCTGAGTTTATGTGGCATCTCGAAGAGGAAAGCACAAAAGGAACTCCCCTGTGCTCACCTGTCCCTGCGCAGAGGGAAGAGAAGCCCCAGGAGACAAAGTGTGTGCCTTTGGCAGGGCCAGCATGGAGGTGACCTGCGCAGAGAAGGGTTCCACGTGAGGCATGTGGTTGCAGTGGCTGGTCGTGAGGGCTCAGCTCTAGAAGCAGGTGGGACCCAGATGGTGGGAGACACTGACCTCCAGAATGCAGTGTAGGCCTTTTTTCTGGGGTGCCCTGGAGACCTGAAAGATAGCATAGCACCCTCACTCCCTGACCAAGAGAAGATTCTTCCAAAGAAAAGAAAAGAAGTAAATAAATAAAAATTAAAAAATAAAAGGTTCTTCCAGACCTGCATTTCCCAAAGAATGGAACCCCCCAACCCAACCAGAACCATCCTCAGAGTCTCCCCTCTCCTCCAGCCCCAAATAAGAACTGCTGAGTCAGAAGGGGCCAGAAAGCCTCCCTGCCCCCCCAGGATCCAGCCTGACCTGGCCAGGGTCGGAGCTGGTTCCTGTCCTCTGTGACTGAGGTGTGGAAAGAGCAGGGGCTTTGGGGGTAGGGTCATGAGAGCCCCAGCTTGGTGCGTTTCTGGCCCAGTGACACCTCATTTCCCCATCTTTAGAGTAAAGACAGCGATGCCTCTGGCCCAGAAGGTTGTCACCAGGTCAAAAAGAAACTAAATATTTGTGGTCAGCAAGTATATAGGCAAACCACCTTGGCACAGGGGGCTCTCAGTACATATTACCTCCCATCTCGGCCCCTCCTACAGGCATCTCCCTAATCCCCGCCTCGGGCCTGCCTGTCTCAGTCTCAGGCTCTGTCCGTGTCGGGGCCTCCTTGTGGCCCCTCCTGCGTTGAACCACATTCTGCTTGTCTCTCTGGACCATTCTGTACGTCCATGTCACCTCCTTGTCTTTTCGGTGTGCCCCATAGTTTTCTTTCTCTCTAGTTTTGTCTTGGCCCCTAAAAAAATAAAAATAAAAAAGGCCTCTTCATCTGTCTGTCTTCCTCTCTGTCTCTGTCCACCGCCCCCCTCCCTATCTAACTTTCTCTGACTCCTGTCCCTGTCTCTCTCTGTCCTCTCTGTGTGGCTCCCTACTGTGTGGCCTTGAACAGTCCCATCTCCATCCCTGCATCTCTCTCAGTGTTGTTGGTTTGGTCTGTTTTGGGCAACCAGCTCTACCAGACTATGCAGCCACATGAGATGGGGGCACCCAGAGGGCTCCCAAACCCTCAAGCTTCCCCACCACTGAGCACAAGTCCAAGCTTTCAGAGGCGTGAGGAATAAGGGGATGCAGACAAGGGCTTTGATCGGGGCATCTGCTCGGAAGACCCCATTTTAGACAAATTAAAGGCTGTCCTCTCAGTCCAGGAGCCCAGGTGGAGCTGGGGGGCCTGCAGCGGCCCCTTGTGGACCTTGTCTCTCCACTCTGTCTTCTCCCAGAGTGAACATCTGTTTTAGCGGCTAACGGGCACATAGTAGGTGCTCAACAAACACTTATGGGGACGTTTTTACTCCTGGGGGAAGCAGTAAGTGACTGAATAAAGGAACGAAGGGCTGGCTTGTGGAGCCACAGTCAGCCTTTCTCCTCTGTAAGCTTGTGCCGCGCTGGCTGGACGTCTCCGCCCCGGGAGGGCACCTTGGGCCCCACAAACTTCCCCCAGAGCACCTGTCCTCCTCGGCCCTGAGGGGCTCTAACAAAATGAAAGAAATCCACCAACCAGGTGCACACGAGTGGCAAGCTAGTGACGGTGACAATCACAAGAGCGGACCGTGACCGGCAGGACTGCAAATTCAGGGTCCAGCCGCTGCATGAATCCTAATTTAAGGCAAATCACACTCCGCTCCACATCATGACGTGGCCATAAGCACAGGCGAGTTCATGTTAGATGTGGGTTAAGTGCTGGAAGTCACCGGGCACGTCACCCAGAAAGCAAATCCACGCCCTGACCCCAGGACCCGGCAGCCCCCTGAAGACCTGGCAGCCCCCTGAAGACCTGGCCTCGGAGAGCCCGGGGAGAAGAGCCATTCTTTCCCCGCTTGGCAGAGAGGCGCTATCACTCATCCACGTTCTCCCAAAATCATCGTCTGTCTGCACCGGCGGCAGTGAAGGCTGGACCGATCCCTTCGAGGCAGCCCTGAAAAGACAGTTACACCCGGGGGGCTTCCAGAAACTTGGAGAGCTGCCCTGAAAGATGCAAAGTGCTGGGATCAATGCCTTTTAGGGGTCCCTGGGGAGAATGCCGGGGTCCCCAGGAGGCCAGTGCCCTCCCCGCCCCATGTGCCTCCATTAACCCGGAGCCCCGAGCGGGCTGAACAGCTGAGGCCCCGCGAGGCTCAGAGGTGCAGAGGCCATTTGTCTGGCTGCATGGGGCTGAGCGTCTGAGAGAAGCAAATGTCAGGGGAGATCGATAAAGCGCCGAATGGGTTGGAGAAATGAGGCTTGGGCCCTGGCGAACGAGCTTAGCCAGAGCGTGGAGAGGAGATGGATGACAGGTGGTGAATGCCGCCGTCAGCACAGGGCAGCCCCGGAAGGAGGGGTCGGGGGACAGGGCAGGCGCCAGGCCGAGAGGGGAGACCCACAGGGCTGTAAGGAACCTGGTCTGGGGGAGCTCAGCATCAATTCACTGCGTCGTGAGGTGCTAGCTGGACCACACAGAGAGCCAGGCTCTGGGACCAAAGTTCTAGGTTCAAATCCTGGCTCTACCTCCTACCGGCAGTGTGACATCGAGAAAATTCCTTACCTTCTCTGATGTTCAGTTTCCTCACCTGAAAAACGGGGCTGATAATAGTTCTCAGTTTATAAGACTGTCTTAAGGCTCACGTAAATCAATACATGTAAAGCACGTAGAATGGCTCAGGTAAACATGAGCCAATGCATTGTAAGAAGAGGGAGGAGAGGAGGAGGGGAGACTGCTCTGGAACAGGTGACAAGCTGGCAGAGGGCTGGGCCTGGCATTTACTGATGTGGGTTCAAAGTCATTACCACAGCCATTCTGGGTCGCCTTCCTCGTGCAGGGCTCAGAAAGGGACACCCGTCCGTGTCCCAGCTGTGGAACGTGGCTGTGGCCCTCCGGAGCAAAAGCCCAGGCACTGTGCTCCGTGAGTGACGTGGTACGCTTCTCCAAAACGCTGCTCTCCATTATCCCCCTCCAAGCCGCTGTCCGAACCTGATCTCCACAGAGAGAGCAGCTGGCCAGGCGTCACCCACCTGCCGACTCGGGGATGTCAACGGTCTGAATGTTAGTGGAGGAGATGGAGGCTCAGTGGAGCGATTCCGAGACCCACTGGCCACACCTGCCGTGGGGGGGGGGGGGGCAGGGAGCACAAGTGCCAAAGTGTGCATCCCTGGCCCAGTCAACCTCCAGGGCCTTCCACTTCTGAAACTCTGGGATAAGCTGCCTCGATGAGTCCATGACTCGGGAAAGAATACATTTTGAGAACAGGCCAAGGACACACTTTGATTTGGTTGTTGTGCCCGGACCCTAACCCCCTCCAGGAGTTTGCCCAGGAACGGGCTGAGCTATGTGTAACATCATGGAAGATTCGCCACCTTGTTATCAAACTTGGAGCTCCTGAAGGTCTGACTGCACACCCTGCTCCCCCTTTCCCTGCTACGCTGCAGCTGCACGTCGCCCTCTCCTAACCTCGTGCATCTATAACCAGCCAGCTGGCGAGGGGGAAGAGCGGAACTTCCAGCGTGATGGACTGCTCTCGCATGCTGCCAGCAGCATTGGATAAACGCTCATACATGATTCAGCCCTGACTCTGCTTGATTCGGCTCAAGTAGTGACAGGTGGCCTCAAACGCATTGTGTCCAGTTTTAGAAGGATAAATAAGTAAGTAAGATTCTGGGTTGGACCCTGGGACAGAGAAAATTAGTGTTAATGGGAAAACTAATGAACTCTAAATAAAGTCAGTAGGTTAATTAGTGGTACTGTACTGAGGTTAATTCCTTCACGTTGCTAAATGCACCACGTTAGGTAAGACGTTAGCATTAGAAGAAGCGTGGTGAGGGGCATCCAGAACCCTCTGTCCCAGCTCTGCAAACGCCCAATGAGCAGGGGACAAGCTGGCATGCAGCCGCTCCTTGCAGGTCAACCCAGGAGCCTTCCATGTGTGACACTGAACCTCAGGTCCTTCCACCACATGCCCTCTGGCCACTGTGACAGACACAGGAGGGA
Organism: Antrozous pallidus; assembly: GCA_027563665.1. Taxonomy (NCBI): domain Eukaryota; kingdom Metazoa; phylum Chordata; class Mammalia; order Chiroptera; family Vespertilionidae; genus Antrozous; species Antrozous pallidus. Next base: position 114,491,883 of record CM050512.1, on the reverse strand, counting down.
GAGGGAGCCACACAGCCTCGCTCACACCACATCCATGCTCACACCACATCCATGTTCACACCACATCCATGTTCACACCACATCCATGCTCACACCACATCCATATTCACACCACATCCATGCTCACACCATGTCCATGCTCACACCACATCCATGCTCACACCACATCCATGCTCACACCACATCCATGTTCACACCACATCCATGTTCACACCACATCCATGCTCACACCACATCCATATTCACACCACATCCATGCTCACACCACGTCCATGCTCACACCACATCCATGCTCACACCACATCCATGCTCACACCACAGCCATGCTCACACCACGTCCATGTTCACACCACATCCATGCTCACACCACATCCATGCTCACACCACGTCCATGCTCACACCACGTCCATGCTCACACCACATCCATGCTCACACCACGTCCATGCTCACACCACATCCATGCTCACACCACATCCATGCTCACACCACATCCATGCTCACACCACGTCCATGCTCACACCACAGCCTCGCTCACACCACAGCCATGCTCACACCACATCCATGCTCACACCACATCCATGCTCACACCACATCCATGCTCACACCACATCCATGCTCACACCACAGCCTCGCTCACACCACGTCCATGCTCACACCACATCCATGTTCACACCACAGCCTTGCTCACACCACATCCATGTTCACACCATGTCCATGCTCACACCACGTCCATGCTCACACCACATCCATGTTCACACCACATCCATGCTCACACACATCCATGCTCATCACACCACATCCATGCTCACACCACATCCATGTTCACACCACATCCATGCTCACACCACATCCATATTCACACCACATCCATGCTCACACCACGTCCATGCTCACACCACATCCATGTTCACACCACATCCATATTCACACCACGTCCATGCTCACACCACGTCCATGCTCACACCACGTCCATGCTCACACCACATCCATGCTCACACCACATCCATGCTCACACCACATCTATGTTCACACCACATCCATGCTCACACCACATCCATGCTCACACCACATCCATGCTCACACCACATCCATGCTCACACCACATCTATGTTCACACCACATCCATGCTCACACTACATCCATGCTCATCACACCACATCCATGCTCACACCACATCCATGTTCACACCACATCCATGCTCACACCACATCCATATTCACACCACATCCATGTTCATACCACGTCCATGCTCACACCACGTCCATGCTCACACCACGTCCATGCTCACACCACATCCATGTTCACACCACGTCCATGATCACACCACATGCATGCTCACACCACATCCATATTCACACCACATCCATGCTCACACCACGTCCATGCTCACACCACATCCATGCTCACATCACAGCCTTGCTCACACCACATCATGTTCACACCACGTCCATGCTCACACCACGTCCATGCTCACACCACATCCATGTTCACACCACGTCCATGATCACACCACATGCATGCTCACACCACATCCATGTTCACACCACGTCCATGCTCACACCACGTCCATGTTCACACCACATCCATGCTCACACCACGTCCATGTTCACACCACATCCATGCTCACACCACATCCATGCTCACACCACATCCATGTTCACACCACATCCATGCTCACACCCAGCCCAGCTCATACCACAACCATGCTCACACCACATCACAGCACACACCACATTCCAGCTCACACCACATCCCAGCTCACACCACATTCCAGCTCACACCACAGCCAAGCTCACACCACAGCCAAGCTCACACCACAGCCAAGCTCACACTGCTGTGCCTTGTGCTGTGAGAAACTACATCACACATAAGTGCTGAGAAAGCAAAAGGCCTCTCTTTGAGTGGCATGTCCAGCATTCCCCACCTGCGAATCCATTCACCATAGCTGCTCCGAAATGGCACTCTGGAAGATATGCCAGGAACTGGCTTATGGGTAATAGATGGTCCAGGATGGACCCTTGATATTAGCTAAGTGGTGTCGCCACCCCAAATTCATATGCTGATGTCTCTACCCCCAGTACCTCAGAATGTAACCATATTTGGAAACAGGGCCTTAAAAGAGGTAATTGAAGTTGCATGGGCTCATGGGGTGGGCCCTCATCCATGTGACTACATTGGGAGATAAGGCCTTCAAAGAAGTGATTCAGTTAACTGAGCTTGTTAGGATGGACCTTAACCCAACTGATGGGCATCCTTATAAGAGGAGAATGGGGTGTGGGAGAGGCAAGAGGGGTGTGCTTGCAGAGAAAAGGCCAGGGCCAGTTGAGGACACAGACTGGGGGGAGGGGGCATCTGCAGCACAAGGAGAGGGTCCTCCAGAAAAACCAGCCCCGCCGACACCTGGATCTTAGACTCCAGCCTCCAAACAGTGAGCACATGAATCCCTGCTGCTCAGCCCCCAGCCTGTGGCCTTTGGTTCTGACCTTTCGTTGGCAGCCCCAGAAGACTACTCAGCTCCCCAGGCGTACTCCTGCCTGTGGGGCTCTGGGAGGAGGTGAAGGAAAAGCCAAGGAAGGAGGAGGAAAAAAAGGAGGAGAAGGAGGAGGTGAGGGAAGAGGGCCGGAGACTCCCAAGAAAAGGCAGGGTGACCTGAGTCTGCATCCCAGCCAGGATGCAGGACTAGCTGTAAAGGTTGATGAAACATTGAAAACCTTCCCTAATCGTAAACAGCTGGCTCTCTGAGCACAAAAGTAAAGGTCTCAGTACAGTGATGAGGGGGAGGGGTAGTGTCCCCTCTGCAGGGCTTTTGTCACTATAAATGCTGTGGTGGTTGGTTGATAGTGTCAACCAATGGTCATTGGCACCAATTCAGCACCACCTGGAACCACGATTTTGGGGTGTAGTGAAGGAGGAGACAGTTCAACTGTGATACAGCACAGCAGCTTGGCACCCACCCTGGTGTTGTGCACCTGAGAAACAGCTTAGGGGAAAGGGAAAGTGTACTCCAAGCCAGAGGGAAGCTGATTTATACACACACACACACACACACACACACACACACACACACACACACACGTTCCTGATTTGTCCATTCTCAGGCCAAGAGGTCCAAATTCTCCAATTCATTGGTCCCTAAATCACTGTTCTGATTGGTTGGAATGGAACTGCTCTGATTGGTCAGTGAAGATGCTCATGAGGATACAGCTTCCCAGCCCTGATTGGACAGGAAAGTCTCAGTCCTATTGGTTAAAATACGATTCCAGGAATTCCTTGGTAAGGGTTGGCGCAGCGGCAGGAACACGGTCAGGCGGGCAGCAGAGTGCAGGCTTTTCCCTGAAGTGCAGCTGCACGAGAGGCCCCTGGGTGGCAGCAGCTGCTGGCTCTGCTTCTACAGGGAGCGCAGTTAGCCTCCAGGAGCCCATGTTGGTAGTAGGTGTGCTTTTTTATCAACAGCAGCTCACCTGTGCCTCCTGACAACTGTCATCATAATGCTCAGACGTGTTAAGACCAGAAGAGTTGGAGTAAAGGAGTGGTCCCTGGAGACCCCAGGGCACACCCACTGGCCCCACCCAGAGCCCCATATCTCTAGGGATCTCGGCTTAAGGTGGGGCTGCCAGGAGAAACTGGTGATCAGAGGGGACACCCTGAGAGTCCCAGCACTGGACTCGGAAGGCTGAGTTCATCCAGAATCAGGAGCACCTCCAGACATTGTCCCACTGGGAGGCAGAGGGGGAAACGCAAATGGTAGGAAAAGGCAGCCAAGCTCCTCAGACCCTGGAGATCGCCATGGGGGCTGCACAGCGGGTGCCAGCCTCCCTGGGGTGGCGATGTTCCGGCACTTACTAAGTCAGGAGCCTTGCTGACTGCTCCGCATCCAACGCAGCTCGGCTGGTTGTGAAAAGTGCTGGAACGCAAACCCACTTCACAGATGCCGACAAAGAACTTGTTCAAGGCCGAGCAGAGGAGCCGAGATGGAAACCGGTCTCTGACACCTAAGCCCAAGCTGCCCACGCAAGCCTACCTCCTCCCGAGCTGGGCTGCCAGGGAGGGCGGCCTGCGGGCAGCTGACAGTGCTGGGGGAAGAGGAGCTGGCTGTCTACTTCTCCAAGCACCTGAGACCAGGCGGGAGGATAGCAAGGGGAGGTGCAGGGAGAAACAGTCGATGACCACAGGTGGGATAACGAACGCCAAGACAACATGACGATGTCAGCAGTGATTGCCTTTGCCACCCTGTGTTCCAGCTGGGAGTGAATAACAGGGCTGCGGGTGGCCTGCCAAGTGGGGAGATTGTTGAAGATTGAAAGGCCCAGAGGAGGGCGTGGCAGAGCTCCGAGGAGGAGTGAGAGGAGAAGGTACGCCCAAACCTGAGCCCGCACAGCTGCTCCCACCCCCTCCTCCTCTTTCACCTCCTGGAGCTCGGAGAGGCCTGAGCCCTGAGGCTCTGGCCATGTTCAGAGTAAAAGAATGCCCATACAGTCTCACAAGAGCCATGAACACATTGACATTTTAACAACTTCAGAGGGGAAAAGGCAAAGCAATATAATCATGCTTTTCATGAGGTAATTATGGCCATTCTAATATATTATCAAGTCTGTGCTCCCTGTGAGTGGGGAGGCCCAGCTATGGACCATAGATTTAAAGTTTGACAAGAAAGGACTCTTCAAACCGTTAGTGGCTCTCTTAATGTAACCGTGTACAAATCACACTGGGACATGAATTCAGACATTTAAACCATATTTCTTTAAGAATACGTGTGTGTGTGTGTGTGTGTGTGTGTGTGTGTGTGTGTGTGTGTACATACACCCACCAGCATTGATTATGTTGTTCATGGAAAAAAAACATTGAAACCTGTAAAGAATTTTAGTGAGTTTATTTTGAACCACCCTGTCAACATATGCCAGGAAGCAGAAGTTCAATGAATTGAGATAATGCTCCGGAGAATGGCGGGTTACAATTCTATTTATACATCGCAATCAAAGGAGGGACATAAGTGGGTTGCATGAAATTCATTGGTGACGGATTAAGGAGGTGGAATAAAGCAATCCCATCTGGAATTGAATAAAAAGTAAAATAATGAACACATACTTAGGTGAATGCAGGAACAATTAACATGATAATAAAGGAATTTGTGGTATCTGTCCTGGCGCCCACCACATTTGGTTATGCCCCAGGGGAAGTTACAAGTTACCCAGACATCTCACAGATATGTTATCTTAGAGGCAAAAAGGCAAATGGCTCAGTAAAGATCTAAGTTTTTCTTTGTCAAGGAAAATACAGGCCTATGACGTGACTACCCACTATAACCTGTTTATAGTTATATTTAATTTTCAAACCATCTTTTGTGGTTATGTTAGGTCTCTGAGTTTGCAAGACTGCCATGCAGGCCTCCCCTGAGCTTGTCAGGTTAGCATGTGGCTCCTTCATCCACAATGTACAATAGCAGAGGTTTGTGAATGGTAACGCATTTAAATCTCATGACAAGCCGAGGAGTAGGTACTGTCATCACCCGCTTTCCAGATGAGGAAACTGAGGCAGGAAGGGCTGAATGGCCACGCAGCCTCTGAATGGCAGAGCTGGGAAAGTGAGGTCTCAGCCTCATGAACTTTCTGATCTCTGCCCTCCACCAAAAATAAGACATAGGCCTGCAGGTCTAGAATGCTCCCCCAAAGAATGGCTGCCTCACCTTGACATCATCAGCCGAAGACCCCTCCCAGGCAGAGTACCGCCAACCCCCGATCCTGGAGGCCACGGTCCCCACTGCCTCCAGGGAAGGTGGTTTGCAGGCTGCCCCACACTCCCCACCACACACTTGGGCCCCTGGACACCAGCCTGACGGGAGCGAGTGGGGCCCTGCTAGCCCCAGCTTGGGGCCCATCCTCGGGACTGCTACCGCCCACCAGCTTCCTCCAGGCATGGAGCCCCGATGTCCTCCCTGAGAGCTTATCGTATCAGCCCGTTTCTTCAACTTACTGACACCTCAAAGTTCCCTGCCTTCTCGTTTACCTCTGTACATCCATTGTGTGTCTCTGTCCATCAGAATTTAAACTCAGAAAAAAAGAGAACATAAACACATCCATAGCACCCAGTGGCTGACACATAGTAGGTACTCAGTAAATACTTATTGAATGAATAAATGAGATTACTAAGTGCAGGTGCTGTGCTGCACTAGGTCCCAGCATCCGCAACACTTCTGGAGAAAAGGAGTGGCTATTCTATAAATTCTCCAAAAGAGCCACTTTGGCAGCAGGTTGTAGGTTACTGTGTTGACGTGACTGTCGCTGAGACTGTGGTGAAGCCTTAGAGCAATTGGCGTGGGAACATGAGCAGGTCTGCTTAAACTCGGGGTCACACTGCAAAGCAGTCAAATAGAATAAACATTTCGTTTCCTCACTTCTCACCAGTCAGTAGCCTGGGCCCTGGGCCAGGCTCCCCGGGCTCCTCCCCAGACTGGACTGGTGCTGGCCCAGCCGCCGGAGGCCGCCACAGCACAGAGGGAAGGGGTGCGCTCCATCTGTGCTGGATGAAAAGGCTGGGTTCCCTCCCCTGAACAGCATGCAGGCTCTGGCTGAGAGGTCTGGGCCTTGGGCATCTTGGATTTCCTTCCCCATGACAATGATTCCCTCATTGGACCCATGAAAAGCCAGCTTGCAAAGCAAATGGGGGGAAGGGAGGGAGGGCCCATCGGGTGCCCAGACTTCATCACGGGTGCTGGGGAGGGAGGAAACCATCTGCCCTCCTGCTGCATGCCCTACTCATTTCCTGTCCCTGCTGCACCCCTGCTGCATGCCCTACTCATTTCCTGTCCCTGCTGCACCCCTGCTGCAAGCTCAGCCCCTTAAAACCCCACAGCTTTACGGCCCTGGAGGTCAGTCGTCCTAAACGGGGGTGCCTGTGCTTCCCTGGGAGGGTCCAGCAGGGAATCTGGGGGTCCTCTCCAGCTTCCACAGCTGATTGCTTCCTAGGCCCATGGCCCCTCCATCCTTAGACAACAGCTTAACAGCTTTGATTACCCTCCTCGCTCTCTCCCGCTCTCTCCCCCCACCTCTCCTCTGCCTTTGTCTTCACACCTCTGACTCTGGCCCTCCTGTCTCCCTCTCAAGAGACCCTGGGAGGGGAGCAGGCCAACGGGTCGTCCAGAATAACTTCCCACCTTCAGTCTCCCCGCAGAGTCCCTCTGGCATGCAAAGTGGCATAGTCACAGGCTCCTGGGACGAGGATGAGCACATCTTAGAAGGACAACTATTCTGTCAGCCTCAATGACTTTGAACATCCATCACCCAACCCCCCGACAGAGGGGATGGAGGACATGGGGCAAATATGAGAAACAGTCTCTCCTCCAAAGAGACGAAGTGCTGACATGGGGACCTTACATGGCACCAAAGGCACTTGCAGTGCACGAGCCCTGTCCTGAGCGCTCTCCACAGTTAACTCATCGACCTGTCAAACAACCCTACCAAGTAGGCACTATTGTTATCCCGCCTTACAGGTAAAAAACCGAGACCTAAGGCCGCCCTGTGGCTAGGTGGGGGGCTGGTATCTGCACCCTGGAGCTGGACACTCACACAGGTCCCGCCCCCACCTGTCTGTGCTAAGCCTTTCCTGTCACAGCTCGGCTTCCAATTACTAGGTTCGTAGTGTGCCAGGCTGTGAGGTTGCGCTTTGCACACATATTCTTGCCTGACCCCCCATGATCCGGGGTACTAGGGTCCCTATCCCAGCTTTATAGCCATGCGATAACAGAGGGCCCATGGGACAAAATGATGATAAAGCTAAAATTGAACCCTGAGACTCTGAACTCAGGCCGTCCCCATTACAGCCCCCTGCGACCCACGAAAGCCCAACATGGGGCAGGCCCGTCTGGCAGCCTGCGGAGCCGCCTCCCCCCCAGAGCCGCCCACCTGTCGGCAGAGGTCCGGGAGGGGACGGCTGTGTTGGTAACGTGTGACATCCCCGGATACGGTGGCCTGTCAGCCACAGGCAGGCTCAGCAGTGGCGCTCGCTCGGTCGCTTGGGGTTTTGTTTCCCAGCGAGGATGAAGGCAGTTCCGTCTTGCCTTGGGCCGCGTGAGGATGTGACCTGCAAAGGTTTTGTTTTTCTCCAAAGAGCACCTCCCGCCCCAGCTGGCAGGGCTGGGGCTGCCACCGTGATATGTCAGCAGTACCCCTCCTGTCCCCGCACCCCACACGCACCCCAGCTCAGCAGAGCCTGGCTCAGGCTCATGTCAGCTTCCCCTCCCCGGGCCCCACACCCCATGTGATTTAAAACTGCTGCTAAGTTTCAGCCTCTGGGATGAAGCCCCTAGCTTTGGATTGGGGGTCCCTGGGGGCTAGGATTGGGTCCATGGCCTTTCAGAACGAGTGTCCTAACCCAGACCTACCTTAGCTCATTCATTAATTCATTTATCCATTCATTCCCCAAATAGGCAGAGGACTGTGGTGCCAGACCCTGCTCTCCGCACTGGTGCTGAAGGTCAGCAATACAAAGGCCTCTCAGAGAACGTTCTGAGACGGGGCACAGCCCAGGGCCCGCCATGGCGAGGTCCAGATGAGGACATTTCAGAGCAGAGGTGTGTGTCCCTGTCCAAGGTCATGCCGTTTATGGATCACAGAGCCGGTCTCAAAACCTTTTTCTAAGCATCTGTGCTTTTAAAGATTACTGGATGAGCCACATTTGAGAATCAGAAAATGCCTTCACAATAAATCTTAGAAGGAGTTGTTTGTGAAGAGAAAAATCTGAACTTAGCACAAGTCCTGATGCATAGTAGGTGCTGAAAAAATAGTGATTGGAGAGAGGGAGGAAAGGAAGGAGGGAAGCAGGGAGGAAGGGAGGGAGGGACAGAGGAAGGGAAAGAGGAAGGGAGGGAGGGAGGGAGGAAGGGAGGGAGGGAGGGAGGGAGAGGAAGAGAGGGAGGGAAGAAAAGTGGTAAGGAGGGAGGGAGAGGAGAGGCTTAATTTCAGAGGTGACCATGTTTCTCAGCTGAAAAAGACAGTGAAACTGGCAGTTTTACTGTTCAATTGTTTTGTATAGATTTTGAATAAAAAATAAATTGGCTTCTTTTTTATTTTTTATTGAATCCATTGGGGGTGACATTGGTTCACAAAACCAAACAGGTTTCAAGTGTACAGCACCAGCTTCCACTGGCCTCACTCAGGTCACATGGGCGCCCATGAGCCAGTCACTGCAGCCAGGACAGACACCGTGTGCCCCCTGGCCGGGCACCGGGCCAGTGTGAGCCCCACCTAAACCGCTAGGACTTAGCGTGGGAGGTGACTTCGCAAAGGATACTCGGGGCACTGTTCCCAAAGATGGAGAAGTGGCTGCCAGGCAGGCGACAACGGGAGGTTCTGCAGCCCAAGGGGCAGGGCAGAGGGCAGAGGGCAGAGGGCGTGCTGGGCAGAGGGCGTGCTGGGCCTGGCCCAGCCCCAGAGCTGCGGGCTCTCATTTCTGTCTCCAGGTCCCAGCCCCCCATCTCTCATCACATGAGGACATGCTGTGGTCGTCCCTTCTGTGCCTTGAAGCCCCTTTCACCCACCACACAGCTGGCGGCCGCTGGGCATCCGCTCACTTTTGCCTCGTCCTGCCCATCGCCTGGGCGTGCGGCTTCTCTGACGCTCCTCTTCCTTTGTCCTCTGTGTCAGATGCATGAGGAGGCTTGACCTCAGGCTCCTCACATCATGACCTGACTCTCCCCTGGCTTCCTCACCCCCTGGGGAATCCTCTCGCCCCAAGGCAGCTGCCCCCGAGGACCAGAACTAGTTCAGGGTTTCTGGGCTGGGAAGCAGCCCTACATGGAGCCAGCTCCGAGTCACTAATTCACCTTTATCCATTTGCCACTGGGAACATCCTCCAGCCGTAATAGGAGGTTGTCTGGGAGGCCTAGGTATTAGAGTAATTTCAATGGATGTGACAGATCCCAAGCCTCCAGTGGCTCACTCTTCCAGAACATTTTTTTCTCCCACACGAGGGTCTGATGCAGTGTTCCTGGCCAGGGATGGCACTGCATTTGGGGAGTCAGCAACCAGGTGCCTCTCACTTGTGGCTCTTTCCATCTGTGTCTCCACCACCCGCTAGACCTGGAGAGAGGTGCAACACAGAGCTCAACCTACTTCTTAAAAGTCCAGCCCCAAAGTAACCGCTATCAGGTCCACTCAGATCCCATGGGTGCAGCTAGTCACATGACCACACCTGGGAGCCGGGGACACTGGGAAGAGCAGCTGTGTCCCCACGACAATTGCATGCTCTGCAAAGGAGAGCACACGTCCCTGAGAAGTAACAGCTACCTCTGCTGCAGCAGCATCCCATCATTTCGTCATCCGTCACTAACCACAGGTGAACTGCTTGTTAAACTGGTCTACGAGTGCCGTCTCTCTGTTACCATCCACCTTCAGTCCCCCAGTTGCGATCACTATGTTCACCACAGTGTGTGGCCTGCAGCAAAGCGGGGCATCGCCAAGTGCAAGGGTTGGTGTCTCTGGGTTCTAAGAGGGGGAAACAGAGCATGCCCCAGGGAAGGACCCAGCTGGGTCACACAGAATCTACATTTGACATGGTGCCCAGATGTTTCATTCAACATCATCAGTGAATGTCCAAGTATCCCTTTCAATAGACACTGACCCTCCCCAAGCCCAGTCTCGCCCTTGGAAAGTCTAGTAAGAAGCGGCATTTTGAGTCGATAAATTACATAGACTGCTCTGTGGAGGTCAGCAAAGTGGGTCCCCGTGCAGTGACCACACACACCAAGTGTCCACAGCTCCCCCAAAACACGGAAGACTCAGAGCCTGAGGCCTGTGGCTGTCTGGGCTCTGGCTGGTCACCCCAAGCGGCAGCAGCAGATGGGGTCGAGAAGCCAAGCTCTGGGCTCCTAGATCTACCTGTTGTTCCTCCATGATCTTGAACAAAGTACTTAACCTCGCTGGGCTTCAGGTTGCTCATCTGAAAAACTGGGCTAGCCATGTGCTCCGCTTCCCAAGACCCGTGATTACCTCGCACTCACACGGCACCTCTCATGGCACCTGGCACGTAGCAGGCATGCGGGAAATGCCAGCTGCTGTTATTAGTTCGCCTTATGAAAAGGTCACGTCTGCTGATGGACCTCGCCTGGCTAAGGACGTGTGGGTTCAGGAACCGTCACAGCTCACAGCTTTGGGGAGCACTGGGAGATGCATTTTTTGAGGTCCTGGGGTGAGAAAGGCCAAGGAATGAGCAGATGGGACGGCTGCAGCCTCTTCATAGGATTCCAAACACTTAGCAGAGCAGATGGCAGCCCGGTGCAGTGAGGCGAGAGCCTCTTTGGTGCCAGGACAGGGAGGGCCATGCCCCTCAGGACCCCAAGCTAACGACTGAGCCCACAGGTCAAACAGGGGCACACAGGAGCCACTTAGGCCTCAGCCCTGACCTCCCTGGGCACACACTCGAGTTGCAGGGACCCCTCACCCCCCCCCCCCACACACACACACACACACTCACTGCAAGCACTACTGCAGCAGTTCCACGCCAGGAGATTTCCCACAGAAAACTGTTGAGCGGCTGCACCAAGATGGAAACTGGAAACAAGCTGGAGAGCCAAGAACAGGGCCCAGGAAACGGCGGCGCGAGGCCCGCGGCACTGTGCGCCCATTACGGACGGAAACGCAGCTCCATTTACTGGAAGGGGAAACATTCCCAAATTAACATGTAGCAGCAAATCAGATTGAAATGAGCTTCTTGATTAAGGAAGCGCCAAGGCAGCATTTATTGCGTACCAGAGCTGTGCCAACGACTGTGCACATACTCCCTCCAATCCTCACATCAGCCCGTAGCTCAGAGACCACGCGGTGCTAACCCCCACACAGCCGAGCAGAGAGCCCGGTCCCCGGGGCATCTGAGACCTGTGCTGGCCCAAAATGCCGATAAAATAAACAAGTAACTAAAGAAACCCGCCAGCGTCACTGGGGTTTCCTGTGCATTGCAGCGGGACACAATCCTAACGCACCCACTTGGCAGGTGGAGAAGTGGAGTCTAGCCCCTCCTGCGCAGGTCGTGCGGGCAGGAAGCAGGGGAGGAGACGTAAGAATGTCGGGCTTTTCTGCGGCCGCATAGCCTGCGCCTCCTTCCACAGACATCAACCTCTGCCCTCCCCGCCCAGCATGAGCACCTGCCACTGCCACCAGCTGGCTCAGCTGTGCCAGCGGGCCTGCCCAGGAGCCGGGAAGCCAGACCCACCCCAGGGCACTGCTCCCTGAGCCCCGGGCTCAGTCAGGTTCATTGTCAGAGAGACACTGCCTCTCGTCTGCTCATTGCAATTCGGTCACGTCAAAGCAGCCCACAGGATCGGAATGCAATTTTCTCATTGAATTATGTTAAATCCTTCAGGGACGGAGGCGAAATTATTTAAAACCTATAAAAACTAAAGCAACATTCTGGCTCTATATTTTAACTTTCTGATCATTATTTAGAGTTAACCTTTTCTGCTGCTAAATCACAAACCCATTTTGCTGTATATCAGGCAGCATGGGCCATAAGGCAAGGGGAGGGAAAAGCCAGCATCAAGGAGTAGGCCTGGGGCTTGCTCCTGGGGCTCAGGCAGATAATAGAAATCGAGGTGGCATTTGCTCTTAGAAATCAAAAGTATGAGGATGTGATTCATTGAAGCAGCAGCAAGGTGAATGGTGGCTGCGTCGTTATAAATATTAGAGCAATAGATTAGGGCGAGGTGTGTTTCTGTGGAATCACGCGCTGCCTGGGATTTATGAGGCAGGCAGGTGAGGACTGAATCCTGTGCCTGGGGTCTCCGGAAATTATTTATCCCCTCTGAGCCTCAACCAACCCCCCATATATAAAATGAAATAAATGACTCATTCATTGGGGAGGTAAGTACTATTATTTATCGTCATTTTTTAAGTGGCGAAAACAAGGCTAGAGAAGTCCAATGCTGGTGGGTCAGAGACAAGGCTGCCTGCAGGGAGGGGGACACCAGCATTCAGTGTATAACAAATGGAGAACATGTCAGCAGAAGAGGGACTGTTTCATACAGAGCTGGGGGAGGTGAGAGAAGCTCCCTATTCACAGATGCCCCCCCCACCACCACCACCAGCAGGAGGGGAAGCGGTGCATGAAAACATCTGCAGAGGCAAGAGCAAGCGCAAAGGCCCTGGGGTGGAAATGTCCTTGGGTGTTCAAGGCCAGTGTCGCTGGACTGCAGAGCAGAGGGGAACATCAGGAGACAGGTAATGATGAGCCACTGTGTGGACAAGCAGGAAAGAGACAGCAACAGTAGCTCTGCTCCTCTCCGAGTTTACAGAAAAGCATCAAGGCACCTACACAGCACAGGGTGGGCTGGCTTCGGAGCAGTGATGAGCTCTGAGCAAGCAATAGAAAAGCTTTGGATCCTGGGAGGGCCCTGGCTGCTCCCCATCCCCCTTCTTCAGGCTAGCGTTCTGCTGTGGAGGAGCTGGGTTGACTTGGGATGGGATCATTCCAATGGCCAGGCTGGGACCAATGGACAGCTCTTCCATGAAGATCCCACTTCTCCCTGTCTCCCCACACGCCCTCTCCTCCTGTTCGTCCTTAGAGAGAGCGTGTCCCGCCTCGAGCCTTGGCACTTACTATTCCCTCGGCTCGAAGCACTTCCACTCCAGACCTGTCCAAGGCTGGTCCCTTCTCACCGAAGCCCAGCGGCCACCTCCTCTAGGAGTGCCAGATCTAAGCTGCACCCAAATCTTTGTCTCGGGTGCTGCTCTCCAGGAACCTCGATCTGCAAGGACACCAGTGAGGATGTTCGTCACACATCCATCACAGGGTCCTGGGTGGGAGCTAATCTAGGCGCCCAACACCGGGGAGTGGATCCTAAGAAGGAGAAAGATGTGGTCAAACAAATAAGCAAAACGCAGCATGGAAGGTTCCTGGTACATGGTGTTAAGGGAAATCGAGCATGACACGTAGTTGTAATTAAAAAAGAAAGCACGCACTTAAAATCAACATTTCATATCTATTCAAAATGCATACTTATTTATGAATACATTTACAATACATCTGAGTGGCAGCCTCTGAGGAAGCAATGAAGTGGGAGGAGAGATGAAGGATGAAGGGAAATGTATAAATGAGTCTGTTGCCAGACCATGGATGTGGGTGAACCACAGCCCAAGAAATGGGGTTAACCCCCTCTGTGTGCTGTGGAGTCCAAATAAAAAAAATAACAACTCAAACCCATTTCTCTTCACCTGAACATCCCCACTCGCCCACATTCCTCAGAGAGGGCTCCCCCAACCCCTGCACCTCCAGCCAAGGGCTTCCGCCCCTGTCCCAGGCAGTTCCACGTCACCCCATCACTCTGTGGACTGTTTGTCTCCCATGCTGCCCACTCTGCCCAGGCAGCAAACACAGGCTCTCTCTCTTTCTCTCCTCCCTCCTCCCCTTGCCCTCCCGCCCGCCTTCTCCACAGGGATGTGGCAGTAGGCACCGCCAGTCACTGGCTGACTGTGAGGAGATGCTGTCACCAGAGCCAGGTACATAGGCTCCCAGCCCAGAGACCACACCACACAGCACACTCGAAGGACGTGGAGGTACCCAGATGCCCATGTGCCCAGCAGTCTGCACACACCAAGTGCCAGCTCTGGTTCTCTGTCAACTACTTCAGCCTGACCTGCCCCCCCACACACACCAGCTGGCCTCCTACCCATCACCATCCTGGCCTTCTTCCCTCCCGCCCCCCAAACCCCACCTCGGCCACGCTGGACCTTCTGGGACAACTGCCTGCACCCTCCCGGGGCCAGAACCCCCAGCTTCCAAAGATCTCTGTCCTGACTGGTTTTCCCCTTTAGCAAGTCCTTTCCAAGCTCAGGTCAGTACCCAGGCTGTCCATGAGAGCCCCATCCCTCCCGAGGGTGCAATCACAGAGCCCCCTGCTCCCCTGGAAAATGAATCAGCCACCAACACCCCTCTAAGGTCCTGACTCCATCAGCAGGGCTAAGAGGCAGACGCCTTGGTCGGCTCAGAAAAGAAAGACAACGGGAGCAGGTGTGGAAGGGAAAGCGCTTAGAGTGGAGGCAGTAGAGAAAGGTTTTCCCAAAAGCCTGGGCCCAGGCACCTGGAAGCTTCCCTCCCGGCCACAGAAGGACACCTTCGGGCATTCCTTGGAGACCTGTGAGCAGCTTTCATTAGAGTCCCGCCGAGGGGCAGGGTCTCCTAGCCAGCTCCCTGCCGGGTCCCCAGTGCCTTGCTCAGGGCCTGGAAGCTCAAAGGGTGCCCAGTAACATTCCTGTTTTAACAACCAGACTCGACCTGGACAGACCCAGGCATTCTTTAGTCGCTGAGCCCCTCCCCTGTTCCGGCTGGGTGGGAGTCAAAGAGTGAGACTACCGAACAAAAAGCACATTCTCTTGTCACCCCCGTGAGCTGGTGTCCGAAGGACGGAGAGCTGGCGAGTGCCTCGTCAAACCTTAGTATGTGGACTTGACCAGATCTGGAAATTGAGTGATTATGTAAGAGACAAGTGCAGTCATTATTATTAGCAAATACACAGCGATTCCTAGCTGCCCTGTGCTGCTCCATGTTAACTCATTTACCCAGTTATTCTGCTCACAGCAGCCTAGGAGGCTCGCTCCTTTGCCGTGAGACCACTAAGGTGAGATGAAGCTGAGTAACCTGCCGAGGTCACCGGCTGGCGGTGGCTGCGCAGCCCGCGTGCTTGGCCACTGCCCGGTGTGGCCACAGAGAACACTATGCCCATAGGTTTTGCTTTCCCAATCCTAAGCCCATGTCGTCCTAGTCAGCTAGGAAGGAGGGAGGGAAGGAAAGCTAACAGGAGTGGCCCTTGCCTGTTTGCTCTGCTCCAGTAGAGTGCCGGAGAAGTCCTGGGACCCTGGAGGTCTGGGGCTGACCTTGACCTGGCCTGGCTACAGACACTAACAGGGAGATTGGAGCCCAAATCCATGCTTTGATCTGCTTGAGGTTATCCTGGCGCTGCTCAGGGCAAAGGGTTAATCCTTAACTCCTTGGGGAAACTCCGAGGTGCTGGCCTACATGTCCCAGAGACTACAACTGTGGTCAGGAGTGCACACAGAGCCCTGCCTGGGTGGGCTCAGTGGACAGTGTCGGCCTGCAGACTGAAGGGCTCTGAGTTCAATTCCAGTCCATCAATGTGTCTCTCTCACATCAGTGTTTCTCTCCCTTCCACTCTCTCTAAACATCAATGGAAAAAAATATCCTCGAGTGAAGCTAAAAAAGAGTAGACACAGAAACAACCACTTTTCCTTATTTGCACTCCCCTCTCCAGCTAATGTGGTTCACACTGACACCCAGAGTCAGCCCCGAGCCCGTTGGAAATGCGGGCTCTCAGGCCACCCGCCCTGCCGGGGCGGAATCCATGTTTTCAACAAGATGCCCAGGTGGTGTTTGCACAGCAGTTTCAGGAGCACTGGCCCCACCACCCCTCAGATTTCAAGTTCTCCCTAGGGGTTCCAACACCATCCAAAGACAGACTTCAGTCTTTACCCACTAACCTCATTACACCTGAATATTCAACCGACTCCCCAGTGCACCATCCAGACAACTCAGGTGCGTTGTGAATAAAACGTTTCCGGTCCTGGCCACTGGCACAGTTGGTTGGAGTTTGCCCCACACATCAGAAGGTGGCGGTTTAATTACCAGCCAGGGCACATGCCCAGGTTTCGAGCCCATTCCTCAGTCAGGGTGCATAAGGGAGGTAACCTATTGATGTTTCTCTCTCACCTCTCTCTCTCTCTCATTCTCTCTCATTCTCTCTCCCTCTCCCCCTTCCTCTCACTAAAATCAATTTTTTAAGTTAAAAAAAAATAACACTTGTAACCCTCAAGAAATGGTCTCTCTAAACCAGTAGTTCCCAATGTGGGGCACAGTCCCACAGGGGGGCAATTTGATTTTTAAGGAGAGCAATTTGAGAATGAGTTATTAACAGTGAATTTTTTGGCGTTTCTTATTATTCTAGGGGCCTCGTATACAGTATATAAATATACATTATGGCATATTTATGCATTTCAGTTCTCTATTATGTTTTGAAACTTTATTTGCTATTTTTCGTATCACTTCATATTATTTTTGTAACAATTTCTTAGTGATTTCTTCCTGAGTACTTCAACTAAATGTCCTTTCGTTCTTTTATTTTTCTCTTTCATAGATGCCGAGTTCTTTGGAAGCTTATTTAGACAAAGTGAATGGCCTTTTAGGCTTCCTCCACATGAATAGGAGCCCACTTTTTTTAATAATAGGAATTCTATGTCACCGGGGGCGGGGGGGGGGGGCCGCTCAGGTGGGACATGGCCAAAAATAGTTTGGGAACCACTTCTCTTCCAGAGCAAATTGGCATTTTCCACGTTTCCTCTTGGGGGCACCAAAGAACTTCCTGATGTTCTCCAGGGAGGGGTCCTGCCAGAGGAAGTAGCTTTCAGTGAGAGAGACAAGGTTGGCAAACGCAGAACTGTGCTCTCCCTCACCCACCCACCCACGCACCCCGACCCGGGTTTTCCACAGATTCTCAGTGACCTTTGAAAAGAAACAGGATGGGGTGCAGGCAGAAGACAGACTGCAATGGGAGCAAGACAGAACACAGGCGCCTTTTCCCGAACTGTAAGGGCAGGGCCACGTTGAAGGAAGAAGTGGGGAGGAGTGGTCTGAGGTGTCTGGCTGCTCTTTGTGGGCTGATTTTGAGATGGAGAGACTTGCTCATGGATGAGAGTTGACCGGACAGCCTCTGTGAAGCCAGGTGACTCCAACCAGAAACATTGCAAGCACATGTCCAGGACACACAATTCTGCTCTGGGGATGTATGCCAAGGACACATATGCACATGTGCTGGGTAATGTGGATGCACCAGGGGATTGTAGGAGATTGGACAACCCAAACATTCATCGTCAGGGACTGGTTACATCAACTATGGTAACTCCACCCTATGGAACACGCTGGGGCCAGAAGGACTGAGGAAGATTGTGTGTTGATATGAAATGATTTCAGGTGCCCACAGCGCGTACGTAATGAGACCACATACATGTCTCTGTCTCTCCCTCCACGTCACACTGGCCTCCTTTATTCCAGCCTCGGGGGCTTTGCTTCCCCTCTTAGAGCATCTTTTCCAGCTCCTGTCAGCCAAGACTGGCCTTTTTGTGTTGTTCAGATCACAACTCCATTGTCACAGCTCCCTAATGACCTCCCCAAAAGCGGGCATACACATGCACCCAATGAGGCAACCCTAGCCTGTTCTCTGCTCCATTGTCTCTCCAGCACTTTGTTTGTCTGTTTATTGCGGCCCCCCATTCAAATTCAAGCTCCATGGAGTCAAGGGCTTGTCTCATTCATCACTAAACATCAGCATCCAACACAGTGCCTGGGACACAGTAGATGCTCAATTTAAAAAAGACACACGTACAAATGAATGAAAGAAGCTAGGATGTTGAGACTTTTCTTCCCATAATTTCCGTTATCTCTGTGAACTAGATGAGATGTGCTAGGAGGGAGGGAGTAAATGGTGGGGTAGGGGTGGAGTGGGTGACCCTGACATCTGCGGTGGGGAGTGGGAGGGTAAAGAGCAGATTAGGATTTCTGCTAAGACTGGAGACCATGAACTGCAGCAGCGCCCTCCTAAGAGCTTCCGTGGGGATCTAGGAGGGAGAGGAGGAGGTCCATGGCTGATATTCTCCAGGAGGATATGTGGTAGATTGATTTGCTCTAATGTCCCCAGATATTCTTGCCTTCCTTTATCCACGCCTTTTGGCAATGTCCTCCTACCATGTTCAGGACTTGGCCACTGGGACTGCAGCAACCAATGCAAGCTGAGGCCTCAGAAAGTGCTGCGACCTCTGCCTCCTCTCCTGCTGCTGTGCTTCTGCCATGAGGAGGCATCAGGCCAACAGAGGCCACCCCGGATCAGCCAGCCCCCGCTGACCCACCGGCTGACCGCAAGTGCATGAGCAGCCAAGCCAGCCCAGGACAGCCAAACTTCCCAACTGACCCACAGACACATGAGAATCATAAAGGGCTCTTGGTTTATGCCATTAACTCTGGCCAGTTTGCTGAGCAGCATTATAAGGACAATAGAGAACCAACTCAGGGTGCAACAGAAGGATGAGGACATTGAGTAACTGAGGCTACTGGCAAGTGGGTGGGTAATCTAAGCAATTCTCCTTCTACCACATCAGCAGAAAGGCCAGCCAAAGGCCTAGGGAAGATTAGCTCCAAGGGCTCCAGACTGGTGGGAACCATTACTGAGTTCAGTTCTGGCAGCTCCCCAGTGTTTATGTACAACCCCCAGGGGCTTGGCTGGCGGGAGAACAGAGGACGAAGGCTCGGAGAATGAGGAGAGCCTGGCATTGTCCCATCTCATCCTGGCAGCACTCCCAGAGGGTAGATGCTCTGTCCACATTAATACAGATGGGGAAACTGAGGATCAGAGGATATAATGCTTGCTGGAGTCACACAGCTGGTGATGGGAAGGAGGCACTGGGCAGCTCAGGGCAGTCTGACTGCAAAGCTCAAGCTGCTTCCATCACACAAGCTCCTCCTGATCAGAGAGCCATGGAGCAGGCCACCCAGCCTGTCCCCTCTCTGTGCCACCACCGGACACCCAACCTCCTCTTCCTCACCCTCGTTGGCCTGCTTAGTGTTCAGCCTGTCTGACTACCCCCTTGTCTGAAAGTCCTTCCGAGATGAAAGGAGACTTGGCAGCTCCCTCTGCATACAGCTTTAAGTACACATATGGCCAATTTTACAGGTTCCATCATCTATAAAATTACTGTGTGCACTTCCTCCTTGGACCCTCAGTGCCCTGCGTGCTGAGCACCACAGCAACTGGGCCATCGGTGTTGGCGCCATCGGGGTTCAACCCACAACAAGGGTATGTGGCAGACTTTGAGCAGATGACCACAATCTGGGCCTCAGTTTCCTCGTCTATAAATGGGGATAATCATAGAAACTTGTCAGGAGGATGGGAAAATAAAATTAAATGATGCAGGTAAAACTCTTAATGCTGTACACACACAGTGGTAGCTAATATGTTGAGATCTTAACCCATGTTTTCCCCCTCAATTTCCTGGAACCCTTCCTCTCCCTTTCCTCCCACTTGCTGACTCAGGGACAGGGGATTCAGAGGAAGAAATGAGATGCAAATGAGGTGTTAAAGCTTCAAAGCACTGAGCCCTGATGAATACAAGGTGTGAAGTCCCCACCATGAGGAAGAGACTAGAAACACCTAGATGAAGAGCCAGGGTGTCTGCCAGGAACCCTCCTCCCGCAGGTAGCAGACGACTCTGCTAGCTGAACACTAACAGGACTCCATGGGCTCACGTGACCGATAGGCGGAGGGGAACAGGGTCAGAGGCGCTGACCCAGGAACTCAACACTAACTAGACGGCTTCCTGTTCACCCCTGTGGAGGCTGCTCCAAACCACTACTGGGGCCTGTGGATGCTCCCGCCTTCCTCAGGGTCTTCAGGCAGCTCCTTCCAGAATCTTCTAGCCAACATTGGAATCTCATTGGCCCAATGGGTCACATGCCCATCTCTGAACCAATCCCTGGAGGAATGGGTGAGCAAGCTGGGTAAATTCAATAGAAGAGCATCCCTTGGCTGTGGGCTCTCCCGTCCATCACTAAGGGGCACTGGGAGTGACAGGGACCGCCTTTAATTAGTCAGATGTTCGAACCACAGGGTTTCTGCCACAATGAGTGGAATAGAAAGAGAACAGATGAGCAGCTAACTAAAAACCATCATACCAAATGACCTCCTCTCTGAACAATTTTCTGGCATTTCTATAGGACTTGATACATTTAACAAGTATTTTTTATTTTATTTTATTGTTTAAAGTATTACAAATAGTAGTACATATGTTTTCTTATCTTTCCCATTGACCTTCCCTAGGTCTCCCCTACTCGCCCCTTCTGCACAGGCCCTCACCCTACCCCCCAACCCCCAGCCCCAGTAGCTTGCGTCCATTGGTTATGCTTATATGCACGTATACAAGTCCTTCTCAACAAGTATTTATTGAGAAGTTCCTGTGGGACTCTCCTTGTCAAGGCAGCTGCCATTAACACTGTTAGAATACGACACCCAGAAGGGAGGTCCGGTCAGCACGGAGCATCCAGGGCTGTCCCTGCCAGTGATGGCAATAATAATAAAGAGCTAAAACAGAGGGAGGCGTTACTATCTGCCAAGCACTGTGCTAAGCATTTCATGTATAACCTTCTTATTCCTCATAACAGCCCTATGAAAGTAGGTCCTAGTATCTCCATTTTAAAGATGAAGAAACAGGCACAGAGAGTGGGAGAAACTTACCCAAGGTCACACAGCTAGTCAGTGACTGGGATTTGAATCCAGGCAGCTTGCTCAAACTGTAAGGAGGACTGCCTCTCCCTCTGTGATGCCAGGGACGCTCACAGGAGACACCACAGACCAGTCATCCACTCGCTCGGCAAGCATTCATTGACTGTGACACACCCAGACAATTGGTAAGACATTTAAAATTCATTCACTCATTCTTCAGCAAGGACTTACTGAACGCCGACTTTGTACCATGTATTTGGTGCCAGGGGCACAGTGGTGGAGAGTGCCGGCCTGGCCCCACCCTCCCTAAGTGCTGGTGGTGCTGAGCACAGTCAGCTGAGCTCGGGCTGTGTGCTGCTGTACAGGCACACACCGCACGGTGAGACCCAACAGACAGGGCGGGTGAACTCACTCCCACTCCCTCACCAAACACTGTGCTCCAGAAGACCGCTTTTCTGTAATTAAATTGACTTTGAGGCACCAGGCCGTGTGTGAGCGGAGCACTTGCGGAGGCACTGACTCTAATTGACACAGAGGCACCATCTGGAAACCAGGGCCCCTGAAGAGCTGCTGCCAGCCCCACCCCATCCTCCAGGTGGAGGACTTGGCCTCTTGGTTCCATTGTCTGCCCATCCAGTTTGACTCGATCCCAAAACTGTTCCTGCGGCATTTCGTCTCCTAAGAGCTCGTCCTCTGGCGAGTGCCGGTAAATTTCTCTTCATGTGGGTTCGCCTGATAAGATGTCCATAGGCTCTGGGAAATCAGGAACACCGAAGAGAAGGAACTCCTCTTAGGGAATAGAGGCCAGGATTCCTCAGACCAGGGGACCGCAGTTCTGTCTCCCTCCATCCACCCCAGGCCGAGTTGAATCACACAGAAGGGTGTAGACACTGAAAGCAGCATTGGCCGGGACCCGTGACACATGCCGTCAGCCCTCCATTGCACCCTTTCAGTCCCCTTACCTTTCCACCCACTCCACTGCGCTCTGTTCCACTGCCAGCACCACCTCCCTGAGGAGCCGCCTCCCCTCTGCTCCTGCGCGGCCTGGCCTGCAAGAAGAGCCAGCAATGGCTGGAGGGTATAGCCATCACCTCTGGGAAGCCCTTAACTAGTAAAGGGCTGAAAGGCAGCAAGCACTCCAGCTGCCTTTCCCCAGCCTGGTCCCAGCAGCCACTCCTGTCCCCAGCAGGCCCCTGTGGAAGTGATCCCAGGGTTCACTCGGTGGGAGGGGCCTTCCTGGATTTCACCCTTGCCTGGCCTCCTTCCATCTCGCTTCTCACTTCCCTGTGACGTTTGCTGGGCATGCTTCCCAATGAAAATCTTAGACAAAACTCCACCAAAGGCTCTAATCAGGGATATGGAAGCTAGAATGGGAGCCAAGGCAGCTGCCACGCCAAGCATGCTGGGAGCCCCTCCTACGCCTCCTCCATAACTTCAGGAGACATATGCCAGGTAGCACTCAGGGCCGGGCCTGAGCCACTTCTCAGTCCACTGGCTCCCTGTGGAATCCATCCCTCACATTTTTTCCAGACCTTCATAAAAAAAAATGATTTGCAGAGCTCTCTCTCTCTCTCTCTCTCTCTCTCTGGTTAAACTTGGGCACTGGTTCAAGGAGTCCCGAGATGTTTCTCTAACTGACAGCTTTATAGGGCAATAGCTGTTGATGTTATATGTGTCCTCAGATAGGCAGGTCTTTTTATACTGTGTGTGTCCCCATAAAAATGATTGGTTCTAAGTTGTTATTCTAATATTGCTGTGATTGTAGCATTGGCGCCAACAGTCTCCACAGGAGACGCGCTTTGCAGGCTGATGAATATGAGCAGGGAGGTGCCATCTGTCTGTGTGGCAGGACGACGAGGTGGGGGCCACTGGCCACCAGCACATAGGGGCTCCCGGCCCATTGTTTTTCATGTTAGTATAAAGAAAATGATTAATAAGTGATAGCACCATACATAATCAAACCGCCTCCCAGACTGGATAGAGCCAGAGTGGTTTACTGTGGCCTGGGAGGAGGGGAAATAGACAGACTCCGGACCTCTGGGCCTGTCCAGGACTCTGCCTTTGGGGTAAGACCAGACCCCCAGAGCTCATCAGGGAATGGGGGATCTCTGTGGGCCCACTCGTCACGGTGATGCTGGTGCACTGAGGCACCATTAACACCCCCAAGTGCCTACTGCCCGTCACCGCAGGGAGACTGTGCAGGCCGAACAAGTGGGGCATGCTCGAGAGGTGCCCGAGTTTTGAAACCAAAGGAGTGGGATGGAAGATGAATTTTTCATAAACTGGTACCCTGAGCATCATGACGTGACCAGAGAAACCCCACCATGACCGTCCGCCTCCTGGGGCCAGCTCCTCCTTGGTTGCCTGAGGTTTTTAAGCTGTAGTTTTGGTGAGCAGTAGAAGGTACTAAGGTCATGGAGTCAGCCAATCACATAGGGTCCTGTGGACCAGGGTAAGAATTAGGGTTTTGTTCTAAGCATCATGGCAACCAACAGGATGGGCATCAGCGAAGGAGTGACCTGAATTGACTTGGGTTTAAAGGCTCACTCTTTCTGTTGGATGATAAGCAGATTGTAGGGGCCAAAGTGGGACCAGGGAGACTAGTTAGAAGGCAGTGGGCCCATGAAGCAAGAATGAGAGGGGGTTCCCACTGACCTCATCTTCTTTCTATGTATCTGTTAGCTGCTGCCAGGAAACCCTGGGTAGCAAGCCTCACCTACATCAGTGGCTACAAACAATGGCGTGTCTCACTCGCAGGGCTCAGCTCCTAAGTCACTGAGGCCTCACCGAAGAGGCCATGACCATCTGGGGAACGTGTTTCCCCTGGTGGAAGGCAGAGGCTCCCAGAATAGCTGCCTCTTAAGACCAGGGCTCAGAACTCGCACCTTATCCCTTCAGCTTACATTCCGTTGGCCAAAGCAAGTCCATGCCAATCCTCACATTACGGATGAGCCATATCATCTAACAGCAATCAGATCCACGCAGTCCCTCTCCTGCTCTCACCTGCCTCCACTCCGGGGGTCCCATCCTGCACCAGCCAGTCCCTCCTGCCCAGGAGAAGTGAACCCTAACACTTGCTAAGTGTTGAGCATGTAGGAAGTGCTTACATACGTTGTTTCCTGTAATCCTCAAAATTCCAGGAAAGTACATTTGCTATTTTCTGTCTCATAGATGAAAAAGCTGAGGTTCAGAGAAGCAACAAGGATTATCAAAAACACTCCAGATCGTATCAGGGTCAGGACTTCATCCCTGAAAAGCCAATGCCAGGGCCTGGACCTCCACTAGACTCACTCATTGGCGTCCCCAGACCTAATGCACAATTTTGGGGCACGGGCCTCACCTTGAAGTCTATCCACAGAGTCTAGTGTGGGAAGCTGGGAAACAGTGTGGCTTTTCACTGGGCGAGTTGTTAGCAAATTTCTTCCCAACTCTGCACCTCCATTTGCTCACCTGTGAAATGGAGATGCCAGCACTTTCCTTACAGAAATGTGAGGATGAAAAATAATGTGTCCTGCACCCCGGGCACAGGGTGTGCCCTGCACATGGAGGAGCTAGGGGTGCTAAGGATAGCACCGGAGCCAGCGGCCACCGCAGAACGCTCCGGAGAGGGTCCTCCTCAGGACAGCCGTGCTGTCAGCCCGCACCTGCTCTCCGCCCTGCCTCCAAAATAGCCACAGCCAGAGACGCCTGTGTCAACAGTCAACAGTGTTCATTTCTGAGCACCCTCATCTGTTACGTTGACAGAGAAACAGCCTGTAGAGTGTTTCAAGCCATTTGGCAAATGCAATTAATTTCTCCAGCATTAAATTATCTTTTCTTAATTGTCCATACGGACACCCAGGCAGGAGGAGAGAGGGACAGAATCAAAAGGCTATTAGTGTCAGTTCTGTGCCCATGACGGGCAGTCACTGCATTGGAAACTGGACTGGGGTCCACCACCACGCCAGCTCATCCCTGGGCCCTCCTCCCCGGTGGCTGGTTCAAAGACAGGCATGTGAGCAAAGCCGGGACCCCTGCAGGAGCCCGAGGTAACGGGTGACGTTAGAGCCACGGGACCCTGGAGCTGTGGGCCCACTGCAGAGCCTGAGCAGCAGCCGCCCAGGTAAGCAGCCGGCAGATGGATGTGTCCTGAAGACTGTTGGAGCTTCTGGATGCAGCTATGCCTGAAGCGGGCCCATCCCCGGAGCTTTTAGCTGTGCAAAGCAGTGAGCAGCCTTTTTTTGTTTAAGTTAGAGTCAGAGCGTCTGTGACTTGGAATCCACAGAGTCCTGATTAATAGTCTCTCCCTCAAGCCATTTCCCTCCCTCCAGTTCCTCCTACTGTTTGCTTAGTCACCCAGGAGGAAGCAGGTGGGAACCAAAGAAAGAGTAGTAGGAGCCCCAGAAAGTCCCAGTGAGTTCCAGATGCCACCAGCTATCAGTAAGATCCACCATCCGTGCCTGAGTCCAGTCTGACTGCGCAGACGCAACCTCAGCTCTGCCCAGCCCATCTAGGTCCCCAGACCAGCCCCCCAGGTCCCACACCCAGGCTTCCTTCACCCCCAACCCCACCACAAACCAGAAAGCGGTGAGGACCTGGCACTGCCTGAGTCCTCCTCGACTCTTCCAGACGGGCTGGAGAGGACATGGTCCAGGTCGCTTCCTGCTGATGCCTTGAACACTGAACAGACAACTCGGGCCACAGTCTGCCCGGCTCATGGGCTCCGCAGTCACTCCCCACCCCCGACTGGAACTATTGGGACCAAAGCTTGTCAGGGTGCCAGAGGTGCTTGCTGTGCCCTTGGGAGGAGGGTGTGTGTGATGTGAGGAGCTCAGCCTTCCAAGTCGATCTGGGCCCTGGGCTCAGTTGGTTGCAGCAGCATCCCATACACCTAAGGGCTGTGGGTTCAATCCCTGGTCAGGGCCCGGACCCAGGCTGCTGGTCCCATCCCATCAGGGCTCATACAGGAGGAGGCCCTCTCTGTCTCTCTCTCTCCCTCCCTCTCTCTCTCTCTCTCTCTCTCTCTCTCACCAATGGAAGCATATCCTAAGGTAAGGATTTACAAAAAGTCAGATCTGGGGCCACAAGCAAGTTCCTCAACCTTCTGAAAGGAATATAGTGAGAAGCAGGTGCCTGGCACAGCGGAGGCCCTGGGTAAGCACTTGCTGCATGGAATGAAGAGAGCTGGGCAGGAGGGAGAGGTAGGGAGAGAGAAGGGGGAGAGGAGGAAGGGAGGGATGAGGAGAGAGAAGGATAGGGGAGAGGGAGAGGGAGAGGGAGGGAGGGGAAAAGGAGGAGACAGGGAATGAGGGGGAAGAAGAAGAGGGGGAGAGAGGAGGAAGGAGAGGGAGGGAGGGGAGAGGGCAGCTGGGAGGGAGGGAAGCACCCACATCACATGCAGCTGACTACGAATGCCCAGGACCCTCCCTCCTACTGTATCTCCCAGTTTACATCAGAACCATCCGGCCCTTTCTGCATTTTCCCCAGGTTTTGTCCTGTCTAGTCCGGACTCTACCCATCATCATCCTGCCTTGTCAGAGACTACTCCGCAGCCACACCGCAGCCCTCCGGCCTGGCACAGCTGAGCTGGTGACGCTCCCCAGCAAGGCCCAGAGGCAGCCCTCCAGCTGCTGTGCAGCCTTGTCCCCTAGGCCTTCTCGTCCATCCTGGAAATCTAGCCACCTGCAACATACACTTCCCAGCATACCAAGTGGCTCTGCCCACCGGGCACCAGGTATCCAGCAGCTCTGCCCACCGGGCACCAGGCCTCTGGCAGCTCTGCCCACCAGGCACCAGGCCTCTGGCAGCTCTGCCCACCGGGCACCAGGCCTCTGGCAGCTCTTCCCACCAGGCACCAGGCCCCTGGCAGCTCTGCCCACCGGGCACCAGGCCTCTGGCAGCTCTGCCCACCAGGCACCAGGCCTCTGGCAGCTCTGCCCACCAGGCACCAGTCAGCAGCAGCAGACGCTCTGCTCACAGTGCACCTACCCTATGCCAGGTGGCAGAGGAGCGAAAACTCAGCCAGCCCACAGTGTGTTTTGTTTGGCTTAAAAGGTGTTTTAATATTTGAATAACTCACAACATTTAATGTCAGAAAACCTCACATCAAAATCTCTTAACAATCTAAACATCTAGACACCGTAGCCAGGCAGCAGGGGTCCTTCCGACCAGCACTGGGTTCCACTTGCCACAGGCTCACAGACGGGTCCCCTCAGGCATCTGGCTGTAGAACTGCTATAGTAATAACAAAGCCCTGTGTTCGGGTTAGAAAGGAAGAAACACAACTGTCACTCCTTGTAGGTGACATGATCATCCGTGTAAAAAACTCCAAGGAGCCACACGTGTGCACGCACACACACACACACACACACACACACACACACACACAAGAACGCAGCCAGGATCTGGGAGACAGGGTCAACACGAAGATCACTGGCAATGAACATGTACAAACTGGAATCAAATACCATTTGCAGTCGTTCCGAAGAATGAAATGCCCAGGGACAGGCCCAGGAAAATACTACAGGGATCGCATGCTGAGGACTGCAAAACATGGATGGAAGAAGTCACACGTCTCCGTAAATGAGCTCATGGGCTGGGGGACACAATCTAGTCAAGTTGTCAGTCCCCCCACCCCAAAACTGATATCCAAGTTTAGTGGAATTCCTATGGAAATCCCAGCAAGATCTTTTTGTACACCCAGGCAAGATGGTTCTAAAATTTATATAGAAAGGCAAAGGAAGTAGAATTTGAAAAAAAATTGTAAAAGAAGAATAAAGTGACCTCTGACCATTAAGACTTACTGGAGAGCCACATTCATCACAACAGTGAGAGCAGAGGGACAGTCACACAATCCATGGAACAGAACAGACCCAGACACGCCACACACATACGGTCACCTGACTGTCCTGACTGTGGACAAGGATGCGGGGCAGTTCGTGCAGGAAAGACAGCTCCCGCCACCGGTGCTGGGGCAGGTGGGCATCCACGGAGAGAGAAAACAAATCTCCTGCTCACACAGCTCCTCCCAGGCTCCCGGAACAGAAATGGGCACGAGGCACTAACATCTGTGGAATATTGAGTAGTTACAGAAGCTGCCATCTTTAGCCCTGCGCCCGGGGGGGAGGCATAGGGCTCCCCCGGGGGCAGAAGGGGAATCTGAGGCCCTATGAGATCGTGAATTGCCCAATTCCTCAGCATATACAAGGCTGAGCCAACACAGGACATGGGTGATGCACGGAGCCGCTTACCGACCCCTCCTGCCCCTTCTGCCAAAGAAGATACTCCAGGTTACAAGAGAGTTTGTGCATTTTTGAGGCCCCATGACTCACAAAAGCAGAGGCCACAGGATCAGGAATCTGTCTCACCCGGGAATGCCTGCCACTGCTTTCTGAAGCCCTTGGGTGTAGCTCTCAGAGGACAGGGAGCCACCTGCCCATCTCCACCACCCTCACCTTCCCCTGTGGCATTTGTGGTTAACACCAGGACCCCGGTGGGCCATTCACCCCGAGGCACATTCACGCGTTAATTTGCTTCCACGTTTCCAAGCAGAAAGGCTGTCCCAGGCGAGCAAACCAATAACAGGCCCGCGATCCATCTTCATTCGCTCCACATCCCGAGCTGTCCCCCGTGCTCCGCGTGGGGCCTCCTCCTAATGGGTTCCTGGACGCTGACAGATAGGCTTCTCGGCAGCCAGGCCGTGTCCGCGGATTAAATCATTAATATCTGCATTTTCCCCAGCCTTCCTCTCCCCAGACTCCTCACCTCCCTTGTGTTGAGTACACTCTGCGATGTGGGCGGACGCGGTAAAAATGGAATGGCAGCTTCTGAGATCTCATTGGCTATGTGGAAATGTTGGGTTTTTTTCTGCTTTTCTATAATCATGTGTCTTCCCCATGGCTGCAGAAATCATTGAGATGGAGCTGAAGAGGGACTTGCTGATCCCACCCTCTCCGTTTGCCAGAGGGTTTTCTTTTTTCCTAGAAAGGGATTCAAGGCGGTTTCTTGAAATTCATTTTGTAGTTCCTTGTAAATGGGGCCCTTCTGTGTCCCAACCACTAAGCCTGTACAGCAGCACTCACAGTGCCCCCCATATCCACCCCCACCACCCGCAGAAGGACTGCCGTTAGCTCTTTTGCTGAAGAAACTGGTTTTCTGGGATCTCCCCGGGATATAGGGATTTGAGCTCAGGCATGACTGACTCCAGAGACCGAACCCCTGACACCACCTGCCCTGCTGTGTCACCATCAGCTCCAAGGGATGCACAGGCAGAGAGGTAGCGGATGTGCGCTGCTGGGGACAGAGTGTGGTCCCCCGATGCAGAGGCCGAAGCCTCCCCCAGTGCCAGGTGTTGGGAAGGGGCCTTTGTGGGACCAGCGCTTCATAAGAGGAGGAAGAGACCATAGGCTCGCTCGCTTTGGCACCTGGCGTGGGTGTCCCAGCTTCCACTGCGGCAGCGAGAAACAAACCTCCGCTGTTTAAGCCCCCACTCAGTGGCATCTCGCTTCAGCAGCCGAGTGGCTAAAACATCAGAAGTGTCGCTGGATGGAGGGCAGGGCTGCGTGTTAGCCCAGGAGGCCGGAAGGAGTGGGGACGGGAGCTGGGGACCAGAGCACAGTGGGACTTACAGGCACACGCACCTCCTCTGCCTGTAGGCAACTCCAGGACCCAGCCTTTCCCACCTCAAAGCAGGAGAGGATGGAATGGAAGTTCCAGGAAGCTTAACTCTATCTCTAAAGGAGCAGATAATACATACTGACCGTTAGCAGGCCTTACAATCTCGGTCTCAATGCGCAGCTCCGCCACCGAGCGCAGAAGTGGACTCAGACCACAGGCAGGCGAAGGGGCATTGCTCAGTCCTGAGCAGTTCATTTATAAATGCAGTCAGTGGGCCGTGAGGAATGGGGCTCTCAGGGCAAGTATTGGCCTGGCCTGCGCCACTGAAGGGTGTGGATGCAGTAATGTCAGCAGAGGGAGGGGAGGAGAGAGTCCTCATCAGCACAGCCATGGCATGCAGAACCTCTCCCCGCCAGGGAAGTCAAGCTGGAGTCAGCTGGGTAACAGCAGAAGATGCAGCTAACACAGTGACAGTAGAAGTGAAAATCCTTACAGTAGTCTATAAGACACACATGGTATTTTCCCTCCCCCTCTCTAAACTCATCTCTTGCTGCCCATCCCCATGCACACTGCTCAGGCACACTCGTCTTTCTGCCCTTCCTTAAGTGTCCTCAGGGTCTTTTGCACCTGCTGTTCCCTCTGCCTGCACCATACATACTGCTTGGCTGGACAGATGAGACCACGTCAACCCGACTTCCAGAGTCTGAACTCACTCACTCTCATCTGCGGTTGTCTAATTGGGTTCCATGCAGCCCTATGGTTCAGCCGGCATAAAAGCCTGAGGGAATAGGGGAGAGCTAAGCAGGGATTTGTCCATCACTTGGACTATGTGTGCTCTGCCTCCCCACAAGCCCAAAAGAAGCACGGGTCATATTTCCCATCCTATCCACAGCATTCATCCTGAGCCAAGCACCTCGAGAAATCTTGACTTCC
The DNA here is from genome assembly GCA_027563665.1 of Antrozous pallidus. NCBI lineage: Eukaryota > Metazoa > Chordata > Mammalia > Chiroptera > Vespertilionidae > Antrozous > Antrozous pallidus. The sequence continues at coordinate 114,461,093 of CM050512.1, read as the reverse complement.
TGACCTGTTCTTGACTTCCCTGGTTCCTGACCTCCTGTTTTCTAACCAATGGCCTCCTGTTCACCTGCTGGATTTGAGACTCTTGGCACCACATTTCAGCTCTGTCCTCTAACTTCCAGCCAGACGTGCCAGTTAGATAATTCCTCTTCAGATTATCTGTTTCTCTAACCAACATGGCTCCTTCCTGGCAGGTGTCTTAATCTTCCTCTTCACCGCAAAGCCCTTGGGGACATCCAATTGAATGAACAAGTTCACATCTCTGCCTCCCTCGAACTTAACTTCCCATACCCGAGGGACTTCGCCTTCTATCCACTTCAACCACCCACATCCATGACCATGACATGTTCAGCCTCTGCTTGAACTTGAATCCCAGCCTCTTACCAACCACAATGCTCTATCATGTCAACCACACCCTTCACTTAGTTCTTGCTCACAGCCCCTTCCATTCTTCTGGAACCACTCTCTGTCCCTCACTCTCACTTACTTGTATCTTCAATCTATCTTTCATCCTCAACATTCAACCACAACAAATTCTTCTCTGTCTGAAAATAACTAATCCCCTCTTTTAACAGATGCTCTCCATGCCCTCACATCCCCTCGGCTTTTACCATGGGCACCACTTCAACCCAACTGCCAACTGCTGCCACCTTTGTCTCTTGGCCTGAGGACTTTATCTGGCTGCCAAAGCCCCCTCTCCCCATGCATGTGGCAGGCCAAACGTGCCTGGGAATTCATGTTTCCCCAACCCCCAGGAACAGGCCTCAATGACTGGTGGGAGTCGGTGGGTGAGTAACCCAGCTCCCCTGACCCCAAAGAGAGTTTGAGGTGCAGGCAAAATGCTGTTTCCCAGAGCTACCCAGTGAGGTTAAGCCCTATTTTCCATGGTGGTTACTTGCTTGCTGGTGCATCCTTTATTCATTCCCTTATCTTTTATGTCTCTCTTCTACACTCCCCTACTGGTGCTTTCTGGGATCACCCCCCAAATAAACTACTTACACTCAGTCCTGTGTCGTCTGCTCAATCCAACATCTCCTCTGGGCACTGCCAATCTCTTGCTTCCCTTTCTTGGACCAGAGTGTTACCTATACCCATCTCTCTTCCATGCGCTTTTCCGTCTGGTATCTATCCCAGTGCCTCATCCAAATTGTTTCTCCCAAATGTGCAGAAGGGCCTTCCATTTTATTTGGCCTCTGCACAACTTCCAACATGTTGCCACTGTCTTCTCAGAACTCTTTCCTTCCTTGGCTTCATGACTTCACTGTCCGTCTGCTTTCCTCCCAGGTCTGCATTCAGCATTGAGGTCTTTCTCGGCTCCTCAATATCCCAGCTGCCCTTGCAATGCTGAGGGTCCTGCGGGCTCCACCACCCTTGGTCTTCCCCTCTTCCTCAGAGGTCACGTGCTCTCCGTGGATGATACAGCTTCCAGTTAGAAGGCACAGTTGACTTCTCAGGGGCTCTGCCTGCACAGAGCATCATCCTCAGCGTCAGATCTCAACTCCAGCTGACAATCAAATCCCTCCTAAACTCAAATTGTTTTTCCCTCCCCCTTCTGATTAATATCACAACCCCCACCCAGTCACCAAGCCGTCTAGAGTTATCTTAAACTGCTTCTTCTACTTTGCCTGAGACACACAATTCTTCCCCCAGTCTTGTCCGTCCAGTCTATAGAATATCTCCCCTCTCCATCCCACGGCCATGTTCTAGACCAGATTGCAGCAATAGCGTCTTTACCAGCAACTCTGACTCTGGTGACCCCAATCCAGCCCATCCTCTGCATGCTAGCAGAGTCATTCCTTCAGAAGCACAAATATGAGCTCCTACTCCCCCTGCCTAAACCCTCAGTGATCTCACCACCCTCGGAGGAGATTCAAACCCCTTAAGAGGTTCCCAAACCCCTTCACAATCTGTTCCCTGCCGATCTCTCCAGCCTCATCTCTCACCACTTTACGTGTTTCAGCCTCCTGGCTCTCCACCCTGGCTACACACAGGCATCACCAGGAGAGTTCTGCAGGAATGCCACTACATTGTATCACCCCCAGAGAGTATGCATGACATGGTCAGGGGTGAGGGGCAGGCATTAGGATAGTTCAAAAGCACAGCCACAGCCGAGAGGCACTGCCAGAACCAAACCTAATGGCTTAGAGTGCTGCCCAGTCCTCCGGTGTTCGCCCAGGCCAGTGCCCAACTAGCCCCGCTCCTGGAACACCTTGCTTCAGGGTGACACCACTTCCCCCTTAATATTCAGCTCCTGGGAACCTTCCGGACCCAACTTCCCAGTCTGAACCCGGAGCTTTCCTCTGGGTTCCCTCTGCTCAAGCCTCTAGAGCATTTACGAGCAAATGCTAACTGTCTGCACCACCTCAAATTGGTGGTGAATGAATGAATGAATGAATGATCCCCATTCCAATTCCTTCTGGCCATAAGGATAGGAACCTTATAGTCCTTTAGCTGCTCCCTTTTCTTCCCCTAGTTCATGGCCAATACACAAAGCAGGTGTTCAGTGAGTAGCTGTTGAGTGAATTAACGTAAGACAGGCGATGCAAGCACCCACCCCTCCTCACTTTTAAGGAGTGCCCTGGGGAGCAGAGACAAATCAAACTGCACTTTCTACAGTTTTGCTAAAATGGAATTTGCCAAGGACGTCCTGAAAAATGGATTTAATTAGGCCCGTTAATAGGGGAGTCGTTGGTGGCTAAGATTTAAAGCTAAGGTGGAAAGCGTTATCAATAATTTCACCATTTCAAATTATATAGGAGGTTATTTCTCACTCCCACCTTAATTATAAGAATGCATCTCAATGAAGCCTCAGCCTTGAAGGGAAATAAAGACAGAGGTAGAGACAGGGTCTGAAATTCCACTGAAGCGGGGTATCAGGGTGTCTGTCGCACTGGCTCGGCCCTGTGCTCTCCGTGGAAGAAGGGACAGCGTCACTGCACAGCCAGATCTCATTACCCTAATGACCATCAGACACCCCCATGTGGCTCCTAACTGCAAGTGACATCCAGGAGAGGAGGGTGCGGGGGTCGCAGTGACCACGTGGGATTCTGCACAGGCTCCAGGGCCCTGAAGTCCTAGCATTCCCGTTTCCCAGGAGTCACTCTGAGAGATCTGAGTACTAATTGGCTTCACAGTCAGATCCTGGAAGGATCACAACCTCAGTCCTCAGCTCCCCATTACCAGAGATTTTCACCTGTCCCCCAATTACTGAGCCTAGTGAAAGAAGGGCAGTTTGGGGTCCAGAGTCTCTGGAATCCCAGGAGCTGGGATACCCACTGGAAGATGCTCCTGTCCCCGCCTCCACGCCCCCCACCCCCGGACTCTGGAAATGAGTCCCAGTACTTGACAGGCACCACGCCTAAGTCCGTGGCAGGCACCGTTCTGGGCAGAGCTAGGACCAGGGGAGGCAGGGGAGGCACTCACCTAGGGGGCAAAATTCCAGAGAGGGCAAAAACTCAGAATCAAGATCACTGATATTTTAATTCGATCTTATTAAAAAAATAGATATTAATGCAAAAATGCCTGTGATGAACAAAATAATCCACATTTTATCTAAAGACAGGATCTCAACCTGCCCTTCCAGGACCTGTTCCCCTGCCTGCCCTCTGTCCCAGCCCTAGCTCTAGGCCTGGGATGCAGAGTGAAGTAGTCTAAACCCCTCCCTCTGGGAGATGCTCGGGCTGATGGGAGATAAACAATGAACAAAGGAGCCGAGTCTAACTAAGGCATCGGGCTGGCAAAGGCTGTAATGGAGAGAAATACAGCAGAAAGGCGGCGATTCCATAAGAAACATCTCAAATCCTGTCCCCAGCCGAGACTTCCCACTCCCTGATGTAGCAGAAAAAACAGGTCTCCCGGGTCAGTCCAAGGGACCCATCCCAGCCCTGCCCCACATGCACCAGGCCCTGGGCCAGCCCCTCACTTCCCAGGCTACCAGTTCACCCCCTGAAACCCAAGGAATGAAAAGGTGGGAGTTCACAATAACAAAGACAACATTGGGAGCAATCCATACGTAGGAGGCCAGTGCAGAGCCCTTCCGCCCACTCCCTCGTTTAGCCACGGACTGGGGTGTTCGAACTGCGTGGGAGGCTGACACTGCATACTGAACAGCTGGCCTGCAAGACAAACCAGGCTTGGAGGCTCCTGGGGCCAAACTCCCACCCCCAGGGCTCCATCCGCACCCCAGGCTGAAGCAGGTCTGCATCTCGATGACCTTGAGCAAAGCCCTGGGTCTCTCTGAGCCTTGTTGTCCTCATCTGCAAAGTGGAGGCACTAATGCAGCTCCTTCCTCCCAGGGCCAATGAGGCCAGGCGTCAGGCACCCCTTGGGCCCCACAAATGTGGGCCCCCTTTTTCCCAGCTTGACAGCAGCACCAGCCTCCAAGGGGAGGGGCAGAAACCACAGGGGGTTCAGAAGCCCGTTTCCCGTTTTCCTGACAGCCTATTTCATGGATCACAGAGACCCCAGTCCAGCTGCTTATTCAACAGAGGAAAGAATGAATTCCTTTTCATTCCTTAGTACCCGGTGTGACCTATTCTCCGCTGATCGCTCTTTCAGAGGCCGCAGCCCTTCCCACAGACTTTCCATTTGGCCAGAGAGAGAAAATGGGCAGTAACGACAGAACGTCCTCCCAGAGGATGCGGGGAGCAGAAGCACCGCCGTGCCGGTAATAAGTCCAAATGAAAGATATTATGTCACCTCGTTTGAATTAAACAGATGAACTGCGGTCCTGGACCATTAAAAAGGAGCCGACCTGCTGGACAGCATCCAAGTGCCTCAGTAAGGTGCTCAGGGTTTATAGCCTTGTTTCCTGCCAATAACCCTCCTCTCTGCCAGCGTGGAGGCGTAACCTCATGAAAAGGCCGCTGGCCCTTCAGCTTCTCAGGGTCCCGGGGCTCCTGCTCACTTGGGTGCTAACTGAAAAGCACCAGGGAGCCCCCTGGCAGGCAGCCAGGACCAGCCTTCACTCGGGGCAGGGGGGAGGGGGACAATTAACTGCCCCAGCATTTTTTCCCCTCCAAAAATTCTGGGGAGCTCCCCACCCAGGCAGGGAGACAGACTGACAGAGTTGCCTCCCTTTACAAATGGGGAAACTGAGGCTGCAGAGTGTGAGACACTTGAGCAGACACCTTGCTGAAGAGCCACAGGCTGAGCGGCTGGCTACTCATGAGCACCTGCTTCTCCCTGCCCCGCATCCCAAACAGCACCAGCAGCCCTTCCCAACAGCCAGGGCCACCCATCTCCCCCGCAGGGCCACCCATCCCCCCCGCAGGGCCACCCATCTCCCAACTCAGGGCCACCCATCTCTCCCGCAGGGCCACCCATCTTCCAACGCAGGGCCACCCATCCCCCCCGCAGGGCCACCCATCCCCCCCGCAGGGCCACCCATCTCCCAACACAGGGCCACCCATCTCCCAACACAGGGCCACCCATCCCCCCCGCCAGAGCCACCCATCTCCCAATGCCACCCATCCCCCACGCAGGGCCACCCATCCCCCCCGCAGGGCCACCCATCTCCCAACTCAGGGCCACCCATCTCCCCCGCAGGGCCACCCATCTTCCAACGCAGGGCCACCCATCCCCCCCGCAGGGCCACCCATCTCCCAACTCAGGGCCACCCATCTCCCCCGCAGGGCCACCCATCTTCCAACGCAGGACCACCCATCTCCCAACTCAGGGCCACCCATCTCCCAACTCAGGGCCACCCATCTCCCCACGCAGGGCCACCTATCCCCCCCCCCGCAGGGCCACCCACCTCCCCATGCAGGGCCACCCATCTCCCCACGCAGTGCAAGAGTTGTGTTGAATCTTTATGCTTCTTGGTTGAGGACCATGAACACCCTGAGAGTTTGATGAAAGCTGACTCTACCCTAGGGGAGGAGAAAGCATGTATGCTGCTCACTGAAAATTTCGCACAGAAAGTCAACTAATCCTAAAATCCTTAAAAACCTTTAGGAATCAAGGAACTTCTTCCTTCAGTCAGTAATTCCATGAACATCTACTAAGTGTCTGCTGGGCGGCCAGTGGGGTGTCCCTCCGATCACCCCTCATCAGCGTGCTCAGAGAACCGCCTACAGAGGGCACAGTCTGGGCGCTCACTTGCAGAGCTCCTTAAAACTCTGAAGCCAGAGCTTCACTCTGCACCTGGGGGGACCCAGGCCCCCTTGGGACTCCAACAGGCAGCCAAGGGACCCTCTGACGAAGAAACCCCGTATGTGTTGCTAACGCTCCCTAGGTGGTTGCGATGCCATCCAGGCAGCTCGTTCACCCATCCCGTGAACAAGCACCCACTGTGTGCCAGGCACGAGGCTGGGCACTAGGCTGGGCACCGGGCAGAGCAAAGAATAGGAAGTTGACATTCTAGCGAAGGGAACTGGCAGTAAGTAACCGATCTATAAAAATAACTGCAAACTGTCTGTAGTGCCACAGGCCCCTGGAGAAGGGAGTGGCGGAAAGAAAAGAAGAGCCTTCTTGAGAGGCCTGGGGGCAGCTGGGCTGACACTGCAGGGCAGGGGCTGCGGGAAGGCATTCCAGGTGGTAGAACAGCCAGGCAAGGGCCCCGAGCAGGGAAGAGCTTAGGAGGAGGAATCGGCCGGCGTGACTGGGCGCCCAGGTGAGGAAGGGGAGGTAGGACAGGGGACCGGGCTGGCCATGCAGCTCTGACAAAGGTTTAGGCTGACCTCCCCTCCCGGCTGTGACCTTCACTCTCTGCCGTTCTTACGGCCGCCTCGGCCAGGAGCCGGAGACTGCAAAAGTGAAGCGAGGTCCTCAGCACCGCATCCTCAGCGGGGATGCCTGCCCAGGCCTCGACATGGCCAAACAGGGGCCGTGGCCCTCAGAAAGGGCCCCTCCCTGCTCTGGCCCGGGCTCCTCGGCCCACTCCAGCCCGGCCATCAGTGGAACCAGTGCCAGGAGAGCATTGTTGCCTCAGCCCAGACCCACACCTCACAAACCCCGTCACGATGGGAACCAGACCAGCCAATCAGAGTGCTCTGTTTTGAAAGGGAGCCTTGTCCATTGAGCCTCCCCTCCCCGGACAAGCACACCCAACATCCAGAGGCCTCCCAGGGCTCCTTCCCTCTGGATAAACAAGTTCAGCTGTCCCCCTCTTTCCTCCAGGACAAGGAAGGGGACTCTTGTGGCTGGAATGCCCAGGGCCAAGATGTAAGCCTACAATCACCTTGCTTAGACCGCCAGCCCCCCCTGCGGCCACACCATGACACAGGAGCCACTCGGGAGCCGCTGAGAGTCCACAGCAGTAACCTTGGGCCCTCCTGGAGCAGCGGGAGCAGCGTGCAGAGCGTGCGACAGGGCAGCCTGGAGAAGAGCGGCCACATCAGCCAGCTGAGCGACGGGTACGCGGGGGACGAGGAGAACAGCGAGGTCAGCCTGGTGGGCGGCAACCGAACCGTGCAGTTGACTAGAAGACTCAAAACCCAAGCGGTTGGCACCCAGACCAGCCAGCTCTGCGCCGCCTACCGCCCCGACCAGCTGAAGAGCCAGGCGGCCAGCCCAGCCCACGGCGCCCGGCAGCCTGGAGGGGAAACGTGAGCCCAGCCTGCCTGGCAGCGCCCCTGACAGCCGGGCCAGCAGCCTGACCAGCCTCAGCTTCCTCAGCCCAGGCAGCAGCTTCCTGACCTACCAGGTGAGCAGCGGGCTCACCCTGGGCGGTTCCCTGAGCAGCCTGCCCTGCAGCCACGCCGGCAGCTGCCAGAGCGTCCGCGTGAACAGCCCCACGCAGAGTGGGCCGCAGAGCGGCGCGGGCCCTCCCGAGGATCCGGCCGGGGACGGCGGCGGGGCCGGCTCCAAAGCCGGCGACCAGGCTGCCGAGGAGAAGCAGTCTGCACAGGAGCTCATGCCCCCGGGAGAAAGTCCTCACAAAAAGCAGCTGTGACCTCACCGAGGGGCTCCGCCAGCACCAGGAGGAAAGACCTTTTGAAAGCGCCCACTGACTACGCCAAGACCAGCGAGGAAAACTCTCCATCTGCAGGACAGCAGTAGGGGTGTGGGGAGCAAGAACTCGTGATGGCAAGCGCCGCGCACACTGAGGCGTCAGTGTGAGCCGCTGCCGGAGGAAGGGCTTGCCCCCCCCCCCCCTGCGTCTGGACCCCCCAACCCATGGCAATAACCTCGGCCCTGGAACACAGTGAGTGACAGGCCGTCCCTAACAGAATCCACCAAGGGCAAACGCATCGCCCCGAGTGATGGCCTGGCGCCCACCAATCACATGCGCCCAGAAGGAACAAACACCGACTGCGAGGAACACATCCTGGGGCTCGGTCCAGCCTCGAGGTCACACAGCCCACAGCATCCCTCTGTGCCGAGGGAGCCTCGTCCCAGGGCATCGCCCAAGGCTGCTCGCTTGCTACTGATGTTGAGCACTGCTCCCCGGCAGCGTCAGCCCACACCCGCCGGACATGCTCCCTGTGTCCGCTGTGCTCCCTGGAGGGTCCGGCAGTGCTGCCTGCGGCCGGACAACACCTTCACAAGTGCTTAAAGGTGACAGAAACGAGGGGCCAGCGAGCACTCTGCCACGGGAGCGCTCCAGGCGGTTAGTGGCCGTGCCCTCGGGGGTGGGAGGCCTCGCCCGTCCGCCCTTCGAAGTGCAACCACACAGCCTTGGGGGAAGGAGGGGGTCCGAGCAGCGGAGGCCAGAACAGTCCTGGAGACTCCACCAGGCCCTGAAGGTAGCTGAGGGGACACCGCAGACATTAAAGGTGTCGGGAGAGGTTGTAAGTGTGTGAGTCTGTGCGTGCGCCCAGCAGAGGTTACGGTGACGGGTGGGTGAGAAAGCCAACACCCACGGATACGGTGGGGCTTAGCCACCAACGCTGCCACTCTAAGCCGGTGAGTACCTGGGCGAAACCCTTAAACTTCCCAAGCCTCAGTTTCCTCATCTGGAAAATGGGAACGCTAACCCCTTTCATACATAGATGGGAGAGTCGTGTACTAGTATCTGAAAACCCACATGAAGTCCCTGGCAAGTAGTGGCACTGAGCGTTTGCTTCCCTGTCTCGCTCATCCGTAAAATGGGCACGTGGTCTCTGCCTTGCTCCCCTCAGCACGAAAAGGACCGTGACTGGACCTGGAGACAGGTCTTCCCCTGCTTTCCTCTGGGCAGAGTCGCTCAGCGGGTCCTGAGCCCCCACCAGCCCTGCTCAGTGAGCCCCGTCTGCCCACGGCCCTGGGGGAAGCTGCCCCTTAGGACCGTCCCCTGCTCCCCAGGCTGAGAGAATGGTCACAGCAGTGCTGGAGAGCCGCACACATGACCCTCGGAGCAGGGGCCGCCTTCCCCTGCCAGCCTGCTCATCGTCCCCTCAGAGCAGGTGGCATCATCCACCCCACTGGAGTCTGCCCCGCCCCTGCCTCAGCCCACACCCCATTGGTCTCCACCCCCACTGCTGACCCTCACCGGGCCTCCTCTGCCCCAGGCCAGTGCTCCTGGGCCTGGCTGCACATTAGGATCACCTGGGACATTTACACACGCACGGCTCAGACAGGGCACACGGGGTGGGGGCCCTGAGCTCCTGGGACCCACTTTCATGCCTGACCCCCGGAGGGCCCAGGCAGGGGTGGGCTTAGGCAGACTGGGCGACAGCGTGTGTCCCGTCTAAAGAGAAGCCAGGAGTCCAGAATTCCATGAAAAAGGCTCCTGGTTTTAAATATTGGTCACAGATTCAAAATCCTTTAAAAATGGAGGGTGGGCGCATGGAAGCATTTCTGAGGGCAGGACCAGCCCATGCGTCTTGCCGCTTCTGCTTCTCCACGGACAACAGTGCAGCCTCTGGAACAGAAACCTGCTGGAATTTGTTAGCCGCTTAAAGACATTGGAACCCGCCCCGGACCAAAGGTTTGCACGGCCTTAGCACGTCCGGCTCAACGCCCGCCACTGCCTTCTCCTGACCGCGCTGCACACCATCGCAGACCCGCGTCCACGCCCGGGGCCTCCGCACCTGCACTCCTCCCCTGGCCTGATTTACATGCAGCATCATGTACCGTGTAGTGTAATGTACCGTGTAGTGTGATGTACCGTGTAGTGTGATGTACCGTGTAGTGTGATGTACCCGCAGCATTTCCGTGCACTATGACGTACGTGAAGTATGACTCACCCTTTTCGTGTACAGCTCTGTGGTCTTTGACAAGACACTCGGGCGTGTGTCCACCACACACCCAGAACCAAATCGTTCCATCAGCCCCGAATCCCCTCGTGCCCCACAGTCAGCCCCTCCTCCACCTCCGCAATCACTGACCAGTTTTCTGACCCCAGCCACCCCGGCTTCCCAGAGCGTTCCACCTGGCTGCGTTCCATTGGCTGGAGGCACCGACCACCGTGCTGCCCGCATTCCCGGCTGCCCCGCGGCCATGGCTTCCCTGGCTGCAAGCATCGACCCCGCCAGCCGCCCACGCCTGGACCTGCCCGAGCCCCACATCCCATCTGTCCCTGAACGCCCCTCCCACTCCTAATGACTGCCCACAGGACTCTGTGAGCGAGTTCGACATCACCTGGGTAAACACCCAGGAGAGGGATGTTGGGTGGGCTGAGTGCTGAACCCCATAAGAAACGGCCATTTCCTGAAAGTAGCTTTAGTAGTGGTCAGTGCTCCGTCACCGTTTCGGGATGTTCGATTGAACTTAAACTAACCCCCTGCTCATTATGTTAACAGAAGGTGGTTTGCATGTCTCCCATTAGTAACTCCACTTCACAGATGGGGAAACTGAGGCATGGAGCGGCTAACTCTTTGTATGTTTTTGGCAGGGCTGGGATTTTGAACCGGGCAGCCGAACCCCAGACTCTGTGGTCTTAACTATTAGCCTCTCTTTCCTCCCGGCTCTGCTGTGGCCGCTCAGGGCTCCTCCAGATGCAGGCAGCAGGCTGCAGCCATCCACAGGGCCCCCACTGTGATTGCCGAGTGAATGAATGAGCAAGCAAGGAGTGAGGGGAGAAGGCAAGGCTGAGTCGGAGGAAGACAGCTGGGTCCTCCCAGTCCCAACACCAGTGTGGCTCAGGATCCAGCGTTAAACATGGTGCTGAGTGCAAGCTGAGCTTTGAACCTCCCCCTCCCCCACCGTCCGCCCAGACACCTCGGCGCTCTCCCTCCCAGCACGGGATGCAGCAAGTACATGAAGTGAGGGCCATTTTTCACGCAGCACGGTGATTTTTTCTTTCCTGACCACTAGCTCAGAGATCAGGGTGCAGCGGGGTTGGAATGATGGGTTGGCTGCAGGCCCTGGCTCCTAAATTATTAACTGAGCTGAGGAGAGTGCTGCTTACAAATGCTGTCTGTCCAGCAGACCTCGGCAGCCAGCCACAGACTTCAAACAGGCCTGGAGCGTGCAGGTAGGAAGGGGGGCAGGGTTTGCGGCGGGCCTCACGGGCTGGCGCATCTGGGGCACCTAGGGCTGCTGCTCCTGAGCCCTCCCGGCCCAGCCTGGTCTCCTGGCCTGGCAGGAGGTCATTTCTCACAGGAGCAGGGTCCGACCCCTCTTCTGCCCACTCCCAGACCAGAGGGCAGAATGGATGGCATCTGGTGACTGGTTCTCTCTGAGCCAGCAGCTTGTGGGTGAGCAGGACTCTGGGTTGAGGCTCATCGTGGGCAGCGTGCAGCTGGGTGACCGGTGGGAACCTGGAGCGGCTGTTCCGGAGAGGGAGCAGTCCTGAGAGGGGTTCGCACCAAGGCCTGAGGCTTCGGCCAGAAAGCAAGCCCTTCCAGCTGGCCAGCTCCCAGGGCCTTTCCAAAACAGGCCCTGCCCCACCTGCAGAGGCTCCCAGGGCCTCAGGCTCAAATCCAAGCGCAAAAGCCTCACCCTCAGGGCCCTCCAGGCCCAGCCATTTACCTGCCCCGCCCACAGGTGACCCGCCTACACGTGTCCACCCTACATGTGCCTAGATTGCCACACGTAGTCCCACAAACGCACTTTTCCTTCTCTCGCTTCGGGGCTTTTCATAAACTCTTTCTCTACCCTCCTCCTTTCCTTCTTTTCCCACCCAAATCTCCATAGGACTCAGTTCAGTGTCTCCTCCACCAGAAAGCCCTCCCTGATCACACCTTGGGCAGTTTGCACCTTCTGCTTCGCTCCAGCCTTCTCCACATCTCTCTGGATTGCAATTGTCCTTCACAGGTTTCTCCTCCTCTGGCAGGATGGCCCCGGGGGGCACAGGGCAGGCACTCCGGGAGCTGAAGGGGGAGGGAGGGGCGGAAAACAGGAGAGGCCCCGCCTGCACATGCTCTGGGCTGCCAGGCCTCCAGGGTGCTCCAAGGCCCTCCCCAGAGTCATGCTCTGCTCAGCAATGGCAGGTCAACCCCTCCGACAGGGACAGCGTTTATCAGCGATCGCAGCCGCACGGCAAAGCTGCCACGAAATTCAAATCTGAGCCCAGTTGGGTGGCTGGCTCTTATTCACCTCCCAGACACCCTTCCCCATCACCCCCCAGGTCAGGACCGCGTCCGGGTGATGGGATGCTGGCCGAGTGGGAGGACAGACACAGGTCTATGTCCCATGAATGATTCATCAGGAAATCTGCTTCAGGGTGGTGTCTTGGTCTTAATTTTCCATTTCCCTGATGCTGGCCAATTCTCTGCTGAAACCCTCTCAATTATTAATATTTCTAAAACAACATTTTGTTTCCCTGCATCTATCGGCAAACCAAACCTCCTGGCCAGTGAAGTCCCGAGAGGCCAGGCTCGCTGGTGAGGCATTGGTGACGGGGGGAGGTGCGGGGTGCTGGGCAGCAGCAACAACTGAGAACAGGAAGCAGGCCCCGAAAGGCCCCTGTTGCCAGGAGTGCCCAGGACAAAGAACGACAATAAAAGGAAATACCACAGCCATGCATTGGTGTCTCGTGTGCCAGGTGTGAGGCTAAACACTTTCCTTTTACTTATTTAATTCCAACAAAAGCTCCGAGGGGTAAGATTTCTCATTCCTGTTTTACAGATGAGGAAACTGAGGCCCATGGTTCCCCAGCTCACTGATGCAGAGAATGGACTCAGGCCTTTCTCTGCCTTAGTGGCCAGTGTGTTCCCTACTCTGACACAACAATGTCACCTGGGATTTTGGTTACATAGAAGGAAGAACTTTCTGGAAGCAAATTATGCTCCTCTCCAAGGGCATTTGGAACAAGCCATTGCTGGGCAGGAGATACAAATGAGATGGAATTCTGGAGCTGGGGTAGCAGAACTGGGGGACTCTGGAATCTCCCATTATACAACCTAGACTGCCCCCCTAGCCCCCCGTCTTGATGGCAGGTGGGAGCAGTTTCCATAAACAGTGACCGAGATGTTCCTGTGCTACCTGGAGCCTCGGACTCAAGCCCAGGCAAAGACCAGGTACAGGCACTGGAGTCTGACACAACTGGGACTCAGGGTTCAAAGCCAGGCCAGCCCGGGGGACAACCCACCTGAGCCACCTCTGAGCCTCACTTTTCACACCTGGGAGGTGGGCCGTGTGCTACGTCAGAGCCATTGGCCATTGCAAGGCTGCACACAGCGCCACACCCAGAAACACCAGCCGCCCTCCTTCCTCCCCCAGCGGAGCAGAGATAGACCCTCTCCAAACCGAGCATTCTGAACGAGGAAGGGCACACAGTAACCGGAGGTAACAACATTGCTTTGTCAAGGCTCTTCCGCTGCGAAGAAACCAATCCCTGAAAAAGGCTGAAGCAGAGGGGCAGGTGACAAGGAAGGGAGTCTCTTCCTTCAGACAGAGGGCTCCCTCCCAGCACAGGGCATGAGGCTGCGTCCCTGGAGCCTCCTCCACCAAGGCCAGGACTGCTTCTCTCTGCGCCACTTCTCCCAGGAACCCGGATAGCTCTTATCCTGTCCCTTCCTGCATCTGCTGCCCTGACCCGCCCTGCTGACTGCCTCGTCCCTCTTCAGACTCCCTGGCCCCATTTCAGACTCCCTCGCCCCCTGCAGACCCTCCCCCCATTTCAGACTCCCTTGCACCTTGCAGACTCCCTCCTCCCTCTGAGGACTCTGTCGTTCCCTTGCAGAATCCCTCTCATCCTGCATACTCCCTCTCTCCCTCTGCAGACTCCCTCCCCCTATGCAGACTACCTCCCCCTCTGCAGACTCCCCCCTGCAGACTCCCTCCCCCCTGCAGACTCCCTCCCCCTCTGCAGACTCCATCCCCCTCTGCAGACTCCATCCCCCTCTGCAGACTCCCTCCCCCCTGAAGACTCCCTCCCCCTCTGCAGGACTCCCTCCCCCTCTGCAGACTCCCCCCCCCTCTGCAGACTCCCTCCCCCCCTCAGACTCCCCCCCCTCTGCAGACACCCTCCCCCTGTAGACTCCACCCCCTCTGTAGACTCCTCCCCCCTGCAGACTCCACCCCCCCTCTGCAGGACTCCCTCCCCCTCTGCAGACTCCCTCCCCCTGCAGACTCCCACCCCCTCTGCAGACTCCCTCCCCCTGCAGACTCCACCCCCCTCTGCAGACTCCCTCCCCCTCTGCAGACTCCCTCCCCCCTGCAGACTCCCTCCCCCTCTGCAGACTCCCTCCCCCTCTGCAGACTCCCTCCCCCTCTGCAGACTCCCTCCCCCTAACAGACTCCCTCCCCCTCTGCAGACTCCCTCCCCCTGCAGACTCCCTCCCCCTGCAGACTCCATCCCCTCTGCAGACTCCACCCCCCTCTGCAGACTCCCTCCCCCCTAACAGACTCCCTCCCCCTGCAGACTCCCTCCCCCTCTGCAGACTCCACCCCCCTCTGCAGACTCCCTCCCCTCTGCAGACTCCCTCCCCCTCTGCAGACTCCCTCCCCCCTGCAGACTCCCTCCCCCTCTGCAGACTTCTTCTCTGGCTTCTCTAAGAGGGAGAGGGGATAGGACTGGCTCTGTGGTGTTCTGTCCTTTCAAGTGTTCAGCAGCCAGATCAGCCTGATCTTGGGTCTCAATTCCAAATTCCGGTTGGCCCAGCTTCCTGTCAGGTATACATCCTGGGCCAATCAGAACCACTGAGAACCCTGAACTCCCACCACCAAGGCAAGGCTGTGCTGCGATGGGCACTCTGGCAGCTGCTAGTGGGGTTGAAATGGTTCATCCACTTTGGCAAACTGTTGAGCAGCGATTCTGCGAAAGCTAAATACGCCTCTACCCCTTGGCCTGGCAATTCTGCTCCTGGGTCTATACCCAAGAAAAATGATTGCTATGGCCACCTGAAGAACATACAAAGGTGTTCACAGCAACCCCACACTGGGAAAACCCTAATATCCATCAACAGTCAAATGAATAAACTGTGGTATTTTCTTCTTTATTTATCTTTATTGTTGAAAGTGTTACAGGTGGCCCCCTTTCCCCTCATGGGCCCCCTCTCCCCTGCTCCCGTTCGCTCCCCAGGCCTTCCCGCACTATTGTCTGTCCATGGGCTTGCAATGTGCATGTAAATCACTGATTCATCTAGCACCCCCACCGCCACTTTCCTCTGAGAGATGTCGGCACGTGCGTGTCTCAGTGTCTCTGGATCTTTTTGTTCAACTGCGGTGTGTCCCACAGTGGGCTGTGCCCCGCGGAGAGGAGAGCGGGCCGCAGGGGCAGCCCGGTGAGGCGCGCAGCACGCGGAGGGGAAGAGCGCGCACAGGAGCAGACTGGTCTGATGCTGTTTACAAAAGCTAGTCCGTGGGGACGGACACCAGAAAGGGCGGTCTCTGGGGAGCCTCCGCTGGAGGGCACGGGGCCGCTTCAGTGGCCCCCTGAATGTCCTCCAACACGTAACACAGGAGATTTGTGCCTTGACTCTGCGCATCATTTCTCAACAAAAAACAGCCCCTCTGTGTCCCACTCCGGCTCGGGAAGGCTGCGCCTGGGAGGCTCCGAGCTCAGCTCGGGCTGCATCCCTCACCTGCTGCACGGTGCGCTGGCCGCGCATGCTCCTTGCCTCCCAGTCTCCCTGCGGCTCCCGGGCAGCAGCTCCTCCTGATGTATTTTTCATAAAAGAGCTGGTTTCCTTTGAAGCAAACAGCGGGAGAACGGAGCCCCTGTCCCACCGTGCCTGTTGGTGCTGGTCAGCGGGCTTTGGGACAGATGTCTACAGCAGGAAGCACCGAGGCCACCAGGGCTGCCTCCACGGGCGGGACCAGTAGCTCCCGAGAGGGTCTGTCACCTCAAATGTGATTATTGGCAAACCACCTGGGATCTACCTTCAGAGTATTTCCAGGTCTCTACTCCGCACCACTCCCCCTGCCGCCAGCCTCCCTCCCTGACCCCTGCAGGGGCCACCCCAGCCCTTCTGTCCTCTCACCTCAGCAGCCACCCCGGACCCGACTCTCCTCAGCTCAAATTCCACGCGGGCTCCCACCTCACGCGGACCTCTCTGAGCCCATTCCTCTCCCGCCTGCACGCTCCCTGCGCTGCCCCATTGCCTCACCAGGCACAGCCTGCCTCAGGGCCTTGGCATGCTGTTCTCCCCATCCTGGAGCGCTTTCTGCATTCCAACCCCCTTCAGGTCTCTCAAATATCACCCCAAAAAAGCCCCTGACCACCCCACCAAAATCACCGCTCCTCACCAACTCCATCCCCCCAACCCTGATTCATTTCCCCCAGTTCCTCAGGCATTGACATCTGACATCCATATCTTCCTCATCAGGGACGAGAGTGCCACCTCATGCGTGCTTAGTAGGACAGCTCGATGCCGATTACCTGGATTAAGCAATGAGTAACAGGTGGTGCAGCCATAGCCAAGTACCAGGGAGTAGGGCCTATGCCACAGAGCTCCACCTCCTCACAGTGTGGAGGCTGGATGTCCGAACTCAGGGCCAGCACGGTTGGTTCCGGTGTGAGCTCTGCCTGGCCTGCAAAGGGCCACCTTCTCCCTGTGCCCTCATGTGGCCTAGGCTTGGTGGGGATGGACGGGGATGGGAGAAGAAGGGGAGAGAGATGGAGAGATCTCTTCTTTTTTTATTTTACTTATTTATTACTAAAGGCCCAGTGCATGAATTCGTACATAGGTGGGGTCCGGCTGGCCCAGCCCAGCCCTAATCAGGGTGGATCAGGGCTAGGCCTGTCAGGAGGAGGAGATAGCAGTAGGTTGGCCAGCTAGGCCTCCCTGATTGGTGTGGTAGGGGGCAATCAGGGGTGGAGCCGGCTGGGGGGAGGAGCCGTGATCTGATCAAGGTGGTGGGGGCCCATCAGAGGCCAGGCCAGCCAGGGGGAGGGGCCACAGAAGGTTGGCCGGCTGGCCCCAACCTCAGATGGGGCCAGTTCACTGACGGCAATGGGCATCATAACGATTCTGGTGGTTACAGGGTTCCAGTCACTGGCTTTTTATATACATAGTTTTTTGGGGGGGAGAGGGGGGTTGGTTAATCTTCACCCAAGGATATTTTCCCCATTGATTTTTAAAGAGTGGAAGGGAGGGGGAGAGACAGAGAGAGAAACATCAATTGGTTGCTTCCCACACGTGCCTCAACTGGGGCTGGGGATGGAGCCTGAAACTGAGGTATGTGCCCTTGACTGGAATCAAACCCATGAGCCTTCAGGACTCTGGCTAACACTCTACCACTGAGCGACCGGCCAGGACTCTGCCTCTTCTTACAGGGCCACAATCCCACTGGATTAAGAGCTTCACTCTTATGACCTCACTTAACTTTAACTCCCCAAACCCCTGTCTCCCAATCCAGTCTCACTAGAGTTAGAACTTCAACATAGGTCGGTCCATAGCAGCCTAATCTCTCCTCCTCACATCAGCGCTTAGAGGTCAGTACATCACCTCACCCCACAGGTGAAACACGGAGGCCCGAGGCCCTGGAGGCCAAGGGCACACAGCTCAGGAGGGCAAGGCGGAGTGCGGGCAGCTCCCGGCCCCTGCTGAGCCGGCTCCTCTCCTCACCTCCTCGGCTCAGCCCAGTCACCACCGGCTCCGGGGACTTCCCTGACCCCACTCCACCTCAGCCACCCCTGCTTCCCTGTTACCGCCACTGGATCCCTTCTTTCCCTTCACCACCCACTGGACCTTGGAAGCTGCCTCCTGCCCACGTCCAGGTGCAGACAGAGTGATGGCTCAGGAGGGCGCTGTGGGCGGGGGGGGGTCCCTGGAGATGACCTCAGACACTTGGCAACAGGGTCCTCTCAGGGACATTCACAAATGCATAGAAAATCGATTTTCCAAAGGATCCACTTACCGGGTTATTGATTCACTAAATATTTGTTTCTATTCTGCTTACACAGTTTCAGCAACTGTTGCCACAAGATAGTTTGGGCCGCCTTTGAGGACTTTCCAAGCCCCACTGTAGCCAGAGAGGGGCCAGCCCTGCCCGGTGTACTGCATGCGACAGCTGGACACAGCTGGCCTCACCCAGCCAGGACCCCGCCCCCTCCCCTACCCCCACATCCCCAGGGCCAGGTGGGGCCTGCGAGTGTAAAAGGCTGCGGGAAGCAGGGCCAGGACAGGCTGGGCCAGGGAGGCAGCCACTTGGGTGTAATATTTAGGACCCTCACAAAAACGCAAACACCAAGATAAACATTTTAATGCGATATTTCTAAAAACCAAAATTAACAAACATCCATGGTGAACCAAATAAAAGCATTTTAGATGAATACAAGGCTAGTAATGTACTGGGGCAGCCATACCAGAGCAAAAGGCACTAATACTGATCCTGTCTTTACTTCAAATATGAGAGTTTTGCTCGTCCTGGATAGTCTGCAGTAACTTTGACTTTTTATCATTGCGCTGTAATATGACCTGTTGATGTCGGCTCCGGGAAAGGAGGCGTGTGCTTTCCCGTTCTTCCTGCTTTAGCGCCACTAGAAAGCCTGGCCGTCACATACAGGTAGTCTTGAGGCTCTGGCTGACAAGCAGAAGGGGAACGGGCAGCTCAGGACACTGGGGCCCACGGTGTGACACCCCCGCGAGTCTCCTGGGTGTCCTCCTTGCCTCAGAGAGCCAGACTTAGAGCCAAAGAAGCAGCAGCCCCTAAAAGCCCCCAGGCACAGACACAGAGCCCAACCGGGAACAGAGGGCAGCCTGACAAGGCAGGGAAAGTGCAGGAAGTCACCATTAGAGAGCCAACTCTGAGACAGCCCATTCCCACAAATCAGTGTTGAATACCACAGAGGTAGCAGGATCTTAGTTCAGGCTAGAGAGGACCCATAGACCCAGAGGTCAATCCAGAAACACTGCCACCCAGGGGATGAATCATAAATTGACACTAGTGTAACACAAATTAAGGAATAAATTTCATTACTACTACTATTTCACATTTAATAAGTGTCATTTCATTTTCTCTTTATTCTACTTTGGGATTAGTGTTCTACAGTCTACTTTAATCTATCCTTTAGTAACTTTTTACTCTACCTCAACTCCACCTTTATGCCACCACTCTATTGCTAACCTTTCCCTATTTAGTGTCTTGTTTCTTTTACCCTTTTCCTGCTTTAGATTTTCCTTATTCATTCTTTTTACCCCCTGTTAAAATTTCACCCCACTTATATATCTAATCTCCAACCACCTGCGCCAAGTCCATACACACCTCTCACCTCTCTGACTTCACTATCCTAAAGTGTTTTTCTCTCTGTCCTATTATTATTGTTTGCTTGACTGTTGATTAGATAGATTTTTTAATGCTTGCTTGTGAGACTGGTTTGCTTATTCTTTTCTTTCGGTTTGTCTTGTGGGGTTTTGGGGGGGGGGTTTGGCATTGTTTTTTGATAGATTTTTGCTTCTATGTTCCCTCACCTCGCTTGATATTAGTTGTTGTATGTATCAATCTCCAGGTAGTTGTTGCTGGCTTTGTTGGGATTAGTGGCTGTCCAATAGGAGTTTTCACCCCATATTTATAGTTTATTCCCCTTTTCTTTCTTATTCTCTTTCTTTTCTCTCTTACCTTCCTTTTGTCTTTTTTTTCTCCCCCTTTTCCCAATTTCATTTTGGCATTCCTTTCTTTCTTTCTTTCTTTTGTGTGTGTGTGGGGGGGGGGTATGTGAGTGCCTATCTGTGTCTGTGTATGTTTGTGTGTGTGTTTTCTCTTTCTCTCTCTTCTTTCTCACCTATCACCTAATTTGCCTTTCTCTGGTGATCACCTTTATTTGGAGTTACCAATACCGTGAATACATTCCTGTTCATTGCCTGGTGTGTTGCACCTGGTTGTGTTGTATTTTGTGCCTTTAAATCAACACAGGAAAGAGAAAACTACATGACCAGACACATGGAGAAGAGAGGCCATGGGGAGACAAACAGCCTGCATATGAAAGAAAAACAAGCCCACCAGAAAAGGAGTTAAACGAAATGGAGGCAAGCAACCTGTCAGAGAAAGAATTCAGAGAAATGGTTATAAGGTGGCTGAAAAGAATGGAAGACAAATTTGACAATATGAGTAAGAACCAAGAGGAAATGAAGAAGAGCCAAGAAGAAATGAAAAGTGACATTGCTGAGGTAAAGAACTCAATAGAAAGTATCAAGGGTAGATTAAAAGAAGCAGAGGACCACATCAGCAAGCTAGAAGACAAGGTTAAAAAAAGCACACACAAAAATTAAAAAGCCAGAGAAGAGCCTAAGGGAACTTTGGGACAATATGAAACAAAACAATATCCGCATAATAAGGCTTCCAGAAGGACAAGAAACTGAGCAAGGAATAGAAAACCTGTTTGAAGAAATAATGACAGAAAACTTCCCTGATATAGGAAAGAAAGAACCCACACAAATCCAAGAAGCTCACAGAGTCCCAAGCAAAATGAACCCCAAAAGACCTACACGAAGGCACATTATAATTAAATTGGCAAACACCAATGACAAAGTAAGAATCTTAAAAGCTGCCAGAGAGAGATAGAAAGTCACCTACAAAGAAACTCCTATCAGACTAGCAAGTGATTTCTAAACAGAAACTCATTAGGCCAGAAGGGAATGGAATGAAATATACAAAGTCCTGCAAAGGAAGGGTCTGAATCCTAGAATACTGTGCCCAGCAAGGCTATAATCAAAATTGAAGCTCAAATCAGGAGCTTCACAGACAAAAAAGGACTAAGGGAATTCATTACCACCAAACCAGCAATGCAAGAAATGCTAACGGGTCTGCTGTAAAAAGAAATAGGAAGCAAAGAAGAAACACAGGGGTAAAGAACAAAAATGGTGACAAAAAGGTATCTATCAATAATAACTTTAAATGCAAATGGATTAAATGCTCCAATCAAAAGACATAGGCTAATGGACTGGATAAGAAAACACGACCCACCCTAACTGGTTTGGCTCAGTGGATAGAGTGTCAGCCTGTGGACTGAACGGTTCCAGGTTCGATTCCAGTCAAGGGCATATACCTTGGTTGCAGGCACATCCCCAGTAGGAGGTGTCCTGGAGGCAGCTGATTGATGTTTCTCTCTCATCAATGTTTCTAACTCTCTATCCCTCTCCCTTCCTCTCTGTAAAAAGTCAATAAAATACATTTTAAATTAAAGAAAAAGAAAACACGACCCATATATCTGCTGTCCACAAGAAACCCACCTCTGAAAAAAAAGACACCCACAGACTGAGGGTGAAAGGATGGAAAAAGGTTCTTCAGGCAAATGGAAATGGAATAAAAGCTGGGGTAACAATACTTATATCCGACAAATTAGATCTCAAAGTGAAGGACATAACAAAAGATAAAGAAGGCATCTTCATAATACTAAAGGGGGCAATCCAACAAGAAGAAATAACTCTGGTAAACATATATCCACCCAATACAGGAGCACACAAATACATAAAAAAAAACTCCTGGTGGATATCAAGGAAGAGATTGACAGCAATACAATCATAGTAGGAGACTTTCATACCCCACTATCACCATTGGAGAAATCCTCTAAACAAAAAATCAGTAAAGAAACATCAATCCTCAATGATGCACTAGACCAGATGGAATTAATTGACATCTTCAGGTCATTTCACCTCAAAGCCACAGAATATACATTCTTTTCAAGTGCCCATGGGTCATTCTCAAAGATAGACCATGTGTTGGGTCATAGGCAAAGTCTCTCCAAATTCAAGAAGATAGAAGTCATATCAAGCATATTCTCAGATCACAGTGGCATACAGCTGGAAATCAACTACAATGAAAACAACCCAAAGAAATCAAAAAAGAATGGGCAGAATCTAAAGGAGTGACCACAGAGGGGAGACCCAAGGCATAAGTGAAATGAGAGTGTTTAAAATAACAGTGACAGCAGGATCCCATTTGGTTTGGAGCAAACAAATACTATGTGTGTGTGCACGCACACACACATGCACGCACCTATGCATACAAACACATGAAAACAGTTGAAGGAAAACACACTGAGCTGACAGTAGCTGCTGCATCTGGGAGCTGGGGGAAGCACAGGTTTGGGGGCATTGCAAATGGAACTTCAGTTGTTGCCATATTGTTTGAATTTCTTCAAGAATGTATCCATGGAAGAGAAGGTATTTACAGGACACAAAACCATTCAACAAAGAACTGAACAAAATCATTCACATTTTATTAAGAATTCCTATGAATTGGAAAGAAAAGACAAAATCCGCAGAAAAAGAAAATGGGCAAACAGCATGAACAGGCATTTCCCAGAAAAGGCAACTCAAACAACCAATGAACTTAAAATAAGCTCAACCTCATTTGTAATTAGGAAAATGGAAATGAAAACAGGAAATCTCAATTCATACCAAACAAATCGGCAAACACTTTAAAGTAAAATATGAGCAAATACCACGGACGCGAATGGCAGGAATTCTCACACAAGAATGGATGAGCAAGCTGGGAGCCGTCTGTGTGTCCATCACCAGCAGAACGAAGAAACGGTGTACTTGATCCATGCAAGTGCCCCAGACAGCAGGAAAAAGAAGTAAAACGTTAGCTCACTGCTCAGGATGGCAGTAATTCTTAGGAAAGGGAGGGAGGGATTGTAACTAGAGAAGAATAGCTCGGAGTTTCCAAAGTGCTGGGAATGTCCTATTCTGCATTTGGTGTTTCTTCATTGTTACTTTTAGACTCTGTGAGTGCTTTATACACTCCTTCCATCTGCCTCATGGTTGCTCTGGGTACATCCATAACCACACACTCAGGTGGAGGTCATTGGCCACGGGGGTTGTGGTGCGGCTTGAAACCTACTGGTGTTGGCAGAGCAGCGGTGCTGACCTGGTGACGCCCTCTCAGAAATGAATGGCACATCGGGCTCCACCACCCCAAACCTGCCCGGCCACAGCCCAGCCCCTGAGGGTGTGTCTGGAATACAGGCTCTCCACACACACACACACACACACACACACACACACACACACACACATTCACACACACATGCACTCACACACACACATGCACTCACACACACACACTCACACTCACATACATGCACTCACACACATGCACTCATACACACACTCACACATGCACTCACACATTCACATGCACACACACACACATGCACTCACACACACATGCACTCACACACACACATGCACTCACACATTCACATGCACACACACACACATGCACTCACACACACACTCACACACACATGCACTCATATACACACTCACACACACACACATGCACTCACACTCACACACTCACATGCACACACACTTACACACACACACACATGCACACACATGCACACATGCATCGCCAGACCATTTCTGGTGGTCCCGTCTTGGGGCAGAGCCTGGGATCGCAGCTCCGTCAGCCCAGAGGAGGGCCACATCGTTCTTCCACAGGCTCATTCTGTCGCTCCCTTGACGACCCCCTCTCCTTCCGAGTGCACGCCTGCTCCGTGCCCGGCATGGTGCTGGCCCAGGGGCACAGCATGAATGGCCACGTCTCTGGAAGGAGGCACACTGCCCAGCTGGGCACACGGCCGGGAAGTGAGCAGGAGATGGTGCGGGAGGTGCCAGAGGAGAACAGACACAAGTCTCCACTTTCCGAAGGAAATGCCAGGACTTGGTCTCACAAACACAGCCTCGGTGGAGGGGACACAGTCAGGGCTATGGCGGAGCGCGGCCAGCGATAAGGGTGCTTACAGGGCGTGGGGGCGGGGATGTGACGTCGTTGGGGTTGGCAGGATCACCCCACCAGGTGGAGGATGCTGTCCTTTTCCGTGAGCTATGGCCACAGGCCTGGCCTTAGCCACCGGTCACTTCCGAGTGGGCAACGCGGACTGCCCTGGGGAGCGGGGGAGAGGCTTGTCCAGCAAGGTCTCTGGGTGGAGAAGAACCTGTGAGGGATGCAGAGCAGGAGGGAGGGGAAACCTTTGTGGCTACAGCCTCTGAGACTGAGCCGTGAGGGCGATTGCTCCTGCAGGTTACACAGGCCCTGAAGGCTGGGTCAGAGCCGGGAGGGGAGAGGGGAGGACTGGGATCAGCTGCCCCGCCCTCTCCTTTTCACCTCCAGGTCTGGCCCACAGGGTCGCTGTCTAATTCAGAGCCACAGCCCAGGCCCCTGGCACTCAGGAAGGCGGACAGGAAAGGAGACCTGCTATCTCCATCTGGGAATTTCACAGCTTTCAGGAAGGGCCTGGGGAACTCTCTGTCCTCTCTGTTGCTCCCTGCAGATTCCGGAGCCCCTGTGAGAAGCCTGCGTGCAGCCTGATCTCTGTCCACTCCACTGAGCTGCCTTAAACCAGAAGCTGTCGGAAAGGGAATCCACAGAGAAGGAAAGTCAGAGCCAGGGTCCTCGGGCACAAAAGGGGCGCCTGAGGAGGGAGCCCCGAGGTGCCAGCTCTCACCAGCAGGCTTGTCTGGCATCTCCCCCCCCCCCCCAGGGAGCTCTGGGTATACAGCGTATGTCTGTAACCACAAGTGGAGGTCATCGGCCACATGGGTTGTGGTGCGGCTTGAAACCCACTGGTGTTGGCAGAGCAGCGGTGCTGACCAGGTGACGCCCTCTCAGAAATGAATGGCACATCGGGCTCCACCACCCCAAACCTGCCCGGCCACAGCCCAGCCCCTGAGGCTGTGTCTGGAATACAGGCTCACCACACACACACACACACACACACACACACACACACACATGCATTCACACACACATGCACACACACACACACATACACTCACACACACTCACACACATGTGCACACACTCACACACACATACACTCACACACATGCACACTCTCACACACATGTGCACACACTCACCCACAGGCACACACACGTGCACGCACACTCACACACGCACATGGCCTCTGAAGAGCCACAGATCCCATAGTTCAGCTCATCTGAGAAGCCATTGATTGCAGGGGGCATCTTTATGGGCCACTAAGAAAGAAAAAACACCGCCAATTAAAACAGCACACACTGCTTTATTATCACGGAGAGTTTTTATTTTGTGTGTATTGAAAGGGCTCTCTTAGACGTACTTAAACATAGATTTTTATTACATATCACCATTGTACATATAAAACATGGAAAATAGCAGCACAATAAACTGGTCAGGTCGCCCTACCACACCTTCACCTTCAGAATCTGACCTTTGTGGGTGTCTTTCCACTCAGCGCCCTGGTGTGTGTTCTTCACAGCCTGGTTGTCGGGGACAGTGTTGTGGGGCGGCTTCTACGACCAGTTGCAAACGACCACAGAGGCGGTTAAGTTGTAATAAGCAGGCAAGGATTTATTGAAAACTGGCCAGGACGGTCAGAGACCTAACACTCAACGACCGCCCCCCCTGGGTGCAGGCTGGCCTTTTACAGGGGTCTGAACCATGAATGTTATTGCCCTGCATTTGGCGAACAGCCCCCAAGGCCGCATCTGGGAAAGGGGTGCCAATAGACTATGAATGACCCTATTGCTCACTCTTTATCTTCTAACTCTGTATTCTGCTAGACGTGGGAAAGTGGTCCTATCTTGTGAAAACAGGTGGTGTAGCTACACAATTGGCACGGACCAGTTACTCCTCTGGTTCTAGTCTTCAAAGGATTTTTAGCCTTCAAGGTCACAAGCTGGAAACTAAAGCAATAATTCTTTTGTTTTAAGCAAGCAGGGGTGAACAGGGGCCAAAGTTCCAAAGAGCAGTTTTACTCAGGAAATGTTCTCATGACCTTATTTCAGACATCACCAGCAGAGGTGGTGCATGCTCCCGGGGTGCGGCCGCTGCCTCGCAGGCTCCCCTCCAGGAGACGCCACTCTGCACATTACCAGACAAACCTGATTCCAGAAGTGCTGAAATGTGTGTGGGGAGCAGGGAGCAAGGAACGAGTATCTTTCAATGAGTTTTATCAGACTCTGCTTCTAATGTCATAATAAGTTTTTGGTGGGAGAGGGGCGGGTTCGGATCCCCACCCCCACCCCCACTTTCTGGTTGTGGGGTGTTCATCAAGGCGGGCTGGGAGCTGCTGTGGTAACAAAACACCCCCAAATCTCAGTGGCTTAACACAAAGTGTTTGTCTTTATGCAAATCTGCTCAAGGTCAGGGCGGCCTGGCAGGACCTGTCCTCTGGTACTGACTGCTCAGCACTGCGGTCCCTCCACCCCACAGACCCGCTGGGTGCATGGCAGGAGGAGACACGCCATCACCACAGAAGCGTGTTTCCTGCTTCGGCCCAAAAGGACACTTATCCCTTGCACCCACTTTCTGGCCTGGGGCTAGTCCTACAGCCCTGCCTCACCCCAAACCCTGGGAACTGTACCTCTGAACATGGAGAGATGGAGAAAGCCCAGAATGTTTGAACCCACAGTCAAGTCGGGCACAGTGATATCAGGCAGTTTGCTCAACTCTCTGCATCTTCCTTCCTGGTCAAACAAGAGCTATGAATGTGATGTTTCTTTGGGGGTTTGTTTTGTTTTGTTTTGTTCTGTTTAAATATATTTTTATTGATTTCAGAGAGGGAGCGAGAGCTGGGGACATCAGTGATGGGAGAGAATTAGTGATCAGCTGTCTGCTTCATGCCCCACACCAGGGATCAAGCCCACAACCCAGGTGTGTGCCCTTGACCGGAATCGAACTCAGGACCCTTCAGTCCAAAAGCCGATGCTCTATCCACTGAGCCAATCCAGCTAGGGCTGTGCTGTTTCTTTGGTTGACAGTTGGGACACACTCACATTGTGCCTGCTGTGGAGGAAAGGGGCCACACGCTGACCTGACAGCTCAGGGGAGGCCTGCATGGCAGACCTGCAAACTCAGAGACCTAAAGTCACCACAAAGGATGGTCTGAAATTAAACTTTAACTAAACTCAGTGATGGTGGGCAGTTACATCCTAGGCCGGTATCTTCACTGACAAGGTCAACTTTACCTTAACGGAGCCTATCTGTCTTTTTGCATCTAAGATAACATACCCTTGAGATGTCTGGGTAACTTGTAACTTTCCTTTGTCCGGACCCCTTGGGGCACCTAATGTGCTTGGGCACCAGGACAGAGACCACAGATTCCTTCATTGTTATCATGTTAATTGTGCCTGCACCCCCTAACCCTGTGTCTGTCTATCATTTTACCTTTTATCCAATCCCAGGGGTTTCCCCAGCTTTGCTTTCTCCCACCTCTCTAGTCTATCACCATTGGATTTCATGTAGCCCCCCTACATCCCTATCTTTGATTGCAATGTGTAAATATAGATGTAACCAGCCATTCTCTCGAGCATTATCCTGTCCGTTGAGATTCTGCTTTCGGGCAGTTATCTACAGATTGGCTCAAATAAACTCACAAAAATTCTTTACCGGTTTGAATGTTTTAATGTTAACACTGCCAGGTGGTGACACAGTGAATCCTTGGATGTGATACATCATAACTCCAAACAGTTGCACAGAGCACCGTTCCCACCTGGGAACCACTGATCACGCTCCAGTTCCAGGAAGAAGGGAGGGAGGGAGAGGGAGGAAAAGTAATGTGTGGGGTAGAAAGGATGAAGGAAGAAAGAATGGGTGGGTTCATAAACTGGGAGAGAAGAAGGAGAGGAAAAAGGTGGGGACCTGATGCCCTGGACAGCTCTGGTCCTAGGGCCCAGGGGCAGCCAGAGCAGAGGGCGGGGAAGGTAGCGGGGAGGAAGAGGAGGTGGTGGAGGGAGAAGGCCACGCCTTGGGCCTCAGCAGCCTGGAGCCCCGCTGGAGTAGCAATCCCACCTCTGCCCCAACGTGGACGCATCCGCAGGCCCTTGCTGCTCTCTAGCGGCAGCAGGCAGCACTGCAGCCCGGCCAGGGGGAAAGGCGGGCCCCGCCCCGCCCCGGGCCCCGCCCCCGCGTGTGTCCTAGCAACCGACCCTCCACACCAGGGCCCTGAATCCCGCTCCGCCACACGCGACTGCAAATTTAAGCATCTCCTGGGCTGGCATCCGCTCCGGGGAAGAGGGAACCGTCTCCCGTAGCTTTTTTTCTGAAAAGAATTTTCTCTTCCCTCCTCCGTGAAAAAGGATAACGAGGTGGGGTGGGAGAAGGAAATGGTTTAAGTTAATTTAAACCGTGTTTGCCGCAGGCAACAATCTTAGAAAGGTTCTCCCCCCCCCCCCCCTTTTTTTTTTTCTTTTTCTTTTTCAGTCTCGTTTGAAGCTTTGCGGGAAGCTCTTTGCTGCGGCCCAGCGGCCGCTGCTGAAACTGGGAAAGTCCCAGCGGAGAGCTGCTTGGAGTGAAGGCAGCGCACCCGGGCGGTGCCTGGCGGGATGCTTGAAAGCATCCTTGAAAGGGCGTGGCTGGTATTGACCTGGCTTCCTCCGCGCCAGGCACTTTTCAAATGCGGGCTCCTGTTATTCGCTGGAAGCCACGAGGCAGGTAGGAACTGAGGCCCGGGGGAGTTAAAGGCACAGCAATAAGAGGCATGCCCGGGTTTAAGCCGCGAAGGCCCATCCAGAGCACACAGGCTTAAGGACTCCGCCATCCTGCAAAAAGCGGGTGCTGCGAGGTCCCCACCTACAGATAAACACCCCAGCCTCCACAAGCTTCCTCAGGACAAGGCCACTTGTCCATCCCCCACCCCTTAAAGCTGAAATTTTCTCTTCAATTCCAGGGGCTGAGCTCACACAGCTGCTGGGAGCTGGTGCGGAAGTGTTGGGAGCCCAAGGCTGCAGGCCCTCCAGCAACCCAATGGCAGGCTGTGTGCAAGGCCCTGGGGGTCAGGGAGGCTTCCACACCTGTCTCCTACCTCCCGCCGCCATGTCAGGAGGTGCAGCACTGACCCATGAACCTCATTCACCCATCCACTCACTCATGCGTTCAGCCAGTATCCACTGCCTGCCTACTAATGCCGGGGTGCTGGGTGTGAGGGGAGGGCGGTGGAAAGTGTACCTAGTGATGAAGACAGACAAGCAAGCCAGTCCATGAGGCACAAAATAATTTTGAATACTAAGCAGTGCTGAGCAATAAATGAAACAAGGTAAGGCAGCAAAAGGGGGTGAGGTGGAGACCACCATTACAATCCGTTACCCTAACAGCGCCTGTTCCATTCTGGTGTGCAGCCCCTGTCTGTGCCTGTTTCCCCACCAGGTGGCACGGCCTGAAGGCAGAGACTGTCCTCCGTCCCGTGCCCCACCCAGGGCCTAGGCGGAGCAGAATCTCGGGAAGGGGAGCAGAGTTGATCTGGGACTTGCTGATTTCTGAGTAAGGGGGCCCAGGCATGGCTGAGGCATCTGCCGCCAGGCGCTTGAGTTTGACTCTGTTTGGGGAAAAGAGAGATCACGTGATGCTCAAGTGCTCTGAGCCCTTGCTCAGCCCAGTCATTCATATGCCTCCCCACCATCCATCAGAGAGATGCTATTACTAACCCATTTTACAGATGTGGACATCAAGGTCACACTTCTATTGAAGGAGAGCTAAGAACTAAAGCCTGGTTGCCACACCATGCTTCTAACCACTGCTCTCTGCAGCCTGCCACCAGCCAGTGGGCCTTGCACTCCTCAGAAGTGCCCTCGGGCAGAGAGGGGGGTGGGTGTGTAACCTTGAGCAAGTCCCTCCCCCCTCTCTGAGCCTCCATTTCTTCAATTCAGCAACACCAGGCTCCGACCTTGGCTGGGTGGCTCATTTGAGGGATTAAATGAGACAATACAAACACCTGCCCTGCAAGAAGGCTGGCATTCAGTAGCAGGTTTTTTGAGTTAAAGTATGAATAAATGAATGGATGTGAGTTATAAATATTAGTTTCCTTCCTTGTCCCCCAATCCTTCAAAAATTGGGGGGACGGGTGATGGGGAAAATGAGACATTTTGGGGGTCTAACAAAATGTGAATCTATGCCGTTAACCTAATTCACATTCTTATTAGCCTATAGCCTAGCCACTGCCCCTTTAATTGTCTGGTCCTGCAAAACCTGTTCACTCCCATTTCAGAGAGACAGCAAACCTTGCCCAGATGGAGTTATCAGTGCTGGGGGTAGGCCAGGTCTTTAGTGGGTTCTCAAAGCCCCAGCACATGGGGCTCTTTAAGAACTTGCAAAGGGGACCAGAAAATCCCATATTTGGGAGACAAAGGACTTGGAATGATATAAAAAGGGACAGCTTCCTCCATGTTGTTGCTCAGAATTTGAAATCTTTCTCTGAGCCCTCATGTGTAATAAACAGTGTAACTCCATTTCTCTGGATGTTGCTTGGTTTTTCTCCAGTCTTCTGTAGCAACATTTCTTCTGTAGCACAGAGACTAAAACAGCTCTGCTGGGGCTGCTGCTCTGCCCAAATCTCTGCGTGCTGCAGAAGCCATGGGTTTCCCCCAGACAGCCCCTACATCAGGCACACGGCATGGTGTGCTGGCAGCCTGTCCCACTCAGAGCACACTTACAGTGCAGCCCCAGGTCGTGGCTGAAGTACCAGGCAAGAGGCCCAGCAGGTCCTCTGCACAGGGTGTTCCTGAAAAGGCAGACCAGAGTCCAGATCCCCCTCTGTGCCCCCATGCTGTGTGATCTTGGGCAAATCGCTTATCCTCAATGATGTATTAATGCATCAACTAAGAAGACACTTGCCTGTAAGGTTGTCCTAAGGATGTTGTCCCTAAGGAGCAGTGAGGGGGTTCAAGGGGCAAGTCCCAGGGGTGAAGGTCCACCACACAGAGCTGTGAGTGACCCTGACTATGAGCCTCTGTGTTCCCCTCCTCGCCCCTGTCTCAGGGGCCTTGTTTCCCTGCTGCAAGCCTCCCGAATTTCTGTCAGTCTCTCCTCAGGTCACCCTGAGTCCAGCACTTCTCTCCACCCTCCTTGGCCCTTCCCAGTCCCAGCTCATCACCACATGGACAACTGCACTGCCTCCCAGCTCTCCCCCTGCTCTGCCCTCCCCCTTCCCCCAACCTGGACAACTGGACTCCCTCCCAGCTCTCCTCCTGCCCCTCCTCCCCCTCCCGCCCACCTGGACAACTGGACTCCCAGCTCTCCTCCTGCCCCTCCTCCCCCTCCCGCCCACCTGGAAAACTGGACTCCCTCCCAGCTCTCCTCCTGCCCCTCCTCCCCTTCCCGCCAACCTGGACAACTGGACTCCCTCCCAGCTCTCTTCCTGCCCCTCATCCCCCTCCCGCCCACATGGACAACTGGACTCCCTCCCAGCTCTCCTCCTGCCCCTCATCCCCCTCCCGCCCACATGGATAACTGGACTCCCTCCCAGCTCTCCTCCTGCCCCTCCTCCCCCTCCCCCCCACCTGGACAACTGGACTCCCTCCCAGCTCTTCTCCTGCCCCTCCTCCCCCTCCCGCCCACCTGGACAACTGGACTCCCTCCCAGCTCTTTCCCTGCCCTCCCCTCCGCTCCCTCCCACCTGGACAAGTGGACTGCCTCCAGCTCTCCCCCTGCCCCACCCCCTCACCCTACCCAGGCTCCAGGCAGCAGCCAGACAGGCCAAACCCAGGTCAGATCACCCCAGCCCTGACCCTCCAGTCTAGGAACTAAGAACAAAGTGCACACTGGCTCCATAGCTCTGCACCTGAGTGGGGACTCGGGTGTCCTCCAGACCATGCATGTTTTATATTGAGAGGGGAGGAGGGAGAGGGAGAGAGGGAGAGAAACATCAATTTGTTGCTCCATCCATTCATTTGTTACTTCTTTCTCTTTTTAATCCTCACCTGAGGATATGGTTGGGGGCGGGGGGTATTGATTTTAGAGAGAGAGAGAGAGAAGCTTCAATGTGAAAGAAACATAGATCAGCTACCTCACATGTGCACCCAATAGGGGATCAAACCCACAGCTAGGCGTGTGCCCTGTCCAGGCATTGACCCCACAACCTTCTGTTACACAGAAGACGCTCCAACCACCTGAGTCACCCAGCCAGGCCATTGGTTCCTTCTGGTATGTGCCCTGCAGCCTTGGCCTATCAGTGACCCTGAGCTACCACCTGAGCTACACGCCATCCTGCCCCTCCTCGCTGCTCCAGGGCTGACCTGAGGGGCTGCATCAACCTTTGCCCTCTGGATCTCCCCATCGGACCTATGAGCAGCAGATGGGGGGGGGGGGTGCGGCGGTGGATGCTAATCCCCAGCTTCCTCTCTGCTTGGCCGTGGGTGGCAGTGGCGGGTCCCACTGAGGAGAGCTGCCGACAGCCTCCTACAGCCACAACATCTCCGGCTTCCCCACTGCTCCTCCCTGGCCTGAGAACTAGGGGTGGCAACAGGGAGCTCACTGGTCCCAAGGTGGCTTGTCAGTCCCTTCACCACCCACACCTCTGGAACCTGTTCGTTCCCAGCCTCTGTCAGTCACCCCTGGGCGTGCCCTCTGCTCCTGCCCGGGCAGTGGCTGGTGCTCAGCCTCTCAGGACCTCACCACCACCTGCCCTCCATCCTTCTCACTTGTCACTACGCTCTGGCCACACCTGGCTCCTGTCCTCCCTCCAGCAGCCAAGCTTGTGGCCTCAGGGACAGGTCACCCTTCAGGGAGGCTTTCCTGGGCCGGAGGCATCGATTCCACAGATTGGAAGAGTGGGTGTGCTGTTTAATTAACACAGCCCCATGGTGCTGCCCGGCAACAGAGGGACCACTGGGAGAGGAGGTGAGCCTCCGGCCCTGGAGGCACACAAGGAGGCACCGTCAAGACTGGTGCGGTGGCTGCTCCTGGGCGCCTGCCTGACTGACCAGTGCACAGGCTCTTGGAAGCTCAGTAGCCCCCGAGCCTGCAGGCAAAGCCCAGAGTGATGGCGCGGTCAGAGGCAGGATCCAGTGGATGTACCGGGAGCAGGAAGAGGAAGAGGAGGCAGAGGGTGGGAGGAGGGAGGAGAAGGGAGGTGAGGGGCCCAGCTGGGAAGGAGGGTGGCTCTGGAGGCCCAATGTTGATGAAGGGCTCCTCGGAGGTGGTGCTTCCTGTAAAGGCAGGACAGGACTGCAAAGACCATTGTGGACTGTGTGACTTGGCAGCCACCATGTGAAACTTACCTGGGGGCTGCCATCTTAAAATCGCAAAGACCAACCCATTAAGTCGGATGATGAGGGGGGACAGCAGGAATCAAGGATTTGATTCCCCAATAAGACCAGTAGGGAATGTGATAGCCAGACTCAGAGGGGGGAGGAGGACAGAAGAGAAGGACGTAGTTCGTCATGCTCAGACCAGACACCACCACCGAAACCCCCTCCAGCTGTTTGTGACATTTACTCAGCCCTCCCTTGCCTGAGGACATCCTGCTGCCAGAACACTGCACGGCCAGATATCGGGTCAACAGGGCCCACCAGCCTGGGAAGAAAATTTGAAATTTCCCGCTTCCCTGTACTGTAACTGACCTTACGCTACCTTTCTTTGTGTGAAACCGGCCAATCACAAATTGCCAAATCTCCCTGCGTTGGAGATAAAAAGTGCTCGCTACCGAGGTTCGCGTTGCTCACTGCTGTGACAGTGGAGATGTGGGCCCGGGCTCGAGTTCGTTATTAAAAGGCTTCTTAAATTTTTGATCTGGCTCCTTGGTGGTTGTCACTCTCGGTTGGTCCATAACACTTCCCAAGTGTGGCACAGCCAAGCCAGAGGAGTCACTCTTCAGCCACCTCGCCGCGCTCAGCTCAGTTTCTCTCTCATCCCGGGAAGATGGCCCTGCCACTGGGACGCTGGGACACGTAGCCTTCAGGCCGCCCGCCGGGAGACGCCACAGCCCAGGTGCCAGAGCCGTCACAGGACCCAGCCGCTGGGAGCGCGGGGAGTGTGTGGGTATGGGGGCCGGGCACCACACAGGTCACTTGGGTGCAAATGGGCAGAGCGTTAGTAGCAGCGACCGAAAGTGGCGCCCTCACGCCGAGTGATGAGGAGGAGGTGGCAGGGTGTCGCGGCCGTCGCCCACTCCCGTCACGTGCTCCCCTCGGTGGGTTCCCAGACCCCAGCCCGGGAGAAGACGATTTCCCGCTGAGCCTCCAGAGCAGTGCTCCCCCGACGGCCACACGCCTGCGCGGCTCGTGTGGCAAGTGATGCTGTTTTCCACGGAGCGGAGCAGACGCTCCTTTTCAATAACTGTATTCATCTCTTCCAATTGAGTCTCTGTAAAGAAGAACATTAATTCTGTTCCAAGTCCAGCTGTTCAGCACATATATTGATATTTACTTTAGAAGAGGTAACACACACTTCAAAATTCAGAAAGTATTCAAGTCCACAGAGTGAAAAAAAAACCCTCGCCGCCCCTCCCAGCCCAGCTCCCCTCCCCGGGGTTCGGGGTTCGGGGTGTATGAACCCTGCGTGCACAGACAGCCCTGGGCTGGAAGTCGCTGTGCGCGCTCCGCTCAGCCCGCATCTGGCAGCTGAAGGGAGGCCGGGCTCCGGTGCAGGCGCTGTGACTCGTGTGGTCCCATGGTGTGTGGCCGCCATGTCAGTGGGACCCGCTAGTGTCAGCAAAGCCCCGCCTAAGGCACCTTGGACCATGTACTCAAGAAATATGTATGAGCACCGTTCCGAGCGAGGTGCCCGCCGGGCACTGGAGACCGAAGATGGATTAGAGTCTGTCTGCACCTCAGAGTCCCCAGAGCAATGGGCAGACAGATGCCCAGCCGCTGCGGGCGGTCTGCGTGTGGCACAAGCCAGCACTCAGGCGTGTGGCCCACCACACTGACAGCGCCCGGGCCAGCGGCTGAGAAAGGCACAGCCCACGTCCGCTCCCTGGCACCTGAGGCCTCGACAGCTGATGGGGTGCGGGGCTCACTGCCACGCTGGCTTCTACACTCCCAGCTCTGGTGCCCGTGGGATGGGTGAGGGGCTGTCCCCAGAGCACTTAGCCTGTGGCCCCCCCAGGTGCTCTCACAGCGGGGCTGACTGCTATGTGGGGCTCAGGGCTCCCAGGGCCAGTGTCCTCATGAGCAAGGCCAAAGCCTGTGGCCCCGTGTGCTTCGCCTCAGAAGCCCCCTGTCGTTTCCACACTAGCAGCCAGGACTGGGCAGAGGGCCGGAGGCGAATGGGAGATAGCAGGCCACGGCTGCGGTGGAGGCCGGTGCCGCGCCATTCCTCCAAGAGGGGCCTTCCAGAGGGGCTGACGTGTGACGTGGAAGATGAAGGGGAACGTTACAAAGGCTAAGCCTGGAGCCGGCGGGGATGAGAGTGCAGGGCAAAGGGCCCGCCTGTGCCGCGGCCTGCAGGTGTCCGCAGGAGTGTGCGGGGAGAGGGGAGAATCAGCTGCGCATGAGGCCCGACTGGGGCCTCGGGCCAGAGCTGAGGTCTCTGCTCTCCCACCTGCTGTCTGTGTAGTAACCAGTGAGCCTCCTTTTTCTCGCTTATGAAAAGCCTCAGGGTCTTGAGGCCCGTGGGTTATTGGGAGGAATAGGTATGATGGGGTGTGGCTTGGACAAAAGCTCTAGAGGCATCGTTCACTGTTCAAATCATTACGAAAGTTTGGCTGCAGATTGGACTTACCGAGGGCCCTTTAAAAACTGATATAACAAAAGTGCAAAACCTCTACTCTGAACATTACAAAGCACCGTTTCAGGAATTTAAGAAAGACCTAAATAAATGAGTTGCCATCTTGGCAGATGCACAAGGAGGTAAATAAAGCCCAGCACAGCGAAGACAGTTAATAATATTGTAATAACTACATGGTGTCAAGAGGTACTAGACTTACCAAGGGCAGGGGAGGGGTGGGAAAGGGTGGTCACTTTGTAAGTTTATAAATGTCTAACCACTATGCTGTGCACCTGAAACTAATATCATATTGAATGCAACTGTAATTGAAAACATTTCTTAAAATGTAAATGCAATCACTATCCATATCCCAGCTGACTCCTTTTCAGAAATTGATAAGCTTATCCTAAAATTCATATGGAAATTCAAGGAGCCCAGAACACAGTCTTACAATGTTCAAAAAGAAGGAAAAGTTGGAGGTATCACACTTCCCAATTTCAAAACTTATCATAAAACCTCAGTGATCAAGACAGTATGGGATTGGCATATATATATATGTGTGTGTGTGTGTGTGTGTGTGTGTGTGTGTGTATCAATGGAATAGAATTGAGAGTCCAGAAATAAAACCATATATTTATGGCCAACTGATTTTTAGCAAGGATCCATTCAACAGAGATAGAATAGTCTTTTCAACAAATGGTGCTGGCCCCCATGTTCATAGCAGCACAATTTACCATAGCTAAGATTTGGAAACAGCCTAAGTGCCCATCAGCAGATGAGTGGATTAAAAACTGTGGTACAGAGAGGAGAAAAAATGGTGGCAGAACAGACAGACGCATTCTGAATCTTGTCCCAGGGCAGACAGAGGGAGCAGCTGAGGGTCGCGCGGGGAGTGTTTGTTGGTGAGTTAGGGGACTGCTGTGCTCTGGGAGAAGGTGAGGAACTACTGGACTGGCCTCCCCTGACCGAGCAGCCCCCGGTGCAGCTTGGTTCTCTCGTGGAGCCACCAGCTCGGAGGCGGACCATGCCATCTTGAAGGGGAAGGGCCTGAAAATATACAGCTGCTGTACCCACTGGATGGCTGAGACCCTCAGAACACCGGTGCCCAGTTGGCGCAGACATATGGATTCAAAGGAGCTCTGCGCTCCAGCACGGAAAGGTCAGATTTCCCCTGGGGTTACTTTAGGCATGAGACCGAGGGAGCTGGCAGAGCCGGGAGATCTGCGCCTGAAAAAAAGTCCGTAGCTGTTGGAGCTGGTAAATGTGGAAGAGGGCCCTCAGAGCTGATGGCACAGGGGATTCCTAGAAAGCAACCCATTTGGACCTGACAGAGGAGGGAAGCCCAAAAATTTTGGGAGGGTCCTGGCTGCTAAACCCAAGGGGAAAGGGGGATTTGCACAGACATACATTCAGAACCTGAGTTCGCGCACTTGTGATTTTTCCTCTCCTAATCTGAGCTTCTGAGTGCTAAACCAGGATCGTGGAATCCCCTGGTAGGGGACAACCTGGGAGACTGCAGGGGAGAGCTGTTTTTCTGGAGCCTGGGGATAAGAATAGGCAGTCACCATTAGAGAGGCAGCTCTGGGGCAGCCCATCCCCACAAATCAGTATTGAACACCACAGGGATAGGGGGATTTTAGTTCAGGCTAGAGAGGACCAATAGACCCATAGGTCAATCTAGAAACACTGCCACCCAAGGGCTGAATCACAAATTGACTCTTGTGTAACACAAATTAAGGAATCAATTTTGTTTTCTCTTTATTCTACTTTGGGATTACTGTTCTACAGTCTATTTTCATCTACCCTTTAGTATCTTTTTACTCTACCTCAACTTCACCTTTACGACACCACTCTCTTGCTAACCTTTCCCTATTTAGTGCCTTGTTTCCCTTACACTTTTCCCACTTTAGACTTACCTTACTCTTTATTTTTGCCCCCTGTTAAAATTTCACCCCACTTATATATCTAATCTCCAACCACCTGCTCTAAGTCCATACACACCTCTTGCTTCTCTGACTTCACTATCCTAAATTGTTTTTCTCTCTGTCTTCTTGTTGTTGTTTACTTGACTGTTGATTATATCGATTTTTTATGCAGTTTTGTGAGATTGGTTTGTTTATTCTTTTCTTTTGGTTTGTTTTGTGGGAATTTTTTTTTTTTTGGTGGTGGTGTTTTTTGTTTTGTTGTTTTCATTTGCATTGTTTTTTTGATAGATTTTTACTTCTGTGTTCCCTCACCTCCCTTGATATTACTTATTGTGTGTAGTTTGTATCAATCTCCAGGTATTTGTTGCTAGCTTTTGTTTGAATTAGTGGCTGTCCTATAGGAGTTTTCACCTCACATTTATAGTTCATTCCTCTTTTCTTTCTTTCTTTCTTTCTTTCTTTCTTTCTTTTTTTTTTTTTTACTTCTTCCCATTTTCCCAACTTCATTTTGGCATTCCTTTCCTTCTTTTTTTGTGTGGGTGTGTGAGTGTCTGTGTGTGTGTGTGTATGTGTGTGCGTGTGTGTGTGTGTGTGTGTGTGTGTGTGTGTGTTTTCTCTTTCTTCTTTCTCACCTATCACCTAATTTGCCTTTCTCTGGCAATCACCTTTATTTGAAGTTACCAATACTGTGAATACATTCCTGTCCAGTGCCTGGTGCATTGCACCTAGTTGTGTTGTATTTTGTGCCTTTAAATCAATGCAGAAGAGTGAGAACTACATAACCAGACACATGGAGAAGAAAGACCATAGGGAGACAAAGAAACAGGCCACATATGAAAGAAATACAAGCCTCACCAGAAAATGAGATAAACAAAATGGAAGCTAGCAACCTGTCAGAGAAAGAATTCAGAGAAATGGTCATAAGATGGCTGAAAAGAATGGAAGACAAATTTGACAATATGAGTAAGTGCCAAGAGAAACTGAAGAAGAACCAAGAGGAAATGAGGAAAAGCCAAGAAGAAATGAAGAAGAGCCAAGAATAAATGAAAAGTGACATTGCTGAGGTAAAGAACTCAATAGAAAGTATCAAAAGTAGACTAGAAGAAACAGAGGACCACATCAGTGAGCTAGAAGACAAAGTAGGAAAAATTCCCAAGTAGAGCAACTTCTAGTAAAAAAAATTAAAAAGCAGGAGGAGAGCCTAAGGGAACTTTGGGACAACATGAAACAAAGCAACATCCATATAATTGGGCTTCCAGAAGGACAGGAAACTGAGCAAGGAATAGAAAACCTGTTTGAAGAAATAATGACAGAAAACTTCCCTGACATAGAAAAGAAAAAACCCACACAAATCCAAGAAGCTCACAGAGTCCCAAGCAAAATGAACCCCAAAAGACCTACACGAAGGCACATTATAATTAAATTGGCAAACACCAATGACAAAGTAAGAATCTTAAAAGCTGCCAGAGAGAGACAGAAAGTCACCTACAAAGGAACCCCATCAGACTAACAAGTGATTTCTCAACAGAAACTTATCAGGCCAGAAGGGAATGGAATGAAATATACAAAGTCATGCAAAGGAAGGGTCTGAATCCTAGAATACTGTACCCAGCAATGCTATCAATCAAAATTGAAGGTCAAATCAGGAGCTTCACAGACAAAAAAAGGACTAAGGGAATTCATTACCACCAAACCAGCAATGCAAGAAATGCTAAAGGGTCTGCTGTAAAAAGAAATAGGAAGCAAAGAAGGAACACAGGGGTAAAGAACAAAAATGGCAACAAATAAGTACCTATCAATAATAACTTTAAATGTAAATGAATTAAATGCTCCAATCAAAAGATATAGGGTAACAGACTGGATAAGAAAACATGACTCATGTATCTGCTGTCTACAAGAAACCTACCTCCGAAAAAAAAGATGCACACAGACTGAGGGTGAAAGGATGGAAAAAGGTTCTTCAGGCACATGGAAATGGAAAAAAAGCTGGTATAGCAATACTTATATCCGACAAATTAGATCTCAAAGTGAGGGACATAACAAAAGATAAAGAAGGCCACTTCATAATACTAAAGGGAGCAATCCAACAAGAAGAAATAACTCTGGTAAACATATACGCACCCAATACAGGAGCACCCAAATACATAAAACTCCTGGAGGATATCAAGGGAGAGATAGACAGCAATACAATCATAGTAGGAGACTTTCATACCCCACTATCACCATTGGACAAATCCTCTAAACAAAAAATCAGTAAAGAAACATCAAACCTCAATGACTCACTAGACCACATGAAATTTATTGACATCTTCAGATCATTTCACCCCAAAGCCACAGAATATACATTCTTTTCAAGTGCCCATGGGTCATTCTCAAAGATAGACCATGTGTTGGGTCATAGGCAAAGTCTCTCCAAATTCAAGAAGCTAGAAATCATATCAAGCATATTCTCAGATCACAGTGGCATAAAGCTGGAAATCAACTACAATAAAAACAATCTAACCTCCATTAATCAAAAAAGGGGGGACAGTGGAGTAATATCATGTAAGGAAAAATATCCTGTAAGTAAAATACATCTAGAAAATTCTTACTCCAGAAAAGTAAATTCCATTTGTAAAACCAACAGCAGGACACCCATGAAAAAACACACATGGTGTCAAAATAAGCCAAAGGAAAATCATTTAGGCAAAAATAAAAAGAATCCCAAGTCTATTTTGCAGAGAGGATCCCTTTGTTAATCTTCGGTCAAGAATGTGTTTGTGTGTTTACAGAGAACAACTCCAAGACCATGTGGGTTCCTGTGACAGTGAGGAACTGATGGGTCTGTTCCAGCCATGAGGATGCTCCAGAGATGGGGGACGCTGACGACACCTTGCCATGCTAGCAGTTGGCAGCTGTGCGTGGCTGCAGGCGGCCCAGGACCAAACCAGAGAGGATGGATCTTGCATTGCCACGATGTGCCCACCATCTGGATACCATTGCTGACATGTACACATGAAGAACTATTTGACATTGAAACTGGGACTCAGAACAGTTGGACACTGAAACTGACACTCAAACATATTTTTGTTCTTATACATTTGTTTCTAGTATGCAGAGGCAAGATGTTTTTGAAGAAATGAAACAGGGGGAGTGATTGATATAGAGGCAGGGTAGCCTTGAACAGGCTGTCAGGCTACAGGGGGAAGGCTGGAGTGGATGGGAGGCAGATGCTCGGGGAGATCAACCAAAGGACTTGTACGCATGCATATGAGCATAACCAATGAATGAAAGACACTGGGGCAGGGAGGGGGGCAGGTGGGGACATGTGCTGGGGGGTTAGGGAGGCTGGGGGGGAGGTATTGGGGGGGAAGGAAATCATATGTACTACTATTAAATATAAGTTATATTGTAAATAAAAAAAAATTTTAAATCAAAAGAAAAAAAACAATCTAAAAAAAGCAAACACATGGAGACTGAACAGCATGCTATTAAACAATGACTGGGTTAACAGAGAGATAAAAGAGGAAATAGAAAACATCATGGCAACAAATGACAATGATAGCACCACAATCCAAAATTTATGGGACATAGCGAAAGCAGTTTTGAGAGGGAAGTTCATAGCTCTACAATCCTACTGCAAAAAAAAAAATGATGGTAATAAATTATCTAACCCAACAACTCAAAGAGTTATAAAGAGAGCAACAAGAAAATCCCAGTGTAAGCAAAAGGAAGGAAATAGTAAAGATCAGAGCAGAGATAAACAACATAGAGAGCAAAGAAACAATACAGAAGATCAACAAAAAATAAGAGCTGGTTCTTTAAAAGGATAAACAAGATTGATGAACCTCTAGCCAGACTCACCAAGAAGCAGAGAGGGAGGACCATAATAAATGAAATCAGAAATGAGAGAGGTGAAATAACAACAGACTCCATTGAAATACAAAGGATTGTTAACAAATACTATGAACAACTCTACTCCAACAAACTGGACAACCTGGAGGAAATGGATATATTCCTAGAAAAATATAACCTCCAAAAACTCAATCAGGAAGAATCTAAACAGCTCAATAGACCAATAACTATGGAAGAAATTGAAGCAGTCATCAAAAAGCTTCCAGCAAACAAAAGCCCAGGCCAGACGGCTTCACAGGGGAGTTTTACCAAACATTCAAGGAAGAACTAAAACCTATACTCCTCAGACTACTCCAGAAAATTCAATAGGATGGAACACTTCCAAACTCCTTCTATGAAGCCAGCATCACCCTAATACCAAAACCAGATAAAGATGACACAAAGAAAGAGAATTACAGGCCAATATCCCTCATAAATATAGATGCCAAAATCCTCAATAAATTTCTAGCAAATCAGATCCAGCAGCACATCAGAAATATCATACACCATGACCAAGTAGGATTTATACCAGGAATGCAAGGATGGTACAATATCCACAAATCAATAAATTGGATGCATCACATAAACAAATTGAGAGATAAAAATCACATAGTTATATCAATTGATGCAGAAAAAGCATTTGACAAAATCCAATACCCTTTCTTGATAAAAACTCTCAACAATGTGGGACTAGAAGGATCATACCGCAACATAATAAAAGCCATATCTGCTAAACCCACAACAAACATCACACTCAATGGGCAAAAACTACAACCATTTCTACTAAGAACAGGAACAAGACAGGGATGCCCACTCTCACCACTCCTGTTCAACATAGAATTGCCATTGCAATTAGACAAGAAGAAGAAATAAAAAGCATCCAAATTGGAAAAGAAGAAGCAAAGCTATCCTTATTTGCAGATGACATGATATTGTACATAAAAAACCCAAAAGACTCCATAAAAAACTAATAGACTTAATAAATGAGTTCAGCAACGTAGCAGGGTACAAAATTAACGCCAAGAAATCTATGGCATTTCTATACACCAATAGAGAACTTACAGAAAGAGAGACTAAAAAATCAATCCCATTTACCATCACACATAAAAAAAAAATAAGATACCTAGGAATAAACTTAACTAAGGAGGTAAAAGATCTATTCGCAGAAAACTACCGGACACTGAAAAAAGAGATAGAAGAAGATGTAAACAGATGGAAGAACATACCATGTTCATGGATTGGGAGAATCAACATCATTAAAATGTCCATACTATCCAAAGCAATCTATAAATTTAATGCACTCCCCATTAAAATACCAACAGCATATTTCACAGACCTAGAAAGAACTCTCCAAAAATTCATCTGGAATAAAAAAAGACCCGGAATAGCCACAGCAATCCTGAGAAAGAAGCACAAAGTCTGTGGGATTTCAATACCAGATTTCAAGCTGTATTACAAAGATACTGTTCTCAAAACAGCCTGGTACTGGCACAAGAACAGATATATAAACCAATGGAATAGAATAGAGAATCCAGATATCAACCCAAATGACTATGCTCAATTAATATCTGACAAAGGAGGCATGAACATAAAATGGAGCCAAGACAGTCTCTTCAATAAATAGTGTTGGGAAAACTGGACAGATACATGCACACACAAAAATGAAACTTGACCACCAACTTACACCATACACAAAAATAAACTCAGAATGGATACAGGACTTAAACGTTAGATGGGAAACCATAAAAATACTAGAGGAATCCACAGGAAGAAAAATCTCAGACATATGCCAAAAGAGCTTCTTCACTGATCCTGCTCCGAGGGCAATGACATCTCAATGAAACAGGAAAAAAATGATGGTGCTGTTGGACGCACAACTGTAAATATACTAAAAGGTATTGAATTATAAAAGAGAGAAAGAAAGAAAGAAAGAAAGAAAGAGAGAGAGAGAGAGAGAGAGAGAGAGAGAGAGAGAGAGAGAGAAAGGGAGGAAGGGAGGAAGGGAGGAAGGGAGGAAGGGAGGAAGGGAGGAAGGGAGGAAGGAGGGAGGGAGGGAGGGAGGGAGGGAGGGAGGGAGGGAGGAAGGAAGGAAGGGAAGGAGGGA
Organism: Antrozous pallidus; assembly: GCA_027563665.1. Classification (NCBI taxonomy): domain Eukaryota; kingdom Metazoa; phylum Chordata; class Mammalia; order Chiroptera; family Vespertilionidae; genus Antrozous; species Antrozous pallidus. The sequence goes on along the minus strand of CM050512.1, from coordinate 114,417,587 downwards.
GGGAGGGAGGAAGGAAGGGAGGAAGGAGGGAGGGAGGGAGGGAGGGAGGGAGGAAGGAAGGGAGGAAGGAAGGAAGGAAGGAAGGAAGGAAGGAAGGGAGGGAGGAAGGGAGGGAGGAAGGGAGGGAGGGAGGGAGGGAGGGAGGGAGGAGGAAGGGAGGGAGGGAGGGAGGGAGGAAGGAAGGGAGGAAGGGAGGGAGGAAGGGAGGGAGGAAGGGAGGGAGGAAGGGAGGAAGGGAGGAAGGGAGGAAGGAAGGAAGGGAGGAGGGAGGGAGGGAGGGAGGGAGGAAGGAAGGAAGAAAGGGAGGGAGGGAGGGAGGGAGGGAGGGAGGGAGGAAGGAAGGGAGGGAGGAAGGGAGGAAGGGAGGAAGGAAGGAAGGAAGGAAGGAAGGAGGGAGGGAGGGAGGGAGGGAGGGAGGGAGGAAGGAAGGAAGGAAGGAAGGAAGGAAGGAAGGAAGGAAGGAAGGAAAGAGCCCATCCAGGAGTGCCTGCTGTGATGGATCGGGAGGGCAGGGAGGGCACCAGAGTTTGGCCAGGCCCTGGGTTACTCTGCTGAGCAGCTGGCTGGCAGTCACTGGGCTAGAGAAATGGGCACCAGGGAGAGAGAGAAGTGAAGAGAGGGAGGTCAGAGGAGCTCAGATGTGCACTCGCTAACAAAGGTGGGTCAGGATCCACCAGGTGGGGGCCTCTGGGAAGGCCAGGCAGAACCACTTCTGCTCCCACACAAAGCGTTTGCGGGGCAGGCAAGTGGCTGCACGCCTCCCCCCCCCCCCCCCCCGAAGCCCTGCGGGAGCACCACCCCTCCGGCCCCCGGTCCCTGGGACGCGGTGGGGCAGGCCTCCCTGGTACAGGGACAAACACGTGACCCCATCCTGGCCAGAGTGCTCCATCCCCTTGGACACAGTGACAGCCTCAGAGGAAAGCCTGTAACCTAAAATAATTTCATAAAATTCTCTCTCGAGATTTGAATCTTGAATGAAGTGACACAGGGTGGAAAGCGTAGCAGCCCTTCATCCTGCCAGCCCTGCCCATGAATGCATGTTGTCTGCAATGTCACTTGCTCTTGCTTGCAACGGCAGGCGCCCCGCTCTGCCTGACCTGTGAGGCCCCCCGCCAGGCACACAGCCACCTCCTAAGCGTCCTGTCCAGGTTCCAGGAGGTCTCAGTCCCTGTGTGCCTCTTGGCTCTGCGCCAATAGCAGCTGCTCAGCAGCCCCTCCACCACTTGGCCAGGGTCCTGACCTCGTCCTACATAGGCGCCAGGGAAAGGACCCCACTGGGCACAAGATACCAGAGGACTGTGAGAGTTGAGACAAGTCAACACCGTCATGGGTCTTCCGTTTCCAACTCGGAAAACTGAGAGGCTTGGACTGGGCCCCAGGCAGCTCCCTATATGGAGGTGGAGAGGGCAAGATGCATGGTGGTTAGGAGCCTGCAGACTGCCTGCCCTCCTCGCTGTGTGGTCCTGCGCCAGGAACTTCCCTCCCTCTGCTCCAGCTCCCTCCTCTGTCAAGTAGAAATAGAAACAGGACCCACCTCACTGAGTTGTTCTGAGGATCAAATGACTTAATATTTGTGCGCTGCTTCGAACAGTGACAAGCATGTAGAAAGCTTCAACAAATCACTCTATTACCAGGTGCCTCGCATCCTTCTTTCTTTTTTTAATCCTCACCTGAGGATATTTCCTTCCACTGATCTTTAGAGAGAGTGGAAAGGAGGGAGGGCAGGGGAGAGAGAGAGAAACATCGATGTGAGAGACACATCAATTGGTTGCCTCCCACACCCACCCCGAGCTGGGCCAGGGATCACACCTGCAACCCAGGTTCCTATCCTCCACTTGGAGTTGAGCCCATGGCCCTTGGGTGCAGCAGGCTGACGTTCTAATCGTAGAGCCACGCTAGCCAGGATGTACCTCGCCTCTTATTAAGGGCTATGTCTAACAAGGTCTGTTTTAAGCATCACAAGACCATGGGAGGTCGACTCTGTTATTACTATTTTATACAAGAGGAACCAGCTCTGAGACGTTAAGTGACTTATCTAAGGTCCCACGGGAACGAAGGGATGGGAGCTAGATTCTTACCGGCCTGCCTGACTCACAAGCCGGGACTTTAACCCGCATGCCCTTTGAGCCCTGACTTGCTCAGCCTCAGTTTCCCAATGTGTCACCACTGACGGGACACAAGATGATTTTGAGTCTCATGGGAACCAACAGTGTTGCTCTTTAACATCAAGCATGTATTTTCCTGGTTACTTTCTGCTCATGGCAAGTAGAGGCAGGCTTTCCATTTCCTCAAATTTACGTAAGTACAAGTTAAGCCTGTGTTGTTCCTAAGAAGTGTGGTGGACACCATTATTGTTGGCAGTCTTTGCTGGGGCAGGAGTGCCGTTTCTGCCCGTTGACACCAAGCCTGGTTCCACCATGTGCACCAGCCAGTGTGGCCAACAAAGTGGGAGCAGGAGTGTTCAGAGCAGACAGCTAGTTCGCCATATTGTGTTTTCTCTGCCCGTCAGCCGGGGTCCTGGAGGGCGGATGGCATGCAGCAGGGCACAGCCAGCCCACGATGGCCACGCAGCACAGGAAAGAAAGGCACCCCTTTCCGGAGGCGCTGAGATTTGCGGGTTGTTTGTTACCGCAGCATCACTGACTGATACCAGTAATTGATAAAGAGAAGGACAGGCGGCAACAAGAAATGGTGGCAGTCATGAAGATGACGTGGGAATGAGTGATTTGAGTGTGGGGCTCTGGATCTACCGAGTAAGGAGAGTGACGAGTAGCCTTTCTGCTCCCCTCGGGGCCCCACGGGCCACTGGCTGCGCAGGTCCAGCTTCGGGCAGAGGGAACAAGGATCTCACAGGCCTTCACCCTTTAATTGGCCTGAGAGGTTTGTTACTGAGCAAAACCTGTCCTGTCCTGACGGGTGCACGCCACGTGCCAGTCTTGGGCTGCACTCCACACCTCGTCTGGATGAAGAGAGCAGGTCCTTTACTCCCTGACGCAGAGAGAGGACGGCTCTCGGGACAGCTTCTCACCGTGAAGACTCTTCCTCACAGTCCTGGGCCCCCACTCATTCTCAGACCTTTTCTATTTCCGAAGTCGGTCCAGGGGATAGGCAGCCGTGGCCCCTGTTTCCAACCATTGCACTTGACAGTCCGCAGATGTCAGGGAACTGGGGCCTGGCTTTGAAACTACACGCCTGTCTTATCTTAGTGTCTAACTGAAACCTCCGTTTTGACATCAGTGACAGAGACTTGCGCAGATAAGATGAAATGCTAGTCATCGCTATTCTGGGAGCAGAGTTCTGCTAAGCAGGTAACATGATCACACTGAGTCCTTAGAGTGGTTCTTCAAGAGAAGCTAGCTCTGGTTCTGACCCCCATGACAGATGAGGACACAGAGGCGCGGTGAAGGAGGCGGCCACACACCGGGAGGCGGCAGGACAGGGGTTTGGATGAAGTCCAGCTGGTGCCAAAGGCCCTGCTGCTAAGACGTGTCTCCCTCCCCACCTTGAAGTCCCTCAGGAACAGGAGCCTGAAGCCCCGATGTCACACGTTTACCCACTGGTCAGCAGTGGTAGTGACACCACCCATGTGTGTGCCAGGTCCCTGTCGCCAAAGCTGGCTCCTCAGCCTCTCCACGTTTGTTCGGCGCCCGGGACATCGCAGGGACCTGGCAATGTCAGCACCCGCTTCCACCCGCAGAACCGCTTACCCGGGACCTTCCTTCCAGGGAGCCCTCTTGCTGGACGACACAGCAGGCATGCGCCAGGTTCCTTAGGGCGCCCACACTTCCGCAGGGCCGTGCCATCCCTTAAGAAGCACCGGCCCCCAACACCTCAGTCTTTGGAAAGACTGAACCTTGCTCTCCTTCCTCCCTGGGCGCTGACTCCAGACCTATTATTCACAGTGAACTCATTTGTCCCAAACGCAGATGCAAGGCGTAATTCCCCGAGAAGTCAATGCAATTTACAGTTATTTACCAATATCTAATTTGCCTTTTATTTATTTTGGGCAATATTTCAGTGGCAGCCTCCCAGCACAGCGCCCAGCCCCGCCTCAGCAGGGAGCCAGGGGCCTCAGACAGACGTGTTACCGATTAGAAAAGTAATTACAACATTGAACACAGCCTTAAATAAAAGTGAAAATGCAGGAGACAAGAAAGAAGCAAAAACATCAATTGGGAACAATGCTGTTTTCCCCCAGACGTTGGGTAATATTTGCAGCCTGCCTGTTACTGGCTCCCTCCCAGGCTGCTTCAGACACAAGGACAGCATCCGACAAGGTGGGTGGGATGGCTCTGCCCTTTGGAGAGGTGAGATCTCCTGTCTTCCTGTTCACCTGTCCGTCTTTGTTTAGTGCCTTTCTCTAGTGAGAACTCTCTGATACTGCTTCTCAGGGGGTGAATTAATGTATTACATTATGACAAGTAGCAAAACTGAACCCAACTCAAACCGACTTAATTGGAAAATGGCCAAAGTTCTGGCTCATGCAAGACCGTCAGTAGGGTTAGCTTCAGGCACAGTTCGATCCAGGTGCCCAAAAACTTTCAAGACTCTCCCCATTTGTCTCTTAATCCTGCTCCCAGCAGAGTTTACTTCGTTCTCAGTCAGGCTTCCTCCAACTGATGCCCAAGATGGAATCCCAGCTAACATCCCACCAGCTTAGCATGCCCAGCAGAAAGGAAGTGCTTGCTTCCCTTAGTTCTAACAGACGCTCAGATTGGCCTTTCATTGGCCCAATGGGTCATATGTGATCCTTGAACTAATCACTGTAGCAGCTCCTCACAGTCCTCAGATTGGCCTGCGTGAGTCAGAGTCCCAATTAATGGCCTGCTTTGCCAATCAAAGATTTTCAGAGAAAGGGTGGGAGAATTGAGTCTCCACACCTCCCACGAAAGGGACCATCAAACCCAAAAACTCCAAAGCTGGCACAGCAATTCATTGTTAGCCAGTGGCACTTCAGTGTCAGTAAAACAACATCATCTCTTGCATTAAGTAGATAATATTAGTTGAGTTTTATTACTTTCATTTGTATTTAGTTTCTAATTTTTAATCATATAGTTGTTTATTAATTTCTTTTGTTATTGATTCTAAAACATAATTTTTGTCACATTTTGACTCTGAAATTGAGATGCATCTTAAAATCTATAGCTTCTTACAATTACTATTGACAGTATGACATATTTCCCCATCCTGATGCCACACAAAAAAGAATGCATCTCACCATGATGGCATCTTAAACTCACTAAAACAGCAGATGCAGAATGAGCTGATGCCTAGTTTTGTTTGTGAGTAATTAAGTAGCATTAAAATGAAAAATGTTTAAGTTTTTATTAATATGGGGCCCATGGATTGTTTTCTGTAAAAACAGCTTCCGTAGTTCTCAAGTTTGAATATCACTGGTGACCATGAGGCGATGAGAAAAAGCCTGAATCACAGAAGTCAGGTTTCCATACGAGAAAGATAACCTAGCTCTGCATTGCACAGGCATAAAGAGACCGGTTTTGTAGTAGCTCCTCTGAGAAACCATGAGACACTAAACGGGGGAAATATAAGAGAAGACGCAGACATAACCTGAAAAGACAGAAGGCAGAATCCATCGGGTTTAGAGATTGACTAGCTGTGCCTGAGTGAGGACGCATGGAGAGGGGGAGGGGGAAAGAGGGTCCAGGGATGGAGGGAGAGGCATCCCCAGGTAGAGAAGGTAATGGAAGTTGAGACGGTGTGTTTGTGGCCGTCGTGATGGCGGTAGTGACAATGGTGTTGAAGGCTGCAGTGATCAGGGGGGTGGGAATGGGGGTGGTAGAAATGGTGAGGATGGAGATGATGGAAATGGTGGTGGCAGGTGGTGGTATAAAGCTGGTCTAAGTAGTGATAACGATAGGGATGGTGGGGGTGGCAATGTTGGTGGTGGTGATGGTGATGGTGATGTGGTAGAGATGGTGATAATGGAGGTAGTGGCAGTGGTTGTAGTGAAATGGTGATAAACACTCATTTAAGTAGTGATAATGGTAATGGTGGTAGTGGTAGTGGGTGTGGTAGTGATGGTGGTGGTTAATATACTAGAACTAGAGGCCCGGTGCATGGGGGCAGGGGGTTCCTCAGCCCTCTTGCAATCTGGGACCCTGGGGGATGTCCCTGCAGGATCGAACCGAAAGCAGCAGTTGGATATCCCTCTTGCAATCCAGGACCGCTGGCTCCTAACTACCCACCTGCCTGCCTGCCTGATCACCCCTAACCTCTCTGCCTGCCTGATCGCCTCTAACCACTCACCTGCCTGCCTGGTCACCCCTAACTGCCCAGGACCCAGGCTTCCCTCCCTCTGGCCAGTCGCAGGAACCTGGGACCCAGGCCGGCTTTGCCTGGGCAGGCACCCAGGACCCTGTCAGGAAGGATGTCGAGAATGATGTCCGGAAGACATCAGTCTATCCAGTCTAATTAGCATATTACCCTTTTATTAGCATAGATTATAATCATGTATAACCAAGAGGACTGGGAGACCTGCTGGGGAAGATGCATGAAATGAAAATCACTCTGATTTCCCATCACAACGTGGGTTTCCCCTCACTTTCTAATTACTCAATGGGAAACAAATTATAAGTGAATGCTAGAACCAACGGGTTCCCTCACAGCAGGGAAATCCATTATTTACCCATAAAATATTTCAAGGGTTATTATTATGTAAACTGAGATTAATTAAATTCACAAAAAGTGTTTCTGATGCATGCAAATGAGGGGGCTCCCACCGGGTGGCGCAGAGCCCTCCCGCGCTCTCTGCTGGAGGACGTGCTTGTGGGAAAGTTGCTCATCTTGTCTCCACTGCAGACACTTGGGAAAGTATGACTATCGGCTCCCTCTGAGACGGGGACTGGCCCCAAAAGCTGCCGACTTGTGCTTCTATGTCGCCAGATACGTCGGGACGCTGGTTTTCCCCACTTGGGAATGTATTCACACCCAAGAGGGCCCTGAAGTCACGGAGCTGAAGGAGGCAGAAGGGAGAAACCAGGCCAGTCTGCCCACTGCCTCCCAGAAAGAGCAAGACTTGCTCAACGATCCACTGGCTTGTTCCCATTTTTCCGGGTGCCACTCTGAATTCTCACAGGCTTTTCCTGGGCCACGAGACCGGGGTTGCACACCCAAGGGATGCTGGCCCACAGTCTGTGACCACAGAAAAGAGTAAAGGCAGGAGGAGCAGCTAGGCTGAGCAGCTAGGATCCAAAAAGTTTGCCCACTGTCTGTTTTCAGGCCTCCAAGAGCCACCTGCTGACTCTAGGCATTTGGTGGTCCGTGAGCACATGCAGGTCCCCGGAGCCAGCCAGGGCAAAAGTCTTCAGCAAGGACCATTCTCCCTCAGCCTCTGAGTCCAGTCTGTTCTCCCAAGCCCAGCAGCGCCCAACTCAGCACAGTCACCTGCCCCTGCCAGGCTGTTGAGAGAAAAAAGACTGTGTGTGCCCCAGGGAAGACCCAGAAAGATCCACACCCTGGAGATGCCCCTGTAGAAGGTCCCACCCACCCAGATGCCACTAACACCTGCCCGCAGGAGGTCAGACCTCCCGCTGTGTGTTCCCAGGCAGCCCTGGAGCAGGAGGGTGTGGAGGTGCCCTGTGGTTCCTGCCCCCTTGTTCAGCGGCAGAGACTCTGGGTGATGTGACCGTGGGCAGGCGGCAGGGGTCCTGAAGGCCCCCCAGAGCCCCGCCTGCCTGTCTGGTGGAAGGGAGGCAAAGTGCCACCAGCTCCTCCGGCCTGAGGGCTCCTGGGCTCCCGAGCCTCTCTGTTTGGTCTCCTTGTTTATTGCGCAGGTATCCCGATGCGAACAAGGAGTCAGACCATAGGCTGTGGGGTCCCTTACGGGAGCCCAGCCCCGGCACCTCATTAATAACTGTTAGGTGACCTGGGATCCTCACAAACCCAGTGCTGACTGACCAGGTGAGTGCCATGGCGATGGGGAGATTCCCAAACCTGGTGGGCATCCCGTCGCCCGGATCTGTCCTTCTGCTAAAAGGTACGCGTAAGAGGTAAATGTGGTAACCCGCTGAGGCAGTCTCAGAGGGTGTGGAGTAAAAGGCAATTCTCCCACCTCACGCAGCCCCCGTCGCCCCACTCCCAGCCCCACTGGTGATGCTGTGACAGTTCTGGGAGTGTCCCTTCTACAGAGAGTTGTGACGGTGGTCCCTGCCTCCTCCTGCCCCTCCGTGAAGACTTTCGCCTTCTTGCTTCCTTCACGGAAGATTTATTGGAGAACGTGTCATAACTGTATGTGTAAATCTGTCTCATAACTTTAAAGAGCTAAGAATGCTTATCATTTATTGAAAGGATGTCATTCTGATGGGCCTTTAATGTTATTAAATGCATCACGTTTAAACCTCATAACTACATCAGGAGCCGCCCACGCTTTTCCCATTGAACAACTCAATGCAATTCAAAGGCCAGGTCCTTGTACCCCCTAAAACCATTAGAATGAGAGTCCTTAGCCCCGGCGGCATCACGGAATTACAGGACCCAGCGCCCCTCCCCAGTTCTGGGTCACGTGGCCCACTCTTTCCCCACCTCCAACTGCAGCGCTGGCGCCTGTGCCAGGCCCCGCCAAGCTTTGCAGTAATTAGTCCCTCAGGGTTGACTGCACTGAAGTTGCTATTTCTTCCTGCTGCCAGTGACTCCAGGCTGTTTCCCAGGACACTAACCTTTAGGCCTCCTCTGCCACAGTTTCTCAGTGGCATTTTTGACCACTCAGGACCTGGGATGCAGCAGCAACAGCCCTGGGCAGCAATGCTCCAGGCCCCAGAAGAGCTGCCCTCGGTGCTGGGAAAGAGGAGGAGAGGAGTGGAGAGAAGGGAGACGGGTCTGGAAAGGCAGCGAGCTGTGCCCTCATCCCAATCACACAGACAATGTGTAGGACTTGGCTCCGGGCCATGTGCACCCACTATGTAAATAAGTCCTTATTAAGAGGCTGCTCTCAGTAAAAAGAATTACCATTATGAATGCCAGCTGAATGCCAAAGGTAACATACAGATCATGCCTGGTTCTCTCTGAAGCATACAAGGAGGTAGTATTGTGGGGAAAACTCCAGCCCAGAGGATCAAGTTCTTTTGCTCAAGTGTACCAGTCGGCACAGCCAAGGTAATGCTGTGTGATAAACAGCCCCATAAGACCCAGGGAGCGAAACAATGAAGAGCAGCAGAGTAGCTCTTGCTCACGTTACATGTCCATCAAGGGTTGGCGGTGGCTCTGCTCCAGGTCTCTGTCTTCCATGGACACTCTACTCTGTCATCAAGGTGGCCCCGCAGGGGGCCCAAGATGGTAGTGGTGAGGGAGGACGCTGACCTCGGCCTTCCCAGGAGCAAAATCAGATACGCACGTCTGTAGGCAGCAATCACTCCTGTGAAACAGCCACGCACTGAGTGAGCAGCTCCCGACGATAAACGAGGAGACCAAACAGAGAGGCTCGGGAGCCCAGGAGCCCTCAGGCCGGAGGAGCTGGTGGCATGCTGCCTTCCCTCCACCAGACAGGCAGGCGGGGCTCTGGGGGGCCTGCAGGACCCCTGCCACCTGCCCACGGTCACATCACCCGGAGTCTCTGCCGCTGAACAAAGGGGCAGGAACCACAGGGCACCTCCACGCCCACCTGCTCCACCTGCTGGAAGTCCCCCAGAAGGCAGGTTAGTGTCCCAGGTGCCGGAAGTACCCACTCCTCGCCCAGGCACAGGAAGTGCCTGCTCCTCAACTCTACAGGCCAGAGCGGGTGGCTGGACATCTGTAAGGAGCTGGAAGAAAGGAACCTACCCGGCAAGGTTATCACTCAGAATTGAAGGAGAGCTGGTTTCCCAGACAAGCATCTATGTGGTGCCTACAAGAGACTCCCTTCAGATCGAAAGACACACACAGACTGGAAGTGAAGGGATGGAAAAAATATTCTATGCAAATAGAAACAGAAAGAAGGCTAGGGTAGCAATATCCATATCAGACAAAATAGACTTTAAAACAAAATGTGTTTTTAAAAAATGACAAAGAGGTACATTACAAATTATAAAGGGGTCAATCGGAGAAGAGGCTACAATTATAAATATACTAGAGACCCGTTGTAGGAAGATTCCTGTAAGAATAGAGCTTCCTGCAGCCTGAGCAAAGCTCCCTTCTTTCTCTGCTGCCTCACTCCCTTCTCTACTACCTTGCTCACTCCCTTCCCCACTACCTCACTTCCTTCTCTGCTGCCTCTCTTCCTCTCATCTCCTCTGCCTCCCTCCTTCCTCCCCCGCCAGGCTTGCTTACTTCTCTTCTTTGCTCCCTTCTGCAGTGCTTGGCTTCCTTCTACACCTTCTTCTGAACATGGATATGCAAATTAACTGCCATCTTTGTTGGGTTGATTCGCATACTCGCTCTGATTGGCTTGTGGGTGTGTTGAAGGTACAGTCAATTTGCATATTAGTCTTTTATTATATAGGATTAGATAGGATATGCGCCCAGCATGGGGCACCTTAATATGTAAAGCAATTGTTAATGGGAATACAGGGAGAAAGTCACACAATACAAGAATAGCAGGGGATTTTATTAGCTTCTTATATCAAGAAACAGGTGATCCAGACAGAAAATAAGCAAATAATGGCCTTGAATGGCACAATAGATAAGACAGACTTAGTAGGCATTTTTATAACATGTCTCAAAAACTGCAGAATGCACATTTTTCTCAAGGAGACATGAGGAAGTAGACTTCACGTCCTAATGAGAGAAGCACATTGCAGAAGGCCCTGCACACCGAATGGGAAGGATGTTGCAACCTACCACAGTAGTTGCATAAATGAGGAGATGCCTGAGTACAAAGGTGGAAAGGGGGCTGACAAAGGGTTATGTTCAGGTCAAGTTCCTGAACACAGTGGGATTCAGGGAGGAGCAGGGGCAGAGAAAGCCGGCAGTGGCTGGGAGGGGAGCAGCAGAAGCGAGGTGCTGAGCAGGCCCTGTGCTCTTCTGAAGCTGGGCTCTGACAAACTCTCCTCCCTATGGCCGGGAGCCCCAGGCAGCCTCATGAGGAGAAACATGCTTGTATGGTCTTGCTGTCCCTGCACACCCCATGTCCCCCTCCTCCCCCAAATCAGCCTGCCTGCCTCTTGCCCAAGCCCCCACCACGCCCCTGTGAGCTCCGGGTGTGTGATTGCTGTAGTGATTACTTACAGCCATTACATTAAGTTTTTAAATGCTCCCTTCAAATTGAACAATGTTTTTTCAAAGTCAACAGCTGGTTCACAGCTTGAATGCAACCGTTAGGATAAATTAAATAAAAAGGGTAATAAAATCACAGTCTAAATTTAATTTCTGAAGAGCTCATAGGCTCCAAAAAAAGTAAGCATTAAAAAAAATGCCTTTAAACTACAGCCAGAAAAGCAGAAGCTAATTCACTCCCTGATTATGTCGGCTAACGGGCACACTGGAGCGATTAGCCACATAATTGCCCTGGTCTGGACAAAGCCCCGAGCTCACTCCCAGGGCTCCACTGCACAGCCACAGGGGCAGCGCGGGAGGGGGCGCCAGACAGAGGACTTGTACATGCAGACCCCCACAGAGGCGCCAAGACAGGCCCCTGTGCCCTGACACAAGGTAACAATAAAGATGATGTCCGAGGCAGGCCTCCGTCCCAACCCTCCTCTCGTTGCCTGCAGCTCCCTGACTGCCTGGCAGGTGTGAGCCGCCGAATGGCTGGAGACGGTTTGCACTTGCTTGCGTGCAGTTCGCAAATTCAGTGACTGAAGCCCTGTGCCTCTGAAGGGTTAGCAGGATATGCCACTCAGAAGCACCCCACTTTGGTGTAGGATTCGTTTTGAGCTCAAGGCAACTGAGGAAAAGCCAAGTACAAGGAAAGCTCTCTGCCTTCCCCCGATTTGTCCAAAGGCTGGACATAAATTTGTAAAGTTATCTCCCTTTCCCCCTCCCCCTCTCTAATCATTGAAGAGTAACCTCTCTAACAGTATATAATTCTTTAGTTAAGCTGCTACGTAAGCCCAAGTTCTAACTAACTACTCCTTTGAGTTACTCAGCACGAGGTACTCCCCTGTGTATGGCTGACGGACGTTAGTGAACTTTTTCTCTCGCTTTTCTCCTGTTAATCTGGCTCTTGTCCGTCTAACTCACATGACCTTAGAGGCTAGGGCCTTGCCAATGGATCTAAGACAGGTAAAGGGAGAAAGAAGTTTTCTCCTTCCTCTACCTCCCGAAAGGCAACTTACCTTGGGGCCCACCTAAAAAGACTTGCCAGCACTGTTCCCAGGACCCAGCCCTATCCTCTGTGCTTCGGAGCCAGCTTGGACCTGAACCGCACCTCTGCCACCTGGACTGCGCCACCTTTAGGGTGAAATCTGGTAAAGGCAGGGCCATTGCTGGCGAACAGTAAGTGTCAATACCGCAGAGAGGTGGGCCCTGCCTCCTGGGCAGGGGAGGTGGGTGCCATCGGGAGGCCTGGTCCTGGCTCTGCTCTCTGTCCCTAGGTGAGGACGCTGGGTCCAAAACTGCCAAGACCAGGTGGAAACTGCCCTCTAATGGAGTGTCCAGGTGGCTAGGGTCACTTCTTCCCAGATGTCGGTCCAGACACAGGTCTGTGTCACAGCAGCAGTGCTGCTGTCCTGTTGCCTCTCAAAGGCTGGCAGCTGTGTGGAGAGGGGCGGGAACTGTTCCCTGTGGGGGACAGCGGGAGGGCATGACAAACTGCAGGTGCTCCTGCTCTGGGCGGCCACCCGCTGCAGCACTGGCTAAAGAAATTGGTCACCTTGGGCAGGGTGTGTACACACACATGCCTCTGTGTGCGTGCGTGTGTGTGTGTGTGTGTGTGTGTGTGTGTGCGCGCGCGTGCGTGTGTGTCTGTGTGTGTGTGTGTGCATGAGCGCTTATGTGTGCATGTGTGTGGTCTCTTCCCTCCAAATCTGTAGCCCACCCTCAATACTGCAATTATTTTGTTTTTCTCCCTTGTTACCACCCACCTTGGACACCCTTTCCATTTATTATCCAAGTCAGACACTGAAGATGTTCAGTGCCCTCCTTTGCTCTCCTCCGACAAAGCCCATGTCCCATCTACACACAGACTGTGCACACACACACATGCGCGCGCGCACACACACACACACACACACACACACACACACACTGCTGTACTTGCATAAAGAACTCCTGGAAGAAGACACATGAAGGTGATAAATGTGCCCTCTAAGGGGAGAGCACACAATGGACAGGAAAAGGACTGATGCTTCTTTGTAAATATCTTTTTATATGTTTTTTTTCTTTTATATTGCTTTGATTTCTGAACCATGTAATACAATGTACTATCTATAAAAATTAAATTAAGAAAGGAAGCATATCAACAATGCAAGCAAGTGACTTTGACATTCTTCCTGGGGCCACAGTATGAACTGCTCCGGAATGCCCGAGTTTCAGATACTGGTATGTCCCATTTCTTTCCATGTCTATCTAAATCAAGTCAAATCCCCATTAGTTAGTCTACATAACAGGTCAGTATTATTCCATTTCTGGGGCCTTCTCTTCTCCGTTGGTCTTACAAGCATCCGAGGTTTTGGTCCAAAATAATTAAGAGAGGCTCCGTCTTCAGTTAGTTCGGTCCCCACGGCACAGGCCCTGCATGTGGCTGCAGGGCACGGGGCCAAACACAGACTCCAGCTACAGCCAAGTTCAGCTGCATGGCCTTGAGCCAGTGGCTAACTACCCTCTCTGTTCCTTGTTCCTCATTGTAACTGAGGTAATAACCGTGACTTAGTGTATTCAATACAGTGAGACCAGGCCCAGCACTAGTGAGCGACTCATAAATGTTTGCTCCTGTCATTGTTGCTGTCACCGTCAAACACCACGCCCCTGTCAACAGCTGCCCTTGGGAATGGGTGACATCTGGCCCTCGAAAGTCCCCTCCCAATGCAGGCCTGTTCCGGGTGCCAGGACAACATTCCCAAGGTGGCAGGCCTGAGTCCTCATGGAGCCACCCCACCCTGCACATGCCACCTTAGCGGGTCCTTCGTCACCACACTGTCACCCCTCAGAACCTCAACATCTGCTTACCAGTTCCAGTGACCTAAATACTCCTCCAAGCACCAGCCCCCTCCACTTCTGCCCCTCCTTTCTGAAGCCAAATGCCCTTCAGAAAGGCTCAAATTCCCAGCCTTCCCAGCACCCATGTCAGGCTCTTCCGGAGGCCCGCGAAAGAGCCTCCTCGCACTGGGAGCAGGACCTGGGAGTCTGTGTTTCTAGCCAGCCCTCAGAACTGGAGTAAAGCAGTGAGCAAACAAACAAACAAAAAAGACACCAATTAATCGCCCAACAACTCCTACAGCTGCCCAGAACTACCTCTGAGTCAGCTCTAACTTTGTTAAAGTGAGTCCTTTGTCAATGTCGGGTATGGCAGATGAGTGTGACCCAGCCTCACCGCTGGTTACAGCCCCGCAAGTCTAGGAGGCCAGCAGCAGGACACGACCTCTAACCCCGGGCACAGTCTGCCCCCCACATCTCGTCCAGAGCCCTGAACTGCTGTGGCATGTTTCCTGCAAGTTTGTATTCTGTGGCTTGGGAGCTGGGCAAGCTACAAGTGCCACTGAAGACTGTCTGCGGGCATTTTCAATAACGCAGGTCTCGCTTTACATGCCTCCCCTAGGAAGCTCAGCCTTGAATAATGCACAGCTGCAGGCATGACCCCGCCCGCCCGCCAGCCCATGAATCTGGTAAAAGATGATCTGCTTCAGCCAAGAGGTGGGGTGAAGGACCAGTCACTTAACCCTTTGTTCCCCTCCCTGCCCTCTCCATTTCGCCCGCAGGAACCTGTGGCTCAGGTGCCACCCGGGTGTTCTGATAGCTTTTTAGCTACGATCTTTTGTACATGACTCTGCTGAATGGCACAGTGATCAACTCGATAGAAATCTGTTGAGCATCTACTGTGTGCCCAGGTGCCATGTTGGCACATCATCCACGTAAAGCCACTTGGAGCCATGTGGGCACAAAGTCCACTTAAAGCCACAGTGTAGAGTGGGCACATCGTCCATGTAAAGCCACAGATGGTCTGATTCTCACACAATCATTCCACCTGGTGGTGGAGGAGGACGGGGTCTGAGAATCATAGATCTGGCCAGACCCCATCTCATCTCAACCACAAGTCTGCTGGGGTGTCCCTGTGCCTGGATCACAGGTGAGGAGTGCTGGAGGGGCGATGCCTGCATCTCACCTGCACCCTCCCTAGAGGGCAGTTCAGAAGGTGTTTGGTGAGCACCCTGTGGCCTCTTCTCCTCCCAAAAGAATCATGTCTATTAGGGTGTCTGATATCAGAAGGCTACCTAGGTCGCCCGTTGCTGAGAGGAAGGGTCTGGGGAAAAGGCTGCAAAGAGGCAAAGGGCTCACCTCGCTCAACATTCAGGCAGGAGAAGGCATCTTTGTCTCTGGAGACATAGAGATGGAAGAGGGGCCGGAAGGAAGCAGGAATGGACAGCTGCTTTGAGGACATGGCTGTGTGCTCTGGAGGGGGGTGGAGAAGTGGGAGGGAAAAGAGATTTTTTTAATTCATTGTCACAGCGACCTCACCTCAGGCCACTTTGGCCCAGTGTGTTCCAGGCTGAAGCAGCTCATTTTGACTTAGAGCCCCTGCACCCCTGAGAGGAGACAGGCCTCATAGGTGGGGCCGCCAAACGATCCTAGTGTCTCCGGCTTCAGCCAGAGAAATGCCCTTGATTACAGTTGATCCCTTCTGGGCATATCTGCCCTTCCCACAGGCGCACTCCCTCCTGAAAACTACCAACGAAGGGTAAGGACATCCCATGGTACCTCCATCCCCGCAGCCTCTAAATTCTAGGAGAAGGAAAGTCCTTGTCTTCCTCGCCTTCTGCTGCATCCCTCCTCTGAGGCAACAGCTGCCTGCTTTGATGAGAAGGAAAGACAGAGGGGACTGGAGGAAGGAGGGACGACAGAAAGCTTGGTCACGCACTGCTTCACCGAGGGGAATACATCCTGAGAAACGCGTTTTAGGTGATTTCGTGGTGGTGAGAACGTCCCCGAGTGTGCTTACACAGACCTAGGAGGCACAGCCTCCTGCACACCAGGCTGAAGGTGCACCTCGTGGAAGCACTCCGTCGTTGACTGAATCGCCGCTAAACCGCACATGGCTGTGTATAAAATATAACGCTGCCTCAGCTACAGAGCAGATGGGAGATGGAACAGAGCAGACTGAGGTCACTGGGACTCACCTGGGATCGGGCCATTCCTCTCTGGGGCAGGGGGAGGTCAGGGAAGGCCTCTCCAAGGGTAAGTCACCAGCTGGAAACTAACTGGGGAGAAGGCACTCCAGGCAGAGGGAATGGCAAATGCAAAGGCTTTCAGGGATGTTCAGAGAAAGAGAGGAGGCCAGAGGGCCTAGCGCAGTGAGGAAGGGCAGATCAGCCACGCACACAGGACACAGGAGTGTGGGTGTTGGTGTAAGCCCCTTGTGGAGGGTGATGAGAACAGCACGATCTGATTTTATTAGCGCCCCCTGGCTGCTGTGTGGAGAACACACTGTCTGGAGCATACAGCAGCCCAAGCAGTTAGGAGTTATTGTGTAGTCTGGCTGGGAGGTGGTGGCTCAGGCCAGGGTATGGATGGAGGCCCTGGAGCCTGGTGCTTGCATGAAGGCGTGTTTGGGAAGTGCTGCTGGTCACAGGCACTGGTGTTTGTCAAAGAATAAAAGTAGGAATCTAGATGCCAGTTTGTTTTTGCCTCGAGCGTGTTAAGTGTCCTCTTTGGTCATTCTGTCATCTCTTTGTTCAACAACTATTTATTGAACACCTACTGTGTGCAGGCTACCCTGGGAAGCTACAGAGATCAAGAATATAGGGCTGGTGTCCCCCATGGAACGGCCCTAAATGACCAGGGCTTTCTGTAACACACACACTGACAATGTGTTCCCCAAATGAAAAAATCCTCTCTGTGAGTCAGCAAATATTTGCTGAGCCCTTACTATGTGCCAAGCACAAGGCAGCAGGGAGCAAGTAAGATGAGTACCTGTCATCACAAAGCGAGTATGGAGCAGGCAGAAATAAAGTTTCAACGCATGTTGTGTTACGGACCCGAAACGAGGGAAGAGGGGGGTATGCTAGAGCTGCGGCATTAACTGGGGCTCTGAGAAGTGTCACTGGATGCAGATTTGAAAGAAGAGTGAGCCTCACAGACAGCAGATGGGGGGAGAGCTCCCAACAGAAGCTGGGGCCCAGCCGCCCCGAGAGGGAGCACCCTGCACACGGAGGGGGATGGCTGGGCACACCCAGCGATGAGGCAGAGAGCAGAGGGGAGTGAGGGCAGAGGAGTGCAGGACCGGTCATCGGGGGCCTCTCACCAGGTGAGGACTTCGTCTTTCACCCTGAGTGAACTGGGGACACATCAGAGGGTCCAACTTGCTGAGGTATACTTCCTTCAGTTACTCCACCCCCCAAGCCCCCAAGTTCCCTCATTTGGGGAACACATTGTCAGTGTGTGTTACACTCACCCAGTGTGGCTGTGGTCTCTCCAGGGCTGGCAGTGGGATTTACAATCCCTTTCTGAGGTTCTGTATTTGGGGGCATCTGTTCCGTTTTTATTGCTTCTGGCTAGGGCTTTGGTACTCCTTCACAGATCAGATCACTGCCTTCCGCAACCACCACCACTCCCCCCAATTCAAACAGCTGGCTACCATTCCCCAATCCCCTGCTCTAATTGCCAAGGGAAGAATTAGAAATCAATGTGTACCAGCAAACAGATGCTGTCATTTAAAAAATAGATCCATCCAGCAAAAATGCCCACTTAGGACTGAAGTGGCATACTGCAGAGCATGTGTCTTGGTGACATTTTTTATGGAAGCAGAAAAACAATGGTGGAGATTACTAATAGACCCCCAAGGAGAAAAGGGCCAAGGGCGGAGGGTGGGTAGAGTATGAGCCACTTTGTGGCTCCAACATCTGGGACCCAGAGCCACAGAAGAGACCCAGGGCTCCATCGCTTCCAGCCGCGCTTCTCCTTTCTGCTTCTTCCAACCACCCCTGCCTTTTCAGACCGTTATGACATCAAGTCAGACCCATTTGCTGTTATCTTGAGAGTCTCAGAAGCAGTTGGCGACCGACCCTCACTTTGTGTCTCTGAAAACCACAGCGGCTGAGGTGCATCCTCTGTGCTGTCCCAGGCAGGCCACCTCCCAGCCTCCCTCATGGCCAGGTTTGGACTGAGGGGCCACTGGAGCCAGAACAGAAGTGACCACCGTCAGCGCCAGCCCATAAAAAACCTCGCACATGAGCCCTTGCCGGTTTTGCTCAGTGGAGAGAGCATTGGCCCCAGGGCTGAAGGATCCTGGGTTCAATTCCAGGCGAGGATACCTCGTTTGCAGGCTCAATTCCCAGTTCTGGTGGAGGCATATGTGGGAGGCAACCAATTGATTGACACATGTCTTTCATATCGATATTTCTCTCTCTCTCCCCTTCCCTTCCACTCTCTCTAAAAATCAATGGCAAAATATATACAGGTAAGGATTAACAAAAAAAATTTTTTTTCACACATGAGATCCATCTGCCACCATCTTTTCCAGCCCACTGGCCACATAAGGCCCTCGAAATTATTTGGTCTGGCCCACCAAGGCGACCTCAGACAGGACTAGAAATTCAATAAATCTAGGAGCTTTTTAGCAACATAAATTTTTATTAAGTGAATTATATTAAGTGAATGATGTTATAAATATTCAAATGGCCCCTGGGCTAAAGGAAGAGGATCTTGTAGCCCCTGCAGGGGGTGGAGCCTTAGGGGGAAGAAGTGAGGGCCCTGACAGACTGCTCAGGCCAGAACTTCCTGACCATCAGGGATGGTCTCGGGGAGAAATAAAATCCCGTCAGGCCAAATTGGGTGTAGTTTGTTATGGTAGGGATCCTATCCTGGCTAACACACAAGTCCCAGAATTCATTCACTGAGCTCATAATAAATATAACACCTAATGATCTCTTTCAGACATCACAACTATGTTGTGGAATAAATGGCATGAGCCCATTTTCAGATGGAGAAACTAAGGTTCAGAAAGATTACATAACCTGATAACAGCTGTCATTTACTGAACTCTTAGTATGTGCCAAGCGCTGTGCTAAGGTCTCCCAACATAGTATATCGTTTATATTTTACAGATAAGGAAACTGAGGCCGAGAGAGATTACTCAGCTTACTCAAGAAACTGAGACAGGAAGTGAGAAAGGAGGAGGAAGGGATGAAAGGGGAGGGTAGACATGGGAGGGAAGAGGAGGAAAAGAGGAATAAATGAGAGCAGTAAATTTCAAACTAAAAAGCTAATGCTGCCTATTCTTTCAATCCCAAGGAGTCTCTAATAATAATCACATCACATCTTCAAATACCAGCTAACTTCTAATCTGGCAGAGAACTGGAGAGCTACACACACCACAGAGGTTAAAACCATTACGTCAAAACAAAACATATGGCTGTCCAAAGCTGCATTTATTACATCTA
Source organism: Antrozous pallidus (assembly GCA_027563665.1). Taxonomy (NCBI): domain Eukaryota; kingdom Metazoa; phylum Chordata; class Mammalia; order Chiroptera; family Vespertilionidae; genus Antrozous; species Antrozous pallidus. Next base: position 114,398,124 of record CM050512.1, on the reverse strand, counting down.
ATTGGAAAAGACACAGTCAAGTAGATGAATATTTTAGCAGTTTCCAGCATGCAAAACGCTGTGCCAAGACCCAATTGCTCACTAATCGGCACACACTGGCTCTGGGGGTGTGGACTGGAATGACCCTGCATCCCCCCGCTTGGCTGGCAGGCCTGGTGGTCTCTCGTTTTGTCAGTTACCATTTGCCTCTGCCTTTGAGGACTCCCCCCCGCCCCCCCCCCCGCACAGGGAGACTGGAAAGCTCTCTCCCACCAGGTTCACTCTCTCGACTCGTGTCCGGGGAACAAGCTATTTGGATGTAAAATCAAATAGAAAGTTCAGATCTTTTCATGTAATCCTGGACTAATCAGCTTTAACGAAGAGATGTTGGTGGTTGTTGTTTACACCTCGGGACGTACAGGGAACACCTGGGAATTAACAGAGATCTATGCTCTGGGCAAGTCCAATACAGGCCGGAGTCCCCATGCAGAGAACACGGTGAGAACACAGTGCAGTGATGACCCCAAATGTCAGTCATTGGAGCCCAGGACACTGAGGAGTTTCCCATGTCTGAGTGTCACCTGGCAAATTATTCGTCTAGTTTTCTTTGAACCAACGCACTTTTATTAGTAAATTTTGCTTCATTATGTATGTGAAAATCCAGTATCACTCACCCTATTTCAAAGTTGGATTAGTCAGGAACGGTTGGGCAATGCAGCAGTAACGGTTCAGGAGACCAAAGGTTCAACACGACGGGTGCCTTGTGCAATGTGGGCTGGCAGAGGGCCCCCGTCAGCGACAGTCTCAGGCCTGGGGAGGGCATACCAGCTCAGAACAGGAGATGAACAGCTGGAGGTGGCTCTCCTGATTTTATTTATTTTAATACTAGAGGCACTGGGAGCGGGGGGGGGGGGGGGGGGGGAGAAGGGCACCTCATCCCAGACTGCACCCTCTCCATGGAGTGGGCCTAAGCCATCAGTCAACATCCTTAGCACTGCCACGAAGGTGGGAGAACTCCTGCCACTGCTTCTGCGCTAGCCAGCCACGAGCCCAGCTTCTGGATGAGCAGCAGCGTTCCCGCTGTGGGAGCACACGGACCACCATGGACAGCTCCTGCATTGAGCATCTGCCCCCTGGTGGTCAGTGAGTATCATAGCAACCAGTTGTTCTGCTGATGGGTCGATTTTCATATTAGCCTTTTATTATATAGGATCATTTTATTGATTTCAGAGAGGGAGGAGAGAGAGATAGAAACATCAATGATAAGAGAGAATCATCGATCGGCTGCCTCTTGCGCAACCCACACCAGGAATCAAGCCCAGCAACCCAGGCATCAAACTGTAACCTCCGGGTTCATGGGTCATCGTTCAACCACTGAGCCATGCTGGCCAGCACTCTCATGATGTTAGATATTCCACACACAGCCCACTGGCCCATACAGCCACGTGGCCTGGCCTAGCCGCAAGGGGAATGGGACATGTGGGTGCACATGCCTCTGGTAAACAGCAAACATCTCTGCTGCAAAGGGTAATGGCCAAGTAATAAAACAACAACAAAACAATGTAAATTCTACCTCTAAGGCTGTGCTGTAAGCAAGCTCTGAGCCAGAACATTAAGAAAGGAAAGCAATTAGCAAGCGTTATACATGTGTTACAGACATTTCTAGACCAGCTAAGACTGGTTCCAACAAAAGGACTACAGAGAACTGATGCTCCGTGTGCCTTTGTGTTAGTAATATGCCCTGTATCAACTGAAACCAACTTCAAGAAAAACCAAACTTGCTGGGGGGGGGGGGGGGGGGGCGGTGGGTAGGTGGAGAAACGAATAACCAAACTTCAGAAAGACTTTCTTTGAAGCAAAACAGAAACCAGACTAGGATGAAAGGTGTTTTAAGTCACATAGAGCCCTTGGTGCACAACAGCATCACTGATGTGACAGATGGTATTTTCCAAAGATGACAACACTGATATATCCCATCTCATTAGCTCTCACATGTGACAATGACAGACGGTTAGGGGACGAGTCTGTGTTCTCCTTGATTCTGAGCGGCCCTGTGATTGCAGCAGAGGTGAAATCCATGCCTTCCAGGGCTTATTTTTAAAAAGGTGACATGCCAGTAGCAAACCACGCCTGGTGCCCAGGTCTTCGTTTCCAATACCACTCTCCAATAAAAGGACCCAGAGCCCCTTGGAGAAATGGCTGATTCTGGATGGGGCAGAAAATAAACATGAGTCTGGAGCATCTCCTAGTGGCAAAAGGTAAGGCTGTGTGCAGGCACATGCGCACACACACAATGGGAAAAGAAAAGGGACATGGAGCCAACCCGAAAGAGCTCCCAAAGGTCAAACCTGGACCAGTTCAAGCAACAAAATATATCCTGTACTTTTGGACTACAGTCCAAAGTATAAAATAAATAACCATGCTGTAAAATTGCCTAACATCCAAAGAACCTAAAGCAGTCATATTTGAGTGCAAAAATTTAAATTTAAAATTACCAAGACTGCAATATAAAATTTCCAAAAGTCCCCATTAATCAAAAAAGGGGAGGGGGCAGTGGGGTAATATCATATAAGGTAAAAAATATCGAGTAAGTAAAATACATCTAGAAAATTCTTACTCCAGTAAAGTAAATTCCAGTTGTAAAACCAATTGCAGGACACCCATGGAAAAACACACATGGTGTCAAAATAAGCCAAAGGAAAATCATTTAGGCAAAAATTAAAAAGAATCCCAAGTCTATTTTGCAGAGAGGATCCTTTTGTTAACTTTTGGTCGAGAATGTGTTTGTGTGTTTGCAGAGAACAACTCCAAGACCATGTGGGTTCCTGCGATGGTGAGGAACTGATGGATCTGTTCCAGTCACGAGGATGGTCCAGAGATGGGGGACACTGACGACACCTTGCCATGCTAGCAGTCGGCAGCTGTGCATGTCTGCAGGCAGCCCAGGACCAAACCAGAGAGGAGGGATCTTGCATTGCCACGATGTATCCACCATCTGGATACCATTGCTGACATGTACACATAAAGAACTATTTGACACTGAAACTGGGACTCAGAACAGTTGGACATTGAAACTGACACTCAAACATTTTTTGTTCTTATACATTTATTTCTAGTATGCAGAGGCAAGATATTTTTGAAGAAAAGAAACAGGGGAGAGTGATTGATATAGAGGCAGGGTGGCCTTGAACAGGCTGTCAAGCTACAGGGGAAGGCTTGGGTGGATGGGAGGCGGATGCGGGGGGAGATCAACTGAAGGACTTGTATGCATGCTTATGAACATAACGAATGAATGAAAGACATTGGGGCAGGGAGGGGGGAAGGTGGGGATATGTGCTGGGGGTAGGGGAGGCTGGGGGAGGATAAGGGGTAGGGGGAAAAGAAAACATGTACTACTATTAATTATAAGTTATACTGCAAAAAAATCAATAAAATATATTTTTAAAAAATTAAAAAATAAAATTAAAAAATAAATAAATAAATAAATAACCATGAGTAAATACTTATATGAATCAGTGATTGCATAAAAATAAATAGATAGAAGAAGCAAACGTCCTGTGCAGAAGTTCACATAATTTATGTGGATTCCTGTCAGAGGGAAGGAGGGAGGGAGGGAGGGAGGGAGGGAGGGAGGGAGGGAGGGAGGGAGGGAGGGAGGCCTAACTCCCCATTCCCAAAGTGTGAACTATGCATAATTAGTGACTTGCTTCCAAAGAAATACAGCATGGAAAAAGGAAAACCTCACAAACACCACTTCAGCCATGTGATCAAGGCTGGTGGTTGTGCCCAGATATGACCTGATGATAAGGGCACTTTCCCTCTGGGGTCTTCTCCCCCAGCCCCCCTGACCTCAGCCTAGTCATGAGGAAAACACCAGAAAAATCCCAATGTGGGACACCCTACAAAATGCCTTACTACTCCTCATAATTGTCAAGGTCCTCACAGGAAAGTCTGAGAAACTCACAGCCATGGGGCACTCAGGAGACAAGATGGCTACATGTAATCCTGGATGGACTCCTCAGAGAGAAGAGGGACATAAGGCAAAAGCTAAGGAGCTCTGAATAAAGCATGGGCTTTAGTTATAAAAACCTATCAGCATTGGCTCGTTAATTGTGACAAATGTACCACACTAACCTAAGATGACAGGGAAACTGTGTGTGTGTTGGGGGAGGTATATATTGGAACCCTGTTATCTTGACACATTTTCTGTAAACCTAAAACTATTCTAAAATTCAGGGAGGCAGAAATTTAAGCAAAAACTACAATTTTAGTATGGGTTTAACAAATACATTAAATGTGGAAGAAAAATTGAAGCAGCCCAACCATGCGCGGCCTCCGACCTCAGGTCTTTAACCCGGACGGGCCTGCGGCACCCACCGCTCCTCCAGGCACCGGGTTCGACCCGACGAGATGTGAGAATCGACACTCGCACAATCCTTGTGCAAGCCTCGGGCACCTCGGGGGCGGGGCGGGGCACGGTACGGACCAATAGGAACTAGTCCCCGCGAGACGCGACGCGGCGCAGACACAAGGAAGGCTGGCCCGAGTTACTCGAGAGGGCGCGGAGGCCCCTTCCACAGGGAGGGGAGAACTGCGCAGGCGTTGGATAAGGAACCAATCCAGAGAGAATAGCTTCGCGCACGCGCCTTGGAAGGTTCGTTAGAGAAGCGACAGAGCCAGCGCATGCGCTCTGAGAATGCTGGGGTGGCGACTCTCCAACTCTCCTGCGCGAGCAAAGGTGGGTAGGAGAAAGGCCCTGCGCATGGGCAGTGATCTTATTTCAGAATTTTGCGCAGGCTTGCAAGCCAGGGTGTTGTGCGCTTGCGCAGTTCTTGGGTCGCCTCGGTTTGACTCTAGTGTGCCTGCGCTGCCGGGCCAATCGGTGTTGTCTTCGGCCTGGAACTAGGCGGACTGGAAAGGTTTGGTCCGCAGGGTTCTGAATGGCCCGCCAGGGGTGAACCCGGGGAGCGGCGCCGGGAAGGGAAAGGGTGTGAGGGCTGGGGTGGAGGGAGGGAGCAGATGGGGCCCGCGCGCTGGGCGCCTTAAGGACCGGGCTTTCCCGCTCGGTAGGAGCTAACTCGGCATCAGTATCGCGTTGTGCCCCTCAGGATGCAAAAAAATGGTAAGTCACCTTGCTTAGGGGTAGTCGTCCAGTGGGGAGAGGGGTTGGGGTCACAGCGACAGAGTCCGTCCACCCAGTGCAGGCAGAGCCAAACACTAAACACTAGAGTTGAAGTGGAGAAATATTGGCTACTTATTGATGGAGGGCGCCATCCAGGAGAAGGGAACTAATGCTCAAAAGCAGGAACTTGGTTATAGATTAGTGGAGCAAAGGCATGAGACACCGTGGGTTAGGGGTGCCGGTTGTGCCGGGTGCCGATGATGAGAAGATGAGAGGAAGGTAATGAAGCTTTTCTTCAGATCTTGAGAGCTTTGAGGTCTTTTCCGGGTCCCTCTGTCCAGTCTCATGGGAAAGTAGCCAGGGGGTCATTCCACCTTAGGGCTCAGGAACTGAAACGTAACTTAGGTCAAGATGTTATGCTTAGCCTGCCAGAGGTGGGTACTGGGACACCATTAGTCAGGCCCAGGCTACTGCCTTCTGATGCCTGGGGTGGAAGGGGGCAGGTCCTGATTATCCAGGGGAAAGGCTAGGTCTCTGAGGGGTATAGAGAGAGAAAGGGATAGGATTTCTAGAGAGACGATTTAAAACTAAATCAGTCATAAGGACCTCGGTTTCAAATGGTACCCTGTTGTCTGTCGGGTTTCTTCCTGAGAAGTTAAGATCTCACTTTTTCAGTAGCCTTCATTGATTGCCTGCTGTGAGCAGGGACATGTAGAGACATGTTTTTGCCTTGGAAGAGCTCACAAGCTAGTATTAGAGAGGAACATGTCAGCAGGTATTAGTGCTACATGTGACAACTACTATAAAAGACGTTCCAGGGCTGTTCGAACACAAAACACTGCCTGAGAGTCTCAGCGGTCCCTTCGGTGGGTCACTGAAGGTGGGCTGGAGGTTGGATAGGTTTGCCAGAGAAGCGGGGTGGATATTCTTCCTGAACAAATACTTATCCTGTGCCCACTTGCATGCCTGGTATTGTGCCGGACCCTGAAGATACAGTGATGAACCCAGACAGATGGGGCTCTGCACTCAGAGTGTATGCCTAACAGAGGAATCCACTGTTGAAGAACCCCCCCACATGCACGTGAGATGTGTATTGTAAAGGATGAGGGCAGGAAGCTGTAGGAACCTACGGGGGACCAAGTCTGCATGTGGTCTCTCTCTCTATTTATATCTATTTTCTAAATCTCAGTGGTTGACATGTTGGCTACTAGATATCATCACAGTTTTATTTTATAAAGCGAGAATTGTATGGATTCAAGTGTCCCTCGTGGTGTTTGCTGCAACTTTTATTTCTCCCTCCACTAGCACTCGGCCTGAGCTGGCAGTGGGCCTGATGGCAGAAGATAGCAACGGAGACACGCTGGGGGGGCCGGGGGCCCTCTGGGGGGCCCTGCGGGCGCTGCTGCCCCGCACTAAAGAAGAGCTGCAGTTGGATCTCGGTGAGAGCGTGGAGAGGAGTGTGGTGGTGCTGCTGCAGCAAGCCACCGACCTCTTCTACGGGGGCAGAAGGAGCGAGTGTCTGCAGACGAGCGAGGTGGTCCTTGACTACTCCTGGGAGAGACTCAATACCGGGCTGTGGCAGGACGTGGACAAAGACTGGCGTCGGGTTTATGCCTTCGGCTGCCTCCTGAAAGCCATGTGTCTGTGTGAAGCGCCCGGGGACGCAGCCCCCGTGGCCGCAGCCCTCCGAGTCTGTGACCTGGGCCTGCTGATGGGAGCAGCCATCTTCGATGACATCCTCATCAAAGTCGCCGCCGCCCTCCAGGCACACCTCCCTGGGAAAAGGCCTGCCCAGGGCCCGGCCCCGGAGCAGCCCCGCTTAAAGGTATCTTGGTGGGATTGTCTGCGCCCACACCTAACACAACCCAACAGCCCTGTTTTTCTGGAAGCGACAAGTCACCTCTCTGGCTGAAAATAGCATCTGCATCGACTGGGAAATAGAACAGCTCCATCACTTTTCTCAATTTTTCCTTCCAGTTTCTGCAGCCCCAGTGTCCTTTTGGGAGAGGGAGGATGGCAGCTTTGTCATTCCTGAGAGAGAGACGCTTAGGGATTGTGGGGGAGTGCAGCCTGCTAGCCCACTCTCTCAGCTCCTTGGCCAGCAGGTGGCAGTATTGCCCACTTTCCCGGTTGCCTCTGTGTGTGCTGCTGAGTTGGGGGATACCACAGGTAGCTCTCTTCTAGTCAGGTGGCTCATCAGTCCCGCCCTGTGGATCCTTGCACGTGTCCCTACTGGTATTTAAGTGCACGTGGCAAAGGATGGTTTACTGAGACGGCTTCAAAGAACAGTGCTGACATGCACCCCTCTGGGCAAGTCTCTTCACAAGGAGAAAACGGATCTGTAAAAAAATGTGGGGAAATGTTTGACCTCATCTTGGTTTTAAAAAATGCAAAAACAGGCAGTCATCTTTAGCTGTGAAATTACAATATCCAGCGTTGCCAAGGGTGCCTTAGAGCTAAGTACATGGTGTGTTCACTGACCTTGGAGAGGGCAGGGCAGACATGTAGATCAAGGAACAAAAACCTGTCCCCTTTGATCCACGTGTTACAATGCCCTTTCCCATGCTAAGTCTGTCCCCAGGGCATATGGAGGTGGCTTCATGGCCAAGGGGGTACTGATGGTGCGGGTGGTGTTGGCCAGTGGCTGTGCTAATAGATAAGGGCCTGAGAGCTCAGGCCCTGGAGCCAGCCTGCCTGGGCTCAAGCTCCCACACTACCATTCACTACCTGTGAGTCAAGCAAGTGTCATAGTCCCTCTGTGTTCCTATTGCTCCCTTGCCTGTAAGAGGGGGTTTTCTCAGCCGCTTTACTGAGCACCAACAGTGGCCCAGATGTGCCAGCTGCTAGGTGATGGTACAGAAGGGCCCAGGCCCTGTCCTCCCAGTGCTGATAGTCTAGTGAGGCTGTAAAAGGTGGGGGGAGGCCTCTTTGACAAGGGACATCTATATATAAAAGCCTAATATGCAAAGTGTCCCATTAGGCGTTTGCCAACCGGGAATTCCATCACTCAGTATGACGTGCACTAACCACCAGGGGGTGGCGCAGAATGGAAGAAGGCCCCACCCGGCAGCCACTAGGGACCCTACCGGTGTATGAATTCCGTGCACTGGGCCTCTGATGTGAACATAAAAGTCTGTTGTGACAGTGAAGAGACAGGCAGGTGCAGGTCCCAGCACATTGCCTGCATGTACGGATGTTAGCTGCGCTGCTACCACTGCTGCAAATGTGGAGAACTGGCTTGGGGTCCAGCAATGGGGGCAGAAGACACTGACACCTGCCAGGCCGTCACCCTGGGTCCTTTACACATGGGAGCTCGTCTCCCAGTGGTTTAACAGAGAAGGAGACGGAAGCTCAGGGCCAGGAACTCACTCAGGTCCGTCAGTTAGGAGGTGATTAAGGAAATTATGAGGCAACCACTCCTGGGACATTGCAAGGATTGGTGGTATCGGGGAAACTGCTTTCCATAAATTATTGGACGGGAGGGGCAGAGATGCTTGTTCATCATGAGTATGTTACCCGAGGATCAGCGATGCATCTGTGAAATGGTGGGGAAGGAACTAGAGAATGAGAAAGAGTGCTCTTAAAGTGGAGTGTGGGGCAGTAAGAGCAGAATTTCTGTGAAAGCAACATATTACCGTTATAATTGAACAAACATTGGAAATGACCTGGTAAAGGAAAATATATCTTGCTTTCAAGAGAAGTGAACAGTAGCAGCAGCAGTACTAATGATAATAAATGTTAGCTATTATTGTCATTAATGACCCCAAAGCTCTCCTACCACTGATGCAAATTCCTTGGTGGTTGCCTCCTGTTTTGTTTTGTTTTGTTTTAAACAGAAAGCCAGGAGTGGCCACGTTTCGATGCCCGATATGAGGTCAGAGAAAGCAGTCCCCCGGCTTCGCTGCCCGTCCCTGCAGCATTTCAGGAAGCATTGTTTGATTCCACAGACGCCGGTGATCTTGGAAGGTGTGGCCGACCATTGGCCCTGCATGAAGAAGTGGAGGTGGGTGGCTGGTGAGGGCCGAGGTTCTCCCTCCATTTCAGCATTCACAGACTTCCTGCACTTTTCCCCAGCACCCCCAGGTAGCACAGCCCCTGGACACGGCAATACCAGGCCCTGGGGTGGGTGGCTGAGGGTTAAACAAGAACTGACAGCCTTCGCCTGGTGGCTCAGCTGGTTGGCACATTGTCCCTTACACCAAAAGCTTGTGAGTCCAGCCCTGGCCAGTGGGGCTCAGTGGTTAGAGCATCAGCCTGCACACTGAAGGCTGCAGGGCAAGGGCACGTACCTGGGTTGCAGGTTCGGTCCCCACCTCGGTCAGAGCACATTCGGGAAGCAGCCAGTTGATGTGTTTCTCTCACAACGTCGTCTCTCTCACTCTCTTTCTCTCTCCATCCCTCCCATCCACTCTTTAAAGATCAATGGAAAAATTATCCCAGGTGAAGATTAACAACAACAACAAAAGTTGTGGATTCAGTTCTTGGCCAGGGCGCACCCCTAGGTTGCAGGTTCAATCCCTGGTCAGGGCACATACAGGAAGCAACCGATTGATGTGTCTCTCTCGCTTCAGTGTTTCTTTCTCCCCCTTCATTTCTCAAATAAAAAATAAAAATAGAGGGAAAAGGAGACATACTTTAAACAATAAATAAATAAATCCTCGAGTGAGGATTAAAAACAAAAAGCAACAATCAGAGCTCCGGATCTCAGCCAGATCTAAGACTCTCACCCTCCCGCATGCTTACCAGGAGCCATTTTTAATGCGGGCTTCAGGGCCAGGCCAGGGGGAAGTCTCCTATGCAGTTCTGTAGGATCTTGGGAATTTTGTGCCCTTTCTCGAGAGCCCCAAGGTTTCAGAGTAGAAATAAGAACCTCGGAAACAGCCCTTCTCTGGGCACCTACGGCTCATGTGTTTGCTTCCTCCCCACACCTGCCTGCAGTCCCGCCTCAGGCTCAGGCTCAGGCTGGAGACAGGCAGCTGGAGAGCGGCTGTATTGCCATAGCTGTGCACCTTTTTGGAAATGAAGGTCTCTAGGGAAAGTGAGCGAGTCCGCTGGTGGTGGTGGTCATGTGGAGGGAGTGGCTCCCACGGAGATAGGAGGAGCTCTGACTGCAGCAGCCCACATCCCAGCAGGCGTGCAGCCTGCATGCCAGGAATGTCTTACTGCACACCAGGCGTGTTACATGTTTCACTGCATGCCAGGCGTGTTATATGTTTCACTGCACACCAGGCGTGTTACATGTTTCACTGCATACCAGGCATGTTATATGTTTCACTGCATGCCAGGTGTGGTATATGTTTCACTGCATACCAGGCGTGTTACATGTTTCACTGCACACCAGGCGTGTTATATGTTTCGCTGCACACCAGGCGTGTTACATGTTTCACTGCATGCCAGAAATGTTGCATGTTTGCTGCGTGCCAGGCATGGTGCATGTTTCACTGCGTACCAGGCGCCAAGACAGGCCATCGCCGTGTTTAATCCTCTTTATCCTGGTTCCTGTGGGACAGGCACAGTCGGCAGCACCATTTTGCAGTGATGAACAGGCTCAGCGAGGTTAGGTAACTTGCTCACGATCCCCCGGTCTGTTGCAGCAGGGTCTGGATCAATGCCGGGCCACCAGGGTAGAGACCCAGACACTTCTCCACCCTGTGCTGTCGGCCATTTACTCAGCTGAGTGACAAGGCATGCAGAGAGAAGGCTCCTGGCAAGCCCTAAACAGCAGCCTGGGGAGAACTGAGGCAGAGGAGGTTTATTGGATCTGTCTGCAAAGCCACCCAGTGCCGGGTGGGCAGAGCCTCACTCTGCCCATGGTCTAGTCAGTGCAGTGGGGGGGCAGCTTCCACCTCGCAAGCGGTGATGCTGAGAGGAGACCAGTGTCCAGCGCGCTCAGCAGCGTGCCCTGCAAGCACGAGCACGGGTGATGAGTGACGTGTCTGCTTTCTGATAGCTTGGAGTACATACAAGAGATTGCTGGCTGCCGGACTGTCCCGGTGGAAGTGGGCTCCAGGTACACCGACGAAGAGTGGTCCCAGAGGCTCATGACGGTCAGTGAGTTCATCGGCCGCTACATCCTGCACGAGGTGTGTCATTCCGACTCCTTTCTAACGCTCACGGGGGAGCACCTCACGTTCGGGTGCATGACCTCCGTGCGCTGCCCTGGAGGGCCGGGAGTGGTCAGTCTCTACGAGCCACAGCCGGGAAGGCAGGCTGCTGGGCAGGCCGGCGGGTCACATGACTGACATGACATGAGGGGCTCCTTTCAAAAACTTCGTTGTACATTTCCGTGTTCTGAGTGTATTCTAAGATTGTGCGACCATCCCTACTATAATTCCAGAGCATTTTTAAGTTTAAAATATTTGGCTCTCAAAAGAAATTCCAGTTGTTATACTGTTGATATTGGGCTCCATGAGTTTGCCAACCACCGCGCTACCCAACTCAGCTACCTGGCCAGGCCCTGCCCCTTCCTTTTCAATTTGATTTAACTGAGCTGACAAACCAGCAACCTCTGGCAGAGGGAGCACCCACCGGCCCTGAGTTCACACAGCCACTGGGAGGGAGAGGGGTCCAGCAGGACAGAGGAGGGCCCTCTGGGTGGCTGCCGGGCTGGGTGCTGAGAGCCAGCTAGACAGGAGTAGCACCTGGAGGACGCCTATCGCCACTAATGGGCTTTCTGTGTCGCCTCTGTTTTTTCCTCCCACGGACCAGCCGAGGGACGTCGGGTACCTGGCCCAGCACCAGCTCTTTGACCAGGTAAGTCTCAGACTGCTCTCCTCTGTCCTTCACTCTCAGCTCCCTGCTCCCTTCCTGGGTTCCGACCCCAGAGGGCAGCAAAGGGTAACAGCCTCCTTTGCCACCCACTGGTTGCTGCTCCCTGCAGAGAGCGGACTGGTGCCCTGTGCATCGCTCTCCTCACCAGCAGATGGCAGGAGAGCAGGCAAGGCCACCAGGCCTGAGAGGCGGGGTGTGCTGAGCCCAGGGCCCTGGAGAGGGGTGGGAGGGTACACAAGCATCAGATGTGTTCAGAACTGGAGAAGGAATCCTGGGCAGCAGGCAAGGGCGGCAGACTGACCTGGCCCGGGAAGAGCGAAGAGCGAGTCGCTGCCTTCCCTGCAAGTTTTCTCGGCAGGTCCTGGCACTGCCCTCACCACGTCTCAGACTTCCCCAGCAAGGCTTCTCCCCACCCTGGGCCCGCGGCTCCCGGCAGGGGCCGGCTTTGATTCCCGGGGGGCCGGATTTAAGGCCCGAGGACACAGTTGCTGAAGACTGGATGAGGAAGCGGGTGCAGGCTGTAGCTGGGAGGAAGGGTGCTCAGCGAGGCCAGAGGCTGAGGAGCTCCCAGTGAGCAGTGCCTTAGAGGCCAGAGGGCCCAGCAGAATGGCTGTGTGCTGGAGGGTTTGTCCAGGATTGAAGAGCAAGGAGCAGGTGAGGAGGGAGGCTGGGGCCAAACTGGGGAGGGCCTTGAATGACAGGCCAAGAACTCAGATTTATCTGGAAAACAGCAAAGAGCCCTGTGAGGTTTTTACAGGAGGATTCCTGGTGAGAGGCGGTATTTCCAGCGGAATCCAGCAGGGAGCCAGGGAGCTGGGGTACTTGGGAGGGACAGTGACAGGGCGGTGAGGGGGGGGGGAGCACAGCAGAGGTGCCACTGTCAAACCAGTGCCGGAGAACAGACAGCAGAGCACAGCCCCGGCCACACGGCACCACAGGGAGCTCCCAGCAATGTGGCCTCCGTCCCTGGGCTCGGTGGTGCCGGGTGCTCCAGAGCCGCCAGACTTGGAGCTCACGAAGCTGTCATGGGAGCTTGGGACCTCCTGGCTGTGGGACATGAGAAAACCAGGGGGCAGGTCTACGTAAAGGATGCTCTTAACTGTGCTGAGGACGGTAAATGCCACAAAAGATAGCAGTGATTGTCTGTGGGCGCTGAGCGGTCTTTTCCTTCTCATTTTTGTACTTTCCAAGTCATCTGGGATGAGTATGTACGCTCATCATGAGAAAAGGTAGACTTGTTTTTAAATGCAGATCACACGGAAACCAAGGGAAGGGGCAGGAATGAGGGTGCGCTCGTCTCCAGTGCTGTCTACTGAGGACGCCGGGCAGCCAGAGGGGCTTGTCCTGGGGAAAGGAGTGAAGTTCGGCTTTCTGGCCAGACCCTTCTCACTCAGCACTTGGGGGTATGGCTGGGCCAGGACCCCCTGCCTGGGGGAGTGGGCTCTGTAGGCCCCTGTGCGCCAGGCACTGGGCTCTGCCCTGGATACGGGGCTAACGATGTCAGAGTCCCTCCCTGCCCCCGTGGGCCTAAGACCATCACCTCGGACGGAGATGAGGCCCCAGAGGAAGTAAGGGCCTCCCGGGAGGAGGCTGGTGGGAGAGCGGGCTCTCTGGGTGGGGCCGCCAGGGAAGCCGTCTCGGGTAACATTGGAGCAGGGACCCAAAAGATGAGCAGTGGCCAGCTGTGCAAGAAGGTAAGAGAAGGGCAGCCAGCGAGGAGAGCGACAGGAGTGAACTTTCACCTTCAAGGGGCAGGAGCAGCCGCTGGGGCTGAGAGGTGGGGCTGGGTGAGGAAGGACAGCTTTCTGAATGTGATGAGGGACTGGAGGGTGGTGTTTCCAGCATGTGGGGTGCTGGCCCCTGGACACTTGTGGGTGGCCAAGGTTGAGGGAAAGGGAGCAATCAAGGGAGATTCCTAGATATGGGAGCCAACTGACTCATTTGATGAAGCTGAGGAGTCCAGGAGAGATGCTGGTGTGGTCCCAGCCAGGCCCGAGGTGCTCCGGGGAGGGGCGGGGCAGGGGGCAGCAGGAATGCCCAGGGAGGGGGCAGCTCCCACAGGAGGCGAGGCGAGGCAAGTGAGTCTGGCAGGACCACCGCCAAGCATGGGCTGGGCCCCTGTCTGCCAGCGCTGTCCTCCTTGCCAGTGCTGACCGGGTGGTGAGGGGGTCCCACATTCAGCAGGGCGGGGCCAGCCTCCAGGAACCCCCACCCCAGAGTTAAAGAGGTTGGGTGGGCTCGTCTTTTCCCCCGGGCTTCCCGTGTTAGGGCTGACAGGTCCTGCCCCCTGAACTCGCTTGCTAAGAGGAGAAGGGCGGTCTAATTGATCAGCAGCAGGCGGATGGGTACGCAGCAGGCTGCCCCTGCCCCCTATTGTGTGACCCTGAGACCTCCATCACACCGGGCACGGCCAGCCAGGGGGCCCTGAGCCACAGGAATCTTGGCTCCCTGCCCCGGAGCAGCCATCTGACTAGAACAAGAGGAAGCTGTTTTAAGAGAAGGCAGCTTGTGATTATTTTGAAGATGTTTTGGCTCTTGCCCAAAGTATTTATCTGGGTCCCCAGGGGCATTTTCGAAGCGTGGAGGGGAAGTGTGAGCACCGGGGCCCAGGGCATCATGTGAGGCTCAGACCTCGTGCCCCAGTGTCTCTTACCGACTTCTTCCCAGAGACCCGGGTTTAGGATATACTGGCTACTGCTCTGGGCCTGCTTTTAACTGTAAGTCGTATTAAGGGGTCGGGGGGGCACTCTTAGGGTCTCGGAATCCTGGGCCAGTGCTCTGATAACATCAATCAGTCACTTTGGAAATACTGATGAGCTTCTCAGCATTCCACTGGGCCCGGTATGGGGTGATCCCTGAAAACCACAAACAGGGCCTTCTCCCCCAGACCAGAGCATGCCCACAGACCCATTTCTGTGACTACACCAGCTGCGGGAGACAGACTTAACCGCAGACTGCGGTGTCTGGTCAGGGTGCCAGAAGGACCTTCCAGCTGTGCTCAGCACTCCGAACTCACATTAGCTGCACTGCAGGAATGGCGTGGCCAGTCTCCCTGCCCAGGACACCTGGCACCTGGCTACTGGGCACCTTCAGGCCAGGTACTTCCTCTGAAAGCACCTGGGTCGAGTAGCAGAGGCGGTTCCATCCCTCTCAGGCTGGAAGTGCCCCTGGGCTCCCCGCTGGCCCCACCAGGGGCTTGTGAGGAACCCACCTCCCTGGGGATGGGGCTGGAGGCTGCTCTGGTGGGGCCACACTGGGGGGTCGGGTCAGGAGGTGGGTCCATTCGGGGAGAGGTGTTTTCCCCGGGAGCCGCTGGTTGGTTCTTCCCGTGTGAGGCCTCGCCCAGTCCGCCCCGCTCGCACCGCCGGGTTGCCCGCGCTGGCAGTGCCCAGAGGCTTTGGGAAATTCAGGGGAAACGGAAGCCTGGACCCAGAAGGAATCGTATGTGTTAAAGCCACAAGGGAAATGGGGTTGAGTATAAAATGGGGTGGGCTCACAGCGGGAATGTCCAAGTGGCGGTCTCCCCTCGCTCACTGCGCGCGGCCCGAGTGCGGCTTTGGAAACCTGCGGCAGCTCTCCTGGGCTTTTAAAGGAGGAAACCGCCTTGATTTTTTCATGTCCTCCTTTCGCCTCCTGCGGCAAAGGTGTCGGCCCGCCTCTGCCCAAAAGAGGGTGCGGGCTGGGGCGCGGGGGGCGGTCTTAAAGTACACCGTATCAGACACTGACGGCAGACAGGATGGCAGGCAGTGATGGTGGGCAGGGAGCCCACAGCGCCTGCCGCCTGCGTCCCCGGGCGGCCTGCTGGGAGCAGCACTCACAGCCTCGTGAGGCACCGCGGCCCCCAGATGGGAGTGCAGCGCAAGCTGGCTTCCGCCTGTCAGACGCGCAGGCTTTTGAAGCCTTGTGCCTGCCATCTGGACGGTTTCCCGCGAGGCGCCGGCGGCCCGGCGTGGGCACCCCTCCCACCACATCCTCACCACGCTGGCTGTCACCTCTTCGTTCTGATTGGTGGGAGACGATACCATCTCATTTGGATTTTTTGCTGAAGGGACTGAACCGCGCCTTTATATCTAATTCATTACTGTGTGTTCTCTCGTTTTTGTCCCTTATCACGTACCTGTGAACTGTGTGCATTCACCCTTACTTACTTCACCACAGTTGCTCGGGGAGGGTGCCTGGTCCATTGGTTTTATAATTAAGTTACTTAGCGCATGCCGGCTGTCCTTGCTCGCCGTCAGTAAACCTGGAACTCCCCTCCAGAGATGTTGCGATCGTCAGTCCCATTTTCTTTTTGTTTGTTCTTTAACTTTAATTTTTTATTTATTTTTTTTTAAATATTTTTATTGATTTTTTTTTTTTTACAGAGCAGAAGGGAGAGGGATAGAAAGTCAGAAACATCGATGAGAAAAAAACATCGATCAGCTGCCTCTTGCACGCCCCTTACTAGGGATGTGCCCGCAGCCAAGGCACATGCCCCTGACCGGAATCAAACCCGGGACCCTTCAGTCCACAGTCCAACGCTCTATCCACTGAGCCAAACCGGTCTTGGCTAACTTTAATTTTTTAAATAATTCTTTAGAAAATTACTAACTGAAAGAGGAAAAAAAGAAAATTACCAACTGGTTTAACTTTTGTTACAGGGTGAATTGAACCCATTAAGGACACATTTATAAGACGTTATATTCACGTAGGTTGCCTGAGCCCCCTTGTGCAGCCTCAGAGGGGAGATAAGCGCATTTAAGTGAAAATGTCTGGACACTCCTAACTGGTTTATCTTTAAGTACAAAGACAAAGCACTGGTGTTAGGTTTTTTAAAAGAAAACAAACATAAAATGCATGTGACGTGGAAACAAATCGGACATAAAACCATAGCTCTTCCCTAGTGATTATATTTTTCAAGTTGAGTTTTAAATTACTGTCCAGCACTTCTGGGTTCCGTTGTGTATTACACAGGAGGACAGCGTGTAGTTGGCCCTTCTGTCAGGTGGTCATGTGACTTCGGGGCTGGTGTGGCCCCAGCCTGGCCTGCCTCCCAGGTCTGCTCTGCCACCCGCAGATTCCGGAGCTGAGGCGGGACATCGGCATCCCTGACTACTGCTGCCTGGGCGACGGGGAGGAGGAAGAGATCACCGTCAACGCCTGGTTTGGGCCGCCAGGCACCGTGTCCCCCCTTCATCAGGATCCCCAGCAGAATTTCCTGGCCCAGGTGGGAGTCGCTCCAGAGCACCTGCCGTCTCCCACACCCGGCCCGGCCCACGCGCACACTCACCCATTATCCGCCTTTACACACCAGAGAGTTGAACCACCAACAGGACCGTGGACCCAGGAAAGCAGGAATGGCACCAGGCTGGGGTGTGTGGGGCTGCTCCCAGATGTGCTTCCTGGACAGCCAGCTCATCCTCGGGCCCAGCGCTCACTCCCACACAGCAGGCCCCACACTGCCTCATGACTGCCTCCCCTCCGGCCCCTGCCTGGCTGGCCTCCCTGCCAGAACCTCCACATGAGGTGCAGCTGCTCGGCCCCCGGTTTTCCTGAGACCCACAAGGGGGCAGTGTTTCCTGAGCACAGGGTTGAACCCATGGGAACAGCCCGAGCCGGGTGGCTGGGTGCACAGAGCAGGCTGCCCCTGCACACCACTCAGCCCTGCACTTTGGGAACCAGGCAGCTCACTCGCCTCGCTGGCCCCGTGCTCTGTGGTAGGGAGAGCCCGCCCCCTTGCCGTGGGGTTGCAGCTGGTCTGCGTGAAGCACTGGGATGGTGGCTGTCACAGCATGCCTACCGATCAGCCACAGTGACAGGCACTGGTTTACAGTGGACCTGGAGGGACAGATGCCGGACTCAGCACATGGGCAGTGGGGATGGGGCTGGCTGGTGCGGGGAGCAGCATGTGCAAGGTGCAGAGAGGCAGGGAGGATGTGGGTTCGAGGACCGGCAGTGGCGGGAGGTGAGGTCGCAGCCAGCTTATTGATGGTCACTCTTCCAGGTGCTTGGGAGGAAATACATCCGCCTGTATTCCCCGCAGGAGTCGGAAGCTGTGTATCCTCATGACACGCACCTTCTTCATAACACAAGCCAGGTGGGACCCCGTGTGGGATCGCAGCTCCTCCGCCCACCGTCTCTGGAGAGCAGGCATGTGACTTCCTTTGCTCTCTCCAGGTTGACGTGGAGAATCCTGACCTGGAGAAGTTCCCCAAGTTTGCTGAGGCCCCGTTCCTGTCCTGCATTCTGTCCCCGGGAGAGCTCCTGTTCATCCCCGTTAAATACTGGCATTACGTGCGGGCCCTGGACCTCAGCTTCTCCGTGAGCTTCTGGTGGTCATAGGCCTGCTCTGCGCCTGGGCTCTGAGGTTGGCCGCCTGGGTTCGAACCCGGCCCCATGGCTTAAGTGCCGTGTGATTTGGGCAAGTGTGTCTCCACCTGGAAAACGGCACTGGTCCTCATCGGGGGGTCTGGGAGGTGGAGCGCGTCAGAGTGGACAGTCGTGTTTGTCACAGCTGTCATGACGGGGCCAGGTGGGCATGGCCCTGGTCACGGGGAGAGTCCTTGCCGGCCTGCCGAAGAGCTCAGACCTCTGCTGGGCAATGGGAATCGATGGGCATTCTTTCAGGTGGTTCCTTTCTTTTACTACTCGTTGATTTTGGAGAGGAAGGCGGAGAGAGAGACATCGGTTTGTTATGTATGCATTCATTGGTTGACTTACATGACCAGGGATTGAACCTGCCACCTTGGCATATCAGGATGACACTCCAGCCGAGCCCCGTTTCCGTGCTGGCACTGCTGAGGTGTGACCTGCCTCTGGGGACCTGCGCAGATCTCAGCGCGGTGCATTCCCTAGGCACCCTCCCAAGAGGCTGTTCCCAAAGCAGGAAAGGGAGCCCTCCCCAGCGCCGAGCAGTCCGTCCCCCCCCCCCCCCCCCCGGGGGCCGCAGCCTTCCAGCTCACTGCTCTGGGGAGAGGCCCGGACATCAGCCTGTGCATGTACGCTGGCTTGTTTGTATAAATGTGTTGGTTTCGTTTGTATAAACATAGCGTGTTGTTTGTGTTTGACCATTGAGGCTTTCCCCAGCCCTGTGACTGTAGGCAGGCAGGCAGATCCCAAGAGCCGACACCAGAAACACCCCAGGCCTGCTTCCTGGCCACGAGACCCCCATAGTGCCATTTGTGCAGGACTGCCTGCAGTTGACACTTGTCACACAAACGGTAATCTGTTCCAAACGAGTCATAAAAGTACAGTCTTCCCCTAGCTGGTGGGCTCAGTGGTCAGAGCACAGGCCTGAGCACTAAAGGGCTGTGAGTTCGGTTTCCCAGTCAAGGGCATGTACCTGGGTTGCGGGTTCAGTCCTCGGTTGGGGTCCATATGGGAGGCAACCAATCTATGTATCTCTCTCTAAAAATCAATGGAAAAATGTCCTTGGGAGAGGAGTAACAACAAAAAAAGTACAATAATCTTACTGATCATCAAAAATACGCAGTTAGGACAAAGTTCCCAGCTAAATTATAGCAACTTGTGTGAGGTTGAGAAGGAGGACGTCCTGCTGGCGGTTTGGCTCCGCAGGATCGCAGCAGCCCAGCCTTACTCGCTCACGCACGCCGCTGGGTCTGCTCGCCGCTCTTCTGGAAGCCGTCCCAGGAGCCGGCAGGTGGCCGGTTGGAGACCATGTGCTCCGTGACGTCACCTGTGACAGCGGTGCTAAGGAAGAAGCCCCACTTTTCCTTTTCAATACACATGGAGGAGCAAGTGCTCTTGGGATACTCCTGACACTTCAGCTCACCAGATTGGGGGCGAGGGGCACCAAGCAATTACGCAACACCAGCTGGGTGTCCCCCAGTTTACTTCGGTTCTGACATGTCTCCCGGAGGAGTGAGTGTCAGACCCCACAATAAGGGCTGTCCCACAAGGCTGTTCTGGGCAAGCAGCCCTCGCGCACTGAGGACAGGGCAGGGCAGGCAGGGGAGGGGCAGCCCAATTCATTGGCAGTAACCACGGCTCTGGAGGCTGGTGGGACCATGTGAGGTGGTCACGGAGGAGGAAGAATGGGACCAGCGGTGTCGAGGGTGTCTGGAAGGACACAGAGACGGTGTGGGCCTGGAGGCAGTGGGGCAGCTCCTGCGTTTGGGATTGCAAGAGACCAGGATGGGGTGAGGGCCATGGCAAGGATAAACCAAAGGTCATGGAGTTGAGGCTGTGCCGGCTCTGCCAGCTGGCTGGGGCTCACTGGTGGCAGAAACCCAGGTGAGGCCCGTTTAAGCAGAAATAAAGCAGGTTCAGTGGCTCTGTGGCAGGGATGATGTGGAGGAAGCCCAGGCTCAGGCCTCTCCCTCCCGCCACACTGCTGCCTGCCCTGGTTTCAGCCTCTCCTCTGGCAGGCGGGTCTACCCAGGGGAGAAGGTGACCCATCTGGTCAGCTGCACATCCTCCAGCACCAGGACCTGACCTGCAGGCTCAGAAACCCCAGGCCACCCAGTAACTAGGAGAGGGGTGTAAAGTCGACGGTGAAAGCTGAAATAGCGGCTAGAGTAACTGGCCAAGGAGATTGAACTTGATCACAAAGGTCTTGGGGTTTCTGAGATTTGAGCAGAGACTTGGAATAAGCACAAGAAAGCTGGCTGGTGGCAGGGAGGCAGCGGAGCTGACCTGGTGAGTGAGCTCAAGTGGGCAGCGTACACAGAGAACAGCCAACACCGGAGCTAAGGAATGGAGTCTAGCTCTGAGCAACTGCCTGTGAGGATTTCCTCCCCTATCAGGCATCGTTAATAGTTATTCACCTAATGTTTCATACGAAGAATTTCCAGCAAATAACACCACCGAAGGTAGTGAGGCATGGCAGCTGCTGGCCATGGAGGATCGTAACAGGGGCCTCGAGCAGAACCTGCCCTTCACAGGGGAGGGCGACTGCAGCTCCAGCTCTGCCACGGCCCAGCCTTCACAGCTGCCCATTCCTGTGAAAGAACAGCAGTTGGTTGGAATGTGATGCTGACGTCAGGGACTAGAGGAGAGATCATTCAAATCTGACATGGCCCTAGCCCCGTGATGGCGAACCTGTGACACACGTGTCAACACTGACGCGTAGCCATTTTCAATGACACGGCCGCACGCAGTTGCATACAGAGAAGTATGGGGCCGCGTGACAAGAAGGACGTTTCATCCTTGGCTACTGCATGGCCAGGTGCAATAACCAAGGATGAAACATTGGCTGTAGTGCAGTGTAGACACTCTGTACTGGAGGTCTGTAGGACAAAACAACAATACTCTGGCACAGAGCGTCTAGTTCTGGGACTTCCGGTTAGGCCGTTAGGGGATCTTTGACCTCACTTCCGGCCGGCTGAGCAGGAAGCAGCGGAATGCTGCAGGGGATGCATCTCGGGGGGCCCTGTGATCACCATTACCAGCAACCACATAACCACATAACCATCATCCAATCTACTGTTCTGGGGGGTCGTGGATATCTAATTGACCATCATTACTGAGATAAGTGAGGGGGAGGCTGGGAGAGGCAAGGGCCTGTGCTATGGGTGCCATTTCCCCACCATTAGAAATAGCAGCAGCCATCTTAATTTATATAAGGAACGTCATTTTGCAGCATAGTGCAGACTCCATTTCACCACTATTACTGTTGTGCATCCTTATTAACCCCCATTTCTGTTTATTAACCCTGTCCTTTCCTTAAAGACAGTTACATGTGCCATCTTGTGGTCAGTTACGCTAGTTAACCCCTAATTGCCTGCAGGGCTAACAGGCTATCTATAATTTTATCTTCTGTCACGTTCCCCCTTAAATTTACTAAAGTTAAGTAAAGGAAGTGGTAGTAGCAGTAGCCAACCCTTTCAAGAGACATGGACCCAGATGCATGGCATTATAGAAAAAAATGGCAGATCATTTTGCGTTCTATGTACTGAAACGGTAGTAAGCAGAACGTGAAATATAAATAGACATTTTGAAACTAATCATTCCCAGCTCTTGAAAAAAATGTGAGGATGTGCCGAGACCGGTTTGGCTCAGTGGATAAAGCGTCAGACTGCGGACTGAAGGGTCCAGGGTTCGATTCCGGCAAGGGCATGTACCTTGGCTGCGGGCACATCCCAAGTAGGGGGTGTGCAAGAGGCAGCTGATTGATGTCTCTCTCCCATCAATGTTTCTGACTTTCTATCTGTCTCCCTTCTGCTGTGTAAAAAATCAATAAAATATATTTTTTTAAAAAGAAAGAAAAGAAAAAAATGTGAGGATGAAAGGAAAGAATACATTTCCAGGCAGCTCCACCTTTATAAGAGCCAATCTAATTCCATCCTTAAATTTATAAAAGGCTCGGCTGACGCCGTGTACCGCATAAGAAGCTGAGCCACTGTCCTTTAGAGGATACCTACCACACACCGCTAAGGGACCAACTCAGGAAAGCAACCACCATGCAGAGAAAAGGAAAGAACTCAGCTGTGAAAGAAATGGAGGAAAAAAGACAAGACATAGAGTTCAAAACCACAGTAATTAGGTTTATGAAGAGGCTACTAGAAAAGGCCGATGAACTTAATGAGAACTACAAGGAAATAAACACCTACGAGGAAATGAACAACACCTACAAGGATATGAAAAAGGACCAACTAGAAATTAACCATACACTGACTGAAATAAAAAATATTATACAAAGTCCTAAAAGCAGTCCAGACGACTGCAAGAACCAAGTCAAAGATTTGAAATACAAAGAAGCAAAATCCACTCAGCTGGAAAAGCAAGAAGCCAAAAGAGTCCAAAAAATTGAAGATAGTATAAGGGGCCTCTGGGACAACCTCAAGCATAACAACATCCGAATTATCGGGGTTTGCCAGAAAAAGAGAGAGAGCAAGATAATGAAAACCTACTAGAAGAAATAGTGACTGAAAACTTCCCCCACCTGGTGAAAAAAATTGACTTAAAAACCCAAGAAGTGCTCAGAACCCCAAAATGTAGGAATCTAAAGAGGACCACACCAAGACACATCATAATTAAAATGCCAAGAGCAAAAGATAAAGAGAGAATATTAAAAGCAGCAAGAGAAAAACAGTTACCTATATGGGAGCACCCATATGATTGTCAGCTGATTTCTCAACAGAAACGATGCAGGTCAGACGGGAGTGGCAAGAAATATTCAAAGTGATGAACAGCAAGAATCTACAACCAAGATTACTCTATCCGGCAAAGCTATCATTCAGAATTGAAGGTCAGATAAAGTGCTTCACAGATAAAAAAGCTAAGGGAGTTCATCACTGCCAAACCAATACTATATGAAATGCTGAAAGATATTCTTTAAGAAGAGGAAGAAGAAAAAGGTAAAAATATAAATTATGAACAACAAATACACATCTATCAACAAATGAATCTAAAAATGGAATTAACAATCTGATGAACAGGATAAACTGGGGGATAGAACAGAATCATGGACATAGAGAGGGAATGGACTGACAATTCTTGGTGAGAAAAGGGGTGTGGGAAGTGCAGCAAGAGACTGGACAAAAATCATGCAACTATGGGAGAGGACAGTGGAGGGGAGGGGAGGGCGGAGAGTGGGATGGGTACTGGGTGGAGGGGAGCTATAGGGGGGAAAATGTAATTAATAAATTGAACAATAAAGATTAAAAAATTATAAAAGGCCCTACAAATTTAACATCTGCAAGTTTGAGCATTGCTCACTCCATAGCTCAGCATGGAAAAGCACTCAGTGAGGGAGAATTTATTAAAGAAACTCTCCTAAGATGTGCACCAGTTCTATTTCACGATATGCAGAATAAAGATGCAATTATTAAGAGAATATCTGAGTTACCACTCAGTAGAAATATCATAAAAGACCAAATAGCGAGACTGAACACAAACGTACAACATCAATTAAAGAGAGATATAAGTAATTGTAAATATTTTTCTATCTCTCTTGATGAAACTACTGATGTCACATCACATGCTCAGTTGGCCATTATTGGTCGATATTCTGATGGTCTCACAATGAGAGAAGAGTTGATAAAGTTAGTATCAGTGCCAACAAGTATATCAGGAAGTATATGTAAGGTTGCTATACATACATTCCGTGACCTAAAAGCATTGATATCTCTAAAGTTGTGTCAAACGTGGGGAAAGAATTTGGATTTGTCAAATTGTTTACAGAAGCTATTGGCCATCCAATTGTGCCTTTTCACTGTATTATCCATCAGGAGGTTTTATGTGCCAAGGCAGGGTTCACTGACTTAAATGACTTAATGCCAGTTGTTACAAAATTAGTTAATTTAATAGCTGCTTGCCCCCTTCACAAGCGAGAATTTTCTGCACTTTTACTGGAGGTTGATTGCACCTACAGTGGACTGCTGATATACAGTAATGTAAGATGGCTGAGCCAAGGCAAAGTTATTGAGCGCTTTGTGGAGTGCTTTGAAGAAATTAAGGTATTTCTTGAGGATAAGGATCTGGGAAACTTTTCTCAGCTGATGATAAGTGGGTCAACACCCTGATATTTTTTACAGATCTCTCTGTTCACATTAATGAACTGAACTTAAAGTTACAAGGTTTTGGCAAAAGTATTGATGTTATGTTTGGATACATAAAAGCTTTTGAAAGTAAACTTAAAATTTTCAAGTGAGATGTAGAAACTATAACTTAATAAGTATTTTCCTGGAGTAACAAAGTATTTTGAGAAGGCCAGTGCAGCTGTACAAAATGAAATGGAACCCTTGCATATGAAGTACCAGCATGTTTTAGACTCATTACTTGACCAGTTTAGTGATAGATTTAATCAATTTAGAAGCCTACAACAGACCATAAAAATAATTAAGTATCCTGGTGTAGTAGTCTACAGTAGTTAAGAATGAAATGGTTTCCAATGGATGCAAATTGATTATTTGGAAATGCAACTTGAAAAATTTCAAGACAGCATCTGGGCTCAGGTGTTTATTGACTTGAGGGCAAAGCTTGAGAATCTGGAAAGGTGCCGCTTGGAGAATCAAGAGGAGTGCCACTACGAACAGGAAATTTGGAGTGCCTGGAACCGATTACCAGACACTTTTAGCACCCTGAAAAATATAGCAATGGCTTTACTCACAATTTTTCCCTCTATGTACTTTTGTGAGACCTTATTCTAAGTATTAAATAATATCAAAACCAACAAAAGAAACAGATTGACAGATGAAGTTAGTAGTGCTTGCTTGGGCTTGAAGTGTACAAAATACCAACCTTCAACTGAAGGTTTAGCCAATGAAATTCAGCAACAAAAAAGTCAATAATAGGCATGTTAAAGAATTCCCCTTCCCCCTCACTTATCTTAGTTCACAGCACCCCACACAAGTTAAATAATATCAAGACCAACAAAAGAAACCGACTGCCAGATGAACAAAGAAGTCACTAAGCAGATAAGTTAAATAATTAGTTTTTGGTTTATTAAATACAGTTATATATTACAATTATACTTTTTTGTTATTTAAACTATAAATATCACAAAATTATGGGGTTTTTTCTTGAAGTGATGCACCACCCAAGTTATGCTCAGTTTTTTTTTTTGGCGAATTTTGACACACCAAGCTCAAAAGGTTGCCCTTCACTGCCCTAGCCGGTTTGGCTCAATGTATACAGCAGCCTGCAGACTAAAGGGTCCCAGGTTCAATTCCAGTAAAGGGCATGTGCCCGGGTTATGTGCTTGATCCCAGGTAGGAGGTGTGCAGGAGTCAGCAAATCAATGATTCTCTCTCACCACTGATATTTCTATCTTTCCCTTCCTATTACATAATAAGAGCCAAGCTAATAAAAGAGTAATATGCAGATTGTATCTCTGCTACACCCACCAGCCAATCAGGAGCAAGTATGCAAATTAACCCAAACGAAGATGGCTGCAGCCACGAAGAGAGCAGGAGGAAGGCTTGGGTTTCTCCAGCGATGGAAGAAGCCAAGCTTTCAGCACACCCTGGCCAACCCAGGCCCTCACTCAATGCTACAAAGTTTCAATTATAGAAGACTAGAGGCCCGGTGTACGAAATTCGTGCTTGGGGTGTGTGTGTCCCTCAGCCCAGCCTGTACCCTCTCTAATCTGGGACCCCTTCCTTTCACAATCCAGGATCTGGCTCTCAACTGCTCACCTGCTTGCGCTCCTGATTGCCCCTAACTGCTTCTGTCTGCCACCTTGATCACCCCCTAACTGCTCCCCTGCCAGCCTGTTTGCCCCTAACTGCCCTCCCCTGTAGGCCTGGTTACCCCTAACTGCCCTCCCCTGCAGGCTTGGTCCCCCTCAACTGCTCTCCCCCTGCAGGCCTGGGTCCCCACCCCACACACACAAACTGCCCTTTCCTGCAAGCCCGGTTGCCCACAACTTCCCTCTTCTGCCAGCCTGGTCACCCCTAACTGCCCTCCCCTGCTGGCCTGATTGCCCACAACTGCCCTCCTTCCCTTGCAGGCCTGGTCCCTCCCAACTGCCCTCCCCTGCTGGCCATCTTGTGGTGGCCATCTTGTGTCCACATGGGGGCAGCCATGTTGTGTGCTGGAGTGATGGTCAATTTGCATATTACTCTTTTATTAGATAGTATAAATAAATCCCAATAAAAATGGCGGCAGCCACAGAGCTGGAGAGAGCAGGAGGCTAGGGA
Organism: Antrozous pallidus; assembly: GCA_027563665.1. NCBI lineage: Eukaryota > Metazoa > Chordata > Mammalia > Chiroptera > Vespertilionidae > Antrozous > Antrozous pallidus. Next base: position 114,371,670 of record CM050512.1, on the reverse strand, counting down.
TGCTCCTGGCGATGAAGGAAGCCAAGCTTTCCACAGCCCTGGCCTGCCTTGGCCTCCGTTTAAGGCTACCAAGTTTCAATCATAGAAGTTAAATACATCCCAACAGAAATATCTGTGGCCACAGAGGGAGCAGAAAACTTGGCTCTGCTGCAGGCTACAAAGTTTCAACTGTAGAAGATAAATAAATCGCAGGTACGAGGGCCTCAGCTTGGGTCACTGGGGGGCGTGGCCAGCCTGCAAATCACCACAGGCCCCTCACCCAGGTCCCGTCATGACCCAAAAGAACCCCCACCCTGATCCGGGACACACTTCAGGGCAAACCAGCTGGCCCCTACCCATGCATCAGGCCCCTATCCTATCTAATAAAAGAGTAATATGCAGATTGACCATCACTCCAACAAACAAGACAGCTGCCCCCAAGTGGACACAAGATGGTCGCCATAAGATGGCCAGTAGGGGAGGGCAGTTAGGGGTGACCAGGCTGGCAGAGGAGGGAAGTTGGGGTGACCAAGCCTGCAGGGTAGGTTGGTTGGGGGGACCAGGCCTGCATGGGAGGGCAGCTGGGGGTGACCAGGACAGCAGTGGAGCAGTTAGGCATCAATCAAGTTGTCAGGGGAGTAGTTAGGGGGTGATCAGGCTGGCAGGTACAAGTTGTTAGGAGCAATCAGGCAGACAGGCAGGTGAGTGGTTGGGAGCCAGCAGTCCTGGATTGTGAGAGAAATGTCCAACTGCCCATTTAGGCCTGATCCCACCAGGATTGGGCCTAAACGGGCAGTAGAACATCCCTCAAAGGATCCCAAATTAGAGAGGGTGCAGGCTGGGCTGAGGGACAACCCCCCTCCCCGCACAAATTTCATGCACTGGGCCTCTAGTGTGTGTGTATGAGTGTGTATGTGTGTGTGTGTGTGTATGTGTATATATATATATATATCTCCTATCTAATAAAAGAGGAATATGCAAATTTTATTGTACCTTCGCTATGCTACCAGTCAATCATGATGGGGGGGCAGGGCCGAGTGGCGCGAGGTGGGGGCAGGGCCAAGGTGCACACGAAGCAGGGGGGCAAGTGTGGTGAATGAGTATGCCGAATGTTTTAGAAATGTATGTAGGTGTGAGGCACACGGAGAGGGCGGGGTCATCCCGAGTAGCCGACACAACTTCTGTGTGCAGATCCGATGGGCGCGCTGGGCTGGCAAGAGGAGCGGGTTGGGCGGAGAGGGAAACTGACTATTGTACCTTCACAGCGTCCAAGCCCCAAGCCGCCAAGGCTCCGCAAGGGTGGCTGTCAGCACCAAGAGTGAGGCGAGGCAGCAGCCGTAGGCGGGTCCGAGCAGGCAACAGTGACAGTGGCCCCAGGGGTTCAGAGGCTGCGTGTGGAAGTGAAAGTGGAGGCCCCAGGAGCGTGGGGGAGTGAGCGGAGTGAGCGCCATTGGGTCAGCACCACGGCCATGGCCAAGGGGCACTGGAGAGGCCCCGAGCTGCTTCTGCCTTCGCGAGCAGGAGCCACTCCAGTGGGGCTGTGCTTCCAGGAGAACCCGAGAGGAGGAGGGAGGGAGGAGGGATTGAAAGACAGGGCGAGGGAAGGGGAGGGGCATGGCTGCAGAGGGCAGGGGGAGCTCGGGGGCGGGGAAGGAAACTGCTGGAGCAACTACCCTGAGCGACCACAATAACTTTCAATTTCAAGAGGGAAAGAGGGAGCTGGAAAAGTACAGGCGCTGTGCTTTGGCAGAGGCATGGGAAGAGGTGCCTAAGGGATCCCGGGTCTGTGGGGGAGCATCTCTGAGCAAGGGAGGAAAGGCGGGAGAACAGGAGCTGGGGAGCTGGGGAGGTGCAGCGTGCATAGCAGAGCCCTCCAAAGGGCAGCCTTCGCTGGGAGAGGCGGACACGTGGCCTGAAGGTCCAGAAGGGAGAGACCCCCGTGCCCTCCTCCTGAGTCCTGCCTATCTCTGTGGTCAACGTCCGGCACCTACGCCCCCAGTGCCATGCAGTGACCGGGCTCTGGACAGCTTGGCCCTTGGCCGCCACGAGTACGGGGTTCCCCCCGGGGCTGGGCAGTCGCCGCCAGGGCTAAGGCCTTAGCTGGGGGAGCAGGGCCGAGGCATCTGGGGCAAAGCCAGCCATTGGTCCCATTGAGGGTGCAGGCTGGGCTAAGGGACATCCCCTGCCCCCCCCCCCCCGTGCACTAATTTTGTGCACCGGGCCCCTAGTGTGTGTGTGTGTGTGCCTGGTCCACTCCACAAACTCAGTGTGAAGTGGGCACTAGAATGGGAACAGGTGGCAGATATATATCTGACATGGAGGTCTACCTACCTCAAGCAAATACCCTTGTCAGATGGGCGTGTCCTGTGGGCAAGGCTCCAATATTGCCTAGATATGCATATAGAATTGAGATCAGCTTGGGGGAAAGTGCCAAACTGCTGTCCCCTGAGCCCAGGGTAGGTGCTGGCACGAGGACTCGCTGCCGCCATGAGACGGGGACTGAGCCGGATGAGGCCCCTCCCATAGTGGCTCACACTGTCATGGGGACCAGGTGAGGACAGTTACAATGGGATAGTGCCGAGTGATGAGTTCAATGCAGACAACAGAGCAGGGTCACAAGTTAAAATGTGACAAGGGAAGGGTTGGTAGGGACATGAAGGAACTCCAAGAGCAGGTGCAACAGTCCTGAGGCAGGAAAGCATTGGCCATGGACGAGGAGGAGCCGGTGTAATGGGGGCAGGAGCAGGTGGGCAGGGGCCTGGCTATAGCAGCAGAGGGAAGGGCAGGGCTAAGCCAGGGAGACAGGTGGGCTGCATGTTACGTGTGTGAGAAGGGCCTGGAGGAGGGCTGACAGGAAATCCGAAGAGCAGTGAGTGTTGGTTGTCAGTAACTCCTGAGCGACTGTCAGGGGGTACAGAGCAGAGGATAGGCTGTGTAGGGAGTGGGCAGGCCATCAAAACAGCCTTGAGTGCCAGGCAAGGACTGGGGTTTTGCGTAAGGGTTTTGGATGGGCCAGGCCAAGGAGCCCTCAGCAAGTGCAGGTTAGTATGAGCCCAGGGAAGACTGGTAGTAGGAGGCCAGTGTTCCCAGCAGCAAGGAGCTCAGAGCTCTTGGGTCAGTTAGGACTCAGCTGCACCTGCAGGGAAGAACCTGCTTCCCCTTGGTGGTTAAGACAAGCCACCTGCAAGGGCAAAAGAGCTGCCCTGCCCCCACTCCAGGGGGTCAGTTTGCTCTTAGCCCTGGCGGCTAGTCTCCCTTCTTCCTGGATTGCTTTTGGGAGACTATCTTTCCCCAGGGGAGCAGCCTCACAGTCCTGAAGGCCAGCCCTGGGGCTGCATCCTGAGGGCGCTGGGAGGGTGAATGAGACAGCTGGGGTTCAGTTACGGTGGCAACAGTGCCAGGTGACAGGAGTGACTCTTACCACACGAGCTTTTCTAGACTGTTCCGCCTTCCCCATATCTCTGCAAGCTCCCTCATTCCTCCCAAAAGTCCTGCAGCCAACCGGATAGCACCTGTTGCCTGCCTGACACAACTGAACCCACAACCCAGTCATGGGCACCCATAGGCCTCTGCCAGTCAGCTGGCATGTGCCTTGTGAGGACTGGGCAGGACCCCAGCTGGCTCATGGAGGCTCGGCCTTCTCATTGCCTGGGAGGTTGGCATGAGGGTCCTGAGGGCCTGGACACAGGACTGCTGGGAGGGTGAGCCTCCCACCAGCAGGTGCCACCCATCCCCGTCCTAGTGCCCACTTCACACTGAGTTTCTGGAGGGGACCAGGCAGAGCATCCCTGCCTTCCCAGATGCAGGCCTCCCGCCCCTCGGCACCCACAGTTCACTCCCTGCCTGGTAACAGCGTCTTCAGTTTGCTCAGCCACGTGGTTCCAGCGGGGCTGCTCCCAGGTTCACAGGTGAGCCTGGGGTCCCACCTCTGCAAGTATCCGGATTGGAGCTGTAAACCGTGAGGATGTTTGCCAAGTTGGGGAGCCACTAACAGCCCCCTCTTCCTGCTGACAGCAGGTGGGGCCTGGATGCTCGGTGCCCTTGGAACACCAGGTCCAGCCTCTCCTGGAGGCCCCTCTGGCCAAGGCTTTCCTTGCTAAAGCCAGTTGGAGCTGGGTTTTCTGTCATGACTAACAGGGTCCTGATTGACACCGAGGGGAAGAAAGAGAACTAAAATTGTGTGGCAAGTGTGATGACCCAGAAAGTGACCACCCAGCCAAGACCTAAAGGGTGGGCAGGTGCCAGTGGGCACAGCAGGCTCCGGGGAGAGGGCAAAGGCTCAGAGGGAGGAGCAGGATCTCGCTCAGGAACTGGGGGGAATGCTGCTCTGCTGAAAGTGGGGGAAGGAAAGGCCATGAGATGCACAAGGGCCTCCTCATCTGGGCTCGTGAGTCCTGTGTGCTTGGACCCAAGTCCTTGTCAGCAATCACCAAGGTTTTAGCAGGGGCGCGCCAGGCTCATTGGCATCATGGAATGGTCCATGGGGTGGAAAAGATGGAGTGGGTGGGCTGCTCGGAGCCAGGAGCAGTGAGGAGCTGGTACAGAGGGGAGGGGCCTGGCCCGGGGCAGTCATGGGGGGCTGAGGGCCACCTGGCAGGTGGGCTGCACAGGTGTGGTGACAGGTTTGATGCAGACCAGTTCAGGACAGGGCTGCCAGTCACTGAGCCGAGGCAGAAGTGCCCACTGAGAAGTTCCTTCAGCCGAGCCTGCGGGCCACATGCCCATTTGGGCCAGTTGCATCATGGGCCAAAGAAGAGTGCAGACCATGGGGAGGTCAAGGCCAAGGCCCTCACAAGTCCAGGTCTGGCTGCCCAGTGTTGGGCAAGTAACCAAAGCTGGAGTGATGGCAAGGACAGTGAACCCCCTGGGCCAGCGCTGGCCCCGGGTTCCTCTATCAGAGAGCTCCAGGGAAGGCCTGATAGGCCAGGATGCACTTCCCACAGATGGGCACATAACACGGAGGGGCTTCGGTGACAGGAAGTTTTATTTCAAACCTGCTAACAAGGGAAAATAAAGCTTAGAGGAGGTGACTTGTGTGGACCTCGAGGGACGGGGTCTTCCAGCCGGGGCCTGCGGCACGCCGCTAGTGCTGCCTGGGTCGCAAGGACTTTCTGTTTGGTTTGGAGAGTCCAGCCCCCCTCTCCTTCTCAGGGTCGAAGACTTCTACACACAGAAAACCAGGAAGACAATGAATGGCAGGGCTGGTTGCACTCCTGACAATTGCCACGTTCACAGTGACACATGACATGCCCGGGACCCTGTCTTGACAGTGCTCACAGCTAACCCTCCACCTACCTGCAAGGACAGGGAAGGAGCCAGTGACAGATGCACCACCCAAGGTGGCTGCTGGGAGAGAGCCTCGTCTAGACCAGACTCATGTGCCCTGGACTCTCTAGTGAGTTCCAGGGAGCCTCTGAACTGCAAACAAGGCAGTCCCACTGACCTCAGAGCCCTCTGCATGTGGGGTCCCGGCCCTGCTGAGGCAGACCCCACACACCCCACCTCCCAGGGTTCCTGTCCTCCCAGCCCAGTTCCTCCCACAGGCCAGGAGAGCCCAAGAGCCTCAAGGACACTAACCTGGAATCTCGTGGGGCCAGTAGTCATTGCAGTTGGGGCAGCGCGGCTCGGAATTCGACTGGAAATACTTGGCCACACAAGGTAAGTGCATCCTGATCCCACAGGTCTCGCAGCTTTGACCCTGAAACAAGGACGGGACGGCTGTGGCCTTGTTCGCACCTCCGCACACAAACCTTCAAGAGATTGTCCAGCACGCTAAGTATTTTTGTCTTCCAAACCCTAGATTAATGATAATAATCCCAAAATCCTTGGTGCAATGGGTTGATTAACGAATTCCAACAAACGCAGCTCAAGACTCTACAGGCCAGGGCAGGCAGTGGTGACTAGCAGGCCCCGCAGAGCAGCAAGAGCACCCCAAACTCAGCTCAATGCACGTGTAGGCCTCACATCTTGCGGTGGATGTAACTTTTCAGGAAGCACCAGGCAATGTATTTCAAACACTTAAAAACACCTACACTCTTTGTCCCAGGAATTCCCCTTCCAGGGATCAGCCAAAGGAAGCCATCACCAGGCACCCAAGGGAGCAGGTGCGAAGTGGCTCATCAGAGATAAATGTTAACGAGGAGGAAGCCTAACGTCCAGCACGGGCTGGGCGGCTGGAAAGCCCCAAAGTCCACCGTGTAAAACCAGCAGTGGGCACGGGGGAACGGCCCCAACTGCTGCCGGGAGGACACAGGAAGGCCTGATCTGCGACAGCCCCCTGAGGGAAATACGGCAAGAGCCCTGGGAGCAGCAGAGGGCCAGGCAGTGCGTTCATGGGGTCGTCTTGGACACTTCTGAGGAGAGGCCCTCCTGCTCACATCGGCGGTGATGGCAAAGCCAGAGGCCTGAGCCCACAGAGTTCAGTGAGGTGCCCTCAGAGTGCAGGAGCCGTGCACCCAGTGGGGACCCACAATGGCACCTGGATAAGGAGGCCGTGGCAGATGTTGCAGATCTTCACGGCATCGGGGTACATCTCCCGGATATGCTGCTCCATCTCCAGGATGGCCCGGGTGTGCAGGGTGAACTCGCCTTCCTTCTGCAGGGACACAATGGGGCAGCAATCTCTTAGGCCATCGACACGCCAGCCTCCTCCCCTCTGGGTACCCTGTTCCCTCTGCGGCCACACAGTCCAAGGCCCAGAAGGCACAAAGGCTCGGACGCCCTCAGTGCTGCAAGTGTACCAGTCCCGGCCAACAGCTGTCCACACTGACCCCTCAGTAGAGCCCCCAGTGGGAAACTGGACAAAAACCTGAAAGAAATGGAGGCCTCCCACCCTCACATTTTCGCAGCACCTCACTATGTCTAGACAGAGGAGTCACAAGTCTGCACAGCAGCCCACGTGTGAGGAGCTGTCACAGCCTACCTGCAGTGGGGCCAACCAGGAGGGGAGACAATCTCCCCAAGGGGCAAACTCAAGACAGCCCCCACCTCACTCCCAGGAAGCATACCAGGTGCCTCCCAGCTCTGCTCCCTGGAGCCTCCACAGAGACCACAGTCCGGCCACATCACTTTACAGACAAAGCTGGAAACTGTCCCGACAGGGCAGGGACAGGCTTCAAGCCACACTGTGGTGGCACTGGTCCACACGCCATGGGATCTAAAATCCCTGGGAACACCAGGAAGTGTGGGAAAACCCAAGGAAAGAGCTCAGCTGGCCTGTCACCAAGTTACAGGGAAGATGCGGCTGGCTGAGGGGGACCAGTTTAGAGGCAAATGGCACCAAGACCCCTGTAAGTTTATCTTGATTTATAAAGTTAACCAATGAGCTGAGATGTGACTCTGTTGACCATTTTGTTACGCCTGAGCCTGGCCCCTGATGAGCAAAGGAGCATCTTGCCAGGAGGTGTCCCTGAGACTGATGCCTCCATGTCACCCCCAAGGGCTCCTGCACTTCTGCTACTTTCTAATTTTTACAACAAGCAAGAGCAATTTCTCCTGCTTCTGACATTATCACCCACCAGGGGCCCCAGGAAATGGTATCCTTGTGTGACCAGGCCAGGAAGCACATTTACTCCACTCCGACCACCAAAGTGGCCCCAGTGACCCCACAGAGGGAGACGGGCCCACGGGTACAGAGCGTCAGACCGAAGAGCTGGCTGCCGGGAGCAGGAGAGCAGCAGGAGGCTCATGTCCAGCGCTGCAGGCCATCCAAGCGCCAGAATGGGAAGCGCTGTGCCTCTCACATGTTGTCGGCATAGTCCTGTGGCTGTTTCCTTTGCAAAAGCTCCCAAATCCCTGTCCACAGCCATCCCCATCCACCTTCCCTCCTCCTAACTGCACTCTGCAGCCCTCTGCAGGACCCTGACCTCTGCAGGGCAAACAGCCTTGTCTCTGCCTTGACCCTTCAGGGCTGCCCCCATTCTTAGACTGAAGAACCAACCCCTGTTGCCCATCACGCAGGCTCACTGTGTCCCGCCGTCCCCCTCAGGCCTGTGCTCAGCAGGCTCTGGCCTTAGCTCCTTGAGCACCTGTCCCTTCGGGGGCACCAGGGCTTTGCAAGGCTGCTCCTCCAGCCCTGGCTAACCTTCCCCACCCCAGCTACCTCCCACAGCCTGCAGCTCATGCCAGTCTCAGCACGGGCAGCGCCTTTGTTAAAGTTATGACAACATCATGTTCACTTTCTATCTGCAAGTACTACAGTGAGCTCTCACTGCCCCCACCAGCCATGAGCCCCTGAGAGCATGAGGTGGTCTGCTTTGCTCCTGTGTCCCAGCACTGGGGGACCCAGCCCTCGCCCCATGATAAACATCTGAGGGAAGATAAGTGGACCTTGTTCGGCTGAGTTGGGCTCGAGCTGTGTGTATTAAACACCTACTCATGCCTGAAACTGCCCAGTGCTCATCATTCGTGACCTTTCTCAGCCCTGTGGGCGCATCACAGGGAGGGTGGTGTCGGGTGCCCAGGCAGGTGCCAGGCCCTCCAGGGAAGACCACAGAAGTGACCTCCAATGCATGCATCTGACTACCCACCCAGGGCCTCCGACAAGCTGCACAGCCGCCTCCGCACCTCCCTGCCCACTAGAGTGCTGCCCAGGGCACAGGAGCGGCCCCAGGCACTAGAGAGCTCTGCCATAATGAATGCGAGGTCCCATTCTGAGGCAGTCCCTCTGATCGCAGTGCCGCCCCAGGAAGGCTGGTTGGGGGCCAGCCAGCATTCCCCAGGCCCCAGCTCCTCCAAAGCTCAGGGGGTTGGGTGCTGCGGTAAACAGGGCAAGAGCGGAGCCTATCTTCTGTGGGAAAAGAAAGGAAGCATCAGTTCTGCTCATCAGTAGAACCAGACATGGCTGTCTAGAAACTCGAACCTGAGACTGATTCTTTCACAGATTTCACATGCCTCAAGCTTGTCTGTGTGTCCTCCTCAGGACAGTGCTAACCAAGGCAATGAAGGCAGCTCCTCTGGGAGCCCATCTTCAGGCACCTGACACACACTGCTCATTCTGTCCTTCGCAGCCCTGAGGTGAATCCTAACTCCCTCTTACAGACGCAGAACCCCCTCTCACAGATTCAGGCCCAGACCTGACACTGCTCCTGTGCTCTCAACTACTGTACACACTCCCTCGCAGTCTAGGGACCGGGCTCAAGTCCTGCACCCCACAAACCTGGGTGCAACCCCTGGCTCTGCCCCCGACTGTGGCCCCTTGGACAGATCGCATGTGGGCATCAAAGCAGATAAGGGTCTTGAAAGGCCATCAGTTGGACTCAAGAGGGTTCTGAAGGAAAATTATTAATTCTAAAAAGTGAGCAATGCTAGCTGGGAACCCATGGGGCAGAGTACCTCAATCAGCCACTTGTTTTGTACGAACTTCTGCAGCACCTGCTCAGCTTCCTTCTTCCGCATCTTCTTGCCTTTAAGTTGATCAACCACATTCAAAATATTTGTGGAAGAGGCAAAGCCAGTTTCTGAGTCAATAATGAGTTCCAACTGGAATAAACAGCAAGTATCACATTCATCTATTAAGCTGGCAAACACAAGTTTTAAGCAGGGCTACCAATTCTGGTGGGGGAGGGGAATTAGTAAAACTACTCATTTCACAGGCAGAGCTGCCTGTGACCCTTCAGGAAAACAATCTCATCACATGCATCAAAAGCCATAAACTGCCAGGCCAGTGGCTCAGTTGGTTGAGCACTATCCTGTGTACCAAAGGGTGGCTGTTCAATTCCCAGATTGTAAGTTCGATCTCCAGTTCTCCAGTCGGGGTTGCATGAGAGGCAACCAATTGATATTTCTCTTTCTCTATTTCTCTCTCCCTCCTTCCTCCCTCTCTCTCCCCTCCCTCCCTTCCTCTCTCCCTTTCCTCCCTCCCTCTCCCTCCCCTCTCCCTTCCTTCTTCTCTCTAAAAAAGCCAAAATCATGTTCACTCCTTCTAACTCAACAGTCACTCTTGTAACATTGTCTCAAATAAGTCCCCTCAATGCTCCCAAATCAAAGAGGGTCACCTCACCTCTCATGTCCCTACCTCCCTGAGGATGGAAAAGCTAAAAAATGAATGAATGAGTAAATGAAGCTGCACCCCTACAATCCAAAGGTGGCCAGGCCCTCAAGGCTGGCCTGACTGGCAGGCTGGAGTCAGGAAAGACAAAAAGCAGAGCCAGGCGGGCTGGAAGAGTACAAGCCTGGGAGCTACGGAAGCCCTGTGGGCCCAGGCAGGAGAGGCTGACAGGCAAGCAGCCTGAAACAGGGCGAAGTCACTGGGGAGAGAGGCGTCCTGCACACACGGGTATGGAGGGCGTCGCAGAGCCTGGTTCTCAAGCCCGGCTGCTGACTGTCCCCGGAGGAGTCTCAGAAAGGAATGACTCTAGGACTCTGTCCTCAGGGACCCAGATGTGACAGACCTGTTGTGAGGCCAAATGTCGAAATTATTTTTACCGACCCCGTTGCTGTAATGTGCATCCAGGGCGGAGGGCCGTCTTGCCCTCCTGCTTTCCCACACAGCTCCTCTGCCAGGTGAATGAGATGGCTGAGCGGCCAGCTCCGAAGCAGGGCATGCAGCGCCGCGCCGCTCAAGTGTAAACGTGGCACGGGCCTGGGTGGGGATGGGATGAGGCCTCCCTAGCAAGCTCCCGGTGGTGCTGCTGTTGGCTGTCCCAGACCGCACTGCCAGTGCCCGCAGTGAGCTTGTACACCTACCGCACACACCCACGAGGCCCGATGCTCGTCAGGGCTCAGACCTGGGCCAGCCCTTCTCTCCCAGACAGCCTCGGTGACCTCCCCACCATCACAGGGCAGCTGTAAAGTCGAGGTGAGGTGCTCACTGACATCTCCCTGCAAAGGCTTTCTTGGGCAGCAGTGGCCGTGGCCCGTGAAGACTGCAGTTTTCATTTCTAATAATGAAGGCTTCCCTTAAGAAGCTCGGCTGGTGAGAGTTACTATTACTTACAGCCTTTCTGAACAAATCCAGTTCATTCTCTGCAAAATCTGAGGCCATTTTGGAGACTGCAGTTGTTGCAAGATTCACCTAAAAAAATAAGTCAGCAAGATGGTCAGGCTGTGCCTTCACTTGTCAGCTAGTTCACTTGTTGGTGCTCCCTCCCAGCCAGTGAGGACCTCTGTCCAGGCCTGTGGGCCACAACGATGGATTTGTGACCAGTCTTATATTACAGACATAGATCTTTAGCTCCATCACCCCACCCTGATAACAGACTACAGGCCTGGGGAGCACAGAGCAGGCTGGGTCGGGAAGTGGCAGGGCTTAGCCACCTTCTGTCTCCCTCACGTCTCAAACCGCTTGTTGAGGTGGGTCCCCCTAGTTCTTCCCCAAGAGGGCATTGCGCAGTTGTCTCAACCCCATGTTCCTCAAAAATGCCACTAGAAGGCTCTGTCTGGCACTTACCAGGGCATAAATGGGTCTCCCGTCATCTTCAGTGACTCCTTTCTTTATCTCAATATACAAGGACTCCAAGACACTGTTAATGTTGTGGATGAAGTCCTCCAACTTCTCCACAGGAGCGTTGCCTGGAAATAAATAGGCAAGGGTTAGGGGGTGTGCTTCATCAAACATGTGTCACTTGTTTCAACCCATCAAACCGAACGGGACTGCAAAGCCAGAAATGGGCAAAGGCCCCAGGCTCTTTGGTAAATGTAGCTTCTTTCTCCCTGGACTATTCAGAGAAACAACGGGTCTTTGGAGGTAGAAAGACCCAGGAAAAGGTATCTGAACCGACTGTGGTCTTTCTGTCTTTGCTCACAGCCCCACCTGCTTTCCCACACAGCTCCCTGATGCCTAATTACCATCCCCACACAGCACCTTGCACACCCTTGTGTGCCCAGAACCTGTGCTGAGCGCCTACTACATGCAACTCACAGCCCAGCTCCCCCAACTCGTCCCAGCTCCCTACATGAAGCCTTGTCCCTGAATAGCCTCACAAACGCCAGGGTGCAACAGTGAAGAACAGCAGCTAAGGGTACAAACAGCAGCTCACACCGAACATTCCCAACAGATGCCCTGATCCCAGCATTCTTCACACAGTGATTCACTGACCCTGCCAACAGCCCTCCAAGCAGGCACTGCCATCCTCCTCCCAGATGCAGAGAGGGGGCTGATGCCACAAGCGTCACACCACCAGGCACGTGAAAGTAGCCATGCTGACTGCTCTCCCACTTCCACGTTGCCAACAACAGGCACACAGCCCAGAGACTACGGGAAGCCAGCTACTACGTGCAGGGTCCATCAGTCCATCAGAGGAGGGAGAGACAGGGTGCGAGGAGGAGCCACCCAACACAGTATTGCAGGGGTCTGGGGTGAATGGAAAGCTGAGAGCCTGGGAGGGAAGAAGGGCCAGAGGGGCTGATGAGGCTGCAGTGGAAGCAGGAGCCAGACGGCACAGGGCCCTGCAGACAAAGGGGAATGTGTGACCTTCCTCCTGTGGGCAATGGGGAGCCTTTCAGAGTTGGAAGCAGAGGATGGTTAGGGTCACCTTTCCTCTTCGTACCATTTATACTACAACACGTTTTAAAACCAAGACTATATATTACTTTTTTCACATATTTAAATAATCAATTGAACTTCCAGTCAAGATGGCAGCTTAGATAAACAGTACTCACCTCCTCCCACAATCACATCAAAATTACAACTAAACGACAAAGCAACCTCATCCAGAACTGCCTGAAATCTGGCTGGATGGAATTTCACAATTAGGGATTTAAACAAGCAGCCACATCGAGACTAGTAGGAGGGGCAGAGGTATGGAATGAGTTGGTCCCACATCCACATGTGGTGAATAAAAATCAAGAGGGCTATGGAGGTTCCCTCTGAGGAATGAGGGTCTCAGCCCCACACCAGGCCCCCCAGCCTAGGATTCCAGCACCAGGAAGATAAGTCCCCAAAACTTCTGGCTATAAAAACCAGCAAGGATTGTGGCTGAGTGAGAGAGAGGGCTGTGGAATCCCAGGCAATTCCTCTTAAAAGGGCACACACAGAGACTTACTCAGACTCACTTGCTCTGAGCTCCAGCACTGGGCAGCTGCTTGACAGACATCAGAAACATATGGGGAGAACTGAATTGTCCAACCTCAGGGTGAAAGCTGGAAGGGCAGCTTTCTCCCAGACAGAAGTGCTGGCAGAGGCCATTGTTCCTTTGATGAGCTCTCCCCTCGCAGAGACAGCAGGCGAGGCCATATCTGAGATTCCCTGAGGCCCTGCCCCATCCAACTTGGAGGCTCCCCCAAGCTGTTTCCCAGTGGCTTTTCCATATGAATGGCCTCTCTTGGCTCAGGCTTCAGATTTTCCTAAAATTTCTCAAATAAGCAGCATATGGCTTCAGCAAGCCCCATACTTCTTACTAAGTGGCCCAGGCCCAGCCCTAACACCAGTCAGCCTTGGTTCACACTTGGCCTTCCGAGGGCACCTTCAAACCCCACACAAGTAGCAGCCATCTGCAGATTGCTTTATAGCTCATGCCAGGTGGCCCTGGGCAGAACACAGGCAGTGGCTGACCTTAGCTTGCATATCCCAGGAGGCCCCAGAGCCAGCGCACCCAGTGGACAGTTTCAGAGCACATCAAAGCACCACCACCAACTACCTTCTCAAATGACAGTTAAGTGGTAGATTCAGTGGACACCAGAGACTTGTTGAAGTAAGTCCTAATCTGTGGGGTGGACTCCTGCACAGCTAATCCTCTATGGTGGTTGGAAGTCAGTGGTCTGTGGTCGCAGCCAGTCCTTGCAGCTGACTGGCCCAAGGGTAAATCCCTCTCATTGATGTACCAACAGCAGTCAAGGCTAACTACAAGAGAAAGGTGGATACAGTCCACACAGGAGGTGCACCTCGAGTGCCCAGCTTGGACCCTTCAGGACAACTACTACATTATACCATTCTATCAAGTCTGGGAAACGTGGCAGCCCTACCTAATACATAGAAACAGAAGGGGGCTGCCAAAAGGAGGAGATAAACATGTCTCAAATGAAAGAACAGAATAAAACTCCATAAAAAGAACTAAACAAAATGGAGGCAAGCATCTAATAGATTAAACACTGATTATAAAGATGCTCAACGAACTTAATGAGACCTTAACAACACAAAAAAGGACCAGTCAAAAATGAAGGATACACTTACTGAAATGAAGAATAATTTACAGAGAATCAACAGCAGAGAAGATGAAGATGAGAATCAAATCTGCAATTTGGAATATAAGGAAGCAAGAAACACCCAATCAGAACAGCAAAAAGAAAAAGAATTTTTAAAAAAGAGGACAGTGTAAGGAACCTCTGGAACAACTTCAAGCATACCAACATTTGCATCATGAGGGTGCAAGAAAGAGACAGAGCAAGAAATTGAAAACCTATTTGAAAAAATGACAGAAAACTTCCTTAACATGGTGAAAAAAATAGATATACAAGTCCAGGAATCAGAGTCCCAAACAAGATGAACCCAAGGAGGCCTACACCAAGACACATCACAAATAAATATAAAAGTTTAAAGACAAAGAGATTCTTAAAAGCAGCAAGAGAAAAGCAGTTAGTTACCTACATGGAAGTTCCCATAAGATTGTCAGCTGGTTTCTCAAAAGAAACTATGCATACCAGAAAGGAGTGGCAAGAAATACAGTGGAACTTTGGTTCTAAAACTTAATCATTCCAGAAGGCTGTTCTAGAAGTGATTTATTTGAAAACCAAATCATTTTCTCCCATTAGAAATAATATAAATTGAATTAATCCAGTCCAGACCCCCAAATGATTCCCTGGTTTAACCTTCCTCAATTGCAAGTGATCATTGTTTCGTGAGCACTTGCACACCCTCAGCAACATCAGCACTACTGATGGCCTCTTTATGCTTTAAAATTGTGCTGACAGTCGATTTTGCCATGCCATACTCTGCAGCCAGATCAGACACACAAACACCTCTATCATACTTTGCAATTATTCTTTTCCTTTATAAAAAAAAATCCTCACCCAGGGATATTTTTCCCATTGCTTTTTAGAGAGAATGAAAAGAAGGGAGGGAGGGGAAGAGAGGGAAAAAGAGAGAGAGAGATCAACTCGAGAGACACATCAATCAGTTTCCTCCCACATGCGCCCGAGAGGTCGTGGATCAAACCTGCAACCCAGTAAATGCCCTTGTCTTGGAATCAAGCCTGCAACTCCTCACTGTGCAGGCCCATGCTCTAACCACTGGAGGCACCAGCCAGAGCGCAAATATTCTTTTTAAGCTCTATCATTGTTCTCTCAACTTTCCTTTATACTTGGCTGCTATCACTAACCTTAGGACCCATGGCGAGTTACTGTACATATTTAATGACAATAAGCAGCAACAAAAAGCAAAAGAACATGAAAATAATCATAGAACAGTTTCCTGGGATATTGACAATGTGAGTTTTAGCAGTAAACTTATACACATGCATTCTCTCCTTTGTTGCCTGAGACACATGACTGATCACACAAGTATCAGCATTAAAGGGTTATCAGGTTGAGAACTGAAGTTTTGTTGGACAACAGACATTTTTCCCATAAACAAGTTAGTTGAGAACTGAATTGTTCAAGATAGGAGATGTACTCAAAGTGATGAATAGCAAAGCTATCATTTAGAATCAAAGGACAGATATAGAGCTTCCCAGACAAGAAAAAGCTAAAAGAGTTCATCACTACCAAACCAGTATTATATGAGTCTTCTTTAGGAATAAGAAAAAAAAAGATAAAAAATATGAATAATAAAATGGCAATAAATACAAATCTATCAATAATTAAATCTAAAAAAAAAAAACAAAACAAACAAGTAGAACAAAAAAAGACTTCTAGGTAAAGAAAATGGTTTAACAGTTGCCAGATGGGAGGGGAATTGGGGAGATGAGTGAAAAGGTGAAGGGATTAAAAAGTACAAATTGATTGTTAGAGAATAGTCATGAGGATATAAAGTACAACCTAAGGAATATAGTCAATATTCTATAAACTACATATGGGGTCAGATGGATGTGAGATTTATGGGGATGATCACTTAATCCTATCTAATAAAAGAGTAATATGCAAATTTGACCTACCTTTGCTACACCCACCAGCCAATCAGGAGCAGATTATGCAAATAAACCCCAACCAAGATGGCTGCCGCCATTGAGAGCAGGAGAAAGGCTTGGGTTTCCCTGGCAACAAAGGAAGCCAAGCTTTCCACCTGCCATTGCCAGGCTAGGCCTCCACTCAATGCTACAAAGTTTCAATTATAAAAGATACAGAAATGGCGGCAGCCACTGAGCTGGAGAGAACAGAGGCTTGGGTTTCCCTGGCAATGGAGGAAGCCAAGCTTTCCACCTGCCGTTGCTGGCCTAGGTCTCCACTCTAGGCTACAAAGTTTCAAACAGAAATGGCTGCTGCCATGGAGTGAGCAGAAGGCTTGGCTCCGCTCCAGGCTGCAAAGTTTCAATTGTAGACATAAATTAATCCCAGATCCTAGAACCTCCGCTTGGGTCACTGGGGTGCGCGGCCAGCCTGCAAAACTCCACAGGCCCCTCACCTGGGCCACCCCTCGCCCCAAGGGAACCCCCACCCTGATCCAGAACACTGCCTTCAGGGCAAATCAGCTGGCCCCCACCCATGCACCAGGCCTCTATCCTATCTAATAAAAGAGTAATTTGCAGATTGACCATCACTCCAACACACAAGAGGGCTGCCCCCATGTGGTCAAGGATCCTGCCCCCATGTGGATACAAGATGGCCACCACAAGATGGCCAGCAGGAGAGGGCCATTGGGAGGTTCCAGGTCCTGCAATGGAGGGCAGTTGTGGGCATCAGGCCAGCAGAGGAGGGCAGTTGCGGGGGACCAGGTCTGCAAGGGAGGGCAGTTGGGGGCAATCAAGCCTGCAGGGGATGAGAGTTAGGGGTGACCAGGCCAGCAGAGGAGGGAAGTTTGGGGCAAACAGGCTGGCAGGGGAGTAGTTAGACATCAATTAGGCTGGCAGGGGAATGGTTAGGGGATGATCAGGCTGGCAGGCAGCAGCAGTTAGGGGCAATCAGGGAGGCAGGCAGGTGAGCAGTTTGGAGCCAGCAGTCCTGGATTGTGAGAAGGATGTCCGACTGCCCTTTTAGGCCTGATCCTACCGGGATCGGGCCTAAACGGGCATTTGGACATCCCTCAAAGTGTCCCAGATTGGAGAGGGTGCAGGCTGGGCTAAGGGACATCCCCGCCCCTACCGTGCGCGAATTTCGTGTACCGGGCCTCTAGTAAGTTATATAATGTCTAATCACTGAGGTATACACCTGAAACTAATATAGTGATGTATGTCAACTGTAATTGGAAATAAAAAATGATAAAATAATTTAAAATAATTGATTTCAAAAGATTTGTGCCTTAAAAATCACTCTGAGAGGGAAAAAACAGCAGAAAAAAAACATTTATGGTACCATTTATGTTAAAAACAAAAATAAAACCAAGGAAATGCTACTATGGGAAAAAGGCCTGGCAGGTTACCCATCAAGTTCATGACCAAAGGGGTCATTCCAGGGCACTTAAACACTATCTGTGTTTGACTTCTGACAGAGAAAGGTATTTCTAAGCTCCTTGTGCACATAAAGATTATTAAAGAGGCCTAGCCGGTTTGGCTCAGTAGACAGAGCATCGACCTGCGGACTAAAGGGTCCCAGGTTCGATTCTGGTCAGGGGCACATGCCCAGGTTGTGGGCTCAATCCCCAGTGGGGAGCATGCAGGGGACAGCCAATAGATGATTCTCTGTCATGACTGATGTTCCTCTCCCTCCCTCTCCCTCTCCCTCCACCCCCCCTCTCTCTCCCCCCCCCTCTTCCTTCTTCCCTTCCTTCCTCTCTGAAATGAATAAGGTTTTCAAAAAGATTATTAAAGGAAAGATCACGCTGGTTGCAGAGGAAGGCACAGTCATGTGGACCACATAAAGGAGACAGACAAGAATCATGACAGTAGAATGACAATGAAATTTAGCCATACTGCTAAAAACTGTGATCAGAGGAGTGAGACACAACCATATTTCCTGCCTTGGTGCCTTTGCTTACATCCTTCCTTTGTGAAAGGCCTCCCTCCTTCTCATTCCTATTTCTACCTACTAGTTATGAAAGCCAACTCAAATGACACTTTTTTCCATGAAAGGTTCTCTGCTGCCCCCAGTGCAAAGTGCTTCTGCACCTTCTTCCCCTTCTTACACCACCAAAACGGTGGGTGGGCCTGGGTGTTCTGCACAGGCCTGTGTCTTCGGCTTGCTGGAAACTTAGCCTGCATAGCACACAACTCTGGGAACCTCAGACTTGCAAGAACTACCTCTCACTGACTAACTGACAGGGTTCTTCATAGGCAGGAACCACTCCTGTTCACCTCATATGGCACAGTGGCAAGTCCCACCTCCCTCTGAAAGTGACAGCTCACATTTTCCACTGAAAAGGCCTCTGCTGGGTACCATTCAGAAAAATACACTCTGGGGGCAGATGAAAAGCATTCTAATACATCATACTTTCCAGACATCTGGGCCACATGAACATGAGCTTGTAGCCACCCTGCACTTTCCCCTCTCCCCACCACCTCTGTTTTGCTGTCTAGTCTCATATTTCAAAACATAAATGTTTTTTACTGTATTTTTATTTTGAAATTACTCCAACTGCTGTCCTTACTTGCTACGGAAACCAGCCACCTGCTCAGTTGCTCACGTTCCCTTGAGTTTCACCCTCTCTTACCACACAAGCTTCCTTCAGGGGCCACATGTTCCTCTTCACTGTTGATATTCGACGTGTCAGACACCCTGTGTCACAAACCTGAGAATAAACTTCTCTTTTGCTCAGTGACACTCTCCCACCAACTTAACTTTCTGGCAGCAACAGAGGCAGCCGGTGCTATGGGGCCAGAGGTGCGTGGGCTCCTGGTCGAGAGGCTACAGTTTGCAAATCCACAGGGAGACACTGGGCTAAAGGAGCATCTGAGGATCCATTTGGCTACAATATCCCGAGTCCACACTCAAGATAAAGTATACAACATAAAAACGGGATCACACAATTCTGAGGTAACTATTTCATTTCCAGTCTTCATTCCACCGCTTTAAGGACTTCACAGAACTAATTAATAAAGCACTTCTCCCTTCAGAATCCCAAACTAGTTGAAAAAATAAACTACAAACTTCATGTAAGTATGAAAATATCAGGGTTTTTTGCAGGTAGAGTTGGATCACAGGCTAGGTCACTTGATACTACTGACCCACAGTCAGTGACGTGGCATGAACGGCTATGAGAAGTGAGGACAAGGCCCTACACCTATCACATGAGCCTCTCCTCAGAGAGCAGACACCCTCACCATGCACGTAGCACTGTACTTGAACCACGCAAGGGTCTACAGATCTTAGGTGCCATCTGTGTTCTCTATACCTGGGCTGTGGTGAAGTTGCTATTGTTAGGCCTGCAAATGTGGGGTTGTAATTCACCTTAGGATGTGCTGCCTACTGTTCATTAGCTTGGTTCTTCTCATCACTGAAAGAACAGTAACTCCAAGAGTTATTAATGTCATCTTTACATATTAGAGGCTTGGAGATGTTAAATAAGTTCTGCAGAGCTCCCACAACTTGGAAATGGAGCCCAGGCCTGCCCTACTCCAGATCCCAGGCTCCTGGCACTAAGCCACAGCCTCTGTAGAGCACAGCCAATGCTCTGTGAGAACAGTTCCTATGCCAGACCCTACCAGTCACATCGGCATTGTCTGAACCAGCCCCGCATCCTCAGAATCACAAAGAGGAACTCAGACACCAGAGAAAGATGGAACTGTCTGGCAGAGCCAGAGAGAGTGCTCAAGACAGAGGGCTGCGCTCAGAGGACACACTGGAAGCTGGGCCCAGGCCATCACCATCGCTTCCGTGGCAAAGAAGGGAGGGTCCAGCCTTGGACAGTGGTCAGGCTGGGGCAACACTGAGCAAAATGGGACACTTCTCTGAGAAGCGGGGATTGGTTCAATTCATTCTGAAAGATTTCATCCTAGAGACCCCTGTACATATTATCTCCTTTTTCTAAAAGATGAAATTTTAATTTAACCAACAAACCTCTTCTTACCTTCCCAGAAGGTACTAAAACCTAGTGCTTGCTGCATTCTTGGGCAGCAGACAATCGGAAGTCTGCTGCCCTAACTTCTGAAAAATAAATAGTTTTGTTCCAAACTAAACATCAGATAGGAAATGCTATTTTTAGGCAGAGGAAATAACAGCAAAAAATAAGACCCCAGGGGACCAAACCATTGTGGGCCCTGTCATAGCCCACTCATCTGATGAGGCCGATTGGGAAGCCCTGCTGACTGTGGCACTGGCAGTGGGGTAGCTTGAGCCCTGGATCAGACAAGGGAGTGGGAGGGGGAGCATATTAGGCCCAAAAAAGCAGACCCCAGGCTCAGGAAAGGCTGGCAAGCAGGGACAGTGGGCCGAAGTGTATAAGGGGTCACTTTTTAGCCTGTGGCTTTTGCATCAATTTCCAGGGGAAAATGGTTCTCTCAAAATTCAGGTACGTGAGTGAAAAAGATGGGAGGTGACAATGGCACTCCCCAAGTATGGCTGGTGAACAGTGCTGAGAAGAAGGGAGAGAGGAGAGCTGTCTTTTGTGCAGCAAATATATTAGACAAGCAATTGTCTTCATCTGCACACCATTCACTCTGTGCCACAGCTCTGCCCCACACGGTCCATCAGACCCTCCACAGAGGTGAGCTGGGATGCAGCACAGTCTGTTTTTCAAAAGAGGACATTAAGGGTCACAGAGGTTAGAGACTTACCTGAGATTTCAGGGCCAGTAAGTGACAAAGTCTGGACCAGAAACCAGATGTCTGGACTTTAGTTTAGTGCAGTGACAAAAGGAATTGAGCATGCATTTTAAAAAAGAAAATTCTTATTTAGATATGCAATGATGCCTAAGAATTACTTTAAAATAACATGGGGTAAGTAGGTTTGAGTGTAGATAAAACAAGATTAGTCATGAGTTATTATTTTAATTGAGTGAGGGGTACAATAGGTCTCATTGTGTTATTCTCTGTACTTTCTCTCTGTTTGACTTTTTCCATAATAAAAGCTTAAAAACCATTTCAGTGTTCAACAGCAATGTAACTTGACACCTAAACCCTCAGGAGTCTGAATCAAAAAGACAAAAATGACAGCACCCTGTGACAAGGTGGATTAACGCAGGACTCTGCTAGTACAGGGTGAAAAGGCTTTAATAATGGACCATTTTACAAATTTTTGGTTTAGAGATCTGTTTCCAAGTGGATATATATAAATCTTTTTTTTTTAACCAAGAGATTATTTCAGGAGAAACTAAGATGGTGGCATAGGTAAACACCTAAACTGCTGCCTCGCACAACAATTTCAAAACTACAACTAAAAGGCAAAACGTCTTATCACCCAGAACCACAGGAGAGCTGGCCGAGTGGAAGTTCTGCAACTAGAAGGAAAGAGAAAAGAGCACTGAGATGTGCACAAGCACTGAAAAGCTGAGGTACGGAGGTGCGCGAACCGGGCTGGCGGCAGGCGACTTTGGGCACTGCTTTTTTCAACCCGAAGGGAAACAAGCTCCTGATAACTCTGAACTCCAGTTTCTGGGGAGACACTGGGGACCAGATTCCTACAGGGAAAAGCTGGACTGTCTGCCATTGGGTCAGAAAGTGAGGGCGACGGGAGAACACCAAGATGGCGGCATAGGTAAACACCTATTGTTCTGCCCTGTGCAACGATTTAAGAACTACAACATAACAGCAGAACAGACAGCACCCAGAATCGCCAGAAAGCTGGCTGAATGAAAACTCCACTAACAGAAGTAGAGGTGGGACAGTGAGACTCAGGAGCGGCGGGAGCGCAGCCTTTCAGATGGAAACAGGTTAGGAGCCGTCCAGGTCGCGCGTGCGCGGGCTGGAGCTGGGGCTGGAGCAGCAACCCCGGCCGGATTTCTCCAACCGGGAGGGCGGAGATGTCCCACTGCCCGGATTCCCCAGTGCCAGGCGAGGTCCGAGATCCAGGGGACGCACCCTGGAAGCGGGGCGTGGCAGAGGCTCCTAGTCTGCAAGTTTCTGCGCAAGGGTCGCGCAAACCCACTACTTGCCCGCTGGAAACTTGTCTCCTGGTTCCGAAACCATCTATTTTACAGCCCTGGGCTAGACTTTGGGTGTGCAGACACATTTGGGGAGAGGCAGAGTTGTCTGGCAAGGGGAAGAGACTAGCGGCTTTCTCTTGGAGGTGTCTGCAGCCATCCCCATCCAACAGAGACCCACGCGAGCACTGCATAGGATGCAGCTGACACTGCCGCTGCTGCTGCCTGCGCAGCTCAGAGACTCCGCCCACCCAACCTGAACACAGTCTCCCTTCACAGCCAATTGGCCTGGAGGTCAAACCCTCCTAGGGCTAACAACAACAAGCTGGGTTTAAATTCAAAAATACTGAATACACCCATAAAGGATTGCAGTAAGAGTACCCACCTCAGGTAACTGGGGAGGCTGAGCCACTGTCCCTTTGAGGATATCCACCACATAAAGCAGCCACCATGCAGAGACATGGAAAGAAATCAGGTGTGAAAGAAATGGAGGAGAAAAGACGACAAGACATAGAGTTCAAAACCACGGTTATAAGGCTTTTCAAGAGGCTCCTACAAAAGGCCGATCAACTTAATGAGAATTACCAGGAAATAAACAAGACCAACCAGCAAATGAATGAGAATTACAAGGAGATGAATGATACTTACAAGGAAATGACTGAGACACTCAGGGAAATGAACAAGACCTCTGAGGATACGAACCAGACCCTCACAGATAAAAAAAAAAAAGGACCAACTAGAAATCAAGCATACACAGACTGAAATAAAAAATATTACACAAAGTCCTAAAAGCAGTCCAGAGGGCCACAAGAACCAAGTCAAAGATTTGAAATACAAAGAAGCAAAATTCACTCAGCTGGAAAAGCAAGAAACAAAAAGAATTCAGATAATTGAAGATAGTGTAAGGGGCCTCTGGGACAACCTCAAGCATGCAAACATCCA
Organism: Antrozous pallidus; assembly: GCA_027563665.1. Taxonomy (NCBI): domain Eukaryota; kingdom Metazoa; phylum Chordata; class Mammalia; order Chiroptera; family Vespertilionidae; genus Antrozous; species Antrozous pallidus. The sequence goes on along the minus strand of CM050512.1, from coordinate 114,348,707 downwards.
AATTATGGGGGTGCCAGAAAAAGAGAGAGAGCAAGTTAATGAAAACCTACTTGAAGAAATAGTGACTGAAAACTTCCCCCACCTGGTGAAAGAAACTGACTTAAAAGCCCAAGAAGTACACAGAACCCCAAAATATAGAAATCTAAAGAGGACCACACCAAGACATATCATAATTAAAATGCCAAGAGCAAAAGATAAAGAGAGAATATTAAAAGCAGCAAGAGAAAAACAGTTGGTTACCTACAGGGGAGCACCCATACAATTGTCAGCGGATTTCTCAACAGAAACGATGCAGGCCAGACGCAAGTGGCAAGAAATATTCAAAATAATGAAGAGCAAGAATCTACAACCAAGATTACTCTATCCAGCAAAACTATCATTCAGATTTGAGGATCAGATAAAGTGCTTCGCAGATAAGAAAAAGCTAAAGGAGTTCATCACCACCAAACCAGTATTATATGAAATGCTGAAAGATATTCTTTAAGAAGAGGAAGAAGAAAAAGGTAAAAATATAAATTATGAACAACAAATACACATCTATCAACAAATGAACATAAAAATCAAGTGAATTGATAGGCTGATGAACAAGATAAACTGGTGACTATAACAGAAACATGGATATAGAGATGGAAATGGACTGACAATTCTTGGGGAGAAGGGTGTTGTTGGAAGTACAGCAAGAGATTGGACAAAAATCTTGCAACAATGGGAGAGGACACTGGAGAGGGGGAGGGGAGGGTGGAGGGTGGGATAGGTACAGGGTGGAGGGGAGATATAGGGGGATAAAAAGGGGAAACAATGTAATTAATAAACTGAACAATAAAGAAAAAAATTTTAAAAATAAATAAATAAATAAATAAATAAATAAACAAATGTAAAATCTAAAAGAAAGAAAGAAAGTGAGGGTGACTCCCTTGCAGAGGTACACACAGCAATCACTGCTCACTGCACTGGGGAATGGGATGTGGGGACTTGGAAATGCAGAGACAGCTGACTGGCAGCCATCGATGTTTGCCACGCCCTAGCCTAGTGACTCCCTGAGACCCCGCCCCACACAATCTGCAAACCCGCCTAAGCTGTGTGCAGCGGCATTTGTATATAAATGGCCTGCCCTATCACAGTTTAATCTAACAAACTGCAGCTCTGGCCAGACAGCTCCAAAACCTCCAAACCCCAAGCAAAGAGGAGAAAACTGTAGTTCTCGCTATAGCTCCTGCTGGGTCACCTCAGACAGTAGCTGACCTGCACCCCATTGGAGATCCAGAAGCTAGTGTATCTAGAGGTCAGTGTGAGACAACACCAGAATTCAACTACTCACATCCATAAGTGACACATTCAAGAGGCAGACTCAGTGAGCACCAAAGCCCCACTGAAGCAAGTCTGGCTCCATAGGCATGTCTCCACCACAGTTCTTCCACTCCATCAGCACAGGGAAGCAGAAAAACGCAGAGACAAAGAAACATGTCACAAATGAAAGAAATGGAGGAAATCAGACTACTGGACATAGAGTTCAGGACCACATTTATAAGGTTACTCAAGAATCTTCTAAAAACCACCAGGAAACTTGATGAGACCTTCAAGGACCTTAATGAGTATGCCAAGAAAATGGAAAAGGACCAGTCAGAAATTAAGCATACACTGTCTGAAATAAAGAATATACAGAAATTCAACTGTAGAGCAAAGGACCCCAAGTATTAAAACAAAGATCTGAAATATGAGGAAACAAAAAAACACCCAACTAGAAAAAAACTAAAAGAAAAAATAATCCAAAAATATGAAGATAGAGTAAGCAGCTTCTGGGACAACTTCAATAGTACCAACATCCAAATTATTGGGATGGCAGAAGAAAAGGGAGAGCAAATATTGAAAACCATTAGAGGAAATAATGACAGAAAACTTTCCCTACCTGGTGAAAGAAATAGACTTACAAGTCCAGGAAGCGCAAAGAACCCCAAACAAAAGGAACCCAAAGAGGACCACACCAAGACACATCATAATTTAAATGCCAAGAGCAAAAGACAAAGAGAGAATCTTAAAAGCAGCAAAAGAAAAACAGCTGGTTACCTACAAGGAAGTACCCATATGACTGTCAACTGATTTCTCAACAGAAACGATGCAGGCCAGACGGGAGTGGCAAGAACTATTCAAAACGATGAACAGCAAGAACATACAACCAAGATTATTCTACCCAGGAAAGCTATCATTCAGAATTGAAGGTCAGATAGAGTTTCACAGACAAGGAAAAGCTAAAGGAGTTCATCACCACCAAACCAGAATTATATGAAATGCTGAAGGGTATTCTTTAAGAAGAGGAAGAAGAAGAAAAGGTAAAGATAAAAACTATGAACAACAAAATGACAACAAATACATACCTACCAACAAGTGAATCTAAAAATCAAGTGAATAAAAAATCTGATGAACAGAACAGACTGATAAATTTAACAGAATCAGGGACATAGAAAGGGAGTGGACTGACAATTCTCAGGGGGGGAGAGGGTGTGAGGGGTGTGGGAAAGAGATTAAACAAAAATCTTACACCTATGGATGAAGACAGTGGCGGGGGGGGGGGGGTAAGGGCCTGGGGTGGTGTGGGGAATCAGGTGCAGGGGAGCTATGGGGAGGAGGGGAGAAAGAGGAACACCTGTAATAATCTGAACAATAAAGATTTATTTTTTAAAAAAAGATTATTTCAGTTAGGAAGTTTACTCTCCATCCTTTCTTCAAATAACAGTGCATAAAACTTGTTTTACAGTGGCTGGCACAGTTCCTGTATCAGCCGCATGCCCTAAAACCCATAAAACAACACGGCTGGAGTGGTGACAGGGACACAGTCCCCTGTCCCCACATGTGCAGGAAACACACCTATCGCCAATCCTCTCACCAGAGCTCTGCTGCTCAGTGCTCCAGTGAGCAACAGAGCAACGCCAACTCTTCATCGTGAAAGCACTGAGGCAGGGCAAGTCCTGAAGTCCAATGTGAGTCATCACAGAAAACTAAACCACTTTCACCTCAACTTTACTGCTGATACTGTTAATGGTCATTTCATTTTTGTCTCATTCTTGGAAACAGGGGGTCTGCTGAGATGAGTGGCAGCCCCCACTCCCACCCGCCTCGGGGAACCCCAAGTTGCTGATGAAGGCTCTGCAGGAGATGGCCGACCACCCTGAAACCAGAGCAGCTCACTCTTTCCCTGCTGTATAAGCTTCCTCTTCCTGAGATTTCATCTGAGCAAAGCTGAGACGACCAATCACATGCCCAGATTTACATGTTAGATGTTACTTTCATGCTAATTTTAATGCCGCTTTTCAGTTATGATCACAGACCTAATTCCCCTTGATTCATTTGAAAGGCAAGCAAGCCCTGTCAGTGGTAAGTTTATTAACTGCTCATCATGTCTGAAGAGGAGAAATGTACAATGAAATGATTGTAGGAGGGGGAACTAAGATGGCGGCAAAGGCAAAACACCTATCTTGCCGTCATAATCAGCAATTTTAATACTACAACTTAACGAAAGAACAAACACCTTCCAGAATCACCAGAAAGCTCGCCGAGTGAAAATTCCACAAATAAAAGTGAAGATAAGACACTGTGACCCGGAGGAGCGGCAGCGGACGGCGTTGAAAGATTCGCCCGGAGAGAGGTTTGGAGCGCACGCTGCGGAGCGGGCGGGCGGCTGAAAACCAGCCAGTTTTCTCGAACGGGGAGACAAAGGCGTCCTACTGGGCTGATCGTCCAGCTCTGGGCGAAGTCCAGAGAACCCACTATCACACGGGGTGAAAACTGGACAGTGGGAGGGCACGCCAAAGCTCGGGTGCTGCCGGGTCTCCCGGCTTGTGGAAAGGCAGCTCGCGCGAACAGCTCGGCTGCATGACGGCGCAGAGAGCGCACCACGACTTGCCTCTCATTCGGAAAACCGTCAGACTGCTTTGTTTTACGATCCTGGGTGAGACATTGCGCATGCAGACTCATTTTGGGAAAGTCTGAATTCCCCGGCAACCGGCAGCCGGTGGAGCTCCGTAGCGGCTCTCTCTCAGAGGTGCTGGCGGCCATTGCCCCCGGCACAGAGTCCCTGGGGCCGCATAGGGCGGAGCTAACACTGTCTGCTTGGCCCGGAGACTCCGCCCACCCAACCTGAGCACAGCTGAGCTTCACAGACAATTGGCCTGGAGGTCAACCCTCCAAGTGCTAACAACGATTAACTGAGCTTAACTTCAGCAAGACTGTGCAGCCCATATCCATCTCAGGTTACCGGGGAGGCTGAGCCACTGTCCCTTGTAGCACGTCTACCACACAAAGCTAATTGACCAACTCAGGGAAGCAGCCACCATGCAGCAACATGGAAAGAAATCAGATGTGAAAGAAATGGAGGAAAAAAAACGACTGGACGTGGAATTCAGAACCACGGTTATAGGGTTTTTTAAGAGGTTCCAACAAAAGATCGAGGCCTATAAGGAAATAAGCAAGACCACAAAGGAAATGAGTGAGTCCTACAAGAAAATGAACAACACCCTCCAGGATATAAACGAGACCTGCAAGGAAATTATCAAGACCAACGTGGAAATGATCAAGACCAATGTGGAAATGAATCAGTCCTACAAGGAAATGAAACAAACCCTCAAGGATATAAAGCAGACTCTCAAGGATATGAAAAAGGACCAACCAGAAATTAAGCATACACTGACTGAAACAAAAAATATTATACAAAGACCTGAAAGTGCCCTGGAGCACCCCAAGAACCAAGTTAAAGATTTGAAATACAAAGAGGGAAAATCCACTCAGCTGAAAAAGCAAGAAACAAAAAGAATCCAAAAAATTGAAGATAGTGTAAGGGGCCTCTGGGACAACCTCAAGCATACCAACATCCGAATTATAGGGGTGCCAGAAAAAGCGAGAGGCCAAGACAATGAAAACCTATTTGAAGAAATAGTGACTGAAAACTTCCCACACCTGGTGAAAGAAATTGACTTAGGAGTCCAAGAAGTGCACCGAACCCCAATATATAGGAACCCTAAGAGGACCACACCGAGGCACATCATAATTAAAATGCCAAGAGCAAAAGACAAAGAGAGAATATTAAAAGCAGCAAGAGAGAAACAGTTGGTTACCTATAAGGGAGCAGCCATACGACTGTCAGCGGATTTCTCAACAGAAACGATGCAGGCCAGACGGGAGTGGCAAGAAATATTCAAAGTGATGAACAGCAAGAATCTACAACCAAGATTACTCTATCCAGCAAAGCTATCATTCAGAATTGAAGGTCAGATGAAGTGCTTCGCAGATAAGAAAAAGCTAAAGGAGTTCATCACCACCAAACCAACATTATATGAAATGCTGAAAGATATTCTTTAAGAAGAGGAAGAAGAAAAAGGTAAAAGTGCAAACTAGCAACAACAAATACACATCTATCAACAAATGAACATAAAAATCAAGTGAATTGATAGGCTGTTGAACAGGATAGACTGGTGAATATAACAGAGACATGGAAATAGAGAGGGAATGGACTGACAATTCTTGGAGAGAAAAGGGTTGTGGAAGTGCAGCAAGAGACTGGACAAAAATCTAGCAACAATGGGAGAGGACAGTGGGGAGGGGGAGGTGAGGGTGGAGGGTGGGATAGGTACAGGGTGGAGGGAAGCTATAGGGGGATAAAAAGGGGAAACAATGTAATTAATAAACTGAACAATAAAGATTTAAAAAAAAAAAAAAGAAATGATTGTAGGAGGAAAAAGTATTTGGAGCCACTTTCTCAATATCACTGAGTCCTCCTTGGAAAGAGAAGGTATTTACAATACCGAAAAAAGATGGCACACTAACCCAAGATGTCAACAGTATCACTATGACTCACATGCATGCATGCAGCCTACTATGTGCATGGGTCCTTAAGCACTCACCAAAACAACGAAACAAGTCTAGTCTCCTAAGTCAGCATGAGATACAGAAAGCTAGGATGAAGGCAGATAAAGGTTTGACAAAACAGAAACTATCAAACCCCAAGGTCCTTCTGATACTGTGCTCACTAATCTATTCTTGATAGAGGTATTTAAATGAACTGGGGGTTTTTTTTGCCTGAACATCATATTATTTATTTTGCTCAGTAAAATAATGCCAGATCCTAATTTTTTAATCTAAAATTTTAGATAGCTTGCCTAATTTCTCCTTAAAACCAACAGTTATAAAACATAATAATACATTTAAAAAAATAAAACCTACTAACAATTTAAAAATAAAACATAACACAGCATAATTCATTACAAAAGGTTGGTGCTAGAGTACAGAATAGCTCCTCATAGCAAGTTGGTAACCAATAAAGGACGAGTGAATTTAGGGAAGAAACACCAACAGACGCTAAGACTAGTGGGTGGAAAGTGGGATGCATCTTTGAGGGCGTGGCAGTCAATTAGCATATTCCCTCCTTATTGGCTGTGGGTGCCACTATCTTTACAATGGTGAGAGGGTCAATTAGCATACTCCCTCTTTATTAGATAGGATGCCCAGTGTTTCATATAGTCTCTCCATTTTCAATTATTTCAGACAGAAGATAAACTGGACCCTGTTAATCTGTCTCAATCCAAAGCAGAAATCCTCAAATCCAAGTCTTCCTTTTTTTTTTTTTTTGTTAATCCTTACCCAAGGATACTTTCTTCTTCTTTTTAAAAAATATATTTTATTAATTTTTTACAGAGAGGAAGGGAGAGGGATAGAGAGCTAGAAACATCAATGGCATCAATGAGAGAGAAATATCAATCAGCTATCTCTTGCACACTTCCTACTGGGGATGTGCCCGCAACCAAGGTACATGCCCTTGACCAGAATCAAACCTAGGACCTTTCAGTCTGCAGGCTGATGCTCTATCCACTGAGCCAAACCAGTTAGGGTGATATTTTTCCATTGATCTTTTAAAGAGAGAGAGAGAAAGACAGAGAGAAACACATTGACTGGTTGGCTCCTGCATGTGCCCTGACCAGGGCCCAGGCCAGAGAGGAGCCTGCAACCAAGGTATGTGCCCCTGACTGGAATTGAACCGGGAGCCTTTGGTCCATAAGCCGACATTCTATCCACTGAGCCAAACCAGCTAGGGCAAATCCAAGTCTCCTTAACCACCACTCCTGAGGCCTCCTGTATCTACCTCCATCAGGAGTGTCTAGTGGAATCATCTGACTCTACATCAGTAGGACACATAAGACCCAAGATGCAGCAAAATTTGATCTCTGCACCAGCAGTCTCTAACAGAGAGGCCTGGTGCCCGGGAGAGTCTTGGGAAGTTGTGCTGAATGACCACATACATGTATGCAAGCCCTGGCACAGAATCTAAGGGGCACTAAGAAGACAAGTCCAAATGCCATTCAGAAAGGCTTTCCACCAGGACATCAGAACAAAGTATAAATTCTTCACAAGCCGGGAGATTTGGGAAATTTTTTCTCCCTAGCGACAGTAAGAAGAAACCCCAAAACAGAAAGTTCTTTGATAAACTGGACAAAACCCAAAGGAAACAGCAACTAGAGTAACTTGCAGTTTCAATTACTCCATTGTTTTTAATTCTCTTAAAAATTAGATATCTTTCCAGTTGGTAAAAGGGGCCTTTCCTAGGTATCTCTTCAAAAGATAAGAGATTGGTAATATCGGTTTTGTAAGTATTGACTTAATTTTAGGTCTTTTCTTTTCATCATTCTTTGTTTAAAATCTCTCAAGTAACAATAATACTGTGAATGACCTTTTTTCTTCATGAACAAGAGAAAACAAACTATAGTTCTATCCTGATGACTATAACCATATCTTGATGTGCAGAAATGGTACATAAAGTGTGAGAACAAATCATTTCCTATACACATTCTCCAGGACTTTTCTATATTATATCATAACTTCTTTAAAGGTCAAATAAAGGCAAAAACACTTTCAGTCTTAGTAATTAAGGCATCATATGGCTCTTTGCAGTGAGCTATGAAACTGCCCCATCTATAGTGAAGTTCATATCCCAGACATAAGACACTAATGGGAGAAGGAATGAATTGTTACGTAAAGACAAGAAAAGCCTGGTATGCCCATCGCTGAATAATATTGAGGGGTATGTTTAAAGCCCTGTTGTGCCTTTTAAAGAGCAAGAGAAGCTAGCTTGATGGGTGTAATATTCCATGAAGGAGGCTCTCACCAAAGACCCCATCCACCACAGTGCAGGCAATTAGAGCAGACATGGTCTCACCAGGAGAATTCCCAAACATGACACTAATTATGTCACTTCTAGCTTCAAATCCTCCTGGAGGTCTGCACTGTCTACAGAATTAAGAGGGGAGAACAACACTACTATGGTAGCCCTGGCTGGGTGACCCAGCTGGTTGGAGCATCAGCCCATTAAATTCCAGGTCAGGGCACATACCTAAGTTGTGGTTCGATCCCAGGCTGGGGCCTAAGTGGAAGGTAACGGATCGAAGTTTCTCTCTTACCTCTCTCTCTCTCTCTCTTTCTCTCTTCCTCAAAAATCAATAAAATCGTATCTTCAGGTAAAGATTAACACACACACATACATACATACCAAAAGAAAAAACCACTACTATGGGTTTTACCAGATCTGTAAACCTACACACCAAAAAATGTATTCTCCTCCCACACATCATATAGTTTTATCTAGGGTTTCCTGAAGTATGTTATGTCAGTTTTGTTTAGACATACAGGATTAACAAGGGTACACAGGTTTCCTTACTATAGACCCCGTCATGCCTTCATTTGTGGATATATAACAAAGCTTCCAGAATTCCCCACATAATACCTCAATCCGTGCCCCTTCTGTAACATGCCACCCTCTCCACCTTCCTTCTGCATATATGAATGGACTTGTTTCTGTACTCTCTCCCTTCTGACGTGCACACCCCTCCCCCCTCCAGGATCTGGCTTCCGCCTCTCTTATGCCACAGACTGCAGTTCTCCAATGTGACCCTGGGCTCGTGTCTCTTCACCTAGCTACTTGGGAGCCTCCCCCATACCTTTCCTCACCTCTCTTGACTTGGATCAAGTCTTCTTTCCACTCTTCTTTTAATAATTAAAAATACAGAGAGGTCCTGGATGGTGTGGCTCAATTGGTTGGCGCATCATTCTGTACACCAGAAGGTGGGGGCTTGAATTCCTGGTCAGGGCACATGCCCAGGATGTGAGTTTGATCCCTGACCTGGGCCCATGAGGGAAACAATTGATCAATGTTTCTCTCTTATATTGATGTTTTGTTTCTCTCTCTTTTCCTTCTTCTCTATCTCAAATCAGTAAAAAATATATATATCCTCAGGTGAGGATTAAAAAAATTTTTAATAGAGAAAACAAAAACATACCATAAAAATCCTATATTCCCATTCATCAGAAGTGACAACCATTAGACTAAATTAATAATGCCATGTTTGCCTCGTCTTTTTTTGACAATAAAAGAACAAAACAGGATAAAGATGAAGTCCTTTGACTTCTGTTGACAAGCCTATTCCTCTCCTCCTCTCTCCAAAGGCAAGCATGAGTGTGCTGCATATCTTTCCAGTCCACTTTCATATTTTCACATGCAGATGTATGCAGTCATGAACAATAAAAATCACTAAGTTTTACACAGAACCTAACACAACGACATCATACAAGTATAATTTATAAACTTTCCGCCCTAGCCTGTTTGGCTCAGTTGATAGAGCATCAGTCCCCGGAATGAAGTATCCCGGGTCAATTCCAGTCAAGGGCACACACCTCCGTTGCAGGCACAATCTGTGGCCCTGGTCCAGGTGCGTGCATGAAGCAACCAGTCAATGTGTCTTTCTCATACTGATGTTTCTCTCTGTGTGCTCTCCCTTACACCCTTTCTACAGTTCAGTGGGAAAATATCCTCTGGTGAGGATTAACAATAAATAAATATTTAAAAATATAAACTTTCCTTTTCACTCCATAAGATCTACCTATGCTGACATTCGACAAGACCTAATACTGATTTTTATCAATCTATCCACATTAATCCCATTGTTTTATTGAAACCTCCAGGTGCTGAAAATTTAGTGTCCGCCAGTTGTCCTGTCTCTAGTGCTCCACATGTGTTATCTTATTTACCCTCCCAACAACCACTGAGGTGTTCCAAATGCCTACAGCCAGCACCAGCAGGAAAGGCCCTTTTTCAGGGATGGCCAAGTCCCTGGCTGCGCCCTCAACCACTATGCTAAGCTGTCCTCTGACTACCCAGAGCCAACTAAGCACTTTTCCTGTGCCAGGGGTTTCTTACGTATCATGTCTCTTAACTCTCTGGACCACAGAATGTCAAATACAATTAATTATCCCCATTTTAGTGGTGAAGAAACTCAGCTGAGGAGGTGCAGGAGCCCTGCTATGAACATGACTGTAGTGTTTCAGAGGCCAAGTCTTACCTAACCTGGGCTAAGTGTAAGATTTACTTAAAAAAACAAGTCAGAGATGAGATGAGAAAGATGGGCTGAAGGGAGGTTGTGAGAGACCTGAATGGCCAGTCAGGAGTATGGATTGACTGGTTACCTGGCATTATACCATTGTCACTAGTCCCTGATCACACAGCTCCAGAGCCTCCCGGAGGAAAATGATACTTACAATCATGGACCTTATAGCAGTGCTTCTGCAAGCGCTTAACCTCCCACTCCTCCAGCACTCCGTGAGTCATCAGCAGCTGAAGGAACCGCCGGTGGACATCAGTCATTGTGCCCGTTCTTCTTGAGCTACCCTGCATGGTGACAGAGCTAAAAAAAAGAAGTAAATGAAATCAACTTATCTCTGAACATACCAAAAGCAATGTTCTAGATTTTGTATGGATTTGCATTATCCAATATAAATTTGTTATGTTTTTTTAAATCAAGGTCAACATGCTGAATACGACCAAAATGAAAAGGACACAAGTCAGGGGCTAGTCAAACGGGTCCTGGGCAGTGTGAAAGGCATGGGCTCGGGAGCCAACCAGGCCTGCATTCACAGCCTGCTCCCTCACTTAGGGTGTGAAATTGGGGAATATCGCCTTCATGTGCTTCATTTTCTGATCCGTAAAATCAGAATAATGATAAAAATGTTCTCCACACATTCACCATGAGGATTAAGTGAAATAATACACATAGAAGCCTGATAACAGACTAAGCACTAATTAAGTGTTAGCTATTTTCACTATTAAATGATTCTGGATTTGAAACTTGACTTAGTCACTTACCAGCTCTATGGCCCTGGATAAATTGAGCTGAGGCCCATATTCTCACTAAAAACTTAGAATAACATTCACTGCTTAGAGAAATGCTAGAAAACACTGAATAAGTGTTAGTTTCCTTCCTTTTTCCCAAACCACTAATAAAACTGACATCATAGGACTACAGGGTACTTTCTAAATCTCCTGCTCTCTATTAAACCAGTATCTTTCCACAAACCACAAAGATCAGAGCTGATAGAAAAGCCCGCGCCTGCCAGAGGTCCAGCTGTTGCACGGGGGGCTAAGAGCATGGGTTCAGAACTGGACAGATGGCTTCGAGACCAGTTCTTGCTAGGCCTGCCTGAGCTTAAAAATCACGTAATCTCTGTGTTAAAAACACAAATCCCTGGCCTCTTTTCTGGAGGTTCTGACTGCATAGGGGCTTGGGATTCTGAGATTTTTGACATTCATTTCAGGTTATGCCATGATCTGACAAGAATATAACATATATTCTGTGTTGCAAATATAACACAGAAACATTTTTAGCTAGCACGTTTAATCTCCCTGAGCCTTAGTCTTTTCATCTATAATATGAGGATAATAACTACATTTAAGGCATAAGTTTATATGAGATATGACCACCAAATGTTTGCAAAGACCTGGCACATAGGAGATACACAAAAAGACTAATTACTGTTCTTTTCAACAGCATCACCAACTGGACCTCCGAGCTGGAAAGATGCAGTCTCAGGATCAGTTTCTCGGCCTGCCTACTAGCTTTCCTCCAGCCTCTTTCACCGGGATCTCAACCTCAACAAATCCTACACTGGATTCCCTCTCCTTTCAGCATCTTCAACCCTTTTTCTGCCAAGTGCTCTTTGCAAATCACCTGGTTTATGTGGTACAGTCCAGTCATGCAAACACCACAGACCTGATCCTCATTGCCCTCAACCTCAGATCCAGCTCTCTCTCCTCTCTCTCTAAAATCAGTAAGAAAAATAATCTCAGGTGAGAAGGAAATTCCTTTGTCTACAAAAACCTACAGCAAACATAATACTTAGGGACATGTTGAAAATAATCACTTTAAAATTCAAATTAGTCTCTGGCCAGGTAGTTCACTTAGTTGGAGCTTCATCCCACACACCAAAAAGGCTATGGGTTCCATCCCCAGTCGAGGCGTGTGTGAGAGGCAACCGATTGATGTTTCTCTCACAGTGATGTTTCTCTCTCTTTCTCTCCCCTTTCCTCTCTCTCTAAAATCAATAAAAACATATCCTAAGGTGAGAATTTAAAAAATTAAACCCAAATTAATTCAATGCAGCTAAATCAACGCAATTCCGGTCAAATCCTCAACAGGCTTTATATCTGGGTGTGATCTGACAAGATGATTCTAAAATGTCATAGAAAACAGAGACAAAACAGCAAAAACATTCTTGGAGAAAAATAAAAGAGGAGAACTTGTCCTACCAGGTACCAAGTAACTGTAAAGCTAGAGTAATGAATAAAATGTGATAATAGTGTAGAAATAGACGAATAAGATCAATGAAACAGAATAAAGGGCTCAGAAACAGAATTGTAAATATGTGTGGCTAATTGACATGATGAAGAAATGGAATGCCAGATCAAAGCAAACTTTTCAATAAAAGGTGCCGAAACAACTGATTATCCATATATGGAAAAGAGAAAAAGAATGAGATCTTTACCTCACACTATGTACAAAAACCTATTGCTAAAGATTAAGGTCATAAGAAAAGAAACACTATGAAACTTTGGTAAAACAACAATGGAGAATATCTGTCCCCCCACCACCCGCCCTTCCCCACCCAGGCCACATTGCCTAGGAGAATATCTTTTTTACCAAAAGTAGGGAAGAATTTCTTTAAAAGATACAAAAAAGTACAAATCATAAAGGATTATAATGATATATTCTGCTTTGTTAAAATTAATAACCTCTGTGCACCAAAAACACCCGAGAATGGGAAAGAGAAGACAAGCTACAAACCAGAAGGTATTTAAAACAAATTTAAGCCACAAAATATTTGTATTCAGAACATATAGGGAATACCTACAAATAAGGGGAAAACAACCATGAGAAAAAATAAGGAACAGAAATTTTACAAAGAGTATACACAAATCCTATATAATAAAAGAGAAACATGAAAATTTGGCTATGCTACCAGCCAATCAGGAGCGGGGGTGGGGCCAAGTGGCATGAGCATCTGCCCTGGGGGTGGAGATGAAATGGCAGTGGCGGCAGGCAGCCAGGGCTGAGCTGAGCAGGGCGATGGCTGGGTGCCCAAGGTGGGGCTTTAGGCCGTGGGCAGGCTGGAGGTGAGCCATCAGTTGGACATCCCCTGAGGGGTCCCAGTGTGAGAGGGGGCAGGTTGGCTTGAGGGACCACCCACCCCCAGTGCATGAATTTTGTGCACCAGGCCCCTAGTTATTAATAAATACATAAAAAGATACTCAACCTCAATGTCATCAGACAAATGAGTATTAAAACCACAGTGATTAATGTCTTAACCATCACCCGACAGGTAAAAATCCTCAAGGGTGGCTGAGACTAAAACTTTCATCCACCGCTGGCAGAGTATAAACTCTTGTAATCACTTCAGGTAACTTGTCATTGCGAGCTCATTTGGCTATCCTTAGAAATCTATTAGATATATACCTTATAGAAACTTTTCCACATTGGCCCCAGGAAATACGTCTGTAAAAGCACCATATAATAGCAAAAATCTGGCAAGAGTACAAATTGACGATCAACTGAAGAACACCTACATAAATCATGTATAATCATACCATGGAATTCAAAGCAACAAAGACCAAATAGAGCTACTCACATCAACAAGAATGCATCTATACACATATTATATGCAAAAGTCAAGTCACAGAAATATATATATTAGGATCCCATTTATAAAAAAAATTCAAAACCTTACAAAACCGTGCATTGCATTCATTAGTGACACAAGAAAATTAGTAACAATTCTCAGAGCAGTGGTTATACAGTATTTGGCAAGAGGAGTAAAAGATTCACTGGGGGTTTTGAAGATATGAAAATGTTCTATTTCTTAAGTTGGTGATGTTCGTTTAATTTTCATTCTTCAAATTTACATTTTTACAGGTATGTTACATATCTTTTTTTATGTTACATATCTTAATAAAGAAGAAATTATGTAAATGTGTTAAGTAACAGCCAAAATAAATATTAAGAAGTATAGAAAGGTATAGAATGCTAGAATCTGGAATAAGAGGGATATGGGGGTGAGAGATACAGACAGGCTTGCTTATGTCTAGAAAACAGTTATCTTTCTGAAGACTGACTGGGTAGAGGAGGTTAACCATGGACATATACCGCCTATCCAAATAATTTCAAAAATAGAAATGTTTGTGCAATAAGCAAATCTCCATCATAACCATCTGTGCCTCATGCTAGACATAGAGTTAGTGCTTCGAGCCCAGTCTCATTCACTCTCACCAGAACCTCAGGAGGAAAGCACCACTGAGTCCATTTTACAGATGAGGAAACCGAGAGGCACACACTCAGCTCACACTGTTAGTGATGGAGGGGGGGGGGGGGGGGGGCAGACACAAAAGCACAGTTCAGCAACTCTGGCACACCCGGTCAGCGAGAAGTAGGAGCAGACAGAAATATTAGGAGCCCAGTCACTTATCTGTAATTCTCCGATCTTTTTTCTAAAAAATCTCTTAAGTTTGAAAACTTGATCTGATCTCAGGTGAAGCTATTTATGGTTGTTCCTTATCCCTGGCTTAAAGAGTTAGTGCAGATAGATAGATAGATAGATAGATAGATAGATAGATAGATATAAATAAATAAATATATCTGTGAAAATATTAATGCATTGATTCCACACTGCCCAGACCCCGGTGAATGTTTGCAGAACATAGGTATGCACCATATCACCTTCCGAAACCCGAGAAACGCGGGATTCGGAGCACAGCCAGCCCCAGGGCTTTAACGTAAGGGGCTGTGGACCTGTACAAAGTTTCTTACACAAAACCGAGGGCAGCGCGAAGTACAGCGAGGTAACGGAGGGTGCTCGGCGAAGGCCTATTTTATGTATTCAGTTCAGATATATTTTGTATTTTACTTTTTCACCTAGGATGATTAAAAGTGGTTTTTTCACCTACTATTACGATTTAAGGAAGCCGGTGTGAGAGGGACGAGTTTCAGGACTATTTGCCTCTAACTGCCCCTCTCTGGGCCTCGGTTTCCCCCTCAGGAAATGGGAAACTCCCGGGTCCCGCACCTAGCGCCCCCTCGGCACAGCGCGGGCCGACCGTGGGCCGGACCCCACCGACCACGGGCCTAACCCCACCTCCGTCTTCCCTCGCCTCTCGGAACGGTTCTCCCCCGCCCCCTTGGCCCCCGAGCGCGCCACCGAATTACCCTCCGAAGCGCGCGTCACAGGGCCGGCGGCGTTAGCAGAAAAGCGGCTCGGCCCCCCTTCCGGGCGGAGCGAACGCGAATGTGGCGCTCCCATTGGTGGTTACGCATGTTCGCCCCGCCCACTGGATTACACACTTCCTGTTCACCTGCCCAGCCCGTGGCCGAGGTGCCGCGGGATCATCCGTTAGGTAGGAAGTGCGGGCGTCCCCGCCGCTCTCAGCGTCGCCGGAGAAAGGGCGTCCGCTCCTGCCCGGCAGTGACAGGCCTCGACCCCAGAGGAGGAAGAGCAGGAGGGCAGCGCACCCCACGCCACGGCCGAGATTCCGCGGGCACAAGCTACTGCCCTGCCAGGGCCGCAGTTTCCCGGGTGTAGAACCGGTCGTGTGAGCTCGCGGCCAAGAAAGAGGGCTCCGCTGTCAGATATCCTGCCTGCCTGCCTCCGCCCTGCACTAGATGCTGGATCCTGGGCAAGTCACTGAGCGGCGCTGAGCCTGTCCCATCTGCGAAATGGGATAACAGTCCCGAAAGACAGCGCGTTTGTGAAGTTTACAAGAGAACACACGTGACCGCGCCGACTGAAAGTTACTGCTGTCGCCCAGGGGTGCTGAGAGAGGTCAATGGAGGGGTTATAATAAGCAGTGAGTGGAAGACTCGTGTGTGTCTCCAGGCGCCCCTTGCCCACGTGTGTATTCGGGTCGCAGATCTGAGCCGGGAGCGAAGCCCAGCGCGGGAAACGGTGCCAATTATGGAGGAGCACAGAGTGCTAGTACCCGCCTCCTTGGCAGGAGCTTCAAATCCCGCTCGGCCAGTTCCCACGCCCGTGACCTTAGGACACCTTCACCACCTGCCCTGGACCTCAGTCTCCTCCGCTGCTGAACAGGGAAGCGCGGGGAAGGTCGTGGTTCAAGGCTTGAGGTCCGAGCTGGACCACCTGGGCTTGAATCCAGGCTCTGCAACTCCCCGTCTCCGTGGCCAGGACAACTACTGAAGCCATTCCTACAGTTTGCTCATCTATAACACAGGACAATGGTTGCACGTTGGTGATATAATTGTTGTGAAGATTAAATGGGTTAATACATGCAAACCACTTGGAAGAGTGTCTCGCACATAGTATGCCCTCAATACATGTGAGCTACCATTACTAATGAAGCACTTTATAAACTGCCTTAGGAGCCATCAAATAAGAGAACAGCCCTAAGCAGGACCACCCGTGTTTTGTTTGTCCTGCACACTTTTGTATACGTTTGAATTCATTATCAATATTTAAAGTTAAGGGATTCCACATAAAAATGTGATACCTGACAGCTCCTGAAAAATAGGGCAATGTGGCAACAATAGACCACACTTGAGGGCTTCGTAGAAACTCTACCCTTTTGACATGAAACGTGTGCTTTCCTGGTGTGTAAAGAAATAAAAACTGAGGATTGTCAATAGGAAACACTTGGAACCCCGACATTTCAGGGTCAAAGAACAAAGAAGGCGGTAGAGAAGAAAGGGGGTTAAGCTTTGAGTGGTATCAGAGGCAAATAGGTAAGAGAAGGTTTTGAGAAGCAGGGTATGGTCACTGTTTCAATTCCTGGTCAGGGCACATGCTGGGGTTGCAGGCTCAATCCACAGTAGGGGGAATGTGGGAGGCAGCCTATTGATATTTCTCTCATTGATGTTTCTCTCCCCCCCCCCTCTCTCTCTCTCTCTCAACATTTTTTACATAATAAAAGGTAGGCCACGCTGATCTAGAAAAATGGTCAATAAGAGCCCATCGAGAGGCAAGGAAGCTAATGTCAGCCTCCGAGGGGAGTGCTGATTGCTGTTAGAAAGGATGGTGTTGGGAAGGGGAGACTCGGGTCAGAGTGAGTAATCATAGATAAACAGGGGAGACAAGAGGGGATGGGGTCAAGGGTATATGGAAACAGGATTACTTTTACCCTAGAGAAGAGGGGAGACACTTCTGAAACAGGAAGAAGGGAAGTAGAAAAGGCTAAATGAAGGCTCGCCCTAATGTTTTCTGTTTTCTTCATAAAGTAGCCAACGATCATTCGGCTGAATAAAGGAGCTGGGGACATGCTGGGAGATTTGAAGAGGATCAAAAAGGTTGAAACAGATTCTGAAGGAAATACAGAAGTGAGGTTCCCGTGAAGGTTGAAGCCATAAACGTGTAGAGAGGATAGTTGCTCACCTGATTTCCCCCACAACCTCCCATCTCCATCCCAGGGGCCTCCAAGCAGAAGCTCAGTGTGGATTCAACCTGGGATGGATCTCTGTTGGGCTTATGCAGTTGTCTCTAGAAGGCAAAGCAACTGGACAGCATTGTGGAAGGGTCCTTGAAGTGATCCACCATGGAATGGGCAGGCAGAGATAGGAAGGGGGAAGTGCAGAGAAATTTGCATGCGGGGTCACAGCAACAAAGAGGTCTAGAGAGGTGGGTTGGGTTCTGAAGGAAAAAGTAGTGGGTGAAGATTGGAACTGGCGATGAGAGAGTGACCCACCACAGGTCAACTGTCCAACCTCAGCATGACTCCACCCTCAGAAGACACCCCATTCTCTAGGTCAGTGGTCGGCAAACTGCATCTCGTGAGCTACATGCGGCTCTTTGGCCCCTTGAGTGTGGCTCTTCCACAAAATACCATGGCCTGGGAAGTCTATTTTGAAGAAGTAGTATAAGAAGTTTAAGTTTAAAAAATTTGGCTCTCAAAAGAAATTTCAATCGTTGTACTGTTGATATTTGGCTCTGCTGACTAATGAGTTTGCCGACCACTGCTCTAGGTGACTCAGTGAAATTCTATTAGGATCTTTGATATGTCAGACATTGGACTGTCCACTACAAGACAACTCTGACAGTTCAAATGTTTCAGTAAGTTGACCCTAAAAGGTACAAAAGCTATGTGAACATACATTCTTTGTACATAGCGAGGTGGTCGAGGCCTTGGCTAGAGAGGAAGCTTAAGGCCAAATCATAGGCTAAGGGGTTCCGTCTTTCGCCTGAAGACCATTGAAGCTGAGAGAGGAAGTGGTAACATCTGGTTTGTATTTCAGAAAAAGAACATTGGCATATCTGTCTTTTCAAACATATTTGGAACATTTACAGAAATTGACTGTGTACTGGCCACAAAGGAAGCCTCAATGAATTCCGACGAATCTGTAGATCACATTCATGAACCACAATGAAATAAAATTTAAAATCAACAAGCCTTGGCTGGTGTGGCTCAGTTAGCTGAGCAACATCCTGTCTACCAAAAGGCCTTGGGTTCAATTCCCAGGCAGGGCAACATGCCCAGTCATCGATGTTTCTCTCTCTCCCTCGCCCTTCTTCTCTCTAAACTCAGTAAAAAATATATATATATTTTTAAATCAACCAAAAAAAAGATATCCAAAAAGAAACCCATACAACTTGTAAAATATAAAGTTAATAATGGCAATTACTTCTGAGGAAGAACCAGGAGGACAGGATGGTTTATCTTATACATCCATGACTTATCAATAATAAAATTTATAAGCATATGTTCTAATTTTATTATATTTTATACTTTTATGTTGAAAGACTTTATAACACATTTTAAAAAGAAAAAGAACATTTGGAAACAATATTTTTTTAAAAATCAAAATGAAAATTACAAAATATTTAGTAGTGAATGATAAAAGTCTTACAATAATCAAACCTGTGGAATCCAACTAAAACAATAATTAGAGGGAGATTTATAACCTTCAGAATACTTATTAAAAACAAGAAAATTTTAATTTGTATTTTTAAAAGATAGGAAAGTACATAAACACAGAGAAAACGGAAGGAAGGAAATAAAAGCAAAAAGCAGAAATGAGTAAAACAAGAAGCAAAAGAAAATAAAGTTGCTTATGGAAAGTTGCTTATTTATGTATCACATTTTCAGTTGGATCTGGTGGAGGTGATGGGTATATGCTGGTGAAGCAGAGAGGGACAAGGATTCCCCTCAACTTATCTCTCACTAGAGAGGGATGGTAACAGCCCCAAAGGTCATCTTTTAAAATGGTTCCTGTGTAAAGCCCAGGGGAGACTTAGGTACCACTTGGGGAAATATGCACACTGTGGGAGCAGTGCGGGCCACTCCGCCTGCGGCACAGAGCGCTGGTGGGGCGGCGCGCTCTCTAAGAGCCTGGACATGAATGTTGTCTGGCCCGGTGATTCCACTTCTGGGAGCCGCCTGTGGAAATAACCAGAGATGCTCACAAAGGTGAATATGCAGAGAATTGCCTCATAGCCTTGATTCTTCCAGGGGAAATGGCAACAGCTCACATGTCTCCAAATACAGAGAAAAACGGCCTAAGTGAAAATCTTACGCAGCCTGAAAATCATGTTTTCAAAGAATACTTGAGGTCAGAAGCAAAAAACAAAACAAAACTATAATGCAGTATATTTTCAGAGAGAAAACTAGAAGACTGTATACCAAAATATTATTGGTGAATATTCCTGATTGGATGGATTATAGGTAAATCTTGTCACTTTTTTATGTGTTTCAACTGTCTCCAGGAGTATGTTTTATAATCACAAGAAATACTATTTTTCAAAATAAATGGACTCTATGTGATCAAAAAGATTTTAGATATAATGAAATCGATACTATATAAAATTTGAATATACTTAAAGCCGTATTTATCCAGCAGCAGAGAATTGCTATACATTAGTGAATATTCTATATAACTAGATTACCCTTTTAAGCACATTTTAAAAAATTCTATTCCCTATATTAATAATCCTAAAATATATAGTTATCTCTGTCTTATGACATGGTGAGCACAGCAATGTCTTTGAGGACAATTTCTACATCTCAGGCTTTTTGCCTTCACCCCAAGACTATCCCTGTTCCTCTGGCACTTCTGTGTTTTCATTATTAATTTTATGAGTTTTTCATTTTTTATAGAGTCCGCTTTTCATAGTATTTTCATGTCCTTCCCTCTGTCAAGTATCAGCAATCCTCATCTCTTCTTATCATTATCTTCTTTCAACAACCCCTGGCTTGAGCAAATAAATAGCCAGTCTTATTGTAAAATGGGAAAAATAAATAAATAAAGCCAAATACCAGTAAAATGCACACGTTTTAGTGTGTGGAATTGGTTACACCTTTTTAACTTCTCAGGCTTCTGTTTTGCCTGCTTCTGTGTTTCAACTCGTTTCTAAGGAGATAGTGAAGTTCCAAGAGAAATGATTTCAAGAGACAAGGTTATGGTGATACCCTAACAGACAAAGAAAACTGATCAAAGGCTGAATTCAGGGAAACTTGATCAAAACCCCAAATTCAGTGTGATCCCAGGCGGGCCTATCAGGAGCTCCTGAATCGCAGGGTGAGTCTTATCGCACACAGAGCATCTACAGCTTTCTCCTCCACGATGGGCCGCGGAGCAGCAGCAGCAGAGTCTGACGTCCCACCCTGACCTCTTGCAGCAGAATCTGCATTTTAACAAGGTCCCCAGTGAATCACATACACGTGGTTTAACACACCTAAATTTATTCACATGTCCCATGTCCCATGCCCTTCAAGTTTAACCCAACTAAAACATTGTGCCAGGCTGGTGTGGCTCAGTGGTTGAGTGTCAACCCATAAACCAAGAGGCCGCTGGTTCAATCACCAGTAGGGTGCGTGCAGGAGGCATCCGACAGATGTTGCTCATTGTTGTTTCTCTCTCTCCCCCTTCCTCTTGCTATAAAAATCAACAAAAATACACATTTTAAAACCCTATATAATAAAAGGGTAATATGCAAATCAAACTGGAACCACCAGTCGCTATGATGCGCACTGACCACCAGGGGGCAGACACTCAATGCAGGAGCTGCCCCCTGGTGGTCAGTGCACTCCCACAGCAGGAGCACTGCTCAGCCAGAACCCCAAAAGCCAGGTTCACGGCTGGCAAGCCATCAGACAGACATTCCTCAAGGGTTCCCAGACTGCAAGAGGGTGCAGGCCGGGCTGAGAGAACTCCCCCCAACCCTCCTCCACCCGCCCTGAGTGCACAATCTCATGCACCAGGCCTCTAGTATCCTATCTAATAAAAGAATAATATGCAAATTGACCATACCTTCACTACGCCCAATAAGTCATGCCCACAAGCCAATCACAGGGCAAGAGGCCCTTTCCGGCCCTGGGGTCAGGCCAGGCAGGGCTGTGGGCGGGGCCGGCCAGTCATGGCAGGACCCTTGATGGTGCCCACGGTGCCCAGGTCCAGAAAGGGCCTTTCCCTAGAGGCCCTTTCCGGCCCTGGGGTTAGGCCGGGCCTGGCTGAGGGAGGCGAGGACACAGAAGGGGTAAGCCAGGCAGCCTGTGAACATGCACACCCCCTGAGCCGCAGAGCAGCCTGTGAGATATGTGCCTGAGGTCGCTTGGCTGCAGAGTGGTGGGGTCACGAGTTGAACCCAGGTGCATCTCTGCCTGCAGCTCATCACCTCTCCACTGTGCCCGGCCGGGCTTGCCAAAGGATGCCACCTGCGGATGGTGATGCTTGCCAAGTCTACGCTGGGTCCTGAGGCTGGGGAGGGCGGCAGAGGGGAGCATCCCAGCTCCTGCCTCCCAGAGCTCCCGGACTCCAGTGTGAGGCTCAGTCCTGGGGGCAGGAGAGGGGTCAAGACACAGCCCCTGAGACAGAGGAGACCGAGCCACACAACCCAGCCCAGCCTGTGCGCAGAGTGGCAGCAGGGAGTGCGGGAAAGGAAGTGAGAAAGGCGAGAGCTAACACACAAGTGGCAGGGACGTCTCCATGGGCATATCATGATGGTGGCATATATATTTTTTTCAATCACATTACGATGTCATAACTTCAAAAACTTTATTAAATGCCAAAGAGTAAAATACTTTGAAACCTCTTGCTCGCTTTCTCTCTTTCATTGGAAGCAGGTAGTAAACCATTTTCATTTATAGGTGTTCCTTTTTTAAAAAAATCTTCACTGAAGATATATTGGGTCAGGAATCGAACCTGCATCCCAGGTGCATGCCCTGATCGGGAATCTAGACCACAACCTTCTAGTGCCCTGGAAAACACCTCAACCCATTGGGCAACACTGGCCAGTAGTATAGGTGTTACTTTTATTTATGTATTTTTTACTTTGTATAGACATTATTTAAGCAAAAAGTTACCAACTTTTTAAGTAAAGAGGGACAGGCTTACTTTAATATCATTATGTCAAAATAAGTTTATTTGTCTAAATAGAATTATTATAGGTTTTTCTTTTAAAGTGGAGTATCTGGTCCAGCAGATTCCTGAGGCACTTTTTTACTGATGTAAAAATTATTAATTTCTTCGAGAACAATAGACAAATACTTCCAAATTGCTGCTTCTCCTTTTATCTACAATCCGCTGTTAAACGTCAGGATTGGGAGTTGGGTGGGACAGGAAGGTGAAAGGCTAAGCAGCCTGCATGCAGCACCTGTCGGGAGTCAAGAGCTCACTAAATTTTGCTGCTGTTCTGATGTTTCACCAATTATTCCATGTGTTCCCAAACACTTACTCCCCAGCCACCTGCAGTGAGGGCAGGCCTTGCAACTAGCATTTAATAAAGTTTTACTCTTTGGCATTTAATAAAGTTTTTTGAAGTTATGACATCATAATATGATTGATAATATATGCCACCATCATCATAAAACCAGAGGTGCAATCATATTTTAGGGTCCCTTTTAATTAATGCTCTCTTGAAAATGGATTTAGAAACTAAGGTGGAACAGAAAATATCCAGTTGATTCATCAAATTTTTCGTTTTCATTCCATTTTTGCGTTCACTCAACAAATAATTATCAAGAGCCTTGTACGTGTATGCTAGTGTGATAGGATGCAAAGTTGCTCTCGGCTGAGAAGGAAAAATAAGACAGATGCACATTAGTAAGTGTATGAAGAAGAAACTGCTAAGGGCTGAGAGTTTATCAGTTAAGCAATTTTAGGTGCAAGAAACTTGACTCTGGTAACTTGAGCAAAAACAAAAAAAGCATATTGGAAGGGTATTGGGTATGTGTTATTCAGGAAAGGCCAGGTTATGGTGCTGTAACAAACATCCTCCAATGGTTATTTCTAGGTCATACTACATATCACATGTGGGTCTGCAGGGACTCCGCTCTGCACTCAGGGACTCGGCCTACAGAGCATCCGCGCTCTTACAGCTGCATCACCTAAAACACCTGAAACACAGAGCCTCCTCGATGACCGTGCAGGGGTCTCTAGGGATGGAGGTTTGCATGGGGCTTTTTTGCTGCCTCAGCCTGAAACTGGCCTGTGTCATTTCTACTCTAATGTCATCCATCAGAGCTAGTTGCAAGGCCTGCCCTCACTGCAGGTGGCTGAGGAACAAATGTTTGGGAACACGTGGAGTAATTGGTGACTCGCTGACTCTGCTCCAGCCAGGCTCAAAGACTCAAAGGAAAAGCTGAACAATCAACTCTTGCCCTGGACAGGGATCAGAGCAGCTGGGTGACCTGGCCTGCAGGAGCTCAGTCAGACTGTTCTCCATTAGGATGGCCCTGGAGGAAGAGAGCAGCTGATTGGTCTGGTCAGGGGTAAGTGAACAACTTGATTGACAGTTCCAACACAAAGGGGGCGGGATCCTGAATCCAAACAAAACTGGTGAGCTGCTACAGGTGGGCGAAAATACATACCTGCTCCAGAGCCGGTCAAAATACCCAAGTGCTCAGAGCTGACACAGTCGAGAAGGGCTTATAGAAGAGGTGGCATTCAAGAAGAGTCTTGGCAGATGGGATAGGTGTGGTGAGGAGGAGAGCTAATCTAAGCTGAAGGGGCGATATAAGCAAAGCGTGCATGCAGAAGAGTAGCCATCATGGGCTTTGACTAGAAGTAATTTTTAGTTACTTTCTCACCCCACCTTATCCTGTCTGCCTGTGCTCCACATGGCATAAGCTCAGGGGAGCAGTGGGGAGGTCTGGCTGATGTAGCCCCAGCTCCCTCAGAGTCTGGGCCTTGCTCTTCTGTGTTGGCTGGGCCTCTCCTGTGGTGGGGTTGCACCTCCTCACCGCTCCGTGGTCTCGGCGCAGTTGGTGGCTCATTGGGTGGCTTGGGGCTGCTGAGGGGCAGAAGCAGAGTGTCCTCAGTCCCTGTGGCCCAGGTGGCACAGCTTTGCGCCCTTTGCATCCGGGGAGTGAAACTGCTTCACAGGCCCAGGGCAGATGCGGGGGAGGGCTGCACAGGATAGTGAACTGGTAGATGGTTCATGCGGGGCCATCCTTGGGACCAGCTACCGTGGAGGACATACCTGCCCTTGGCCTTCCGACCTCCAGGCTCCTTGTGAGAAACGTGGGGGGAAGTGGGTAAGGCTGGAGGAAAAATGAGTGAGAGCTGGTGGTCCAGGCCTTACATGCCAGCCTGGAGAGTAAACTTGTAAAGCATAACGGCTTCGTGGGCGTTGGTGATGGCACTGGAGGGAGGAGTGAGCGGAGGTCTCCCTCTCCGTGGGCCTCTTTCCGGATTTCCCCTGCGTGTCTCATCGGCCAGAGGCAGTCACCTCGCCACCCCTGCTGCAAAAGAGCCGGGACAGCGGGGATCTGCTAGGGCGGTTGGGATTGCTGTCACTGGCTTCTCCAGTCACGAGTCAGTCTCGGGGCAGGGCCTCTGCGGCTGGATGAGGTGGAGGGGAGAAGGGAACAATGGGGCTGGGCAGGCTCTGCACAGCGGCCGCCACCGGCAACAGAAAGCAGGGAAGGAGGTCCCCGTAGTTTGGGCCAGACGGAGTTAGGGCCTGCACCAGGGCAGAAGCAGGAGAGGGAAATAGGCCAGATGCGAAAAGGGATGCAGAGGTGGAGCGGACAGACCACCACAGTTCTGGCTGTCTTTCATGAGAGAGACAGGGAAAGAGACAGAGACAGAGACAGAGATAGACACAGACACAGACACAGACACAGACACAGACACAGACACAGACACAGACAGACACAGACAGACACAGACACAGATACAGACACAGGCACAGAGACAGGCACAGACACAGAGACAGGCACAGACACAGGCACAGGCACAGACACAGACACAGGCACAGACAGAGAGGGAAGTCAAAGATGATGGCAGCGTTCCAACTTGCCTAACTGGAGGCGACACCTGCACTGAGGCCGAGCACACAGAGGGGAGCAGGGCTGGAGCAGGGTGATGACCGGTCGTAGGCCTTTGGGTTTGAGGGGTCAGAGGGGTAGCAGGGAAACGCCTGCACGGTGTGGGCGCCAAACACTGGATGAGGGAGGCCGGCAGGGCCCGATGTAGGGACGGGGCGTCAGCACGGCGCTGCAGTCAAAGCCACGCTGTCGCCCAGGCCTCTGCTCACATGTGGCCCAGCAGCTCGCACTTCTCCACAGGCTCCTACAGGTGCCTCCCGTGCAGGGGCCGGCGCAGTAGACCCGGGGGTACGGCCACTGACTGTGCACGCACACACGCTGAAGCTTTGCATGTAGACATGCACCCAGTGAGGGACAAGTGAGTTTCTGAATGAGCTGAACAGGGAGGACGTGGGAATGACTCCACTTAGAGAACAGGATGAAAAGTCAGAGAACATGATCAGAGCCAGTACGGGTGCTGTGAGTCAGCCCATGAAGAAGGAGGGGCGAGGGCCGGAGAAGAGGCCTGTGAGCTCAGTGCCGCCGCCATTGCTGACCCTGGAAAGCGTGGAGGTGGAGATGAAATACGGTCAGATTCATGGTGACACCAGCAGAGAGCACGACTCAGAAAGCATCGGCACAGAGAGGATATTTCTTGGCTAAAATTATCCCCCCACTCACCACTTTTTAGCTAGTTTTTGGCTTGCATTAGGGGCAGCACACCTACAAGTATTAACGTAAGTATTATATGAACCTGAACGAGGTACACACCAGTCATCTCTGCTACATCCTCCGAGGCTGGGGGACCGGTAGTTGTGGTAAAACTGTGCTGTGCCTGTGTCTTTCCCAGAACATTTTTCTAGCCACAAAATTAACCAGAAACAAGAGAAGCACAGTCTCCTCCCCCCTCTTCTCAGCAACAGAAAGGCAGAGTCCCCAATAGAAGAGAATAAATAACGGACCAAAACTAAGTTAGGAATACCGGCGAAGCAAGGCTAGGTGGCATGCCATGGTTTCTTTGCCAGCCAGCAGCTGACTGAACTCAAGGTTGTGGTTTAGATTGTGATGCCCGTATGCAATGAACAAGGGGCCAGACTGAGCAAAAACGAAGCCCGGGGTTTCGGGCCATTCCCTTCCTCTGCACTCGCTTTTCCCGCGTGTTCACCCACTTTCTACGGGCAGACTGCACACGTGCTGGTGGACCGGAAGCGCTACCAGCTCTGACCGGGGTTGGCAGCCAGCTCTTTCCCTGATGTGAGTCCGGAGCGGGTGGGGCTGGAGACGGGGCCTCGTCGAAAGCCCGTTGCTGGGGCATCCATGTTCAGGGTTTCCCTCCTGGCACTGCCACTTTCTCTCAAGAGCTGCCAAGTGTCACTTTCTATGATAATGAATTCAATGAACTATATTTCAGCTGCTGATGCTAACCCAGCGAGAAGTGGCCTTCACAATAAGGACACTTGCAGGTGTCACTGAACTGAGTGTTCTCAGGGAGAAGGTCCCAGGGTCGGGCAGCAGCTCAACCGTGCTGCAAAGGCCCCCGCCGTCCTCTCTCTGCTCTGACAGCTTCCACATGCTGGCTTTTAGCCTGTGCTCTGCCCTCGCGGTCACGAAACGGCAGCCGTGGCCCCAGGCATCGCCGCTCTCCACGACTATGTCCAAAGTCTGTTTCTACCTCTCTGTCTTTGGATCAGAGAGGTCATCTTTCCCAGAAGGCTTTGCACGCCCCTATCCAAGTCCCTTGGCCCAGAATGGATCACATGCTAATGCCCCAAGCAAAAACGGGAAGGAGAGCACATGGCACTGTCAGTTTCTATGGTGGGAAAAAGGAGTTGGGACGACTGTTGGGTAGGCAACGAAGATCCGCTGCAAGCAGCAATCCTATCTAATAAAGACAAAATATGCAAATTGACCACCACACCATCACAAAGATGCCAGTGCTCACAGCCACAAGATGGTGGCGCCCAGTCCCCTCAACCCCACCAGGGGGGTGGCCAAAGTCCCCCAGTCCTTTTAGTCCGAACTGATTACTATGGCAAGTGAAACGAGAAAGGTTTTCAGCAAGTGTGAGAAGCAAGCCTTGGCCGGATCAAGGGAGAGCTGGTGGGCTCAGGGCCACTGCCACCAGGGGAGGTCCTCAGAATTCGGTTCTGAAACCTCAGGGACCCACTCCAGCACAGGCAGAGGAGGAAGCACTGCTGCTGCCCACCCAGCACCAGGTCCCTGGTTAAGGAAGCTGGTCCAAGTCACAGCCACAGGGCCTGGCGGGGCTGTGACACCCCAGACCATTGTGGCTGAGCTCTGGAGGGAGCGGCAAGCACCTCCAGGATCACTGTCTGCCCCTGGGCCTCCTCTGGACACCAGTGGAGTGGGCGCGGGTTGAACATTTTAATGAAAATGGGACACCTGCCCCCCATGCTGTTACCCCCAGCCCCCAGTGAGGAGAGGGCAGCAGGATTGGGGGTGCAGCTTCAGGACCCCATTAGGAGGCACTGGGGCTTGGGAGGGTCTGCAAGCAGAGGGCCCCGGTCACTGGGCTGACAGCAGGGCAGACCCGAGGTGCCTCCAGTCGCTGTCACCCACCCAGTGCTGGGCCGAGGGCCCTCACTCCAGAGCTCAGCCATTGGAGGTACCACCCCAGGGTGTTTTTCTTGTTATCTGGCTGGAAATACAGGAGGCAGTTGAATTAGAGTAATTATTGTAATTTAGTTTCTCCAAACTCAGAGCTATTTTCTTTCCAAATACATCAGGGCCCAGGAAATGTTCAAAGAACTGGGGAACCATTCCCAAATCAGGAAGGGAAGTCACAGGGTATATGCTATTGCTATGAATACAGTATTTCCTACTACTTACAACATACACAATGTAATGTATTAGCTGCCTTCCTATTGCATAAAGTACGTATTCTCACAGAGTAATACTGGTAGATATGTTATAGTTATGGTGGCATGTCATATCCTATCTATACTAATAAAAGGGTAATATGCTAATTAGACTGGGAGACCTTCCAGACATCCTTCAGGACAAAGCCATGGCAGCAGGGCTGAGGCAGAGGCAGTTAGGGGCAATCAGGCCAGGAGGGGAGGGCAGTTGGGGGTGATCAGGCTGGCCCAGGTACAGTTGAGGGTGATCAGTCTGGTGGGGAGGGCAGTTGGGGTGATCAGGCTGGCCCAGGGACAGTTGAGGGTGATCAGTCTGGTGGGGAGGGCAGTTGGGGTGATCAGGCAGGCAGGCAGGTGAGTGGTTAGGAGCCAGCAGTCCCAGATTGCGAGAGGAATGTCCTATGGGATCAGGCCTAAACCAGCAGTCAGACATCCCCCAAAGGGTCCCAGATTGGAGAGGGCGCAGGCCAGGCTGAGGGATGCCCCCTTCCCCCAGGCCACTAGTAATGAGAATAAAAAGTGATATAGCTGCTAATATTCATGGAGCTGTCAGGATGTGCCAGGCAGTGTTCCAAGGGGTCAGCATGCCTTACCTTGGCTCATCCCAACCACACTGCTACGAGTCTGGTATTTCACAGGTGAGGAAACTGAGGCTCAGAGAGATTTCTAAAAACTTCCCAGGATCGATCCAGAATTAGGAGGCCCACTCTCAGCCTTTAGGAGACCAGGGTCAGTGAGGCAGCCATTGGCCTCGGAAGACCCACAGTTCAGAGAAAGGCCCAGGCGGGAGCTAAATAAGCGCAAAGTGGTGAGGTAACTGCTATCGATGTAACAGGGCGTGAGTTAGTGAGAAACCGCTGGCCTCAGCCCCTCGCCCCGTTGTGTTTCCAATAAAAGCTCCCAGGGGCTTCAGGAGAGGCGAGCTCCCCAAACTGGGAGGAGGGGTGCAGGCATCCTGGGCTGTGTGACAATGCAGTGCTGCCTCACTGCCCAGGGCTGCGACAGGACCCAGGGAGTGCCTGTGTGAAGTTCTGAGGGGAGGCCCCCCGCCCCCGCTCTGCCCGGGCACCCATGCCCAAGCTGGGAAGGAGCAGAGAGGACCCCACCTACCAGGGCAGGCACTTGGCCGGTGCTGCTCAGATGGGAGCCCAGAGGGCTCTCCGGGAGTGTCTGCCCTGCGTGCCGCTGGCCCTCTCTTCCAGCGCTGGAGGCAGGGAGAGACTCCTGCAGCCACAGAACATAAATGATTAGACGCCGGGGCAGGAGGGCTTGGCATCACACTTAGCTTTCTTCGGAATAACAAATTCCTATGGCCTTTCGTACACCCAGAGCGAGGACTGCCTGGCATCGTAGCTGCATGCACAGGGCGGTGGACACGCAGAACAAGGAGCCGCTGCTTCTGCCATAAGGAGAATTCCCGGGAAGTCTGCACAGACGAGGTGCGGCTGAAGCAGGCGCTGAGGGGTGGCTGGGAGGTCAGGGGGGCAGGAGGGGAAATGTCATGCAAAGGCAGAGAGTCTGCAGCGTGGCCGCCCCTCAGCAGTGTGAGCCCCTGCGCAGGGGTGGACAGAGGTCAGGGGGGAGGCCGCTGAAGGAGGCACGGGACCTGGTCTCGAGCTCCAGGACGTGGGTGGGTAAGACCACACGCAGAAACAAGTCTGAATTGCAGGCTTAAAACTGCAGAAATGAGTTGGAATAAAAGTTCTAAACTTGCACTTAAGCAGAACGTTTTCTTATTTATGAACCGCTGTATCCATTGACATTAACTGTAGCTCCAATATATCACTCAGACACAATAGGGGTAAATTTTCCCTGACCACAATGGTCTTGGATGCCAGAAACATGATTTTCCTCGTGTTAAGTCTGACCTGCGTGCCCAGTGACAAGGCCGGTGAAAAGCTAACCACTGTCACTCTGAAAGCCTCCCCAGCCGGAGTCGAGTGAAAATCCAGGGTGTGATCCGTCCGGATGGTGGGGAAGGCCCGCCGTTTCAGTCCGAGTGACTTCCAGAACGTGGCTCCCTCTGCTGTCACCCGAGCTGGCTCCCCGAGGCAGGGCACGGACCTTTCCCTGGTCAGCGACCCGGGGGACACCGGGCAGCCATTGCCTCTGAGCTGGGCACAGGCCCCGGCTGCTGCCCGGGACCTCCGACTGGCCATGGCCCCAGAGCAGGGAATCGGCCCGGCTCAGCCCACTTCTGGGGGCCCGGATCCCCCAGGCCCTGTCAGGTTAAAGCTCAAGTGTCGAAGCCTGCTCTAAAGCAGCGTTTTTCAAACTGAAGATCATGGCCCATCAATAGCTTATAAAATCAATTTAATGGATCGTGGCCTATAATTCTGTAATTATTATATGTATTATTTCTTATTGTTTAAGATTTGAAGGGTGAGATGACTCGTTGAATTTTATTTAATGATTCATTTGTTTTGGTCATGCATACATTTGCTTTTTTCAACCATCTAACAACTTTTTATGTTTTTTTTTGCCAAACATCTGATTATGAATATGTTCAAACACATCAAAAGTTGAAAGAACTGAACAGTGAACATGCATATGCCCATAATCTAGAATCTACTGTTAATATATTTTTTTAATTTTGAAGATTAAGGTGTAATTTACATACAGTGAGATTCACCCATTTTAGGGTACAGTCCTGTGAGTAGCCACCACCACAGTCGAGTAGCCGCCACCACAACCATCATACAGAGGAGTCTCCTCCAACCCGAGAGATTCTCCCCAGCCCTTTGCAGCGTGCCCCCCTCCCCGGGCCCCTGCCATCCCTGGTCTACGTTCTCTCTCATTCTTTCATAATGCATTGGAGATTCTTCCACAGTGTGTGTAAAGCAGGAGATGTTTAAAAATTGCTAAACCGTATTCCATCACGTGGATGTACTCTTTACCCACACGGCAGCTGGGATGTCTGGGTTGTTTTCATTTATTGGTAATTAATGGCAATTACCAATACAGTCGCCATAAACACTTGCCGATGGGTTTTTGTGAACCTGAGTTCTCCAGGGTAAATGCCTAGACAAGTGGGTCGTGTGGTAAAATGTGTTTTATGTTTATAAGAAACGGCCACACTTTTTCCCCGATGACGGTACCATTTTGCTTTCTCAGCAGCAATTATGAGAATTCCAGTAACTCCAACCCTCATCATCAGCTGGTATTGTCTACGTATTTAAAACATGTAAGCCATTGCAATCTGCGAGTCGAAGCGTCTCGCAGTGGTTTTATTTTGCAATTCCCTGATGACTAATGATGTTGGTCATCTTTCATGAGCTTCTTGCTATGCATCTTTATTTATTGGCGAAATGTAGGTTCAAGTCTGTTCATCCAGAGTTGTTTTCTTATTGAGTGCTGGGAGTTCTTTATATATTATGGATATAAGTCCTTTGTCAGATATATCATTTGCAAATATTTTTCACAGTCCGATGCGTATCTTTTTGTTTCCTTAGTAGTAACCTTTGAAGAGCAGAAGTGTTTGCTGAAGTGCAACTCTCATTTTTCATTTGCATTCACATGAAGGTTTTAAAACAGCTTTACTGAGATACAAACCCTACAACCTATCCATTTAAGTGTACGATGCTGAGTTTTTCAGTATATATGCAGGACTGGGCAACCTTCACCACAAGCAATTTTTAGAACATTTTTGTTCCCCAAGAAGAGACCCTGGAGCCCTCCACCATCAGTTATTCTTCCAGTCCCATTGCCAGTTCTGGACAATTTTTATCTACTTCCTGTCTCCATAGACATTTCACAAAAGTACCATCACACAACATGTGATCCTTTGTGACCAGCTTCTTTCACTTAACGTGTTTTCAAAGGTCATCCATGTTGTTGCATGTACCTGTTCTCCATTTTTTTCAATTCCTAAATAATTTTTCTTAAATGAATACACCACATTTTATTTGCCCACTATCAGTGAACATTCATGTACAAGTTTCTCTATGGACACATGTTTTAATTTCTCTTGGGTATGTACCTAGGAGCAGAATTGCTGGATCAAATGTCAGCATATTTAAATCATTGGGAGGACTGCCAGACTGTTCTCTAAAGGGCTGTCCATGTTATAGTCCCATCAGCAGCATATGAGGGTGTGAAGTGATGTCTCACTGTGGTTTTAATTTGCATTTCCCTGATGATGCTGAGCATCTTTTCATGAGCTTCTGGGCTTCTTGTACACCTTTTCTGGAGAACTACATATTCATATCCTTTGCCCATTTTTAAATTGGGACTTCTGTGTTGTTATTACTGAACTAGTATCCCAAAGCATGGATTTGCCCACATTAAAAGGAAATTAATTAGAAGGTAGGCCAGTGGGACAGAACTGGGCAAGACAGGCTGGACTTATCCTGGAGCCAACCTCCCACAGTCTCTCCCCAACCAGCTGCACCTCTCTGCAGGTGGGGTCTCTCCTCCTGGCCTGCGAGGATCAGGCCGAAACCAGCTATCCAACATCCCCTGAGGGGTCTCAGATTGCAAGAGGGCAGTTCTCAGGTGATGCACCCTGGAATCAGGCTCCTTCCTGTCTGGTTCCAGGCTGCATCGCCCAATAACTGCTGCTGCCAAGTTACCACAGCTTAGCAGCTCCTGTGTTGAGCATCATGGCATGTCGTAGCTACTAGTCGAATGATCAGACAGTTGCTTAGCCTTTTTTATATATAGACTAGAGGCCCATGCACGAAATTCGTGCAAGAGTAGTCCATTCTTGCCCCAGCTGCCGGCACCAGCTTCCCTCTGGCACCCAGGACCCGGGCTTCCCTCTCAGCCCCAGCTTCGTCTGGAAGGTTATCTGGAAGGATGTCCAGAAGGACATCTGGTCTAATTAGCATACTATGGTTGTATTATTACAGATTATAATTGTTGTTTACATATTCTAGATACAACGCTCTTATCTGCTTATTTGTAAAAGTTTTCTTCCATTCTGTGGATTGTCTTTTCACTTTCTTGGTGGTGTCCTTTAAAGCACAAAGGCTTTAAAAATTGATGATGTCAAGTTCATCTATTTTTTTCTTTTGTTTTTTGTACTTTTGTGCCATAACTAAGAAACCATTGCCTAATCAAATTCAGGAAGATTTACACTTATGTTTTCTTCTATTAATTTTGTATATTAGCTCTTACATGTAGGTCCTTGTTCTATTTGAGTTAATTTTTGTATATGATGTGAGATAAGGATCCAATTTTATTCTTTGCATGTGGATCTGCAGTTATCTCAGCACCATTTATTGAAGAGGTTAGGCTTTCCTCACTGAATTGTCTTAACATGCATTAATATTTTATTGTATTTGCTTTATGACATATCTGTCCGTCTTCCCATTCCTCTAGCCATCCATCAATATATCTTGTTTTTTATGTATTTCAAAAAGTGATTTACAAATACCAGAATACTTCAGCATGAATATCATCAACTACAGTTCAACATTTGTCCCCAATTTTAATGTAAAATTTACATACAATGAAATGCATAATCTAAGTGTCCCATTTGATTAGTTTTGACAGATGCATTCACTTGTGCAATGCAAATCCCTTATCAAGATATAGAACATTGACACCACCCAGAAAGTTCCCTCACGTGCATTTATTTTTATACATATTTATTTTTAACAAATGCATGTGACTATGTAACCACCACCCCAATCAAAACATAGAACATGTCTATCTCTAAAGGAAGTTCTGCTTCCCTTCTTTGCAGTTAACCTCGCCCCAACCCAGCTGCACCCAAACAGCCACTAATCTTATTTCCACCACTATAGCTTAGTTCTGCTGTTACAGAATTTCACATGCATGAAATTCTATGATGTGTACTACTTTGTGATTGGCTGATTTTGCCCCTTTAGGACTGAATAAAAAATATATGAATGAATGGCATCTTGCAAGGTGAAATATTGCTTTGTTAACGTGTGTGTATGTGTGTGTATTTGTGTGTGTGCATGTGTGTGTATGGTTGTACTAAGCCAAAATAGAAAATGCATTTCTTTCTTTCAATATACATTTTATTTTTTAATACATATTTTTATTGATTTCAGAGAGAAAAAAAAGGGAGATAGACATGAGAGAATCATTGATTGGCTGCCTCCTGCATGCCCTTAATGGAGACCGAGCCAGCAACTTAGGCATGTGCCATTAACTGGAATCAAACCCAGGACCCTTCAATCCACAGGCTGAAGCTCTATCCACTGAGCCATACCAGCTAGGGCTCAATATATTTTTAATAAATCTTTATTGTTCAGATTATTACAATTGTTCCTCTTTTTCCCTTAGCTACCCTCCATTCGGTTCCCATCCCACCCTCTGCCATTACCCTCTCCCCCCACTGTCCTCATGCATAGGTGTGTGATTTTTGTCTAGTCTCTTCCCTCACCTCCACCCCTTTCCCCCAGAGAATTGTCAACACTCTATTTTGATGCCCCTGATTCTATTATATTTACCAGTTTATTCTGTTCATCAGATTTTTAATCACTTGACTTTTAGAATCACTTGTTGATAGATATGTATTTGTTGTTCATAATTTTTATCTTTACCTTTTTCTTCTTCTTCCTCTTCTTAAATAATACCTTTCAGCATTTCATATAATACTAGTTTGGCAGTGATGAACTCCTTTAGCTTTTTCTTATCTGTGAAGCTCTTTATCTGCCCTTCAATTCTGAATGATAGCTTTGCTGGTAGAGTAATCTTGGTTGTACGTTCTTTCTATTCAACACTTTGAATATTTCTTGCCACTCCCATCTGGCCTGCATAGTTTCTATTGAGAAATCAGCTGACAATTATACGGGTGCTCCCTTATAGGTAACTAACTGTTTTTCTCTTGCTGCTTTTAAGATTCTCTCTTTGTCTTTTGCTCTTAGCATTTTAATTATGATGTGCCTTGGTATGGTCCTCTTTGGATTCCTTTTGTTTGGGATTCTGTGTGCTTCCTGGACTTGTAAGTTTATTCCTTTCACTAGGTGGAGGAAGTTTTCTGTCATTATTTCTTTAAATGTGTTTTCAGTATCTTGCTCTCTCTCTTCTTCTGACATCCCCATAATTCAGATGTTGGTACACTTGAGGTTGTCCCAGAGGCTTCTTACACTATCTTCATATTTTTAGATTCTTTTTTCTTTTTGCTTTTCTGATTGGGTGTTTTTGCTTCTTTGTATTTCAAATCTTCGACTTGATTCTTGCAATCCTCTAGTCTGCTGTTGGATCTCTGTATATTACTTTTTATTTCAGTCATTGTATGTCTAATTTCTAGTTGGTCCTTTTTCATAACCTTGAGGGTCTTGCTAAATTTATTGGCCTTTTCTAGAAAATTCCTGAAAAACCTTATAACTGGTTTTGAACTCTATATCCAGTCATTTACTTTCCTCTATTTCTTTCATTTGTGATCTGTTTCTTTGTCTCCACCTTTTGGCTGCTTACCTGAGTTGATAGAGTGGCTTTGTGTGCTAGATGTCCAATAGGGCCCAGTGGCTCAGCCTCCCCATATATCTGAGGTGGACACTCTTGGTGCACCCCTTTGTAGGCTGTGTGCACAGACTTGTTGTAATTAAGCTTTGATTGTTGTTGGTATCACTGGGAGGAATTGACCTCTAGACCAATTGGCTGTGAGGATCAGCTGTGTCTATGAGACACCCTTATGAGACAAGACTTGCAAAAGCCTCTGGGCTCAGCTTAAATGGGCAGAGTCTCAGGGCAGAGCAGACAGCAACGGCTTCCCATTAGCCCTGCCCTAAGAGGCCCCTGGATCTCAGTGTCCTGTGGTAATCACTGCAAGCACCCTGAGAGAAAGTCATCCTCGAGTTTTGCCCGCTGCCAGACAATCCAATTTCTCCCCGAATGAATCTGGGTCCCCAGAGTCTTGCCCAGAACTAGAGTTTAGAGCAGTCGGGAGCTTTTGTCTCCCTCCCAATTGAGAAAGCCAGCCACGTACTCAGTTGCCAGCCCTCTCTGCTCATGCACCCGCCTCCTTACCTCTGCCTTCTGTAGCTCCTCTGAGTCTCAGAATGCTGTTCTCTTTCCTTCTAGATGTAGAATTGCCACTCAGCCAGCCTTCCTATGGTTCTGGATGATGCCTATTCTGTCTTTTAGTTGTAGTTTTGAAATTGTTGTGCAAGGCAGCAGTTTAGGTGTTTACCTATGCCGCCATCTTGGTTTCTCGGGGCTTAATATATTTTTATTGATTCCAGAGAGGAAGGGAGAGGGAGAAGGAGAGAGATAGAAACATCAATGATAAGAGAGAATCACTGATCGGCTGCCTCTTGCATGCCCCCCACTTGGGACTGAGCCTGCAACCTGTGCATGTGTCCTGATTGGGAATTGAACTGTGACCTCCAGGTTCATAGGTCAATGCTCAACCACTGGGCCATGCCAGCCAGGTGAAAATGCATTTCTTACTGTGGATTGTAATCAAAGAGATTTAAAAGTTACTCTTCTCCTCGAACAGAGCCCTGTTTCTTTCCTTCCTGCCCTGTCACTCTCCCTGCCTCATCAGCATCCCGATCGTATATCAATTACCCCAGTTATTGGTCTCCCCTTCATACCTTTCAAGTTTTGTTCCTTCTTTTGTGTCACTCCCCACCTGGTCTCACTCCCCTCACACTGCAGAACTCCTGCTCATCCATCAGATGCCCTCCTAGTTGGTCTCTCCTCTAGAAAACCTCTCTGTTCCTGTCCTCCTTTGTTAGAACTGGTACCAGGTCTTATTCACCTTTGCAGTCCCCAGCTCCTAGGATGTCATGATTGATAACAGGCATCAGTAAATAGTCATTGAATGAAAGAATGAACCCCAGGGCTCTGGGTGTCAGGGTTTTAGATAAACCAACCTGATTCTTTCCCAAGGCCCCATTCTGCTTATGTTATATCTCTGATTTGTTAACCATCATGCTTTACAATCTCCTTTAATTGCCCTGAAATCTTAGTCTTTCAGTTTCTTCTCCCTATACCCAATGTGAGGCCGTTCATCATTGTTACTCCCTCCCAAAGAAGCTGAGGCTAACAATTCTCATTTATGAGGATGACATCATAGCCTTATCTCTGTGGCCTTTGCCCCAGGATCCTCCCCAATCTTGCCAAAGTGATATAAATTCTGTGACTGTGGATATGGGAGGAAGTGTGTAAGATGTGTGTGCACCTGCACCCAGAGAGATGTTCAACAAAATGTCACGGAGGCTACATCTGAGATTTCAGATTATTTCACTTAATTTTTTTATTATATGTTTTTACTGATTTCACAGAGTAAGGAGGAGAGAGAGAGATAGAAACAACAATGATGAGAGAGAATCAGTGATTGGCTGCTTCCTGTACTCCTCATACTGGGATCAAGCCTGCAACCCGGGGCTTGTGTCCTGACCTCCTGGTTCATAAGTTGATGCTCAACCACTGACTCACACAGGCCAGGCTCACTTAATTTTGTGTACTTTTCTGTATTGCTTTAGCTTTCTAACTGAGAATTTCATCCATTACCTACTGCTATGGTAATGCTGCCACAAGCCCTCTGTGGCCTGCAACCGTAAGCATTTATTACTCACACTGGGTTGATGACTAGGAGGCTCTGCTGATCTTGGCTGGACTCTCATGTCTGGGCATAGACTGGCTGATCTAGACTGGCCATGACTGGGAAAATGAAGGTGACTTTGTGCCACATTATTTCCAATCTTGTGGGAGAGTCCATTCTGGAGACATCCTCATGACAATGACATGAATGCAAATAAGTCCAATCATGGGAGCAAATTTCAGGTTTCTGCCCCATCACATCTTTTAACATCCCACTTTTCCAAAACAAGTCATGTGGCTGAGCTCACAGTCCAAAATGAGAGACATTTATAAATTACATTGCAAAGACTGTGGGTACAGGGAGGGAAGGATAAAGAATTGGGACCATTATTGCAATCTCCTACAAAGGAGTTCTAACTTTATATTCAGAAAAAAGCATTAAAGCTGGTATTGTGCAAGATGGCTGCCAGAGCTCCAGCCCAAATCCTCCAACTGGTACAGGTGAAAGATACCTGTGGAAAGAGGGGTGGCCATTTCAACCCCAGAAAAATCTCAAAGTGTCTCGTGGGCTCTGATGGACCACATGCCAATCTCTGACCAAATCACTAAGGCTGAGGCACCACAATGTTCTGATTGGCCACTCCTGAGTCACCTGCTCACTCTTGAAGAAATGTCAAGGATGCTGCAGGAGGGGATGACGTAGATAAGATGGCCTCAAGGCTCCTGAGACAAGGGCTGGAGTGCACTTCACTGGCACGGGGATGATCCCAGAAGACACTGAGAGAATGGGGAAGTGAAGGAGGAGGGAGAGAAGCTGGTGAAGGTGTGTTCACGAGCTTGGTGACCTGGACTCCGTCTCTCTGGGACCTCTGGGAGTCTGCTGTCCGTGTCTCAGAGCTGCCTCCCACATTTTCTGAGAGTGAAGACACGGGTGTTCATCCTCCAATTCCAGTCATCACTGCCGAGGCCTGCTCTTGTGGGCATCAACTCTCCATACAACCTCTGCACAGGTGAAGCTGGCCTAGTGGCCAGAGAATGCCCTTGGGCAGAGTCTCAGGTGCTGCCAGCAAGAAGCTAGGACTGGTAGGTGAGAGAGGATATGGGTGAGGCATAGACAGTGTCTACTGCAGTGGGAAAAACAGGTCATGATGCCAACCAGCTATTAGGACATTGGCTCATTTTGGTCTGGGTCCTTCTCTCAAGGAAAGGAGGCCATAGGAGCCACCTCTGGGTAGAGTCCCGGAGAAGAAGAAAGCAGAGGGGGTGAGGGCACAGGTTGTGGAGTAGGGCTGATATGGTGATCTCCCAGTGTTCTCTTACTGGCTGTGAGACCTTGGGAAAGTTACTTAACCTCTCTGAGCCTCGACTTCCTCATCTGTAAAATGGGAATATAAAGGGTTGTTTGAAGATTAAATGAGATAACTGATTATATAGCACTGGACACATGGTAACCGAAGATCGAAATAAATGAAGAGATATTCTGTTTATGAATAGATAAATTCAATATCGTTAAAATGCCAATGTTTCCTAACTTAATCTACAGATTCAACACATCCCAATAAAATCCCAGCAAGATATCTTGTGATTATTGACAAACTGATTCTAAAGTTTCTATGGAAAGACAAAAGATCCATAACAGCCATCATAATACTGAAGAAGAAGACAAAAAACTTGAAGGACCAGCATTATCCAACTTTAAGAGTTATAAAACCACAGTAATCAAAACAACATGGTATTAGAAAAAGAATAGACACACAGATCAATGGAGTCGAATAAAATCCCAGGGGGAAAAACCCACATAAATATATTCAACTTATCTTTGACAAAGGAACAAAGACAATTTGATGGAGAAAAGACAGTTTTTTCAACAAATGGGGCTGGAATAACAGTACATTCATTTGAGAAAAGAGAAAGAAAATAAAGAAGGAAAGGGGGAAAAAGAACCTAGACATAGGCCTTCTACCTTTCACAAAAATAACACTAAATAGACCATGGACCTAAATGTACAATGAAAAGCCATACAATTTCTAGAAGGTACCATAGGAGAAAATTTAGGATCTAAGTTTAGCAATGAGTTTTTAGATCAACACTTTCTTTCAATGAAAGAAAAACTTTGTTAAGTTGGACTTTATTAAAATTTAAAGCTTCTGCTATAAAAAAAATACTTAAGATCATTAAAAACGAAGCCAAAGACTTGGAGAAAAATATTCGCAAAACACATATCCAGTAAAGGATTTATATCCAAACCATACAAAGAATTTTTAAAACTCAACAAGAAGATAACAACCCAATTTTATTTTTTAATATATATTTTAATCTTTATTGTTCAGTTTATTAATTACATTGTTTCCCCTTTTTCCCCCCTATAGCTCCCCTCCACCCAGTACTCATCCCATCCTCCACCCTCACCTTCCCCTCACTATCCTCTCCCATAGGTGCATGATTTTTGTCCAGTCTCTTACTGCACCTCTCACACCCCTTTTCTCCCCAAGAATTGTCAGTCCATTCCCTCTCTATTCCCATGATTCTGTTACATTCACCAGTTTATTCTGTTCATCAGATTTTTAATTCACTTGATTTTTAGATTCACATGTTGATAGATGTGTATTTGTTGTTCATAATTTTTATTTTTACCTTTTTCTTCTTCCTCTTCTTAAAGAATACCTTTCAGCGTTTCATATAATACTGGTTTGGTGGTGATGAACTCCTTTAGCTTTTTATTATCTGCGAAGCACTTTATCTGACCTTCAAGTCTGAATGATAGCTTTGCTGGGTAGAGTAATTATGGTTGTAGATTCTTGCTATTCATCACTTTGAATATTTCTTGAACTCCTGTATAGTTTCTGTTGAGAAATCAGCTGACAATTGTATGGGTGCTCCCTTGTAGGTAACTAACTCTTTTTCTCTTGCTGCTTTTAATATTCTCTGTTTGTCTTTTGCTCTTGGCATTTTAATTATGATGTGTCTTGGTGTGGTCCTCTTTGGATTCCTATAGTTTGGGGTTCTGTGTGCTTCTTGGACTTTTAAGTCTATTTCTTTCACCAGGTGTGGGAAATTTTCCATCACTATTTCTTCAAATAGGTTTTTATTATCTTGCTCGCTCTCTTTTTCTGGCACTCCTATAATTCGGATGTTGGTATGCTTGAGGTTATCCCAGAAGCCCCTTACACTATCTTCAATTTTTTGGATTCTTTTTGCTTCTTGCTTTTCCGGCTAAGTGGATTTTGCTTCTTTGTATTTCAAATCTTTGACTTGATTCTTGTGGTCCTCTAGACTACTTTTAGGTCTTTTTATAATATTTTTTATTTCAGTCAGTGTATGCCTAATTTCTAGTTGGTCCTTTTTCATATCCTCGAAGGTCTCATTAAGTTCATCAGCCTTTTCTAGGAGCCTCTTGAAAAACCTTATAACCGTGGTTTTGAACTCTATGTCCAGTTGTTTTTTTCCCTCCATTTCTTTCACATCTGATTTCTTTCCATGTCTCTTCATTTTGGCTGCTTCCCTGAGTTGGTCGATTAGCTTTGTGTGGTAGATGTCCTCTAGGGGACAGTGGCTCAGCCTCCCCAGTTACCTGAGGTGGATACTCTTGGTGAAGCCCTTTATGGGTTGCACAGTCTTATTGTAGTTAAGCCTAGATTATTGTTGTTAGCACTAGGAGGGTTTGACCTCCAGGCCAATTGTCTGTGAGGGTCAGCTGTGCTCAGGTTGGGTGGGCAGAGTCTCCGGGCTGAGCAGGAAGCCTTGATTTCTGTCAGCTCCACCCTATACAGAACCTGGGTCTCTGTGCCTGGTGGTAATGGCTGCATGCACCTCTAAGAGAAAGCTGCCGCTGAGCTCTACCCACTCCCAGACAATTCAGCCTCTCCCCAAATGAGTCTGCATACCCAAAGTCTCACCCAGGGTTGTAAAACAACGCAGTCCAGTGGTTTCTCAAATGAGAGAGCAAGTCACGAGTCCTCTCTGTGCACTCACGAACTTCTGCTGATCCCAATTTTTACTCGCCCTCTCCACAAGCTAGCAGACCTTTGTAGTACCAGAGTTTCAGCGTGCTTCCTTACTGTCCAGTTTCACCCCGTATGAGTGTGGGTTCCCCAGACCTCATCCGGAACTGGGGAATCAGTGCAGTGGAACACCTTTGTCTCCCTCCCTGTTTGAGAAAACCAGCTGGGTTTGCATCTGCCCGCCCTATCTGCTCACACACGCACGGCTCCAAACCTCTGACTCCGAGAGTATCTTCAACGCTGCCCTCCACCACTCCTCTGAGTCACAGTGTTCCATCTTTACTTTTATTTGTGAAATTTTCACTCAGCCAGCTTTCTGGTGGTTCTGGATGATGTTTGTTCTGTCGTTAAGTTGTAGTTTTGAAATTGTTGTGTGGGACAGCAAGATAGGTGTTTACTTATGCCACCATCTTGGTTCCTCCCAATAACAATCCAATTTTAAAATGGGCAAAAGATCTCAACAGACAATATACACACAGATGACCCATAAGCACAAGGAAAGATGCTTAACTGATATGTCTTTAAGGAAATTGCAAATTAAAAGAATCATGAGAGAGGAGAGGAACCAAGATGGCAGCATAAGTAAACACCCATACTGCTGCCCCGTACAACAATTTCAAAACTACAACTAAAAATCAAAATGGACATCATTCAGAACCACCAGAGGGCTGAGTGGACATTCCACAAATAGAAGGCAAGATAAAAGACACTGTGACTCAGAGGAGCTGCGGAGGACAGAGTTGCAGATAGACGAGCCAGAGGTTTGGAACTGCATGCAAGAGGAAAGGGTGGGCAGCTGTAAATCCGGCTGGTTTTCTCGAACTGGGATGGAGACAAAGGCATCCCACTGCACTGAGCCCTGGTTCCAGGCGAGTCTCAGGGAACCTAGACTCATACAGGGTGAAACAGGACAGTAAGGAGGAAGCACACTGAAACTCCAGAGCTGCAGAGGCACGCAGCTATCAGAGAGGGCTTGTGGCTGGCTCTATTGTTCAGGAGGAAAAAAAAACCCACCGGACTGCTTTATTTTCCCATTCCGGGTGAGTCTTTGGGTGTCCAGACTCATTTGGGGAGAAACTGGACTGTCCGGCAGTGGGAAGAGCTCTGAGCAGCTTTCTCTCAGAGGTGCGAGCAGCCGTTGCTGCAAGGCACGGAGACCCAGGAGCTGTTTAGGGTGGGGTTGATGGAAAACCAAGGCTGCCTGCTCAGCCCTGAGACTCCACCCCACCCAGGCTGAGCACATATGCTCTCCCAGTGTAAACACAGCTGATCCTCACAGCCAATTGGCCTGGAGGTCAACCTCTCCCAGCAATACCAACAACAATCCAGGCTTAACTACAACAAGACAGTGCTTCCCATAAAGGGGTGCATCAAGAGTATCCACCTCAGGTAACTGGGGAGGCTGAGCCACTGTCCCCTAAAGGACACCTACCACACAAACCTACTCAACCAACTCAGGAAAGCAGCCAAAATGTGGAGACAATGTAACAGATCACATGTGAAAGAAATGGAGGGAAAATAACAACTGGACATAGAGTTCAAAACCACGGTTATAAGGTTTTTCAGGAGGCTCCTAGAAAAGGCCAATAAATTAAACGAGACCCTTGAGGATATGAGCAAAATCCTTGAGAATATGAACAAGACCCTCGAGGATATGAGCAAGACTCTGGAGGACATAAAAAAGTACCAACTAGAAATTAGACATACACTGACTGAAATTTTAAAAAAAAACACATTATA
The DNA here is from genome assembly GCA_027563665.1 of Antrozous pallidus. Classification (NCBI taxonomy): domain Eukaryota; kingdom Metazoa; phylum Chordata; class Mammalia; order Chiroptera; family Vespertilionidae; genus Antrozous; species Antrozous pallidus. The sequence goes on along the minus strand of CM050512.1, from coordinate 114,305,016 downwards.
CAGAGACCTAAAAGCAGACTAGAGGATCACAAGAATCAAGTCAAAGATTTGAAATACAAAGAAGCAAAAATCACTCAGCCAGAAAAGCAAAAAGCAAAAAAAAATCCAAAAAATTGAAGATAGTGTAAAGAGCTTCTGGGACAACCTCAAGCACACCAACATCCGAATTATGGGGGTGCCAGAAGAAGAGAGAAAGCAAGATATTGAAAACCTATTTGAAGAAATAGTGACCGAAAACTTCCCCCACCTGGTGAAAGAAATAGACTTAAAAGTCCAGGTAGCGGAGGAAATCAAGATGGCGGCATAGGTAAAACACCTATCTTGCCATCATATTCAGCAATTTTAATACCACAACTTAACGAAAGAACAAACACCTTTCAGAATCACCAGAAAGCTGGCCGAGTGAAAATTCCACACAAAAAAGTGAAGATAAGACACTGTAACTCGGAGGAGCGGCGGCGGACAGCATTGGAAGATTCACGCGGAGAGAGGTTTGGAGCGCGCACCAGTGGAGAGGGTGGGCGGCTGAAAACCGGCCAGTTTTCTCGAACGGGGAGACAAAGGTATCCCACTGGACTGATTCTCCAGCTCTGGGCGAAGTCCAGGGAACCCACTATCACATGGGGTGAAAACTGGACAGTGGGAGGGCACGCCAAAGCTCGGGTGCTGCAGGGGTCTCCCGGCTTGTGGAGAAGGCAGCTTGCGTGAACAGCTCAGCTGCGTGACTGCACAGAGAGCGCTCTGCGACTCGCTCTCTCATTCGGAAAACCATCAGACTGCTTTGTTTTATGACCCTGGGTGACACATTGGGCGTGTAGACTCGTTTGGGGAGAGTCTGAATTCCCAGGCAGCCGGTAGAGCTCGGCAGCGGCTCTCTCTCAGAGGTACTGGGGGCCATTGCCACCGACACAGAGCCCCTGGGGCCGCATAGGGCGGAGCTAATGGCTGTCTGCTTGGCCTGGAGACTCTGCCCATCCAACCTGAGCACAGCTGAACTTCATAGACAATTGGCCTGGAGATCAACCCCTCCAAGTGCTAACAACGATTAACTGAGCTTAACTTCAGCAAGACTGTGCAACCCATATCCACCTCAGGTAACTGGGGAGGCTGAGCCACTGTCCCTAGTAGGAAGTCTACCACACAAAGCTAATTGACCAACTCAGGGAAGCAGCCACCATGCAGAGACATAGAAAGAAATCAGATGTGAAAGAAATGGAGGAAAAAAAACGATTGGACATGGAATTCAAAACCACGGTTATAGGGCTTCTCAAGAGGTTCCTAGAAAAGGTCGAGTCCTATAAGGAAATAAGCAAGACCGCAAAGGAAATGAATGAGTCCTACAAGGAAATGAATAAGACCCTCAAGGATATGAACGAGACCTGCAAGGAAATGATCAAGACCAATGTGGAAATGAATGAGTCCTACAAGGAAATGAAGGAGACCCTCAAGGATATGAAGGAGACTCTCAAGGATATGAAAAAGGACCAACCAGAAATTAAGCATACACTGACTGAAATAAAAAATATTATACAAAGACCTAAAAGTGCTCTGGAGCACCCCAAGAACCAAGTTAAAGATTTGAAATACAAGGAGGTAAAATCCACTCAGCTGAAAAAGCAAGAAACCAAAGAATTCAAAAAATTGAAGATAGTGTAAGGGGCCTCTGGGACAACCTCAAGCATACCAACATCCGAATTATAGGGGTGCCAGAAAAAGAGAGAGAGCAAGACAATGAAAACCTATTTGAAGAAATAGTGACCGAAAACTTCCCACTCCTGGTGAAAGAAATTGACTTAGGAGTCCAAGAAGCGCACCGAACCCCAATATATAGGAACCCTAAGAGGACCACACCAAGGCACATCATAATTAAAATGCCAAGAGCAAAAGACAAAGAGAGAATATTAAAAGCAGCAAGAGAAAAACAGATGGTTACCTATAAGGGAGCACCCATACGATTGTCAGCGAATTTCTCAACAGAAACGATGCAGGCCAGACGGGGGTGGCAAGAAATATTCAAAGTGATGAATAGCAAGAATCTACAACCAAGATTACTCTATCCAGCAAAGCTATCATGCAGAATTGAAGGTCAAATAAAGTGCTTCGCAGATAAGAAAAAGCTAAAGGAGTTCATCACCACAAAACCAATATTATATGAAATGCTGAAAGATATTCTTTAAGAAGAGGAAGAAGAAAAAGATAAAAGTGTAAATTAGGAAGAACAAATACACATCTATCAACAAATGAATCTAAAAATCAAGTGAATGAATAAGCTGATGAACAGGATAAACTGGTGAATGTAATAGAATCACGGACATAGAGAGGGAATGGACTGACAACTCTTGGGGAGAAAGGGGGTGTGGGAAGTGCAACAAGAGCCTGGACAAAAATCATGCACCTATGGGAGAGGACGGGGGGGTGGGTGAGGGTGGAGGGTGGGATGGGTACCAGGTAGAGGGAAACTACAGGGTGGGGGAAAAAAGGGAACAATGTAATTAATAAACTGAACAATAAAGATAAAAAATAAATTAATTAATTAACTAACTAATTAATTAATTAATTTATAAAATAAAAAAGTCTAGGAAGCACACCAAACCCCAAACAAAAGGAATCCAAAAAGGACCACACCAAGACACATCATAATTTAAATGCCAAGAGCAAAAGACAAACAGAGAATATTAAAAGCAGCAAGAGAAAAAGAGTTAGTTATCTACATGGGAGCACCCATAAGATTGTCAGCTGATTTCTCAACAGAAACTATGCAGGAGTTGCAAGAAATATTCAAAGTGATGAATAGCAAGAATCTACAACCAAGATTACTCTACCCAGCAAAGCTATCATTCAGACTTGAAGGTCAGATAAAGTGCTTCGCAGATTATAAAAAGCTAAAGGAGTTCATCAAAACCAAACCAGTATTATATGAAATGCTGAAAGGTATTCTTTAAGAAGAGGAAGAGGAAGAAAAAGGTAAAGATAAAATTTATGAACAACAAATACACATTTATCAACATGTGAATCTAAAAATCAAGTGAATTAAAAATCTGATGAACAGAATAAACTGGTGAATAGAATAGAATCAGGGGCATAGAAAGAAGACTAACAATTCTTGGGGGAAAAGTGGTGTGGGGGTGTGGGAAGAGACTCGACAAAGGGGGAGGTAACGGCAGAAGATGGGATGAGTATTGGGGGAAGGGGAAATATGGGGGGGGATGGAAGAGCAACATTGTAATAATCTGAACAATAAAGATTTATTAAATTTTAAAAATCATGAGATACATATATACTTGATGGGCAAACATTTCAAAAACTGACAGTACCAAATGCTGGCAAGAATGCAAAGCAACGAGAACTCTTGCTCCTTGCTCGTAGGAATGCAAATGGTGCAGCTGCTATGCAATACAGTTTAGTTTTTTTAAAAATATTTTTTATTTATTTTAGAGAGAGAGAAAGGGAGAGGGATAGAGAAATAGAAATATTGATAAGAAAGAAACATTGATAGGCTGCCTCCTGTACACCCCCTACCAGGGATGGAGCCTGCAACCCAAGCATGTGCCCTGACTGGGAATCAAACCGATGACCTCTTGGTTCCTGGGCCAATGTTTAACCACTGAGCAGCCTGGACGGGCCAGTTTGGGTTTCTTGTGAAACTAAACATATTTCTACCGTCAGATCCCGCAATCAAGCCACTAAAGGAGGAACCAGAAAAGCTATCACTAAGTGAAAGAAGCCAGTCCTAAGAAACTGTACTGTCTGATTTCAACTGTATGACATTCTGGAAAAGGAAAACTCGAGATAATAAAAAGACCAGTGGCATCCACGATTCAGGGCGAAGAGGATGAGTAGGTGAAACCAGGCTGACACTCTGACCACTGAGCCATACGGGTCTGGGCTAAAATTAATTCTACTACTTTTTTAAAACCTGAAGGATAGGCTTACAATTGAGTGTGTTGTGAGGTAGTCTGAGCTGAGCCTGCACTGGGGAGCTCCTGAATTGCAGGCCCGAGGACTTTTATTTTGAGGCCTCCAGGCCGGTCTTGGAGCAGCCCCTGATGCCGTGCGGACAGCTTGGCAGGGACTGTGTGAGATGACAGACTTCATGTCTGTTCTTTCCCGTGGGCCTCAGAATATTGCCGTTTTCTTTAACTCTTTGTTTTGACATAATTTCAGACTCACAGAAAAATCGGAAGGAAAGTACAACGAATTTGTGTATCCCCTTCCCCAGCTTTCCCAAATGCCTTCACACCTGACCACACCAGTTCCATCCTTTCCTATCTTCTCACAGCCCAGCAAACAAGCTGACGGGCAGGCTCTGGCCTGGCTTCCTTCTCATCGTCAATCTGATGAGAACAACAATGAACACTGATTGAGTGCCTCATTCATCCAGGCACTGTCCCAGCACTTTTCACATACTTCATCCCTCCACCCTCACACAGCCCTCTGAGTGGGCCCATCCCCACCTCACGCTGCAGATGTGAAAGCTGTGCAAGCAACTGATGTGCTTTGCCCAAAGTCTCATAGTCAGCAATAGCGGAGCTGGCATGCAGATGCAGGGCTGGGGCAAGCGAGGAAAGAGCAAAGAATGACTTAAAGATGCAGAAAACGGGGTGGGAGCCCAGTTTGGGGCAGTCAGTCCAGACCACACGTTCCCAAAATGAGCCTCCTGCTGTCGTGTACAGATGAGATTGGCGAAACTCAGAGACAGCAGGCCTTGGGGAAAGACGGCCTCTTCCTCGCACAGGGAAGCCTGTGGCGTTCATTCTATGTCGGCATGCAGGCATGAGTGTGCGTGAGTGCGGCTGCGGTGTGTGAGGGAGCAGGAGTGTGTCAGGGAGGGGGGTGTGGGTGAGTGTATGAGTTTGAGTCCATGTGTGGGTGTGAATGTGTGTGGATGTGTGAGTGTAAGTGTGAACATGTGAGATGTGTGGAACAGTGTGTGGCTATGAGCATGTGTGGCATGTAAGAACCTGAGTGTGATAAACGTGAACATGGGGATGAATAATTGGAATGTGTAAGAGTGTGAATGTGTGTGGATATATGAGAATATGAGTGAAGTGTGTGTGAAGTATAAGTATGTAAGTGAGTTGCGAGTGTAAAGGTGTTTGGGCAGGTGAGTCTGTGGGTGGGATTGAGTGTATATGTGGGTGAGTGTAAATGTGTGAGCATATTAGTGAATGTGTGAGTATGAAGGTGTTTGGGCAGGTGAGTCTGTGGGTGGGATTGAGTGTATATGTGGGTGAGTGTGAATGTGTGAGCATATTAGTGAATGTGTGAGTATGAAGGTGTTTGGGCAGGTGAGTCTGTGGGTGGGATTGAGTGTATATGTGGGTGAGTGTGATTGTGTATGAGTATGAGTATATGAGTGAATGAATGTGTGAGTGTGAAGGTGTTTGGGCAGGTGAGTCTGTGGGTGGGATTGAGTGTATATGTGGGTGAGTGTGATTGTGTATGAGTGTGAGTATATGAGTGAATGAATGTGTGAGTGTGAAGGTGTTTGGGCAGGTGAGTCTGTGGGTGGGATTGAGTGTATATGTGGGTGAGTGTGAATGTGTGAGCTTATTAGTGAATGTGTGAGTGTGAAGGTGTTTGGGCAGGTGAGTCTGTGGGTGGGATTGAGTGTATATGTGGGTGAGTGTGATTGTGTATGAGTATGAGTATATGAGTGAATGAATGTGTGAGTGTGAAGGTGTTTGGGCAGGTGAGTCTGTGGGTGGGATTGAGTGTATATGTGGGTGAGTGTGATTGTGTATGAGTGTGAGTATATGAGTGAATGAATGTGTGAGTGTGAAGGTGTTTGGGCAGGTGAGTCTGTGGGTGGGATTGAGTGTATATGTGGGTGAGTGTGAATGTGTGAGCTTATTAGTGAATGTGTGAGTGTGAAGGTGTTTGGGCAGGTGAGTCTGTGGGTGGGATTGAGTGTATATGTGGGTGAGTGTGATTGTGTATGAGTGTGAGTATATGAGTGAATGAATGTGTGAGTGTGAATGTGTGAGCATATTAGTGAATGTGTGTGTGTGAAGGTGTTTGGGCAGGTGAGTCTGTGGGTGGGATTGAGTGTATATGTGGGTGAGTGATTGTGTGTGAGTGTGAGTATATGAGTGAATGTGAGTGTGAATATGTGAGCATATTAGTGAATGTGTGCGTGTGAAGGTGTTTGGGCAGGTGAGTCTGTGGGTGGGATTGAGTGTATATGTGGGTGAGTGATTGTGTGTGAGTGTGAGTATATGAGTGAATGTGAGTGTGAATGTGTGAGCATATTAGTGAATGTGTGAGTGTGATTGTGTGTGAACAGGAACAAACCCTTCTCAGGGAAGCAGACCGCTGGAGCTGCCCGGTGTGGCCTTGGTGACAGTCATGTCCAATGTGGAATTCCCATCTGACCTGCGCAATTCACACCTGGTCTGGCCAGTTCCTACTTCCTCTGGAAGCCCAGGCTCTCTGGTTCTTCCTAAGGCCCCTCCTCAGAACTCATGACAGAGCTGCCCCGTCACAGAGCTCATTACACTCTATTGTTGAATCTATTTACTTACCAGGGCCCCAACCAGACCCCCTGGACTAGGAACGCGGGGGCTGGGTCTATTTCCCACCCTCCCTGCCCCCAGCTCAGGACCCGGCACGTGGAGGTGTCAACAAATAGATGGGAATAATCATCAACCCGTCACTCCCCTTCATGCCACCGCTGACCTCCAAGTGTTGGCTCCTGCAGTCCCCTCTACCTGAATGCCTACCTCCTTTCCCTGCCCTTTCCTCCACTGGCCCTTGGAGACATCTATCAGAGGCCACCTTCTCCAGGAAGCCACCCCTGACTACTCCTCGAGACTGGGTCCACTTTCCTGTCACATACTTGGGGGTTGTCAGCTGTCCTGTCCACGTGGTTGTAAGGGGTCAGAGGGCAGGAGCCATGTCTGTTTTCCATCTTTATATCAGATTCCTCAGCATTTGTCACAGGTTAGGCATACCATAGGACCAAGAGAGATTGAGTGTGTGAATAATGAGGAAAGAGAACTGAAGTACAATCTCTCCTCGCCCCTCCCTCCACCCGCAAGCCAACCCTTCCTCACCAGAGGCTGTGCTGCTTCCCCGGCTCACCCTCCACCACAGAGCCCCTGGGGCTGCCCTGGGCTCCCAGGAGTTTGCCTCCGCTCTCAGACCAGGAGCCACGTGAGGGCACGGTGGGTCAGCACTTCTCTGGGTGCCCAGCGCTGCTGGGCCTGAGTCTGCACATCCCCTACCTCACCTCCTTCCGCGCTCCCCTCCTCAAGGCTCTCCAGCCACGGGCCTTCAGTGGTCCCCAAAACAGGCGGGTTGGTTCCCACCCAGGGCCTTCGCACCTCCTGTTCTCGCTCCCTAACTAGTCTCCCCCACCCTCCTCAGGTTCTCCGCTCAAATGCCTCCCCTTAAGGATAGGTTCAAGCCACCAGCCCCACCGGCCTAACAGGACCCTCTTTTTGCTTTCTTCTTGGGGCCACTTGCTACCTGGAATACTTTATCCATTTAGTGGTTTTCCTACCTTCTGGCTCCATCCGGGCTCTTACGTGGCCCCATGGCGAGTGATCTACGAAGCCTGGGTTCGAGAGGTACACCTGCTGCGACTCTGAGCAAGCTTCCCTCAGAGGTCCTGTGCCTCCGTTTCCCCGTCTATACAATGGGTGCAGTGACCGAGCTCCTCACAGGGCAGTTGTGAGCACCAGCTAAGCACACGGTGTCAGGGGTACCAGCTGTTGAGGGGACCGTGGAGTTTTCCCGGAGCCTGTAGGGTTCCGTCACCACGTGGGAGGGGTGAACACACACTGGCCCTTAGCAGTCCTTGGGCTGCTGGGGAAGCGAGATGAATTAAAGCTGCCCGACCCTCAGCCCCCATCGCACTGGCCCTGCACAGGGTGAGGGGCGGGGGCGCCGGGCAGGGAGGACAGCGGGAGGGGCGCAGGGACCGGCCCCAGCGAAGGGGCCTGGTCGGAGCCGGGCTTTCATTCTGACAGCGCACTGGGAACTTCTGCGGGTTCCCCGAGGGCGAGACCTCGCTGCTGCGGGGGCGACCGAGAGAAGGGGCGCCCCCAGGAAAGGTCAGCGGCCAGGCTCGAGGTTCGCGGGGGCGGAAGGACGGCGACCCAGAAGCTGCCTTGGCGCCCGGGTGGGCGGGGAGGTGCATGCAAATCTGGGGGCGGGCGCGGGGCGGGCGCGGGGCGGCGGAGCGGCCGGGCCCGCCCCAGAAAGCCCCGCAGGGCGCAGCCATCCCGGCCGCCCAGAGGTGGCACTTCCTTCCCGGGCGCCGGCTGGGGGATGGCCCGGAGCGCGCAGGTAGGACTCGGGGCGCAGGCGGGGGTTCGCCGGGGCGTCGGGGAAGTGCGGGGCCAGGTGCGGGGACCCGGGCCCGACTCGCGCGGGGGGGCGCCGGCTCAGGGCGCGGTGCCCATGGCCGGCCGCGGCGGGGAGCTGGGCAGGAAGGCTGGTCCGGGTGCTCGGAAGCCCAGCGCCTCCGAACTTGTGCTGAGACACCGGCGGCGACGGCCTCTAGGGGGTTGGGAAGGCGGAGAGCGTGGGGCGACACGGGGCTAGGGCCCCGCGGGCTCATTCTGGGGCAGTCGCCCCGGCGCCCCGGGGGTCGGTGAGGATTGCGGGAGAGGAAAGCGGGCCAGTTCTGAGAGCGTGTGGTTGAATCTGGGGGAAGGCGGCCTGCCACTCTGCCGTCTCGTCTGAATATTGCCGGTGGACCCAGCACCAGGGGCAGCTTTGTGCGGGCTGTTCTGAGCGCTGACAGTGTTCAGAGTGAAGTCGGATGCTTTCTCCTCGTGCTGGGCATCACGGCCGTTTTCCAGGTCAGGGCGCAGGCGGCATAAATAACCCGCTGGAAAGCGCGGGTCAGGATGGGAACCGCTGCCGCCAGAGCCCTGCCGCCACTGACAACGTCTTTGTCAGACTTCCCCATGAACTAATTCTCCGGGGATCTGCTAACTGCAGGCTCCCAGGCCCCTTCCGAGAGACAGGTCCGGTAAACTCAGGAATCTGGATTTAAAAACAAAATCCCAAATCTATATTTTCTCTAATCAGACGGACTTGGACCAGGGACTGGTGGCAGCTGCTGGGTAGGGTTCATAGCTCGCCCCCAGAGCAGCTCTAACCTGCTTGAGCCCCAGTCCTCTGTGAGCTGTGACCCTGCAGCTCCTCCCCTATGGGTGGCCTCTTAGGAGCTGGAGCATTTGCTGGGACATCAGCACCTTTATCAAAACCTTAAAGTCTGTTGGGGAAACTGAGGCTCGAGTGTCCATATGGCCAAGGTGTTCCCCATAGTCAGGGGGTTCCGGAGTCCTGCAGAGGGGCCTGAACTCGGCTTGTTTTACCTGTGATTAGAGGAGGATGCTGAGGGGTGGACGGGAGGGGCCAGTCCAGCCAATCTCTCACTCACCAGCACTCGCAGGGCTCCTACTGGGCACTGCGTCAGTGCTGCCCTGGGCACTGGTGTTTGCCCTGAGGAGGCCTGAGACAGGCTTCACGGAGCAGGACCCTGAGCAGCCGTGGGAGAGGAGGAGAGGAGCTGGGCAGGGGAGCATGGGGGGAGGGTATGCTGGCAATGGGAACAGCCTGGACAAAGGCTGGGAAGTGTGAAAGGCGTAGTGTGGGGTGCTAGGGAGCAGGGAGAAGCCAGAGGGGATGGAAAGGCGGGGTTGGCCGCAGTCTAGAAGGTCTCGAGTGCCATGCTGAGGAGTGGGCCAGTGTGTCCTGCCTTTGCCTGAGCCCTAAGAGCCGCCATGCAGATTCCTGCCCCCCCCCCCCCCCCCCCGGCCTTTGGAGTTGAATCTGGAGGCAGGCCCAGGGAAGGCAGCAGGGGGAACTCACTAGCGAGTCGCCCTGGTTACAACACACCCATTTCCCAGCAGGTGTGGGGTGGCCTCAGGATTTCCACACGCAGAGCAGTGGATGAGTGCTGGTGCTTGTACAGCGGAGTCGAGGCTGTAGGAAGCCCAGCAGCCAGGGAGGTTGTCCCCAGAGCGCTCCGCTTCCTGATGCTCAGATTCAGGAAGGAGCTGAAGTGAGGTGTCAGAGAAGTGGGAAGGGGACCTTTCCTGGACCTTCCTCTCCTACCCCGTTCCCTGACCCACCCCAAGATGGAGGCGTTTAGGATCAGACAGCTCACTGCCCTCGGCTGCTTCCCGTGCACCTGGGCGGGGGCAGGGACCGAAGGCCCCTCGGTGCTCGATTCCTCACATTTGTAAAATCAAGATCATGTTTTATAAGATACTGATCACAGTTTCCAACACACAGTCCATCCGTTATAAGGTTTTTGTCTATTGTTACTGTCAAAAATGACAGCCCAGAGGTTCAGAGCACGGCTCTGGAGCCCCCTTGCCTGGGGCTGAGTGGCTTTGCTACTTACTCCGTAGCTGACTCCTCAGGACCTCAGTTTCCCCATTTGTGAAAGTACAGCGACTGTGCCGTTGTAGTGAGGACGACGTTAACTAATCAGGGTCAGGCATACAGAACAGTGCCCGGGACAGAGTAAGCACCATGCATTTGTTAAGTATTAATAAATTAACCCCATTGGATGGGGTTTAGTGTGCCCGTTTTGCAGGTGAGGAAACTGGGAATCAGGGATGTGCAAGGTGGCCTTGCCTAAGGTCCCATGTGTAGGGCTGACAGAGCGAGGGATTCGAACCTACTTCCCTCCCCAGCCTGTGTTCTTCACCATCCCAGTCTGCTGGGGTGACCAGGAGGTTCATCTTTCCCAGCATTCCTCATGGCCACACTGTGGAGATATAACTGGCCACGTTAGACCAGACTTCCCTTGGCTGGTCTGGACGACAGGCCGATGGCTTGCGGGGATGTTGTATGAAATTGCCCTTGCCAGAGGGGACGGGAGTACCCAGTGGTGGCTGCAGAGTTCTGCAGGAGCCAGCGTCAGATGGGCCATATTCCCGTTGCTTGTGTGACTTCCAGCAAGTCTTTCTGCTCCTCTGAGCTGGAGGCACAGAGATGGGCTTAAAGGCAGGGCCCCGGGTTCAGCGCTTGCTGCTTCCCGTCTGTGATCTGGAGGCCGCTGCCTAACCTCTCTGAGCCTCGGTTTGCTTGTCAGTAAAATGGGTGTTTGGGGAGGGGGGTTCATGAGATAATTTTTATATTCACCTTGCCCTTGGCTCAGTGATTGCAGTTTCTGTCCCCGTTTAGGACAGAGTCACCTCTCTGTATCCAACACCTGCCTTCCTCGTTCATTTCTTCTTCTAATGTGTATTGGGCACGCACCTGTGCAGGCAGGTGCCAGGTGCTGCTGACAGCACTGGAAGGTCCCTGCCCTCCTGAGCTTAAATTCCACGTGCGAAGACAGGCCATGCCAGCAGACATGCTCACGGACCCCAGCCTTATCTATAATTCCTAAAGTCACCAGCTTGGAAAACCCCAAGTTTTTTCACAAAAACTTCAGTCGGGTGCACGACCTGACCCTAGCTCAGCTTGAGGCCACTGGGGCCTTTATCTCTCCTCCTCGCTGAGCGCGTCATCCTGCAGGGATGTCCCTATGAAGGGTCCGGGGCGCTGCTCTGGGCACATGGCGGGGAGGGTGCTTCTGTGGCTGGATTTGCTCACAGTGACCTTCATATACTCGGAGGGCTTCTGGCCCCAGGATTTCGCCGAGGGAACGTGGACCTGCGATGTCCTGTTGCAGTGACAGCTCCGAAGGGGAAGGGGAGCAGGGGTACGCGGGCCATGGCCTCCCTGAGGAGGACAGTACAGACGGGCAGAGGCTGGGGAGTAGAGAGGTCTGTCTCCTCCATCGCCCACCAGCTTCCGCCGCTGCTCCCTGCTCTGCGTGGGCTGCCTGTCTCATGCGTCTGTGCCTTTCCAGGAAGCCCGGAGGCCTCAGGCTCAGCCGTGGCTCCGCAGACTCATCCTCACTCTGGGCCCCAGGGGCCCCCTGGCCTCCAGGGGGCTTGAGAAAGCCGGGCCTCGGCTGAAGCGGCCTGGGTGCTGGGCTGCTGGGCGGCCAGCCGCCGGGTTTGCGGAGCGGGTTTCCTGAGGGAGGCTGTTCTGAGCAGAGGACGAATCGAGGGACCAGCAGCCTCCAGCCCGAGGAGCAGCCCACAAGCTGAGTGAGGGGTCCTGAGTGCCGGCGCCGGGCTCACGGCTCGCGTGCACGCAGCGAACGTGCCAGGGGCTGGGGACACTGCCGCCAAACGAGGGCTCTTGTGCAGCTGAGTCTAGTGGGGGAAGGGACTCCGAGGGGGGGACTTTTGGCCTGAGACTTGAAGTAAAGACATGCGGCTACTGGGAAAGAGTTTTCCAGGCAGAGAACAGCAAGTGCAAAGGCCCCGAGGTGGGGACAGGCTCGGTGTGTTGGACCCACGAGGAAGCTGATGCGGTTGGCTGGAACTGAAGGGGGGGAGGGGGAGGGGAGGGACATAGGGAGCCAACAGCAGCCCCGCGCCTGCATGATCTCACTGGACTTGTACAAGAGCCCTTCAAAGCAGGACCCGCTCTTCTCCAGACGCCACAGACAGGAAACGGGCTCAGAATGCTCCGGTAACTCCTCCAGGGCACAGCTGCAAGGCGGCTCCAGGGCCCGCACGTTCACCACTGAGTTTAAACATAACTACTGCTGCCGTCAGCGCTGGTGTGCCCGCCCGCTGGGGGTCAGCCAGCAGCCCCGTGGACGTGGTCAGGCCAGGAGTGGCATTACAGAGGAGCACTTACCAGTGAGCCCTTCCCCAGGGCCAGACGTGAGGACACACCCCTGCAGAGGGGATGCGGGGGGGCGGGGGCACAGGACCAGTGGAGGCCCGGCTTCACATCAGGCTCTGTGCTGGGGCGGGGCACTGTGCTGGGCGGAGGCGGGTAGATGTCTGGGTGGAGACTTACCTGGTGACACGACTCGGGAGGGGCAGAGTCTGGATTCACGCCCAGGGCTGCTGACCGGGAAGTCATGCCCTTGCTGGTAGCCGCTGTGCTGAGCCATCCCCAGGAGGCGAGGAGGCAGAGACCCGGTTCCTTGGTGGGAGAGGAGGGAGCGCAGGCACTGAGCACCGGAGAGGGGAGGAAGGCCATGGCCCGGCCAGCCTGCCTGCAGGGATGGGGCAGAGGCCTCCCGCGGGCCGCCCCGCGCTGGGCGGCTCCGGCAGGTCTTTCCTGAGATGGAGCCTCCTGGGTTGGCTTTCCAGGAGCTTTCACCTTCTGGCTCCGGCTCTGCCCCATGGAGGCGGTGACCACTGCCCTCCAACAACGACCCCATCTTCCTCTTCCTCAGACGACACAGCCGGAGGTCTTTAGTCATTCTTCTCGACGCAGGGGATGGCAGGGGTCAGTCTGGCCTTGGACATGATCCAATTGGTCAGAGTCCCATATAAAACTTTCCAGTCAGAGAGGAAAGAGACTTTTTTTTCATCCTGCAGAGCTTTATTTGAGGACTTCACATAGAGAATATCCACCCCTCTTCCATAGCTTCTTGTTTCACCCCCTTGGATCTGGAGCCCATGCCTCTGTTGATGCAACCTGCACTTATACTTTGCAGCAGTCATGTCCCACTTGAGGCTCATATTGGGCCTGTCAGTTAAAACCTCCAGATTTCTATATAGGCTGCTATCAAAATTTCTTCCATGCTGAGATTCCTTGTTTGAGGCTGACAATCATTATTAGTCTTTCTTAATTTTTAATAAATGTACTTCAGGCTAAATGTCTATATTTTTTTTTTCTTAGTACTGTTTTGGCTTTATTGCACTGTTTTGGCTTTATTCCACATAGACCATACAATGTCATTGACTGATAAAATAGTTTACGATTTCTTTTTTGTCTAAAAGTTTATGTGCTTTTAAAATGTCTTAAGGCAGATGGAATTTTTGAAAGATTTTTACTGCTGGTTTCTAAATTGATTACATTACTAGGGGCCCATTGCATGAATTCGTGCACCTTGAAAGGAACTGTGGGCTGTGAAGCTGTAGTGGGCACAGGGGTGGGTCTCAGCCCGTTCTCTGGGGTCCCTCCTGCCATGGCCCTGGTCCCCTGTCCGCTGGCAGCCTCGCTCCCGCCGCAGCTGCTTCCACGCACTGACAGCACTGGCCCTGCTCTCACCCACTGATGGCACAGAGGAATTAGGGCGGGCGCCAGCAGCAGGTGCAAGCAGCGGCTGCTGCCCCCGATTGCCCCTCAGGAGCAGGGGGAGATGGAGAAGCCCTGAGGGGCGATCCGGGCCAGCAGCCGCCACTCGCACCCACTGACAGTGCTGAGCGATTGGGACCGGCACTGGGCGCAGGCAGCGAGTGCTAGTGGGGTGGGCACCGGCAGCAGACGGGAGTGCTGGGCGGGACCACAGCATGTGAGAGCAAAGAATTTTCAGTAACCACCAGAGGCTTGCCCTGATGACAGCAACCAGGCACCCCACCTTGGTCTGGTGCGCCTGCTCACCTGCTCCACTATCCCGTCACGGCTGATGCCCACCGTGTTGTGCATGCACCCCCTGGTGGTCAGCCCACATCACAGCGACCAATTTTTCGGTTCTGCCATTTGGTCTATTTGCATATTAGGGTTTTATATATATACTAGGGGCCTGGTGCACGAAATTCATGCACCAGAGATGGGGCTTGCGGAGAGGGGGTGGTGTCCCTGCAGAGATGCCAGCATCCTTCACCCCAGCCTCTAGCCAGAGGTTCCTCTCCTCCTTCCTCACAGCCTCTGGGGAGATGCTTGTCCTGGGGCCTCCTCAGGGCCCTGACACATGATGCCCTGTCAGTACTGGGGGCTTGGGCTTTCAGGTCTGGCTTCCCTGCCTGGCATGGTGTGCATTTGCTGCCATGGGAGCGGTGCCTTAGGGGTCTCCCCCTTGAACCATACTACTTGCAAGTGTGTGTTGGGGGGCGGCTTCGGTGGCAGTGATTTGATGCCTGTAGTGTGCCCACTGGACACCCCCCTGCCGCGGGCCATCCTGGACACGTCTGGACTGTGGGCAGGGGTTTGCTGGGCTGTGACTAGGGGCTGCAGGTGGAGGAGCCCAGCATCCTTAGGGCTCCATCAGCATCAGGAACTGGAAAGACCCATTTTTTCTGGTTCTTCCCCTCCCTCCGCACGGCCAGAAGGGCCAGGGGGCATGGATGCTGAGCTCGCTGTCCCGGCCAGCCCCGTTCTCTCAGTGGCCACACCCATCTTTGTTGGGGTTTATTTGCTTCTGGTTGGCTTTGTGGGCATGGCTTGTGGGTGTGGCTTGTGGGTGTGGCTTGTGGTGTGGCTTGATTGGAGGTATGGTCAATTTGCATATTACTCTTTTATTAGATAGGATAGATGGTTAATATTTGTGGCTTTTATTATATAAAAATGAGGATTTTCTTTGTAAGATTTTTCTGGTTAATTTTTCTGTGTGATCCTCTTGCATTTGAAAGGAGGTATATTTTCTATTGGATACAAAGTTCTAGAAATATATCTGTTAGCTCAAACTTGCTAACTGTAGCATTTATATTGTTTATGTTTTTGTGTGTTTTTGTCTACCTGTTTTATCTCCCTTGTGATAAAGGATCTGCTCTCCTGGCCTTCTCTTGGTTTTTTATTTTGTTTTGTTTTTTGTTTTGGCTTTTTTTCAAAGCTGTTGTTAGGTGCATATGAATGGAAGAAGGGTTTATGCATTATACCTTCTTGGCCAATTGTTCCTTTATTTGTATAAAACAGCCACCTTTCTCTCACTTAATATGCTTTGATGCCTTGAATTCTGTTTTATTTGGTATTAATATCCCTATACCTCTTATCTTTCTTTGCATTTTGGGGGGGGGGGATAATTTTCTAATTCTTTATTTTCTTTTCAACTCTAAAGCTGTAGGCTTTTTATTTGACCCCAGTTTGGTGGCCAGATGAATTTAAAAGAAAACAAAACTTGCATCTCGGTTTCAACCCCACAACCCACTTGCTTAGTGATCTCAGACAGTCATTTCCCTATTGGACCTCAATTTCCTTATCCATAGAATGGGGAAGGGCCTGCTTTGCCCTTCTGTCTGGGTTTTTGTGGCAATAACTACGATAGTGAAGTGAAAGGCATGGCAAATACCCCTGTGCACATACTGGTCATTGGGTGTAAGTATGAGCCGGCGTTCCAGGCAGCAAGAATGCAGGTGCAAAGGCCCGGAGGTGGGAAAGCCCCCGGATGAGGTGGCCCTGACCTCACTTTGGCCACCTTGGGTTGTCCGTTGCCTCTGATTACAAAGGCACATGAGTAAGACCCAGTCCGGGCTGGCCTGGAGGAACTTGATCTACAGATGCAGAGAAGGGTGGGGCAGCTCACCATTAGAGAACGGGAAGGATGTTGGGACAGGGACAGGCAGAGCGTGGAAGTGGCTGAGGAAGCGCAGGGTTTGACCAGGAAATCTGAGGGGGCGACACAGGAGGAGGCCACGAGAGGTGGAGGACCGGCCCCAGTGAAATGCAAGTCGGGGAGTCTGGCACATTTGGGGAGGGCGGGAGAGTGCAGATGGGTAAGGACTGCTCTGGGGCCTCTTGCCCGCCCCCGCTGAGGAGGAAGGCAGTGGGACTTGCAGAATTTTTGGAGTCCTCACTGACATTAGTGCCCCCCTTCTCTCTCACTACCATAGCAACCAGCATCCCATAATGGGCAAGAGGTAATAGGGACAGAAGGCAGGGGACATTTGAAAAGCAGCTTTTCACCTTTGGGGGTGCTGGAGCTTAGGGAAGGTGTGGGGGTCTCAGCTGTTGTTCCTTTCCACTTGTTGGGGTCTCCTGGCACCTCAGGACACCCCTACCCTCCAGGAGGACACCAACTGGTGATAGTCAGACAGCCACAAACATGGGTGTGGTTTTTAAAACTTGAGCTCTTCCAACACTTAAACATCAGGATAACACTCCTAAAATCTGGATTTCTGGCTGCCTTTGTGGAAAATAAAAAGCCTTCATTCTCACAGGGCAGAACGTGCTGAGGCAGCGTGGCAGTGCCCTTTGGGACCGGGCATGTGCTCCCCGCTTGCCCCCTCTCTACTCACTGAGGTCATGCGTCTGCGTTCTCTCAGGTGTTTGTGTTTCCTCTGGAGGAATGACTCTCGGCTGTGAATCGGGTGGGTGAGGGCTGGGAGCTGCCCCAGAGACAGTGGGTGCTGTACCTGAGCCAGGTGCCAGAGGATAGATGGCCGCTTGTAAAAGGCTGCCCTGCAGGCGCTTGAAGTGGCGTCAGGAGTGGACTTGGGGTCTTTGGGGATCCTTCCAGCCCTGAGGAAGGATGCTTCTGAGATCTTTGTTGACACACCCCAGTCCTCTAGACTGTTCACTCCAGTCTCTTCCCTCCCACCCACCTTTTCTCTTTTCCTTTTTAGTGCAACACTAGAGGCCCAGTGCACAGCATCCGTGCACTGGGGCGAGGGAGGGGTCCCTCAGCCAGCCTGTGCCCTTTGGCTGTCCAGGAGCCCTCGGGAAATGTCCAACTGACAACCTTAGCTCTGCCGCAGAGGCGGGAGAGGCTCTTGCCACCACGGCTGTGCTTGCCAGCCGTCAGCCCAGCTTCTGGCTGAGCAGTACTCCCCTTGTGAGAGCACTCTGACCACCAGGGGGCAGCTCCTGCGTTGAGCGAATGCCCCCTGGTGGTCAGTGCACATCACAGCGACTGGTTGTTCTGCAATTCAGTCGATTTGCATATTAGCCTTTTATTATATAGGATGCGTGCAGACAAGTGTGCAGCTTCATTCATTTTCTCAGTGAACTTGTGCATGTGTAGCCCAATTAGGAAGCAAAGCATGACCAGCCCCCGGAAGGCTCCCTCCTGCCTTCACCTGCTAGAACACCAGCCTGATTTCTAACCCAGGGATTGCTTTGTCTCCTTGTGAACTTTTTATCGACAGGATCAGTGTTGCCCTTCATTCACTCAGCTTGTACCGTGAGACCTGTCTGGTTGCCATGCAGCCGTCATTTCCTCCGGATCTCAGAGAGTTCATTTGGTGCTTAGAGATGAGCTTTGGCCACCTGCTCCATCATCACGGTCTGAGGCCTCTGCCACCAGCCATGTTCTCTTTGCCGCCTGCAACCACCCCATGAGCAAGTGGCTCTGCCGCACTTCACAGATGAGGAGACTGAGGCTCTGAGAGGACCCCAGCCTGCCAAGCTCTCCCAAGACAGTCAGGGTAGGGCCCCCACACTTAGGCCAGAATTATGCTCTGTGTTTTAGATGCCCTGGAGTCCTGCCAACAGGAGTGACCCCACATACCGGTGCGTCCCTGCCTGCCCGGAATGATCTGGGGTGAGACAACAAGAAGAACTTGAGGAAGAAGGCCTTCCCCTCCACCCCCACAGCCTGTCTGCAGACAGAAAATGAACAGGGAGCTCTTATCTGTGCCCACTCGTACCAGCTTTGGGTTTGTCTGGGGGCAAAGTTCTGGTCACCGTGGAGACACTTTCACTGATGAGGGCTGGGCAGACAGGATGGAGGCCAAGTCCAAGTCCTAGTCCAGTCACCTCCTACCTCGTCACTTTGGGACTCTTTCTGAGCCCCTCTGAGCCTTGGTTTCCCCCTCTGTGCAGGGCGTGTGTGGCTGCATCTTTCACAGGAGGCTTGCCAGAGGAGCACACGGAGAGGTGTGGAACGGGACCCAGTTTATAGCTGCTTCCTCCATGCCAGGCACTGTGTTGTGACTCTAGAGCCGGAAGGTCTAGGATCGAATCCCAGACCCACTGCTGACAGCTGTGCATCCTTAGGCAGGTTTCCGAGACTTCCTGGGCCCCAGACTCCCCATGTCTACCTTTAATGGGGATGAGAATAACAGCCAGCACCTGCCGTGTTCCTCGGGGTGGGAAGGGGGAACCCACAGTCTAATGGCTAGAGGGACTGGGAACAGGCCGGGCAGTTGTGGTGACGTCTGTGAACCTCAGGGAGGAGGCCCACCAGGAGCCGTGGCTGTTGTGAGTGACTGTTATGACTGTCGCTAACACAGCCGAAATCTAATCAGTGCCCCGAAGCCTGACATCATGTGTCTTGTCTCCAAGGAAATGAGTAATAACCGCGGTAATGCCCCAATTACCAGCTCCCTGAGGTCAGCTCTCTGGGGTGGCCCATCGTGCCTGCATTAGGGTGTTAAGGGGACTCCAAGCCAGGAGTGGTCACTGTTTATCCACAGTGAGAGGTGGACCAAGCCAGCTGACCAGGCGCCCTGCGCATGGCCGGGGTTGGGGGGGGTGGGGGGCGTGAATTCTTCCATTCACAAGGATCTGTGGGCCTGCCCTGTGCTGGGCACTGGCCTGAGCTCTGGGGCCACAGCAGGAAGGTGGCAGACACAGGCTCTGACCCTGTGGTAGCTGGCATCCAGTGGGCATCTGGACAGTGGCCGGGAAGGGTGCGTGTGTGATGTGCCGCGGGAGTAAGTGCTGTGCAGAGACATGAAGCAGGAGGAGGGCCTGTAGGGCTGCTGACTCAGCCTCTCCCAGGGCCTCCGGGGCCTCCTGCTGACGGCATGGCTTCCAGAATCCTAGGTAGAGTTGCCTGTGCCTCCCCAGGGGCCCAATGGCTGCTTGGACTCAGCGTGTCCACAGCCAGCACAAGGGTACACACTGCCATAAAGTGGCCGTTGGCACAAGATGCCAGCCTGTCTCTGAGATGCACCTCCCTCCAGGGCTCTGGCCCACCTGCCTCGGAGGAGGCCCCAGCCCCAGCCCCTCCGGCTCCTCTGAGTTGTGGCTCACGGCACCGCTGCTGCCAGCCTTCAGCCACAGCTGGTGGCCTCACATCCGTCTCCCGCACGAGCTTCCTCCTGAGTCCAGCCACAGGGCTTTCAGGCCACCGGAACCTGGGCCTCCCAGATGGCTCCAGAGCCACGCCTCCGCCCCCCCTCCCTCCCCGCACGTGAAGTCCGGGAGTCTGCAGTGTGACAGAGGGTGTGGACTTCCCCAGCCAGCCAGCTCCCTTCCTAGCCACTGCCTGCCGAGGCCAGCTCCACCCCCAGCTGCCACCGGCAGCCTCTGCTCACGCACTCCCTGGCAGCCTGCCCCTCCTCCAGGTCCAGGCCTGGCCTCGCCCCTCCCCCCCTCCCCCCGCCCGAGACTGTGGTCGGCACACACAGGTGGATGGGATTCCCGGACAGCAGCCTCTCCTCCTGAACCTCCCTCAGGGCCTCCCTCTGGGCCTGGGGTGTCAGGACTGCTCACACCCCTGCAGACAGGCCGTCTGTGGCCCTGCTGACCCTTGGCTCCATCCCAGCCTCTCCTACCCACCCCCACAGCCAAGGCTGGCTTGTTTGGCGAGACCTGCCTGTGCCTCCTCCTGGCCCTTCACTCACTCTTCACTTGTCCCTCCCCTCCTTCTTCTTTCCCAGGAGCCTTCAGAATCTGCAAAATGGGTTTAATAATGGTGCTCACCTCAGGGTGGGGAGGGGGGAGCGCTAGGAGCATCTGACAGCTCGGCCTGGAGGGAGGCTGTGCATGGCCTCAGTGAGGACACGGTGACGAGCATGTGGCCATGTACCAAGTGCCCACTGTGTGCCAGCCTTGGCTTGAGTTCAGGTTCTGATGAGGAATGTTCCCTGCCCTCAGGGAGCTGCGGTGCCCTCTGGGACGTTCTGCTCCCTCTCCACACTCCCCGCCTCCCCTGGAGAATTCTGTCGGTCACCCCGGAGGAGCAGCGTGCTTGCACCCACGGCGCCCCCTGTTGCCTCTTACATTTTTCTAGGGTGCTGCCCCCCACTCTCTGCAGCCTGCTTCTCACGCCCCCGGGCAAATGGCCACCCCACCCGCTCAGGCTCTGGCCTCGTTCATCCCCTTTTCCTCTCACCCACCCCGAGTTCCACCCTGTGGGCTCCATCTTCAGCCAGATCTAGGCCCCAGCCCCTCTCCCCAGTCCTTCCCCACTACCCTGTGCGCGCCCCGCCCTGCTGCCCGGACCAGTGCAGCGGCTCCTCACGGCCCTGTGTCCGCCCTGGGCCAGGCCTTTCACACCACACAGCCCGAGGGATGGTTTGAAAAGTCCCACGTGGTCACGTCCCTGCTCAGACCTTCCGGTAACTTCTCTTCTCACCCAAATATTTATCAAAAAGAAGAGGGAAGAAAGGAATGAGTGAGTGAATGGCCTTATTTGCATCTATAGTATTTGGCACATAGTAGGTGCTCAGAAAACACCTGCAACAAGGACACACAAGGACATGGGTGAATGGGTGAGGACCTGGAGCACACAGTAGGACATGGGTGAATGGGTGAGGACCTGGAGCACACAGCAGGACATGGGTGAATGGGTGAGGACCTGGAGCACACAGTAGGACATGGGTGAATGGGTGAGGACCTGGAGCACACAGCAGGACATGGGTGAATGGGTGAGGACCTGGAACACACAGTAGGACATGGGTGAATGGGTGAGGACCTGGAGCACACAGTAGGTATGCAGGAGTCTAGTGGGCTCTGTTGGCTGAGTTCCTGATTCTTGCTCCCGGTTTTTGCTGCAGCAGAGCCAGCATGCCGTCAGCCCTCCCGTCACGGGCTGGGCTGGAGGAGGGGCAGGCAGGCTGAGCTCACGCCTTTGGGGCCCTGGCCTGGCCTGTCTCACTGTCCTGGGTGCAGCTGTTGACTCGGCTGCTGATTCTGGGAACCCCGGCCAGGCAGCATTTCCGGGAAGGCTGCTGCCTCAGGGAGAAGTGTGTCCCTGGCCCCCTGCCACACTGCGCTGTCCCCGAGGCCAGAGGAAGCCCGGCTGGCCTACGACTGGAGTCTTAGGGACCAGTGGCCCCCAAGGGAGGCCCCCACAGCCCCGAGTGTCGCTGGCTTCCTCCACAGGCCTCTCGTCGCGGGACCGGCTGCCTCCTGCCTGCTGACCCAGCCCCCTCTCGCAGGTTTGTGGTCAGGAGTGAGGAGAGGAGCAAGAGGCCTGCACGCCCCCCGGCTCAAGAAGAGCCTCCTCGGTCACCTGCGGGCGGTGCTGGCCGCTGACATTTCAGGACTCGCCCCTCACCGGCCCCGACAAAGAGTGAGTTAGATGGGTTTCTCTGCCGGGGGCGCTTCTCTCTGAGCTGCTGTCTTCCCGCCTCAGGCTGGCGTTCAGATCCCAGCTCTGGGACCACAGGCCGGTGCCCTCACCCCTCTGGGCCTCAGTCTCCTCATCTGTAAAGAGGGGTTTTAATGGCACCAACTCCATAGAATTGTGAGAACCAAACTGAGTAACACATGGTAAGCCCCGAGAACAGTGCCGGGCACGTGATAAGCATTACGAATGCGTAGCAATCATTGTGGGCAAAAGTTTGGTACCTGCCCATGTTCAAAGGTAGAGGACTGAATTTGTTATTGTTGAAGTTTAGCCAACAATTGAGCTGCTTATCGAGCACACACTGGGCACGGATCAGGCACTGTTTAGGCACCGGGCACAAGGCAGTGCCCACGGCCCACCACAGCTCGGCCTCGGGGGGTGCGTTCTCCTCTAATGAGGACAGATCACGTAATCGTCACAGGCCATCTTCACCCCGCTTCAGGCCTCGCAGCAGAGCGAGAGGGCCTGTTTCATGTCATGGCAACACAGGACACTTCTTTGGTGACCCATTTATGTCCTTTGCCTCTGTTTCTTCAAGGCTGTTTGTCTTGTTGATTTTGTAAGACCTTTTCATATGTAACAGGCCATCAACCCTCCATTATGTAGATTACTACTTTTTCCTGGTCTTTTGCTTGCTTTCTGTTTCTTCTTTGGCGTGTTTTGATCTGGGGAAGTTGAAAACTTTTTGCAGTCAGATCTTTCTATCTTTGCCATCTACCTCCTGAAATAAAACCAGCATTCACACGTGTAACCTCAGTGATATGATTAGAGACGGTGATAAGTGCATGG